>BSBK01004387.1:450000-1675000 GCA_027943335.1 Chamaecyparis obtusa | reverse complement strand
TAGGGCTAGGAATTTCCTTTACAAATTTCTACATTTTAGCCTTTTCCTTTTCATCCTTAGTCTTTATTATTTTTCTTTCTCCCTTTCTATTACTTCCATAGTGTGAACTATGGATGTAAGAGAAATAACTTGATTAGGGTTTGAAGAGGAACTATTTACATCTTTGTGAAAAGATTTAGGTGAACTCATTTCAGCTATAGCAGGGTTTCTTCTATAAATTGCCCTAGAAGTTGAAGCCCCATGGGTGAATTGTGTAACTTATGCCTCCCCACTAACCCTACGGTTCAAGGGTTGACCTCTAAGATGCGCATCCTCTGCTCTAAATTTTTTATTTTTCAAAACCTCATCCCATGACATCCGAGACACATCTTGTAAAGACCTTTCAATAAGAAACTTAATTAAATAGTTATGGGAAATAGACTTTTCCCTTTCTTTTTAGATCTTAGTGTTGGAAATCTAATATGGGAAAGTGAGGTACTAAGAGGGGAGGTGAATCAGATATCACTAATATTTGATACTTTAAAACTAATTCCACATACATACCATAAACATGAATTTAAATATTGAAATAGATCTAAAATTATAACTTCATTCATCAAATAAAACTCATACTACAAAGATTTTGGTTATCTACAAACCCTTGAAAGGTAAAAATAGGGTGGGGATGATACACACAAATATTCACTACTATAGTATAAAGTATGGTTGTTAGGGCTACAATGTTTGATCACTTCCAATGATCTACTTGTGAGGGGTTTGCCCTATTAAGAGGTTGCAGACTTATACAATCTACCTTGATTAAAGGATTTGAAACTTACAACTAAGTAAGCACTCAGTTAAGAGATTAATGAAATCCTATTAGGACTACTCTGTAAAGAGATTTACCCTGATTTACTTGCTAAAATGTATCATTACCTAATCCTTCAATTTGCACTATAGATGCTAATTATAGATATCCTATTTTCAATACTTATCTGATCTCAAAATCAAATGTATCTCTATTTTTTCCTTCACTTCTCTGCTTGGTCACTCTATCTGATCTCCTCATCTAATAATCAAAATACTTGTATGTTCTGCATACATGAGATCTCCTTCCTTGCATACATACTTTAGGGTTTAGATCTCACCTTATATAAATATCTTATCAACCTCCTAGATTAAGATCAACGATCCAGATTCATTACTTATGCTGCTTAAGCATTCCCTTTTTATGATAGGTTACATGTCTTACATATGGATTAATGATTAGAAATACAAGGCATAATTAAATCCTTGATTCCCTCAACAATTATTAAATCTCGCATAGAAGTCATCCAAAATGGTTTACCTAGGTCTTTGTGCCATTATAAACACATATGTCAAAACTGGCTTGCTTGACATATGAAGTCTCTAATACTCAATAATTATTGTTCCTCATATACTAGTGCTCGACACTGACTCTTCTATACAACTCGACATAAACTGCTCGACAACTACTGAAGTACTCGGCAACCTTTGAATTGCTCGATAGTAACTACTGCTTGGTAACTATATAGAATACAAGTCTAAACATAACTTGGCCTTTACAAGATGGCTCGGTCGTAGTGATGACCGACCAACATTGGCTTGAAAATGAATAAGTGTTAGACACTAATTGACAACATAACATAGGGATCAACAATCTCCCCCTTTGACATTAGTGGCAAAAACACTTTGTCACGACAATTACATTGCAAAATAGTACTTAGTAGTTTGAGTACTCCCCCTAAGTCTTTGACTCGGTCTTCACAAAGACTATACTATATATACATGACTCTTGACATACAATGAATATATTTACATTACACTATAGTATGCCATACCTTTCTATATCTCTTCTTCAATGATTCATGTATATACATTCCTCACTGTATCATGATTGATCTTACTGTTTCCCCTTGTGTTACTCATGTCATGTCATTTCCCTCTTGTTTTTGTCACTTGAAGCTACTGGGGTGTAGGGGTAAGAAAATACTTATCCAAAAATGGTTTATAGAGCTACATTATCATTGCTAATGCATTCTCCCTTCCAGACCTTATAGACTCCAAAACTTGTATCTTTATTTCTAGCTGGGCAGCTAGATCAATCAAACTCTCAACAATAGAGAGATGAGGATCTCTCTGTACTAACTCCTTTTTCAATGCCAATTATTTCTGCATAACCTCTAGATGAGGTGTTAACATTTTCTATATGGAGATTAGTTTGGCTCTTATTCTCCCATCATTGGCCACCAACTTGGCTAATCTCCCTTGTGCATGAAGTAACCATGTGAAGTGAATGGAGCTGTAACTTACATCCATGCTTAGTGAATGACTGGTAGACTTCAAGTCTAGTTGTAGTTTATCAATCAATTCTTGATTATCTTTAGTGAAGGTTTCTACATTAAAAATTTTCTTGTACAGAGAGTGAACATTCTACATAACTTCATCTAAATTATTCACTAAGGCATAAAGTTCTACATGTTTAACTGGTATCTCAGTTGAGACCTTTTCAAGTACCTTTGTCTCAAACTTCCTTTCTGACCACTGCATAAGCTTTTCATTGGCCTCACTATCATCCCTTCTTAACAATATGGACCAATTGTTCAAAAATAGGTGAAGTATCAGTCACATCATCCATTTCAAAAGCTTCTACAAATATAATTTTTATTTCATGCAGTACCTGTTTCTACTAATGTTCTCTCCTTAATTCTTCTTTCTTTCTTTTCTTCTTCAAGAGATCTTGCAAAATTTTCATTTTCTCATATGTCAAGTTATCAATGTGGCACTTCAGAATCACTATAACTTCATCAAGTGTTACATGAGTGGCAAGAGACTTCTCCTTTTTCTTGTGTGATTTCTTCTTTGATGTGGGGCCACTTGATAATTGTACTAAGGCTTGGATAGCCTCTTGCTCCTTAATGATTTTCTCCTCAATCTTCTATTCTTCCTTAGTATGAGGTCCTAAAATTTATGTTGTGGACTTATCTTCTTTTTCTTTTAAGTTCTCCTCTCATTTACCTTTATTGTATTCCTCGGTAGGTATAGTTTCTATCATGATTTCTTCCTCAGTCAATGTATTTTTATTAACTTGTGTGTCTTCAGGTATGTCCTCAATAGTGATCACATCCTTTGATCCACTCACTTCTACTATCTTTATTTCCTCTTCCTCAATTTTTTGAGGCTCATCAATATCTTCTTTGTTATCTAGTTCCACTTGGCTAGATGTTCCTTCACCTTGTTGTGGACTCTTATCAATTAATAACCCAAAAATGATTTTCCATAACCTTGTACTCTAAGTGACAAATTCATCAACATTATGTTTCAAAATGGAATAAGCTCTTATCTTAGGTATGAATTTGTTTCTATGTTGCTCCATATATTCCTTTATTTTCTTTGGTGTTAAGTCAGACATGATCTGAGCTAAGGTACCTTCCCCCTTTTTTTTTTATCACGATGGCATACTACCATTTTTGATCAATTCTGGTATAAAGTTCTTCAGGGATGAGATTCCCAATCTCTAGAGGTTTCATTGTAAATGTTCATAACATTTCTAACATAGCCTCTTCAAATTTTTCTTTGTCACCTTTACTTAATTTTTCAAACTTAATAAACTTAAAACCTGCTAATCCTATAGTACTTTTGATATTCTAGCATATTTCATCCACACTAGTTGGATGACTTTTTTATGCCACTTTCAACTTTGTATTATCATCTATGTCTATCTTTTCTTCATCATCATCATCCTTTTGCAATACTAACTTCCTTATTGACTTCTTCTTAGGATGACTCAAAACATCTCTAGTTTGCACTGGTTTTCTTTTTCTTGAACTTTCCCCTTTAGTGATTTTTGTTGGTGTTTTCCTTTGGGGCTCGGTAGTTGTGGTAGTTGAGGCTTCCCTAGTTCTTGATCTTAATGTAACATGAGGGGTAGGAATTGGTTTCTACATTTTTCTTTTACTAGGCCCGACAGCCATTGCCTCCTTTCCTTTCTTTTGCATTCCCACATCCTCCTCTTCACTGTCTTCAGATTCACTATATTTATCCTCCCCCTAACTTTGTGTGATCTCAAGAGGTGCATTCTCCTCTTCTCCTTCTCCTAGAATCTTCTCTAAATTCTTAACTATTTTCTTTCTTTTCCTTTCTAGGGTTGCAGACTTCAATCACATAGTAATTTTGGACTTAGCCTCTTCATAAGTTCCAAAAGGTTTTACTTTCTTATCAATGTATTTAGCAAGTAGGGAAGTTATTACTATTGATGTCTCATCTACATTAACCTCACAAGGAAATGGACTTATCCATGCTACCCTAGGCATAACAACCTAAACATAAGTGTTGTCTATATCCACTAGGAAGCATATATTATTGTAGTGTTTCTCTACTAGGGATAAAGGGATTCTACTTCTCTTTCTCATCTTCTTCTTGAATTCAACAAAATAACTATCCATCACACTATCAAAATTGTCACCTAAATGATGAATAAACTCATTGATTTGTTGTGTAACTGGTCGGTCCTCCATACAACGTCTCCTATAGTAGGAAAACTATTTTGTACATAGAAGACTAAACAAATGATCAGGGAACCAAACATACACATTGAATTCTTAGCCTTCTTGATTAATGTTAGGTTTTTAGCAAGTTGGGTCAACTGTAGCTTGGCAAGATCATAAGTATGATCTTTCTTTACCATCTTCCATGCTTGATCAAATGTGATGTAGGGAACACTATCCAACCTACTTGACTAATAAAATTTGTGAGCAATAACTCTCACTGCAAAATCTATCTCCGGATTTGTGATCATGGAGATTGTCATTCCTCTCTTATTCCATATTGCTTGTGTGTTAGCTTGAATGACCTCTTTACTCTGGCATCTCATAGTTTTCTTACCAGTAAGAATGGGATAATTGGTGACTCAGTGAATCATTCCCTTGGTGATCTTGATCGGCCCATTTTCCAACCATATTTTCATATCGTGAACTCTACTAAAAAAAATCTTGGTCCTTTCAATTTTGAAGTTTTGAGGGAAATCTAGGGCACACACTAGCCCTTTCTCGACAATATTTTGATGATCTTCCTTCAACACTCTATCTATACACAACCTTTTGTAAGCCTCTCTCAGCTCATAGTCTCCAATTTATATAATCTTGTACATGTAGCATGTGCACACATCATGTATCATCAACACATTTGGTGGAATCGATGACAGGGCTCTCAAGAGATGTCCCTTCACCATGATTTCTAGTACAACTTAGAATTTTGGTGGCTTGCACACATCACTCCTTACTAATTGGATATTTAGAAATTATTTCCCTTGCTTCCTTACTACTGTAGATGAGGTAGATGCCATATCTCTAATCTAGGGTTTGAAAGATAAATTCAGGTAGCTCGGTAATACCTTGTTTCAATGGTTCTCCACACTGTTAGCTGATGGCACACTATAGGAATCTTCACAATCTTGACTTAGCACAAATATCTCTTTCCAATCACCTTGAATTGCTCCACAAAATCTCAAATCACTAGGTGAAATGAGAATGAACGGTAATATTTTACTTTATAGACTCAAACGGTCCCTTTTAGGGCTTTGTTAAATGTTCTATACATTTGTAGGTGAATACAGCTCTCTTGACCTTCGTACGACAATTTGGTTATCATGTACTCATGCTCGGTTGAAACTATGACTTGGTCAATACAACCATTTAGTTCAACTTGGTACATATGACATCTCAGCTTTTACAGGAGCTTGATACACACTGAGTGACTCAATCACTATAGACTTAAATAATGATGCTTGACATCAAATATGTAATTTTACTCTTTTCTCAAATCTATCCTAATGCATCTTAATTCATGAAGATATGGACTTTAACATATGAAATGTCAGGATTTGGTGTAAAATATGAAATTAGAAAATTCAGTTCCTCACATACCTTCTTTGCTTAGTTAGAATCAGTGTGATCACCTGATCCATTGGATTGGGTGACCTCAGGTTCATTGGATCCACTACTACTTGCTTCCTCTTTCTTTTTCATGTCTTGCTCATCTGATCCCTTATTTGTTCAATAGTCTCATTACTTTTGATTTTTTCATTACTCGGTGCTTGTGCTCTACAGTCTCTTTTCATGTGACCAATCTTGTGGCATTTGTAACAGACCAAACTTCCACTCATCCAACTCTTGGATTTACCTCTAAAATGTGTCTTTATACAATTTTCTCCAATATGACCATATTCTCCATAATAATCACAACTATACCATGTATTGTAGTCCCAATTGAATGTGTTACCTTTCCTTGATTCATTACTCTACTTATTAGATGTTGACTTAGGTTTTGCATTGGATCTACATTCTTGAGCTCTATGACCACATTTTTTACAATTGTAACAATGTCCTTGAAATCTAGGTGTAGTAGGTGGATTACTGACCTTTGACCTGCATTCATGTGCTTGATGTCCATGCTTCTTACATTTAAAACAATTTCCATTGAATTTTGGTTTAGGATTGGACTTACCATTCTTGCTTTTGTAGATGTTTTCTATGTGTCCTAGCTTTCCACAATGATGGCATGAAGGTTTTTTTTCTTTGACTTTGCATTCCTCTGTTCTCCATTCTTTGATGATTCTCCTTCTTCAGTGGATGATAGGTTCTCATCATGCCCAAGTCCAGAAGTATCACTAGATCTTCTTGGGGATCTCAACAGTTCTTCAAAGTATTTCACAACTTCATTTGTCTTGTTCATCCTTTCATTAAGCTCATTTTCATATCTCAGTTCATTCTTTTGTTGACTATTCTCTAATCTCAGATTTGTAATTTCCATATCTTTCCTTCTCAACTCTTGATTTGCAAGTAACTGTTGGTTTACAATGTCCAATTGATTGTTTGTCAGTGTCTACATATCACATGTCCTTTCTGCAAGTCTTATAGACATTTGTCTTTTGTCTTCTTTAGCTAAAGTAAAATCCCTATGCAGCCTCAACAAGCCCCATCTTTAGCACTCAAATAAAAAAACACTCCCTTCTTGTTATAGTAAAATCCCTTTGTAGCCTCACCAGGCCCCATTATTAGCACTCCAACAAAGAACACTCTATTCCAATTGTGAACAACCCAAATTTAGACAACACACATAACACATTCTACATTTATCCCTTCCTATATTTAAGTTATGGTTCACACTTTCAATATGCAAAGAAAGAAGAAACATATATCCCAATATTTGCACCTATCCCAATAGTTGCAAGACATTTCATTGTGGCCTTTTTCCCTTCGTTATAGAAAGTTTAACGTGACACTCAAAAGGTTGGGCAGTAAGGGAGTTACTTTTTGGCAAGGGAATGATTTTTAAATCAGAAACTACAACATCCCATTAGTCATGACATCTCTTCTTAGATTCTTCCTATAGCCACTTCTTTCTTTAATATATTGTCAAATAGTTTTGAGTAACCCACATAAACTGCTATGAGGTTACAAATTAACCAACCTAGGTTATCAACTTATTTCATCACAAGCTCACAATCATTTTCCTTAACAACAATTTAGGCTTGCAAAGATGCGAAGCCAGAGGTCTTGAATAGGTGTCAGTACCTTGGTCAACCACAACATACACTCATACCAATTTGTTAACCCCATGGTGACACGGTGAATAAAACCCATCAAGTGCCACATGTAACATCCTCACTTTCTTGTGGTCCAAATCTAGGTCCCAAATAATAATCTATGAGGTGGGGAAAAGGGACCACCATATCATCTTATTATTCCTTGCAAGCTCATGACCCTTAAACATTTCCTCTAGTAACCATAGGGAGGATGTGACAAACAGTTACAATCATCACAAACATCCACTTGCAAGGCCGCAGATCCAACTGATAGTCTTAAAAAAATTCCATAAGGACCTTCAATTATTGACACATTAACACAGTCAAGGTAGGATAATCCCCATAGAAGATTTTCAAACCTTGCAAAAAGATTCAACACAACGGAAAATAATAAGAGACAATAAGAACAACAAGTTTTGTGGGTATATGCACAAAGATGGGGGACCAAAAAGATGCCACTTTTCTTTCTGGTCCCAAATCATGCATAGTGCATACGTACTAAAGGGTGTGCGCCCTATAGCATGCATGCCCTATGGCTTGGGTTTCCCAAGCCTTAGGCTTGGACAATCGAAAACAAAGAATGTGCACCAAATAGGGCACACACGCTTTGTAAAACCTCAAAATTTCCACCACCGTGCACCCTATCAAAGCCACAAAAGTGTAATCCATATTCTTACATAGCGTGTGCATGCTATTGAAAACTAGAAAGAGAGAGAGATAAGGGATAGAGAGGGGGTGATAAGGTGGGAGAGAGAGAGAGAGGTAATTTATACAAATATAACATTTAAGTATAAGTTTGATTTATTTAATTTCTTTTACTTTAAGTTATATTTGTATAAATTATAAAATATAATACTTCCAGGATGTTTGGGATAGGTTCTAGCTTCATAGGAGTTAAGATGTAGATTCTAGATTCAAAAAATTTCAGACTTAGCCAAATTCCAAGATTCAGCAAGCCTTTAGCAGGGTTACCTCCCAAAATCCATCATGGATTTCTAAGGTCAAATTGAAGATAGAAAAAGGATTCCCAAAGGGTTTTAACTCATTTGATCACAAATCACTTGGTTTCAACCCCATCTCTATGATAGACTTAGCTTAGCTCTGACCCAAATCTCTCTCTCTCTCTCTCTCTCTCTCTCTCTCTCTCTCTCTCTCTCTCTCTCTCTCTCTCTCTCTCTCTCTCTCTCTCTCTCTCTCCTGACATCACCCTCTCTCTCCACCTTATCTACTCTCTCTCTCTCTCTCTCTCTCTCTCTCTCTCTCTCTCTCTCTCTCTCTCTCTCTCTCTCTGTTTCTCTGTCTCTCTGTCTATCTCTGTCTCTGTCTCTGTCTCTCTCTCCCCCTTATCTACTCTCTCTCTTTCATTACCCCCCTTCTCTCTCTCTCTCTCTATTCCTCATCACTATATAAATTCATCACTATATAAATCTATCTTACATATTGTGCATGCCCTATAGGGCATGCACACTATGTAAATCTATGACCTCTCTCTCTCTCTCTCTCTCTCTCTCTCTCCTCACATCACCCTCTCTCTCCACCTTATCTAATCTCTCTCTTTCATTACCCCCCCCTCTCTCTCTCTCTCTCTCTCCTCACATCACCCTCTCTCTCCACCTTATCTAATCTCTCTCTTTCATTACCCCCCCTCTCTCTCTCTCTCTCTCTCTTTGTGTCTGTTAGAAAGTAGAGTCCACCATGATAACTAAGAGGGGGGGGTGAATCAGTTATCAGATAATTATAACTTTTATCATCTTCAATAGCATTAAACCATATAAGAAATATAATTACCAACCATAGAAAGATATTCATACACAATAACACAATGACACAAGATATGTTGACTAGGGAACCTCTTGATCAAAGAGTAAACCCCAGTGGGAATGATGCCCACAAAAGATGCACTAATATGAATATTCCTTCTGAAAGGATGGACTCTGTTAGGAGTCTTATGAAATACATTTAGTGTATATGAATCCCTATCAGGAGATTTTGACTCCTGTTAAAAGATTCTAACCCTGTTAAGAGTTATGGAAGACATAATGACTCATTGCCCAAACAGCTTCAGGGTAAGATCATTGAACACATTGTCCAAATAATCTTTGCATTACTCAATAGAATAATATGTTACCTCTTCTTTGACTATGCCAAACTGCACTCACTATTACATCAGATCTCAATTTCAAATCTTTGTACCTCACATGTCTTCCTTCACAAATTCGCTTTCATACTTAGCTCTTTTCTTCACTTCATGCATACAACATCACACACAACTGTTACTACCATATCAAAAATACACACTACAGCAAGGAAATACATTCCTTCCTTTATACCACACTCAAATAATTACAAATGAGTCGACATACAATTACAATATAAAAGTTTCCACATGCTACACCAAAATTACACAAAACTGTCAGCTTCCAAATACAATAAATATTCACTTGTGTGACCTTGAAGTCTGTGCTATCACCCACATCACTATCAATGTGTCTTCAACTTCCCTTTAACTATGCAAAACAAGATTCCATCCTGATTAGGAGATATCATCTGATTTCCACAAACTGCTACTCTAGAACACTGCTTGAATACTGCTTCCACCAAAATGCTTATAGCTTCAATGAATAAATGAATTACTGTCTATGCTCTTAACCATAGACATATAACATATAAAAGAGTATATCCTCAACCCCACATAGCTCCAACTACAATAACCCACGTGCACTAATCCAAACTCTGTATGCTTCTTTGCAAGTCTTCGGTAAATCACTGTGTTGACATCAATGACAATCATAGTCATGAATGCAACAAAAACTGCTATAGAATGGCTGCCAAAAATTTAGCATTCATTCCTAAAAATCTCCCCCATTGGCATTGATGACAACATAGATGAAAAACATCCAATGTTCCAAAAATCCAATACTGCAACACTGCTTCTTCAAATCCTCTTCATCAATCAAATCTTGCTTCGTTATCCTATTCAGTTCTCTCCAACAAATGTTTCTGATTGTTTTTCATGTATACTTCTCCCCCATTGACATCAATGATAGGAATTTCATCACTATGTCAACAACAACTCAATGTCAAAAAACACTTTTCAGAAAAATACATTTACTATATTCCTCATGACTCAGCTCAGATACACATACTCCCCCATAGAGGATGTACCAACATCCAGTCTAGAAGAAAGATAAGGCTTATATACCACTGGATGGATGCAACCAATTGCATCACTTTTCAAAAGTAGGCTAGGGCATAACCCCAAGCATAGCTCTCAGATACTCAAATGTATCCGTAGGCAAAGGCTTTCTGAATATATTTTCCATCTGCTCCTTTATACTTATGTACTCAAGTCTGACTTCTTTTTCAACAACTTTCTCTCTTACAACATGATACTTAATCTCTATATGCTTTGTCTTAGAATGTAATATAGGATTCTTAGACATACTAACTATGCTGGTGTTGTCACAATGTATGACAACAAGCTCAACAAATTTTATTCCAATATCCTTTAGCATATGCTTCATCCAAATTATTTGGTTACAATTGTTTGCTGCTGCTACATATTCTGCTTCTGCTGTGCTTTGTGAGATACAATTTTGCTTCTTTCTTAGCCAAGAAACTAATCTTCCTCCAAGGAAAAATGCTCCACCACTAGTGCTTTTCTTATCATCAACACTGCCTCCCCAATCAGCATCTGTATATGCACATAGGGTAAAATCATCAGATTTTTCATACCATAGTCCATAGTCCATTGTGCCTCTTTACTACTGCATAATGTGATTCTCTAGGTTCAGCTTGAAATCTTGCTACAATTCCAACTGAATGTGCTATATCAGGTCTTATATGAGCCAAATACTGCAATCCTCCAATCATAGATCTATATTTGTTTTGTTCTACTACAGGAGTCTCATCTGTACTAGATAACTTATGTCTAGTCACCATGGGTATTCCAACTAGTTTACAATTCTCCATTCCAAATCTTTTCAACAAGGCATTCAAGTAATTTGTTTGAATTACAAAGATACCATCATTGTTTTGTGTTATCTATAATCTCAAAAAGTATTTCATCTCACCAATCATACTCATTTCAAATTCAGTCTTCATTTCATCAACAAATTTGTCACTAGCTTCATCTTCTCCTCCAAAGATAATGTCATCAACAAAATAACTATAACCAACAAACCATTTTCAATTTCTTTTGTGTACAGATTGCTATCAGCTGTTCCTTTTGTAAATCCCAATTTTAACAAATACTTATCTAGTCTTGCATACCAAGTTCTAGGTGCTTGTTTAAGTCCATATAAAGCTTTCTTCAATTTACATACCATGTCTCCTTCTTGAGTTAAAGGAAAATTGTCAGGCTGCTCAATGTAGACTTCTTCCAATTCTCCATTCAGAAATGCTGACTTCACATCCATCTGATATACTTTGAATTTCTTGTAAGCTGCATATGCCAAAAATATTCTTCCTGCTTCAATTCTTGCAACAGGTGCAAAGGTTTCTTCATAGTCAATTCCTTCTTGCTGTGAGTAGCCCTTACATACCAATCTTTCTTTGTTTCTTACTACTTCTCCTTGTTCATTCATCTTGTTTCCGAATACCCATTTAGTTCCAATAACATTCTTGTCTTTAGGTCTAGGGACCAATTCCCATGTCTTGTTCTTTTAATCTGATCTATTTCTTCTTTCATAGCATTAGCCCAACTTTCATCTTCACAAGCTTCATTAGTAGTCATAGGTTCAATTTGAGAAATCAAACATAACTATTTTTGTGCCTTATTTTGATTTAGAACTCCTCTTTTGATGCTCACAATAATTTTTCCAATAGGATGATTTATTAACAAACTCTTGCTAGGTGTCACTGTCTCAGATCTCTCTTCAGATGTAGGTTCTTCAATGACTTCACTGTGGCTTTCATTCAACAAATCACTATCAGTTTCATAAAATAATTTAGTAGATCCAGTGTTAGGTTTAGGATGAACTTCTTCATCTGATTCATAATCAAGCATTCTTTCCTAAATTTTGAATTTTTCATCAACTTTAACATTTGCGCTTTCAACAATAGTCTTAGTTCTTTTATTGAAACATCTATAAGCTTTGTTTTTCAAAGAATATCCAAGAAATATACCTTCATCACTTCTAGGATCAAACTTTCCAATATCATCATCTCTCTTTATATAACATTTGCTTCCAAAAATTCTAAAATACTTAACTGAGGGTGCATGTCCAAACCATAATTCATAAGGTGTCTTGTCTGTGTCTGCTTTGATTTGTACTTTGTTCATTGTATACACTGTTGTGTACACTGCTTCTCTCCAGAATATCTTTTCCAAATCATTTTTAAACAACATAGCTCTTGCTACTTTAGTCACTGATCTATTTCTTCTTTCTGTAATGCCATTTTGTTTAGGTGTTCTAGGGGCTGAATACTGCCTCTTAATGCCATTTTCTTCACAAAAGGTGTTAAACTCTCTAGAAGTAAATTCTCCACCTCTATCAGATCTCAAACATTTAATCTTCATTCTAGATTCATTTTCAACTTTATTCTTAACAATCTTAAGCTTATCAAATGCTTCAAATTTTTCTTTAAGAAATGAAATCCACATCATTCTTGTAAAATCATCAACATGAATCATAAAATACCTTTCTCCATAGAATCCTCTAGTCCTCGTAGGACCACTCAAATCTGTATGAACAATCTCTAGCTTCTCTGTAGATGTAAACTTCTTACTGGAAAAATAACTTCTCTTCTGTTTAGCCATTACACATTCTTTGCAAATCATGTTAGTAGGCTTCATAATTTTAGGTAAATCTCTTACTGCAAGTGTAGTACTTACTTTCACAATATTATCAAAGTTTATATGACAAAACCTTCTATGCCATAACCAACTGTCATCAATCTTAGTAATCAAACATGTCATCTGAGTAGGATTCAACTTAAATACATTACCTCTGGTTCTAGATCTAGTTCCAATCAGATTTCCATCTTTATCCTTTATTACACAAGTTTTCTTAGTAAACCAAACTTGATATCCCTTATCAACTAACTATCCAACACTCACAAGATTATGTTTCAATCCATCCAAAAAATAAACATCATTGGTATTAGTCTTTCCATCAAGAGTAATAGATCCTATACCTTTAATCAAACAAGGTGCATTGTTTCCAACTCTAACAACTCTTTCATTATATTCATTCAACTTTATGAACTTTTTCATGTCTCTAGTCATATGATGTGAACAACCACTGTCTATAACCCAATTAGCTTTCTTTTCAACTTGAGAAACTAAGGCTCTTTCTTCCTTAACATCAATTTCAGGATTCTCTTCTTTAATTGCTACAAATCCTATATCATCATTATTCTCAGTATCACTTTCACTTAAAGTTCTTTCTATACTAGCTTCAAGATCTCCATCATTAACATAATAACATTCCTTAGATCTTCTAGGTTTGAAATTGTTTATGTATTTTTTAACTCTCTTAGGACATTTAGATGCAAAGTGACCATATTCTTGACAAGTCCAACATTTAAATATGTTCTTACCATCTGGTTCTCTTTTCACAAGCTAGGCAATACCTTTTTCAATCTTCTTGTCTTCTTCATTTCTAGATCTGCTGCTACTAGCATAATCTCCGCTCACACTGATGCTTCTTGAAAAAGTAGGGTGAACACTAAGAGCATTGAATGCTATCTCCATTCTAGGTAAGTCTCCTAAGAATCTCAAGTTCATTTATGCTGCTTCTAATCTTCCAAGAAGATTCTCTCTTGTAAAGTTTGTTGTACAAGGTATGACTTGTTCAATCATCTGTATTGTCTACTTAAATACAAGAGTCAATGTCCTCAAAATTTTCCATATCACTTCATTCTCTATCTTTGTTCCTCCACAAGATTTTATACCTATGATAATTTCTGACATTCTATCAATATAATTTCTAATAGATTCATCTTCCAACATTCTTATATCTTCAAATGCACATATCCAATTATGCAATCTAACTCTTTTTGCATGTTCATCACCTTCAAAAGTAGAGTGTAAAGCATTCCAAATTTCATTAGATTTTTTCAAATATTTTACTTGACTGTACTCATTCTCTGGAAGGGCTATCAAAAGTGCTTCTTTTGCAAGTATGTTACACATGAATAGATCTTTCTCATCAGCAGTACATGTTTCAAGATTGTCCTCTTCAATGATAGTCTTATCATTCTTTGTAATCAACCAATAACCTAGTCCTAAACATAGTAGGTGTGTCTTCATCTTTTCTTTCCAGCTGTCAAAATTTACTCCATCAAACTTAGGGCTTTCTTTCCTAAAATTCGCCATGGATCTCCTTAAGCTGTTAAACTTCTTTTTCAAGGACCTGCTGCTCTGATACCAATTGTTAGAAAGTAAAGTCCACCAAGATAACTAAGAGGGGGGGGGGGTGGTGAATCAGTTATCAGATAATTATAACTTTTATCATCTTCTATAGCATTAAACCATGTAAGTAATATAATTACCAACCATAGAAAGATATTCGTACACAATAACACAATGACACAAGATATGTTGACTAGGGAACCTCTTGATCAAAGAGTAAACCCCGGTGGGAATGATGCCCACAAAAGATGTGCTAATATGAATATTCCTTGTGAAAGGATGGACTCTATTAGGAATCTTATGAAATACATTCAATACATATGAATCCTTGTTAGGAGATTTTGAATCCCTGTTAAAAGATTCTAACCCTGTTAAGAGTTATTGAAGACAGAAGGACCCACTGCGCAAACAACTTTAGGGTAAGATCACTAAACACACTATCTGAATAATATTTGAATTACTCAATAGAATAATATGTTACCTCTTCTCTGACTGTGCCAAACTGCACTCACTATTACATCATATCTCAATTTTAGATCTTTGTACCTTACATGTCTTCCTTCACAAATTCACTTTCATATGTAGCTCTTTTCTTCACTTCATGCATACAACATCACACACAACCACTACTATCATATCAAAACTATACACTACAAAAAGGAAATACATTCCTTCCTTTATACCACACTCAAATAATTACAAATGAGTCAACATACAATTACAATATAAAGTTTCCACATGCTACACCAAAATTACACAAAACTATTAGCTTCCAAATATAATAAATATTCACTCATGTGACCTCGAAGTATGTGCTATCAACCATGTCACTATCAATGTGTCTTCAACTTCCTTTTAACTGCGCAAAACTAGATTCCATCCCGATTAGGAGATATCATCCGATTTCCACAAACCACTAATCAGGAACACTGCCTGAATACTACTTCCACCAAAATGCTTATAGCTTCCATGAATAAATGAATTACTATTTGCACTCTTAACCATCGACATATAACATATCAAAGAGTATATCCTCAATGTCGCATAGCTCCAACTACAATAACCCACGTGCGCTAATCCAAACTCTGTCTGCTTCTCTGCAAGTCTTCGATAAATCACTGTGTTGACATTAATGACAATCATAGTCATGAATGCAACAACAAATACTATAGAATGGCTGACAAAAATTTAGCATTCATTCCTAACACACACACACTCTCTCTCTCTCCTCACATCACCCTCTCTCTCCCTCACTCTCCCCCTTATCTAATCTCTCTCTTTCTTTATCCTCTCTCTCTCTCTATTCCTCATCACTATATAAATTCATCACTATATAAATCTGTCTTACATATTGTGCACACCCTATAGGGTGTGCACACTATGTAAATCTATGAATTCCATAGCGCGCACGTGCTATGGATGTCATAGATTTACATAGTGTGCAGGCCCTATAGGGTGTGCATGCTTTGTAAAGAATTTTAATTTACCTATCCTAAGGCTTGGATTTTACTTGGAGATCCAACCCTAAGGGTTGGATGATTGAAATAGGCCTGAGATGTGTTTTCCAGAAGACATACAAAAAAATGACATCTTTTTTTGTGTGGTCCTCATTAGGTTTACTCATGGCTCAAGAACGTAAAAATCAGACAACACGATTTTGTAGATCTCTCTATTAGGTATCTAAGCATATAATTTATTTTGAATTCTGATTATGTTAAGTTTTTCAACTCTAATTTCTTTTGTGTGTATGTCCATTATTTGTAAAAAACCAACATGCAGTATTTTGGGCATAGATTTTGGCTCGTTCATTGAATTTTGCAACAAGTTACATTTTTAGAAACTAGACTCCATTCTACAAACTTTAAATTTTTTTTTTTTGATTTTTAATTAGTTTTAAATGATTTCTAGGGGGAGCACACAGAAATTTCATGTTTTTAGGATGTGTGCACTTCGTAAATTCATAAAAAATTATACATTCATAAAAAAATTACCAAAAAAATCTGGGATAAACTACATGGTGTTAGCTAACTTCTCACTGGAGTGATTAAAAAAATTCAAAAAAAATTTAACATTTTAGGGGGAGCACACCAGACGCTATGTTATGTTTTTGGAAAAAAAACATGACCACTTTTTGTGCTCCCCCTTTTTGAGGGCCTTAATCTACACCATTTTCAAAATAAGTTAGTAGTTTAGGAACTAAATTCAGAGTATTACAACTCTTGTTTTTGTTGCATCTTAAAATTTTGAGTCTAACTATCTTCAATTTCTTGTTGAAGTTCAGAGTTTGCTGATTTCAGGAAAAAAGTGGCATCTTATACCCCCTTTTTGGTCCCCTATCTTTGTGCACTTACCCTTGTATCCAAGCAACAACTTTATTCATCATAATTTCTTTATACATGTTGGGCTATAAGGCCTTCCTAGTTGTGGCTAGGTACAAAGAAAAATTTAACCCAGACCTTCTCAATCCATCAAGCTATCAATTCTCTAGCAAGACCACTTCACTAGATCCCTCTAACTACCCCCAAGAATACATCGACTCCTTACATTTATACTTATCCACCAACTTGTTGGCCTAACAAAAAATTACATATCCCAAGATAAATGTAATAGGCCAAGTCAGCCTAATACCCTATAACTACCATATTTAATTATTCAACAAGGATTGATCTGACCACACATAGATTCTTCTAGAAAATCATGCCAGTTAGCTCCAACGGTCAGAAACACCAATCACAAACTCTAATAATTACCCGGTAACCCAACTGAACCAGTGTCATGAAGAACAACAACAAACTGAAAGAGAAACAACAAGATCTTAAAAACCACATCACCTCAAGAAGCACAATCATAGAATTTGAATCTACTAACAACAAGGAATAAACCCTTTTCATGGCTCCATCCCAAGATCCACATAGATTGATCGATCACATAATCCTAGAAAAATGTCTAGAATAAGGAGCTGCATCTCAAACCTAGTCACAAAATCCATCATAACTCATGCATGATAACTCCAAATGAGTTACGATTATAGGAAATGCCTCCAAATGATCCCATGAACATCATGTCATGACCATGACCACTCAAGATCCAAATAACTCAACTGAGGCATCAATAACCCAACCGGTAACCAGGGACAAAAAAAGCACAAAATTGGTAACGAAGGTCCACCGGTGAACAAATTCTTTTGGATAATGAAAGATTACTAAAGACACAAGATGCTCCCACATCACACATTTCCCACCATCACTTCCCCATGGGGTAAAGGTACTAACTGGCTCAACAAGTTGCAAGGACATAAAAACACTTTTATCATCACCCACAAACCATCACACAACCTCACAACACCTAGCTATCATTTGTCTTAACCTCTACAAGGGTGGGATAAACACTTTAAGCAAAACTTTAAGCAAGTGAAAAATAAACATTAAAGTGTTAGACTAGGACATAAGAGATATATGATCATAATATAAATGCATGAAACAATGACCAAAATATTTTGACATCTAATCAACAGTATAGGAAAATCAAATATTATGGGCCAAAAAATGGATACTTTAACATAGAACCCAATTTTGTGCCTATTCATTCAATGGACTTCAATTTATGCATCAACATGGGCACCAATATCGGTGCATCATAGCACCCAAAATTGTGTCAGGATGTTCTTGTTGATGCAAGATACACCATGAGTAGCATTGGTCTGATGAATAGCTCCTATCTTTCAAAAATATATAGGATAAATACATTAAAACAATGTTTGGAAATAAAAAGTAGAGAAAAAAAGGGAGCTAATGAGAAGGATTATTGTAGTGATTAGGGAGTTGATTTAGGAGCAGGTCATTAGTTTTTTAATATTTTCCTACAGTAGAGAAAATTGTAGATATATTCTCACCAAACCCTTCATTGAAAGAAAGTATCATTAGTTGTGAACTCTCTTGGGGGGTGTGAGATGTTTCTTTAGGGGAGTCACTTGAATTCTCCATTCTCTCTTATGGGGGGATCTTTCCTCACATGAGGCTTTTTTCTTCTCCTTCCTTGAGAGTTATTTTGTATTTCCATCTCTCTTTTGGGGATGAATTATTTCCCTTTGGGTTTTCTCCTTTCTTTCCATTTGTAGGATGCATTTCATTTGTACATGGGTTTCTGGTTTTTGTTGCACAAAATGATTGACCTTTTAATTCTCAATACAACCACTGGACTTATAGAAGACACGAGAGGTGATTAATCCATGTCATGAACCATTGTTGCACTGTACAACACAAGGAGACCAAGGGCACAAAAATTCCAACAATTTCCCCAATGTAAGCGTAGGATTCAAACCCATGACCTCAACTGTAATACCAATTGTTGGTTTTTATTACACTAAAATATCAACCTTTAAATGCACAATACAACCACTAGATGTATAAAATATGTGGGAGGCGGTTAAGCCATGTCACAAACTAATACTACACTACAAAAAACAAGGAGAAAAAGGGTGCAGATTCCTTAATATGGGTACCTAACATGGCTTAATAGTCAAGACCCATCTTGCATTGTCTGTATACATTCCCACTAAGTTGATCTTAAGAGGAGGTGTTGGTGTGTTTAATATTTTTACCTAGTAAGTAATTCTCCTAGGATATAGACACACATATTACGTAAGTTTACTTAGGGACCACATAGGATATTTTAGGAATAGTTCCATTTTACATAGTGTTATAATATTATCACATTCCACTTTATGTGGTGAATCAAACTTTAATGCACTTATTATTTATCACCTTCCACCTTTAGTGGACATGTTACACAAAATTTATTTCACTATGAAGGGTGATACACCTTTAGTGGACATGTGACACTTTCACTTATCCACATTATGTGGGTGATAATTTGTCTCTTAGTTATCATGTCATAAGATAATGAAACTTGTTATAATACTATGTCTTCCTACATTTGCACTATCCTCTACATAACCAAGGGGTCTCCTATTTACTATCCCCTAGCTATTGCATTGCACTCTCAGCAAGAATATAGTTTATTCTTGTCATATTCATTCTCTTTATTTATTTTTCTTTCTATCAAGGCTCTATATCTTGGGTGGATATCTCCATAGCCAAATCTTAAAATAATCAATGTAAGACTTCATCCCCTATTAATGAGCCATGTGAGAAAAGTAATATAAGAAGGAAGCATATTTTAGGTTTGGTATCCTAACTATTTTCATCCTTTGGATCAAAGTTTTGGATATAACATGTTTATGTTTTTGGTTAAGGTAATTGTAGGTTTTGAAGGGACCTTGAAACTCTTTAAAAAAGAAAAGAAAAGAAAAGAAAAGAAGCACTAAAAAGACAACGAACTATCACCAAAGAAGACAGTAACCAAAGGGAGCCAAGCCCAGATATTACAAATAAGCACTTAGAACAAAAAGTGTAGGGCACTAAAACACAAAAACTATAAGAAAAACAAGACTAAAAAAACTCCCAGCAACCACAGGGCTTTAAGATTATCAATAGTAGCATTCATGCATGTATTAGAGAGAGTGATCATCTTCCTCAGCATAGTATAGTTGTTGTTGATCTTATTTGTAATCGGTCTTATCATATTTTCAATAGCCTTATTAATTTTTTCCTCTAGCATAGTGGAATTATCAGTTACCTTAACAAAGACATCCTTACCATTCTTGTACATCTCAGCATCGTTTCTAATTTTGTCGATAATCTCTTCCAGCAAAGCATTCTTGGCTTCTAGTTTTGTGCATCTGGTACGTAACTCCTGAATGTCTTCATGGATCCATTTATCAATATTGTAATCATACATGGCTTTGTTTCTAGCTGCCTAAAGCATGGTTATATTGATATCTCTCTTGACCTTAAAGTCCTTATCCCACAGGTCCTCCTCAATCATTGACCGCTTCCTTTTCTGAACCACACTAATACATTTGGGGTGAAATTGTGATGACAATTTGTGACGGTGGGAAAATGTTATATGTTTTTGGCTTTTTTTTTCAATTATAACCCGACAACGTCACAATTGCGACGTTAACGGGATATAAGAAAAAAGAAAAAGAAAATGTTGGTCATTTCTATGTTCAATAGCACCGAGAGGGATTTTTGCATTCGTTGGATAATTTGTATGTTGGATGAGGAGATCTTTGTGGCCAGGAATCTCTGCGGTGAAAGGCATTGTACATTCAGAATCCAAAAGGTCGAGAAAGGTATGATTTTAAACTTCACTTCCTCCTCCTTTTGTGTCGCCCTCTCTTCCCTTTATCATGTGCTCAGGTACTTCAGGCGTCACTTCTGTATTGTACACTAATTCATATCAGTGCCTCCATTAAATGGAACACTACCCCTTAAACTCTTGATAGCACCGATAGGTGAAAGCTTTGTTGTATTATTGTCATACATTATTCTTTATATTTCTAGGTCATAAGACCGATCATTAACATTGTGCTTCATGGAGATTCTAAAAATACCTTGGACTGTGCTTTCAAATGATATAGTCACGAGCCCATCTAGGGTTTACAAATATTATTTAAAATCCTAAACATTCCTCTGACGATGTCCTTCATTTCAACAAAGCAATCAACACAGTGCACAAATCTGAAAATGCCTTGTAGAAGGCTCTCAAGACTACACTGAGTCTTTTGATAAATCTACATGTTTGTCACTGGGGTGTAACTATTACCATTTTAGTTACGACGACAATTCGATGGTTCTGCATCACTTTGTATGAAGTGTTTAAGTTGTAGAAGTACAATAGTTATAGAATGGTTGTTGAGAATTTTTGAATATTCTAAAGTTAACCAACTAGGGCATGTCATGATATCTATTGTATAAAAGTGCACTAAAAAATAGTAGTGTTTAAAAATTATGTTATGATTTTTTAATTAAAAATTCTTTTAACTATCAATACACCAAATCATTTTGTATGATCAGTTAAAGCTGTAGAAGTTCAGTAGCTAATAGAACGAGGGTTGAGCATTTTTGGACAGGATATTCTAAAATTACATATTTGGTTTGATAAATATACCTTCTAATTTTTGTTGAACTTTCACACCAAGGAAATAATGCATGGGTCCTATATTTGACATTTCATATTTCTGTTTCATTTCTTTCTCCATGAGAGCTTTGTTGTTACCTATATAAATAAGATCATCGACGTAAAGGCAACCAATGAGAATATCATAATCAATATGTTGAACATATGAGGTTGGCTCTTAGTTTCTTCTACTAAATCTCTTCTTCAAGAAATAACTGCTAATCCTTGTATACTAGGCACTGGGAGCTTGTTTCAACCCATAAAGTGTTTTTTCTAAAAACTTGTAAACTAATTGTTCTTTGCCTAGAACTTCATAGCCCATATGTTGTTGAATGTTCCACATAGACATCCTTATCTGTATAACTATTAAGGAAGATAGATTTTACATTTATCCGAGATACTAGCCACTTGTATTGTGTAGCAATAGCCAATATAATCTTGATTGTATCAAGTCTAGAAATTGTAGCAAAAGTTTATGTAAATTGCTTGAGGTGTTTGTGCAAATCCTTTGGTGACTAGTCTAGCCTTGTGTCATTCTATTGAACCATCAACATGATATTTCACCTTATAAATCCATTTGACATGAATCACTTGTTTATCTTTGGGAAGTTGCAAATAATTTCCATGTTCTATTTTTATTAATGGCATTCATCTCATCATTCATAGCATTAATCCATACTTTGCCTTTGACTACTTTTTCATACATAGAGGGTTCCACTTGAATTGCACTAAACAAAGAAAAATTAATGATTGGTTTTATATTGTAGTCCTATGATAAATGTCAAATAGTCTTTGTGCATTTCTTGAAGAGCTTGGAGTTTATGCTTAATGCGAATTATCATCAGAATTTGTGCTACTAGAAGAACTTGGTGGACTGGAACTTGAGCTCCTATTAGAGCTTGAACTTCCACTTGAGCTTGTGGGGAAGAGGAACACTGCCATCTTCAATGCCCATGATTATTAGTATATTTTTTTGTACACCATTTTTCCATTGACAGACTCTCCCTTCATCAAAAACATTTTTTGTGCTAGGATTATAGCACCTGTACCCTTTAGTTGCATTGGAATATCCCACAAGGATACAAAGTTGGGATTTTGTATCCAACTTCGTCTGCCTTTGAATTGGAATATGAATAAATTCTAGACAACCAAATACATGAAAATGAGCTACAAAAGTATTATGACTACTTTGAGTTTCCTTTGAGTGATGTTCTTGATTGATTTTGTGGGCTCTCAATTCAAAATATATACTATTGTTGCCACAACCCCCTAATAACTATTTGGAAGACATTTTGATTGCAACATACTTCATGCCATTTTCATAATGGTACCATTCTTTCTTTTTGTATTACCATTTTTTTGGGAGTATAAGTCATAGTAAATTCTCTTTATGACATAGTTGTTGCAAAATTAAAAAACTCTTTGGAAGTAAATTCTCCCCCTCTACCTGTTTGAGTATTTTGAGATAATACCCAATTTGCTTTTCAAGCATAGCTTCATAATTCTTGAAGCATTGAAAAGCCTTAGATATCTGCATAAGAAAATAAACCAACGTGTGGCAAGGAAATCATCAATAAAAGTTAAAAAATAAATATCCTTACCCAATTTCTCCTCTTGCATATCACCACAAATGTCAACACACAAGCTCTATTGGAGATATTTCCCTCCATGATTTGTTCACTAAAAAATTATCATGATGGTGCTTGTGCACACCTTGAACAAATTTCTTCTTTGGATTGAATTGTAGGAAGTCCTCTAACCATATTCTTCTTGTGAAGCAAACTTAATCCTTGAAATTTAAAATGACCGTATTGTTGGTTCCATAACCGCGAATCATCTGTTATTACCATGAATGCATGCATCTTAGTGGAAACCAATGGGAGAGGAAATAATATATTCTCTATCATACAAGACTTTGCTACAAGTGATATTTATCTAATTTATTAAATATCTTGCTGTGGTTATCTTCAAATACACTTTTGTAATTTTATGCTACTAGCTGCCTAATATTCAAAAGATTATGTTTTAGTTTTGGCACAAGTATCATGAATATAATAATTTCTCCTTGCTTAGTCTTCACTGCAAGGGTACTTTTACCCATTACATCATTTTCTTTATCATCACTAAATTTAAGTTAGACTTCTTATGAATCATCTAATTTGACAAAGAGGGTATATTTACTTTTCATATGATTTGAATAGCTGCTATTAAGGAACCACACATTCTTTTGGTGTTCTTTTGTCAAAATGCACGCAAAGAATGTAGAGTACTTTGCATCTTTGGAAGACTTTAATTAATTGTCTTTCGACTTATTCAAGTCAATCTTTTTTCCCTTTGTGTCCATATTGTTTAGAACACCTGCATTGAATGATTCAGTGATCCACTTCCTATTCCTTGTTCTCTACCATGTCCTCTATTAGCTAAAATTTCCTTGGAATTTATTTGGGTGAGGAAGAGTCTTTGGAGAGTTTCTTCAATTTTTGTAGGAGATTGGAAAGCTTCCACCAAGCTTTCTGTAGAACATTGAATATACTTCTCATGAGATTGTAAAGAACTTATCTATTCTGCCACTTTGAATGTGGTTAGATCATTTCTTTCTTCAATGGCTATCACCACTGAATAAAAGTGAGGTGAAAGAGATCAATATGTGTCCTCCTCACTTTGCCTTTTTTAAATAGAAATTTCATCCAAAAGATATAAATCATGGGAGAGTTTCTTCAATTTTTGTAGGAGATTGGAAAGCTTGCACCAAGCTTTCTATAGAACATTGCATATACTTCTCATGAGATTGTAAAGAACTTATCTATTTTGCCACTTTGAATGTGGTTAGATCATTCCTTTCTTCAATGGCTATCACCACTGAATAAAAGTGAGGAGGAAGAGATCAATATGCGTCCTCCTCACTTTGCCTTTTTTAAATAGAAATTTCATCTAAAAGATATAAATCTTCAAATTTCCTTCATGAATTTTGATTGATATTGGAGAGGAATTATTTAAAATAAAATTTAATGATAAGAGACCTTCTTTTATATTTTCACTTTACTTGAGGCCCTCTATTATAATTTTAATCCCATTTCCTTAGTGCAAAATTCCCAAAATCCACTTAAAGAATTTAAATATATGATGGGCATTTTGGGTTTCAACTGGGCTTCATTTTGAAAAAAAGGACATTAGATAGAACAATTATAAGATGATGTTTGCATTGACAGTTAACATAGTCAAATTCAGCTGCTAAATTTAGTTCATGAATTCCTATATTGGCTTTACATTATGGGGGCTTATTATTTGGTTTGGTGTTTTTATTTTTCTACAGCCCTTACTATATATGTTTTCACAAGGATCTTGAGGAGTTTTGATGTATCCCCACAAAATTATGATAGTGGAATAAACATGTTAATTCAAGAAGAAGAGAGTACTGAATGTTGATATAGACCATGAGAGAAATGCTCTGAAATCTGATTCTATGATCTCATAAGTGAGTTATAAATAACTTTTAAAGATTAAATTTAAGTGGATGCAAAATGCCTTCCTGAGCATGCCTAAACACCTCAACTAGGCTAGCCTACATGGAGTTATTCAAAGAACTACGCAATTTCACCCCAAATTACCAAATTGTTGTCGTAATGTCCCCTCTTTGAATAGGATTTAATTATAAAAAATAATAAAGTAAAATACAAAAGGATAAAAATAAGATTAAAATTAAAATTTAAAAGAATAAAATTAACTTTAACGAATAGTCAAAAGGCATGAAATGAAAAGTTGTGACTCCCTCAAACATGAGATATAGAAGGGAGAAGAGAAACTCATTTGAAAGGAGGCTGCAGGGAGGAAGAAGAAAGAAGGGAACATGTGAAAATAAGAACTAATGCAGATATCTTTGAAAGTTTAAAATAGAGATCCGTTAAATGCTCAGTTCATCAACCTCAAGGTGCCTATTTCAGATGTTGGGTTTATGTATTACACAATGAAATTAAGTTAGATGCCTTAAGATTGATACCTCTCTATATTTAACAAATATTTTTATTGAAGATAACTGAGCTAGTCTAGTACGGTGGAAGATTCACAAAGTTGGTCTGGTACAGTGGAAGATTCACAAAGTTATTCATTCTATAACTCCTCTTACTCTGTGCCTATTCCATAACCTTTGCCAACATACTCCTTGTCTGTGCCAAAATAGGATCTTTGGAACAGGGTATGGATATCCATCAAAGCATAATGAAAGGGGGGTTTTCATGAGATATTATAGTTGGAAATTCTGTTATAGACATATATGCAAAATGTAAAAGCATAGACAAGGCACATAAATTGTTTGAGAGAATGCCTCATAGAAACGTGGTCTCGTGGATTGCAACAATTGTAAGATATGCACAAGATGGATTTGTTGAAAAGGTTGTAGAAACTTTCAATCAAATACACTTGCTAGGTGTAAATCCTAATTTTGCAACCTTTGTCAGCATTCTCTCTACTTGTGCTAAAATGGGAGTGATGCAAAGGATAGAATGATGAACCCTTTAAACAACCCAAAATGAGCAAAATTGTAGAAGTGTTCCAAGTGACCCTTCTAGGTCCTGATGGGCAAAATCTACAAATAGTCAACTCTAGGAGGTTTCAAGGCTTCAATAGGTTTGTTTTAGCATATCTAACATGTTCCAAACATCACCTTCAAGTTTCAACACCTCTGAAGTAAAAATGCATAGCAAACCAAAATGTTGTCAATGACAATTTTTAATTTCTGTAACAGCAGCAAGATAAATTGGCAGATATCTTTTGTTTTTCTCAAGTGACTCTCTAAACAAAAAACCTTTTCAAATACCCTTTATCCTTATATAAAACATATGTCAAGATTAGATGGGCTTCCTTTGGCAAAAATCAAAGTTTCTTCACAATGACCCTGTCTTTAACAATGGAACAACTAGTGCATTTACAAAGCAACATATAGCAATACTTAATGTATGGACTTCAAACTTTGTATAGGCTCATCAAATGCCTTCAATTAGACAAATACACAATCAATTTCAGTCTATGGGTTTCCCATCCCCAAAAACCCCAATTCATCCCTTATAAACCCTTGTTCCTAGGGTATCACCAATCTCACGTGTAATGACTTCTTTGACTAATTCCAAGTGCAAACATCAATGTTTCAACATCATAACCATGAATCAAAACTCAAACACTGCCCTCCTTAAGGCAAATCTCTCTCTATAGGACTGTCCCTTCAATCCTTAACCCTTGTTTTCACCTTTTTATTGTTGGTGGCCACCAAATATTTTGGTTAGATATTCATTATAGAGTTAGAAGCATTTGTAAATGTTAGAAGAGGCCATTCCATGAAGAACCAGTGGACATTTCATGGGATGAGCATGATTTAATGAAAAAAAAACTACAAAATTGCTTGAAAACTGTCTGCTATAGCCAGGCAGTGAATAAAATTGAACAAAAAACTCACCAAATGGATTCAAGACTCGATTATTATCATCAAAAAATGTTTGGTAAGATAGCACCATACATTCCCAATCCAAAGATATGCAGAAAAACCAAGAATGCTTCAAATTGCTGTTCAAACCAAGCTTTTTCTATTCACTTTTCTGAGATAGTCCGTCCATTATATCTTCCAGTCCATACAAACACATATTTATAGACCTGGGCATGGTAACTACCCCTCTTAACCATCTCCAGCTGGTTTCATTTGCTAATCCTTCTTAAAATTTGAATTATGGAGTTTCCTTCCAAAATGGCTTTATAGCCGTTAACATTCAAATTTCAAATTTTAAACTACTAAACTATGCTCTTAAAGAGTTTATTGAATCTTCTGATTTATGTAATGACATGGTAAGGTTATGATAACCTATAGGACCCTATCCAATGTCTTTTCTACCCTAGGCAACCCTAAGATGCAATTACAACTTTTTTTCAACATAGAAATCCATCAGGACATTATGTAATTTCATGACTTCCAATGCCTCCATGTGCCATGATTCATTGAAGGATTGCCCAATTGAATCCAGGAGATGCTCCATGACCTCTATAATGCCTTGGATCTCCAATGTGCCTTTGACAAGCATATGATGCTCTTGCATCAATTTCACCACCTTTAAAGATGTTCTTGTCCCAAGAACCGTGTCTGGCATAAATTGCTTCTTTTCCTCCATATCTCTGCATATGGTGCATAGGAATGAAACCTCCTAAGGTAAAGTGTCTCTTCTGCTAATGTCATGCATGAAAAACATTCAAACATTTGTTAGAAATCATAACTCCTACCCTTGGGGCAGTCACCATTGCTACCTTGGTTGTTTTCTTGACTGTCTGGATAGTCTTTATTTCTGCCTGTTTGGGGTAGTACCCCTGCTGTCCTTCCAACTACTGCTGCGCCATCTTTTCATTGTCTTTTTCATGTCCTCTAATAGGATAGTACCAATCCCCCACTAACACTCCTTGACCACCTTTAAATCCTGTCCTTATCTCTGTCACATAATTCAGAATTCTCTGTCCTTTATTCTCCACTACTTGTTGTTCCAACTTTATGCTTTTCCTAGTCTGACCTGTATCCAATTCTCTAATTCTTCCTATGAGGAGAGATTCATTTCCCTTGCAAGGCAATGGTATCAACTCAAACATTTTTCCATTACTCCACACTTGGTAGATGTTAGTGAAGTAATCATGTAACACTTTCCTAGAAACTTGCCAAGATCTTCCTAGGATAACATGTGCACAATTCATTTTTACAACATCACATAGAATCTAATCAGAGTACCCACCTATTGAGAAATTTAACATGGTCTGATAATGCACTATGAAATTTTGATTTTCCTCCACCCATGTAGCATAATAAAGCCTAGGATGGTGTTGAATAGGCAGTTTCAAAGCATTGACAACATCCCATGATATTAGATTGCTGCAAGTACTTGAATCTATGACTAATTTATAAACTTCACCTTGTATTAAAAAATTAGTCCTGAAAATACTTACTTGTGGTGTCCATTCCTCACCTCTCCTAAACATCTTTTAATTGCATATAATAACTAATTTGTGTGCTTTTTCATGACTATGTTTGACTCATATAATTGTGATCTCTCTAGCACTATGATGTCATTTAATATGTCTTGCTAAAGCTTGTAAATTTTGTTCCTTTTGCCATGTCATGTAATATGTCTTGCCTTGTAGTTTATATGTTTTGAAATTGTTGTTAGGCCTTGTAGCTTATATGTTTTGATTGCTGGAGAGCTTCTAGAGCTAAGCAAGAAGACCATTGCATGAGTTATAGCCACACGCTCAGGTAGATTGTCGATTGTTACTTCTCAAGTTATAGTACTTTCGACAGTTTTGCTTAGTTTGTGAAAGTTGTAGACCGAAGTTTTCATAGCCCAATTTTTGCTTCCTGCGAAGAACGATCATGTCAGATAATATAAGTGAAGAACAAAATAGGGAGACAATCGCTAGATTGTGGTCTAACTTGAAAAGAAAAGGTGATGGAAAATGTTATTGTCCCTGCAAAATTTGTAAGGGCTTAAACCGTAGAAGACTGCTAATCAAAACAGTTAAGAGACATTGTAGGGAGAATGGTCACATTAAAGGGGGGCATGACTATCATCCACTGGTAAGTTGTTCATTATATCATTTTAACAATTTATATACATATGAAATCACTTGATGATGAGTTGATGATCATGGTTTATTTATGTTAATCAATTTTATATAGGTTGATCTCCCCAGGGAAGTGCATGATATGAACCACAACAATCCGAAGAATATGGTTTTCGAAGTGGGGGAACATGGAGGTGTGAATATCCAAGGTGAAGATAATGATCCCATGGAAGATGACGATCATGCGCCAGAAAACACAATTGAAGATGATGGTATAAATATATTGATCCATGACACATTTAGTCCAAGCGTATCTGATCATGATGATGATGATAGCCTCGATGTACCTCTACTTGAGAAGGCATACGAGCCCCTATACAAAGACTCCCAAACAACTCTTCTCTCTGTTGTATTGTTGTTGTTGAACTTGAAGGATATGAATGGTTTATCCAACATAACAATGTCACGTATGTTAAGGTATGTCATATATGTCTTTATAGTTAACAAATGGTGAATAATGTACCACTAATATTGTTTATATTAAAAACTTATATTTTTTTCTGTAGATTGATAGGTGAGTTTTTGTTACCACCATCAAATATTCTACCTCGCTCATATCGAGAATTATCTACTGTTATGAAAGATATTAGAATGGAGTATCAAGCAATACATGCTTGTCCCAATGATCATATTATATATTATAAAGAACATGAATTTGCAACACAATGCCCTATATGTCATATGAGTAGATATCGAACAGATTGAATAACAAAAAAGGTGCCTCACAAGGTTCTTTATTACATCCCCATTATTCCACGGATGCGACAATTATTCAAGTGTAGTAGCTTGGCACAATTTATGGATTACCATGCACGTAATAGAAGTCAAGATGAAATTATTCAAATCCCTATAGATGGTTCGACATTTATGCACATAGAGGAAAAGTGGCAACACTTCAGAGAAGAACCTCGTAATCTCAGGCTTTCATTGGCAGTGGATGGTGTCAATCCATTTAGAGAGATGAGATCTGTTTACTCAGTGTGGCTTGTTTTTGTTATCAACAATAACATTCCTCCATGGATGTCAATAAAGAGGGAGCACATTATGTTGGCAATGATTGTTCCAGGTATTTTATCATTTGATAGTTATTAATTTACATGTACTTACAAATCTTGTAGTAAAATGGTCACAATAATTATGTAATGTTACTTTTCATTCAAGTAGGTAAATATCAAGTTAAAGATATGAATGTATATATTGAGCCTCTTATCGATGAGTTGGTGGAGTTATGGAACTGTGTCACTATGTATGACGTGTCTAGACCAATAGGACAAAGACAATTTCAATTCCATGCAATACTTGCATGGACAATACATGATGCCCCAGGGCTAATACATTTTTGTGGTATGTTATAGTGAATTCAAGTTGCGCATGATAATTCTAATTATAAAAATCAACATATTTAATAATCCAATTATATCATTATCTTGTAGGTCTTCAAACAAAGGGAAAATTTGCATGTTCGGTTTGTGGTCCAAAGATGAAATCTCGTGATTCAAAAAGTTTAGGAAAGCAGGTGTTTGATGAGTGTAGACACTTCCTCCACAAGAATCATAAGTATCAAGTACGGAAAAACATCTTTTCAATGGGAAAGAAGAGACTACATCAAAGCCACGAAGAATGACACCTCGCCTATGGAAGTTGGAATATAATAGAATTAATCATCGAGGTAATGTCATTCCACCTAATGGTTTATGTTTGTAATTTATATATTTCTATTGTGATTTTTGTTTACTAATTATGTAATTGATGATCATGAAGGTCGTCAAGGCACTACTGACAACCTTCCAAAGGGACTAAAAAGCTATCCCAGACAATTTAGTAGGTTGCCCTACTATGAGCACCTACAAATTGCGCATTTATTTGATACTATGCATATTGGAAAGAATATAATAGAGACATTGTGGAAAATATTGGATGGAAGGCATGACAAAGAAAAAATTGTCAAAATTTGTAATGACATTCATGAATCCAATCATGCACTGAAGAATTTCATTCACTCAAATAGCAATAGAGGTCAGATTAATATAAGTGCCCTTCCTTGGTTATTAATGGAGCAGCAAAGTGATGCCATAAAAGAAGTCATACGAAAAATTTGATTTCCCACAGGATTTGCTGCGAACATAAGAAATCTCATATCAAAGAAAAGTGAATTTGGGCTAGGGCTCAAAATGCATGATTGGCATACTTTCATCAAGGTAACTTATGTTCTTCTGTATTTACAATGTATTCATAAACTACGTGTACTATTCATTATGTTATGTTAGAAAACAATGAAATGATTGGTTTATAATTACTGCAGTACGTGCTACCTCTATCTCTCCCAGAGCACTTCAACAATAACATCAAACAAGTGATATATGATCTTGGAAAATACATGAGGTAAGCAGTAATATCTGTTCAATTTGTTGTATATATTTATTATATTCGTGATTTATTTTTCTTGCTATGTAATCTATTGTATATTATTTTGTAAAGTCTCGTATTTATATATTTTTTGTGACTTGAATCTCTTAATGTAGGTGGTTGTCATCTAAAGAAATCCATAAAGAAGATATAAAATATTGGAAGAGAAGAATTCCTCATTTACTGTGTGAAATGCAAAAGTGTCTACCTCCAACTTTTTTCAATGCACAAGAACACTACCTCATACACCAAGTTGAGGAGATTGAATTGTGTGGACTTGTACACTCTAGGTCAATGTGGATGGTTGAGAGGCACTTGAAATCTTTGACGGCTTTGGTTCGACAAAGAGCACATCCTGAGGGTTCTATGGTAGAGAGATATATGGTATACCAGACTATGGTGTACATTACTGAATATCTTCCTAAGTTTGCATCAAATATCCATGTAGATCGCATTTGGGATCTCGACCCTTTTAAAAAATTCGAAGGGGAGTACTTGATGGGGAAAGGTAGATTGAGGAAAGTGAGAGGTAATAAATTATAAGATGTTATTGTAATAAATTATTTCTTAATCTTCAAAATAAATCAGTTGTAAGTCATCTATTTTTTTTTTGTATAGTTTCTCGAGAGTGGGATGCACTACATTTGTATATTGCAAACAATCTTGATTGGATGATGGTATGGATTGAACGATGTCAACATTCTGGTCACACATTAACATGGGAAGGTGTATCTTCATTGGTTAAAGAAGCTCATTGTAATGGAGATTCCAATGTTACGCAAAGGGAAATAGATTTAGCATATAGTTTAAGAGATTTCCAGGTACGTACAAATTTATTAATCACCCGTATGTTTATCAACTCACGATACAATAATTTTGACATGTTTCACATATTATTGTAGGTTAAACACCACAAGGGTATGTTCTGTAATGGTCAGAAATTTTGCGTCAAAGTGTTGGATGACACGAAGAAAACTTGTGATTCTGGAATAACTGCAGTCTTTCAAGTGACTAATATTTCATCTAGAAATGACTTACATCCTCGAGAGTCTGAAAATCGATACTATGGCATTTTGGATGATATACTTGAGTGTGACTTTAGTTCCTTCAAATTAGTACTCTTCATTGTCAAATGGTACAGGCTAAGACTTAATCCAAATGATCCTGATAGAACTATTATTGAACATGATAATGGATTTATAATGGTTAATACAAGGTCATTTGAGCCAGTTGGGGATGAGCCCTATGTTCTTCCAAGCCAATGTGAGTAGGTATTTTACTTAGAGGTTCCACATAAATCAGGTTGGTCATTTGTTGTTAGACATGAACTGAGAGGAAGGTCGATAAAGTATAATGCGATGGAAGAAGAAGATACCAAAGAAGTAGAAGATGATGTAGATGATGATCACGATCGACAGTTATTGGATGATGTTCCTGACACAAATTTTCATGAAGAAGAAGAAGAAGATGATGACGATGATGTTGCTACTGATGATGATGATGAAGATGATGTTGATGTTGATGATGATGATGTTGATGATGATGATGATGATGATGACGATGACGATGATGATGATGATGATGATGATGATGATGATGATGATGATGATGATGATGATGATGATGATGATGAGGATGATGATGATGATGATGAGGATGATGATGATGAAATTTAGAGGTATGCCATCAATCCTTAATCTATTTAATATTCAAACCATCAAACCCAACCATCAAACCCTCCTTCCTAGGTGCATAAGCCTAGGGCTTTACCAAAATGACCACTCCAAACACTTCTAGATCGTGCCAATGGATCAAACACCATTACATGGTCCTAACATGACATTCTATGCCATCAAACTCTTTATTCCTCTCATAATTGGAAGTGTGCACTTGATCTGTGTATAGGAATTCTCCTTGAGTCTCTATTGGAGATTTGATGACTATGGCAACCATTATAGGGGTGTAACAGCAAGAGAAAATCCAAAAAATATAGTAGCAATTGGACTACTCAAAGGCTTTGTTAGGTATTGACCTTAACATGTGCTCATAAGTTAGGTATTGACCTTAACATGAAAGTTTTATGGTCATATTCATAAGATAATGAGATCCCTAAAGATAATGTGTATGAATAAAAATTTAGAAACTTACTTCTACTAAAAAGTATCATTAATAAACTTTGGCTTCACCATACAATCCTTTTTCATTCAATAACTTATGTCCTTTGTTTGCAGCAATGAGGATACATTATTACCTAAATCGATTGGTTTTAGAAAACCTCTTTTGGAGTGTCTTTATTTCTCATTCAACATATTGTCTCTATGTATCATGATCATCAAGAAGGCTTGTGTTTCACTATCACACATTGGTGCAGATTGGCATTTCTTGCATTCTTCCTTATGTGCTATTTCTTACTATCCTCTTGTTTCTATTATAAGAATAGCTTTTCTCTTAATTGGATAGTGAATGCCTTGGGGTTGTATGCATAGGCTTTCCATGTCACTTTACCATAGCCTCTTGATTGGTTCTTCTTCTCCTCAACATCACTATTTGCTCCTAGACACCCATTGTTATGCATTTTTCCTTCCTCCATTGTCAAGTTGTTCACACCATGTGAAGATTCCCCATTTCATTGGCACATGCTCAAGTGAATAAGTTCTATTAAGGAAGGACTCTTTCTCAATTTTAATCCTAATGGAGTGCTTCCCTGCTCATCCATTTGGTTTTCAGCATTCACTCTGTCTCCTCCATTGTTCATCTCCAGCTAGGAATAGACAACCAAACTTTATCACTCACATATCACATTATTGAAGCAAAGTTGACACTTCAGAGCATTTGTCACTCAGAATAAGCAATACCCATCAAATGTTTGTCCTAAAAACTTATGAACATATCCTATTAACTTACCTGTTGAACCAGGTTCATATACTTGATATGTTTAGAACTTGAAATCTCTTGTGAATCTACATAAGAGTTCTTCATGTGGGCTTAGATTTCCTTGTTACTGACTAGACATGAAGAGAAACTATTTGGCAATATATCTATGGTTGCCTGTGATGTAGCAGGGAATGGCAATGGACCCTCTACTGAAGGCAATGATCAACAATCCTTTGGTCAATCTCAACACCTACCCACAGGGATAGACCTTATGTTTTGGTCTATCAACTTACTCACTTGGAAAATGAGTAAACAAAAAATTATTTTAGTTCATCCACAAGACACCCTAGGCAAGATACATTCAACCTTCAATGGTTACTAACATGAGTTTGTCTCCATCCCAATCCTGCACCTCCAACTCAACACAAGCTTCACAAATCTAACGGCCTCATTAGGTATGGCACCCTTGAGATGAACAAGAGATGGCTACTTAGGCTAGGAACACCTTCAAGACACCAAATACTCTGTAATTACTTGATTTCCAAACACATACTCCAAGGTGAGTTGATGGATTAACAAGAAACACAAATTTAAGTGTTATAATGTGTACCTTTTAATGTTTTTAATTTTTATGTGATGCTTATGATGGATGTGATTATGATTATGATGTGATTATGCTCACGATAATTGAATTACATTTGTAGGAAATTGAACCCCTTTCAGGAGCATCCCACACAGTCTCATGGATCGACAGGTATAAGTCAATACACCTTATAGACAGTCTATTTAATACACTTATCAAAAGTAAGATTGATGTCTTCTAAGATCTCTCCCATTTGCAGGTACCATCGAATAGGTATTTGTCAGAAGTGTCTTCCTCGAGTAAGGGAAATATAGGAATAGAAGAGGAAAGTGAGACATGTAGTTTATTTAGAACATGGAGATTAACTAGAGGTCAAAGGACTAGAAGGAAATTCAATAAACACATGAAATTTTTCCTTGCTCAAGGGGGGTCATGTTCTTATGATGATGAGATGAAAGGCGACATCGAGGTGCCCTTGAGGTACCAACATCTACAGAAACATTGGGTACCCAAGGAACTTCCTCCAATAAACACTAATTTTTGTGTTAACGAGAGGATATATCACATAGCACCATCATCATTACATGGTTTGGGCCTATTTTCTATGGACGACATAAAGGTGTCTTACAACAAAGTTTCTGAATTGATCGAGTATGTTGGACCATGTTAAGATTACAAAAGTTGGATGCATATTGTTCAATATAAAAAAAGTATGCATAGGTATGCACTCTTAGCAAATTATGTACAATAGCAAGACAATAATCAAAGTAAAAGTGTGGCTATATACATTGATGGAAGGCCAAAAGCAACAGGGAATATTGCGGGTTTTATAAATAGTACATGACCTGGGTCAACTATAAAGCAACCCAATTGCATATTTGAGGCGTGTGAGGGAAATCATGTATTCATCTTTGCAATAAAGTCAATACGTGCAGGGGAAGAGCTACTTATTGATTACAATTTGAACCGCATAGATACAAACGAGGCTACTATCATGGGGGTGGTACATACTATTAAACCAACTTCTAATCAATGACTCCAACATACCATTTAGTTATTAAATTTTTGGCTAACATTTTTATACTTGATCTTTGACATAGGGGCACAATATGGAGCAATTTCCTGGAGGGGATGGTGATGATATTCCCAGCTTATCTACACATGAGCAGGTAAAACTCATTGTAATTGTGAAAACTAGATAGAAGCAAAATGTTATTTTTTTAATGTTGTTTTCTTCATTATTTTGGAGTAATTTTGATAATACTAATACTATTGTTGTCACAGAGGGCCGGTGGTCGGAGAGAGGGAAAGCAACCTGCAGTCCCTCAGGAGTCCCCCCTTGAGGACCCTTTTTTTATTGATTTAGTAGAGACCGATGACCCGATCGGTTCTATTAAAAAGTTGCTAAAGAAAATTGGAAAAGAACTTTTACGTTTGGCATCCATACAGCCTTAGACTCAGGAAATAAAAGAGAGGGGAGCTGACTTGTTGTGCACTTCTGAAAACTTAAAAGTAAGTATTAATGAAATTTTTAATTATAACAAGAGTTCAATAATGGTTTTTATGTTATGCTCTTTTATGGCATTAATTAAAATATGGATGCATTGTCTTTATAGAGTTATTTGCGTAATTTTGAACCCCATTCCCATGATGAGGGTACTGCAGGTGGTTCAGGTAGATCACATGTTCCATTCCCCACTTATGTTTTCCACTGAATATATATAGGAATGATCATAATCATTGACAATACATGCTCGAACAATCCTTTTTTTTAATGCTCTAACAATCTTGTCCATGCTAGTCCACGCGTTCTATATTTATGCATGCTCTAACAATTTTATTCTTCAGCTCCTTTCCATGATGCTATGACAACACCGCCTGCATCCAGGACAACCACAAATGTCTTTTTGACTGCTATGTCAGCAACACGCAGCCTATAGGCATCAACTGTTGCACCATCTATTGGTACACAAATCCCTCTTTTTCTCTCTTTTGTTATGTGTTTAAGTGTTATGTGTTTATGATGTAGATCCCTTGATTGTGTTTGTGCCATGGGTGCTCTGCACCAATTTATTTCCCTTGAAGTATTATTTCTTGGAGGCATTTGATAATTGTTTTCATTTTTTGCAATAGGAGATGCAACAAGTCCCGATGCAACATCATTTCCTGGATGTTCCCGTGTTCCTAGTATGGGAATGGTGAAGGATTGCATATTGATCATCAGCAACGATGAAGGCATTCCCTTAAAAGTAGCCAAAGTTCCAGGTACTTTAAAGTTATTATTATTCTATAGTGATATAATAGTAATTTAGTTTTTGATCACTCTTCATCGACTAATGATCCCATGATTGTTTTGTAGGGAATGATGTTTTCTGGCGAAAACTTGGTGACAAGTGTTTGTGGATATTTGGGCCCACCCTACGTACATGGTGGAACATCATATCCTAACTAAAACCCCAAACCACTATTTTGATTTCATTTCATTGCTAGAATAGTTTTCCTTTTCATCCATTTCTTGAAATATATTAAAGGTAGCTTCACTTCATTTATGAGTCTAACATGTTTTTTTTTACTTAAAAGGTGGAATAACCAAGAAAAAAAGTTGAAGGATGATCTTGTAGAGAGTATGACCCAGCTTTTTGGACCTCGTGCATTCGAGAGAAACAGGCTCCTTGAAAGAGCTGGTTTATGTTTGAAGTATATTAGGGACCAGTATAGGAAAAATCTACAGGTTAACCCCAGGCACGAGCGTCCGCCCTATGTTCCTGAGGCTGAGTGGCAGGCTTTGATTTTGGATGGAAAGTATAAAGCTGACATGAAAAAAGGAATTACACCAGTAGAGAGTAGAGCAAGGTATGTGATACTATTGAGAATGTAATTATGTACTAATTAACCTCTATATTTATATGATCTAACATATTTCAAACTTTTCATAGATTGCCTGACACATCAAAGGCAACAAAGGCAAGACTAGAAAAGCACGGGACACACAAGCTCGGCTCTAGTGGTTTTTCGAAACTTCAAGCATGAGTTGTAAGTATTAGTAAATGAAAAATTGTATCAAATTTTTTATATATTGCAAGGAATTTTTTTTTGATGAAACAATGCAAGTAAAATTCACCATACCAAGAAAAAATGTAGGGCTCAGCGTTCAATAGATGCCTCACAAAAGAGGGCAAGAGAACTGGCTTCCAACAAGGCTATAGAGCCGTGGATGAATGGCTACAAGCTGAAATCAGTGCGCAAGGTTCTAATAATGATGCATCTGAGCCACATGTAAATAAGCTAAATGAAATTTATTTCAAATTGAATACTTTACCAATTAGTCTATTTGATGTTAAGTTCCAATATAAAGTGAGTATATCTATTTTAAGCAAGCAATGATAACAATGCATAGGATATTAGAATGCAGCCTAACAATCCTTCTACACAATCTGTGCATGATGAAGGTTCGCATGATGTGCATCCTAGTGGTGGAGGTATACATTTTCTATTAAATTTTTTATATGTAATTGCAATTGGTGTTTGGATTAACGTAACATTTTGTATAGCAACTGTAGAGGATCGAGGGGTCGGTGTTCATGAGCATGTTGAGGTTGAGTCCAGACAAAATGATGTGGCCAGATCAGGTAAAGAGCGCCACAGTTATGTTCTTTAAAATAATTAAATACTTGTAACAATTATAATAAAATATTTTTAATTTAACTCTTTTATTTGTTATTGCAGAGGATCCCCCTTTGCAGCAGCATAGGAATTTGAGATCATCAAGAATAGAGAACAAAACAACTGATGAGGGGGGAATTGATGATAACACTGATGCTCCTCTTAGAGCTTACATAGAAAAAAAAATTAGAAAGAAAAAAAAGAAATGATTGTCATCTACATACCTTAATTGATAATGACTGAATTTTATGTCTCAATGAATTTAATTATGTGCTAATGAATGTTCATGAATTATGTGTTAATGCAGAATATTGATGAATGTTGCGTGTTAACGAATCTAATGTGTTAATGAATGTTATCATGTGATATTGATTGAATGTTACATTTTATTAATGGTTGAAAGAATGAATGAATGTTAGATGTTAACGGGGAATGTAGAGTGATGTTAGGGGGAGGGGGGGTGGGGCCAAATGAGCTTCCACCTTCACATGGTTGGCCCTATTTAGTAGAGAATATTAAACTATTCTCGAAACAAAGTGAAGCTCAATAAGATACTAAATATTTCTCTATTTTGTCAAATTTATACTTTTCGAAGTCTTTTGAAGATTTGTATCTGATAGTACTCTAATACCCTGTGACTACTCTAAGGTTCTTGGTACATCTTCTTGTAGGTAATTCTTCATAGACTCAGAGTAGAGTTTGAGGCAGAGGAACGGAGGGAAAAATCTTTTTCCAAGTAATTCTTCATAGACTCTTCATTATTATTGTATGTAAGGAAACCCAACACATTCATTTCCTTCATCTTTACCACATTTGTACCCTCCATTTGAATGGATTCAGTCCCATATCAGGAGGAAATGGTGAAATAACCATCATAACAATAGTAATATAGAGCAAGTTTAATTGGTCTTTTCATATGTCTATCTTGTGCATTTAGAGATCATGGCACGTCATGAGGCCATATTTCTTTGAGCAATTCAGTCAAACAGTTCACACGCAGTGTCTATGGTTCTACATTCCTTTACAGAAATTCTGTCAGAGTTCATGAGCTAAGCCTAGGGTTCCACATTCCACTGCATACAAATCTGCCAGAGCATTTCCAATTTCTAACTATACTTCACTTACAACCTTAAAATAAATATACCCATCGTATTAATAATTTATTAATATACCCACCGCTCAATTATTTTCTATGATTTACTACAAATACATGATTTCAGTGGGCATACCCACTGCTCTATAAGATCGGAGTAAAACATTACAAATGCTGCTATAACGGATCCCTTCTATTTTTAATTCATTGGTTGGATGAAGTACCTATCCCCCTTACAAATCTTGGTACCTGAAAAATAAGACAGATGAAACTTCCATCTCCAATGGTTAACCCACATCAAATAATATAGATATTTCCTACAATTGTGCATTTTCTATTTGGAATTGCAGATTATGATACTGAGTAACACTTTAAAAGTAATATGCACCCAATCAGATTACATGACTAATTTTTCTTTGGAACATCTTCCTTTATAACCATATGTAATCTATTAGCAATTTAATCAGTCAAATAAAATTAACAATAGAAACCAAAATATTAGTTGTACTACTATCTTGATTTACCTCTACCTACTATAATCTGAACAAGAAGGATATAAGCCTATATCCATGTCTAGAAAGCAAACTAAGTTAAGATTGAAAGGGGTTGGTAGTCTAGTGTGTGTGTGTGTGTGTGTGTGTGTCTATATATATATATATATATTTGTGTCCATGGCATAGGCCCTTTGCATTTTCAAAACGTAGCCATTATAATTCAAAAAAGCAAAAAATTACCTAAGTCTTCCTGGGCCAAGTTCTATTTTAAGGTTACTATTGGCCACTAAAAATCCTAAAGACCCGTGTGCAAAATTGAATAAACCATTGCACACGTCTTAAGGGTTAGTCGCATAATTGCATAAGCTATATACGACCTATGTGATCATACGACTAATGTTCCAATGGGTCCCCCTTGGAAACTATCCTATCCCTAAGACTAAGCACCTAAAAAAAAACTATCCTAATGTTCTGGAATAGGTTTAAAACCCTTGTCGCATGGTCGCATAGCCTTTTTTCATGCTATGCGATCATGCGACTAGGGTTAACCGGTGCAGTTTCATGCTTGTCGCATGATCGCATGTGGCTTCCCAAGCGCATGCGACCATGCGACAAGCCTCTAGTTGTCGCAGTTGCTTGGGTGTTCATCGCCATTGTGATGTATACGCATAGAATTACGATGGATTTTCTGTATTGGCGATGCCCAAATGCCATTGCAGTTTTGGTGTGTGTACATCGCACTTGCAATGGTTTCAATGGTGCAGTTTCATGCTTGTCGCATGATCGCATGCGGCTTCCCAAGCGCATGCGACCATGCGACAAGCCTCTAGCCGTCGCAGTTGCAACGGGGTTGATGTCACAATGAAGGGGCTGCATAGCGACGGATTGAAGTCATAATTGTGACGGAAAAGCAAAGACATCATATTTTGTGACTAAAAAATAGCGACGTCTATTACTATCGCAATTGCAACACATGGCTGTCTCAATTGCGACACATAGCCGTCGCAAATCGATGCCAAATTTATTAGTTCCACCAGAATCTTGGATCAATTGGATTTCCTCCTCTGTAATTCCTAGTTCTTCATTACTTATGCCCTCCTCAACAATATTAGGAGTTGGATATACTATTTATTCTATGTGGATGTTTTATTGTTATATTTTCAACATAAACATTATAGTTGGTGTGGTTGGTAGTTGCAATTTGTTGATAGTGTGGTTTTCTATGAGGATTGTTCTAGAGAATACTCTAAATTTTTATTTCTAGTTTTGTGGTTTGAAGGACATTTTCAAAATATTTGTATAGTATCTTAGTTTTTTTTTAGTTATTGGTTTACTCTACAAGAGGAGTTATGATTTTATATTTCTTGGCAATGTGGTTTGTATTGGTCTTTGGACAACTCAATTGGTTTTCCTATTTGGTTCATATTCTTTCTAGTCTAGACTTCTATTGGAAGTTGAGTTAAGATGTTGTTTTGGGTCATACTATAGCATGTGAAGATCCACATTAAATTAATTATTTATATTAAATTATATTTTTGGGATGACTTGTTGTGCCCAAACTAATGGTGAATGGAACACACCAGTGTTAAGAGTGGGATTTTTCATCCCACTAGAGTACCAACATAGTCCAACCCCCTCATGGACATGTGGTTTCACAATCATGGGTGGGGACTTAAAAACATAATAGTGCAATATTCACAATACATAGCCATTATAACTAGAACCACAAGCTGCCATCATCTAATGAAAAGGAATGTTGAGCATTCTCCCATAAGGTCTTAAAACACTCTTTCCTGATCAGTCTAAATTATTTATTGTGGCTCTTCTATTTTCTCTAGGAAACTACTTATAACAAAAAACTTTCATCATCGTTAATAATACTTTTTCTCCAAACCATGATTTCATGTGCATAGTATTGAGAGTTTTCTTGGTTTAGCATGATTTATTCCTTTTGAATGTAATGGCTAAAAAAATTACAAATGAAGAAAAACCTAAATCCTAAATCCTAATCCCTTAATTCTCCATTTCCCTAAACCCTAAATCCTAAGGCCTAATCCCTTAATTCAAAGAGAGAGAGAGAGAGAGAGAGAGAGAGAGAGAGAGAGAGAGAGAGAGAGATTAGATTATAGTCTAAATTTATAAAAGATAGCTAAAAAAATACAAATGAAGAAAAACCTCATAAATATACATTTCTAAAAGGAAACAATATTTTCAACCATGGAAAAAAGAAAGTTTATTTTTTAGCTTTTATCATCATAAATTGTCTTAATGATTCCTCCTAGTCTAATTTTCAAACATGTTTTGTGATTATATACTTATACCCCTAGAAAAAAGTGGGTTGTCTATATTCTTCATGGATAGGAACTTGGATAATATAATTTGAGGAAACTTCACCATAAATACTAGACTTATTTATGAATGATTATGGTTATGTGATGATAGGAGTTTTGGTTGATCACCTTAGATTTGGCATGAGTTCGTCTACCATTTTTATTTTATGTATATGAACCCTTATCTAATTCTAAGCTTATATCTCCTTTAAACCGTTATATCCATGAGAATAAGGTTAGAATTTAGCACCATCTTTAGTTTATATAGTCCAAGTCAACCTTCTCAAAAGATTAAGCATATGCTTGAGTTTTGTGTGGGCTTTCCATAGAACACTTTTCCCTAATCAAAAATATATGTAGAAACCTTAGCCTTGGTTTTTTTTCTTGGGGAAATCAATACAATTATTAACACATTCCCTTCTATTTTTCTCAATTTTGAATACATTGTTCAACCTTTTCTTAATCCCTCTAATAAACAACTTTTATCGTAGAATCAACATAGTCTCTAATTCAACTATAATTTTCATTTCTCTACTAGAATTATTGTTTGAAGAATTTGGCATCTACAATCCAATGTCTATTGACTCGTTCTCATAATTTATATATTGAGAGTCCTACATCTAATGTTTTGTGAGTCTATTTTGAAACTCCTCAGCATAACTATTCATTAATGTAATGAAACATCTTATCTATTTTTTTCTTTAATATAGTCTCACATTGTGCCAACAATTACTTCACTTCTCTTCTTTAACTTACTTTTGATAAATGAATTGTTCAAATATATCCTAACACCACCAAAATTATTTCCATCTCTATGCTTTTGAAATCACTTCTAGAATTCCATTAGCACAAAATAACACATCTCGTTCTTCATTCATATTTTGACAACTTCAACTAATTCTTCCACCAAATATTTTTGCATTGAGTTATATAGTCCTTCAAATTAGTTGACCTTTGCATATTCAATTAGCATACAACCATTATCTTCAAGTATCAACAATACCATTGTCTTTAAGTATTAACAATACTTTTTTCTCCTCAAGAAACACTTCAACCATTTCTTTCACAAGTCTAACTTGGAATTTTATTTTTTCATCTTCTCATTGTGTTGCCTTGTGCTATCATATCAAGTCAGTCCACTCTCTATATGTTTATTCTCTCATATTCTAATATTCCTCTATGATCCCTTAAATGATTTTATGTTTCAAGTTTTTTAATAAACTTCCTTTACATAATGGTCCTTTCATATAAACCTTTTATTCTAAGAATCCATCACTCGCTTCTTCTCTCATATGTCATGATCACATGGCGTCTACCTTACTACTCCTCCTATCAATCCAAGTAATACGTTTTCATCATGTCATATTTCTATCCCAACTACTTGTTATTTTGAATACCATCTAACAATTCCTATTATTATATGGTCTATTATTTTTAGTCTCATGTATTTAAATAGTTATCTACTTTCATTCTTCAACTGCACTATTAGTAAATATTCAAATACCCAACACTTTACACCACTATCATTCTCATGACATGGTTTTCTAATCCTACACATATTGCATTGATCTAGATACCAATCACTCCTCAAGCCTTATGATCATAATTTCTCATTTAAAAAAAAAACCTTCACATTGCTTCTAGTTATTTTTTTATAAATTATTGAAGCAATCAAGTATCCATGGTGCATTAGCTTCCACTATGTCACATTAAAAAACTTAAACTTCCAACTTCATTTCTCTCCTACACACTCAAGATATATTTAGAGATCCCTCTAACATTGTCGTATTTCTTTAATTCTTCCTTTGGATTATTGAAATTTTTCAAAGCATATTTCTAGTCATACTCGCTGAATTTGTAGGGTTTCACTTAACCACCATGCACTAGCTATTTTCAAATTGACAAGGTGTCCCTAATATTACCTTGTACAAGTCCATGAGTGTGATGTCAAACACTACCTCAACATTATGTGCACCAATGTTAAAACTCATCAAACATTGTCCTTATCACAATGTAGTATCCCTTACATAATAAAGACACCATGATAGGCACATCATTATTACATGAAGGTCCCTATAAGTATTGCAAGAGGTTAGGGATAAATGATCACATAATAGAAACCTAAGCATGGAAGGGAAAGGTGATTAGTGGTAACACAACATAAATTTCTTTCGCAATATTCACTAGTTAGAAGAAGAGTATAAGGACTGTGAACCTCATTGGCAAGTAAAGTATGAGTGCCTAAGAGAGAGCGAATATCAATAACAAGATCTAGGGAAGGAGGAAAAACCACATGGATGCCATGAAAAAAAAAATATATAGAGTAAACATCCTTTAAACCATATGATAAAATGACATGAGAGAGTCAAGGATAGATGGATCAATATTAAAAATTATAGAAACATGTCAAAATTAGCAATATATATACAAATGAAAAAAATCACATAGATGTCTTGAAAAATGGATAAAAAGACATGAGAGGTTCATGGATAGAAGGGTCGGCTATTACAAATTGTAAAAAGATGTCAAAATTAGTAATATAACCATGGATGGAGGCTAAGGACAATGTTATATGGGAATCCTTGGTACGAGATTAGTCAATGATATGAAATCAAGGGGCGGTGGGATGCAATAGGTGAAGACCCTAAAAGACAAAATGAATGACATAATAATGATCTAGAATTTGATATAAATAAAAAATAATCAATAATTATATCTAAAATACAAGTCTAGAAAACAATGTAAAGGTCGATAGAATAAGATAAAATTAAGCAGTAACAATCAATATACTAAATGAAATAATATAATGAACAAATATTAAGAAACATAAATATAATATGAAAATAGACAATAAAACAATAAATTACAAATCTAATGAAGAAGAATGAAGAGAAAAAGTCTCCTAACATATAAGAAAACATAAGATTCACCAAAAATAAAGAAACCAAATAAGTTTTCTTAAATTATCTTGAAGTAATTAACTAAATGTAATCAATCAATAAGCATGAAAGTTATATTATATGATATAAGCACAAAATTATTTTCAATACTGTATGGTATAATGGTACGCTGTAATGAAGGCCATCCTTCTACCTAGTGGCACGTGTGATTTATTTGTCATACCCTGCTCTCTGCAAATAGGAGTGCACATCATTTCATTGTACGTATAAATTTACATGTTGAAACCAAATCACAAAGGACCATAACTCCCACCAGTCAATAGATATATGATTTCAAACATGCTTGCCATTTCTCTTCTATCCGTTATAATGAGATTTTTCTTAATCATATCGTCTATGTCAAGACGCGGATAATTACATTTGTGGTCTACTTTCTTTTCTTAATCATATCATCTATGTCAAGATATGGGTTGTAAATGAGGTAAACACGAATAGTTAAATTGGTGGTCTACTTTATTTACTTCTTGGCCTAATATGTTGGGCACATTCCACATATTGTGGAGATATTTTGCAATCCTTTCAACATCTTCCACCATGAGTGTTTTTTGAGATCTTTTCAACATTCCTACCATGAAAGTTATAGGCTTGGTTCTCTATCAGCCTTTTAGAGTTCTAAATAATTTGAGAAGAGGATAAGTTTTTTCTTTTCTTTTTTAAAGTTGTGATTTTGACTTGCGAATGACTATGTTCAATTTTGTGAAAATTATATAAGAAGTGGATGGTTGTTCAAGGGGCGTTATACATAAGTTAAATGATATATTTTTAATATATCTTATGTTTTCTAACGAACATTTGTGTAAATGACACATTCTTAATTTCGGTTATGCTTTCCAACAAATAATTATATAAGAAAAGAAACCATCCTCTGAGTTTAAGCACAAGAATTACATAGCTAGACATAATTCACAAAACTAAGAAAAAATTGATGATTTGTGCTGAAATATTCAAAGTGCATGATTATATGTACTCTATCTTTCTAGTTTGAAAATAAATTAGTAGGAATTCTACATAGTGTTTGAGATCATGTACAATTTATTAGGAAAGTTGGTAATGGTGTACAAAGAATGTCATATTCCTCTTTGAATGTGAGAATTCATTAGGAAATAAGATTAGTCTATTAGATCAAAAATTTATTAAATTAAGAAAAATCTTGATTGGTTAGAAGCAAGAGAAAATAAAATAAGAAAAGATCATTCTTTAGAGTAGACAATATTGAAAAAGATTTTTTCTTTTTTAAAAGGAAAGGAAAACTTACTCTTACAATAGTGTTAACAAGTAATGGAAGCTCGAACACTATGTCCCTTTATTCATTTGATTTTAAAGGAGCTTTGGAAATAGGTCCTCCCTTTTGTAGTATGGGAAATATGGAAAGAGAAGAACAATAGAATATTCAGAGCAAGAAAAAAACAACAAAGACATTGTTCAGATAATCAAACAAAAAATAAAGAAGAACATCAATGCAACTTCTTTTGGCTCATTTAAAACCCTTCCAAACTACAAAGAATTAAGGGTCAATTAGATGAGGGGAATATGCCAAGACCTCACAAAGGTGAATTGGAGTAAATATTTAGCAAGGAAAAGATGCAAGTGGATACCTCCAAAAGGGGGATGGACAAAATGTAACTTTGATGGTTGTTCAAAAGAAAACCCCAGATCTTTTGTTGCAGGTGGAGTAATAAGAGATGGTAAAGGAATCCTATTAGAAAGCTATGGTAAATTGTTAGGTGCTACCACTAATAACAAAGAAAAGGACACAAAAACTTGGATGGAATTAAAATCACTCCAAACGATGAAGGCTCTGAAAGTTTTGATTTAAGGCGACTCTAAGCTTATAATCTCGATTCTCACTTACAAAGTGGAGAGCCCATGGGAGTTAAAGAACATCTTAGAAGATTGTAAGATGATACTAAGGAGCTTCCCTCAGTGTAAAGTGTAACATACTTTTAGAGAAGGGAATAAAGCACTTAGTGATCAAATGTATAATTTAAGCCTCTCATACAATCAACGGACAATCCTTGAATTTAACCAATGTTGACCAAGGTTAAAGGAAATTCTATCTAATGAAAGAGCCTCTTCAAATTTTAATTAAATGCTTAAAACTTTAAGGTTTCATGGATTATGGAAGTGGAGTCTAAAGAGGAAAGAGGAAGAGGTACGAAGAGACAGGTCCTGGGTTGATAGTGAACAACCATCTGGAATGTTGTTCGATTAAAACAAGTGTAGATGAGTGGTCATTTATTTCTCATCTCCAATGACCTATGTGTTGAACTACAAAGGAGGGTTAATTATTATGGCATAAACTATTTTTTACCTCTCTTCAAAATTATTTTCATAGTGTTATCTCTTTTGTTGTTTGGTTTCTTGATAGATGGATAGTTATTTTCTAGTATGAGTGACCTGTGTGCCAATAGTAGCTTCTTTGTTTGTCGGTCTCGAAAGGTAAGATAATTTAGTGACCTCAACATAACGACAAGAGGATGCTTTACAAACTACATAAAAAAAAGAGTGTAAATCAACACATGTTTAATTCAAATAATTTTTTTTTTTATTATGAAGTGTGATAATAGACAAGCATACAAAAAAAATTAATAATCATTTTTTGGCATAATTTATTCAACAAAGAAACTATTGAGAAAATGGAGATACTCGTCATCTCCTTTAATAAGAAAATGACTAAAATAAGAAGACAAAATGAAAAAGCTAATATTGAATCAATTAGAGGTTTAAGTGTGCAACAAATGGATAATTATTACTACATAAACAACTAATAGAGGAGAGGCCCCTATAATGGAGCACTGTAAATTTGTTCCTCCCAAAATAGTATATAGATATTTCAATTCATTTTCAATTTGGTACTACTTACTTGTCAAGTCCCTACTTAATAACTTTGGTTTCTAGTCCACATGTTCAGCATGATTGCACATCAACATGTTTTATTTTGTTGAGGTGTTGAAAATAGTTCACAAAAATTAAGAACCATGGTTATGCGCTTAGTCATGTTTATTTGTGTGCTCATGTGGAATCATATAATTGGTTGCTTTTTTGGTTTTATGAAATCTTTATGAAGATGACATTTTTTATGCTCCACTCAAGTGCTGATTTTGCCCAACTAACATCCCCACTATTGGTCTCGCCTCCATTATGAATTCCTCTCATATAAAAAAAAGTGTGAAATAACATATTCATGTCCATATCAATAGAACCCTTTAAGTGTGAAATGACATATTCATGTCCATATCAATAGAATGCTTTAAGAGAGTGATGTCCATAGAGACAAGCATACCAATATAATGACAACTATTTTTTGACACAATCTATCAATCTATACCACAATTGAAAAAATAGGAATGCTCATCATTTCTTGAATAGTAAAAAGACTGAAATGAAAGAACCAGAATGACAAGACTAGCTATACTATACACTACTTTTAGCCAAATAAACCTTAAAAGATCTATCTACCTGTAGTTAGATATACCCGTTGCAAAGCTTTTCCCACCATGGCAAAACCTGTTCGCATAAATACCTATGCCAGTAGCTACCTCCACCAAAATCAAAGAATTGCGGACCTACTAAGAGAGCTCCTTTTTAGTTGCTACCTCCTACACCTACGGCACACCATTTGTGGTTGATATCAAATTGCAAACATGGAGGAACATAAAAATATATAGGACGCACAAGCATGTAGAAATATATTAAAAATCTGGGCATCTTAGCCACTCAATATTTATGTCCTTAAAACGTCTCTAAAGTTGCTTTCTCCGTACTTACTGTGTAGGAAGATTGAGCACTTAAATTAGGTTAACTCGGACTTAACGTGATACTTCCCTTGCATGGCTGAAAGTAAATAAACAGAATCACCACGTTCATCATTGGCCATGTATCTGCATCAAAATAATGTTATTAAACTGAATTGCGGATACCCACCTTCATTCTTGGGATGCCAACCAGATTTTTCTCGTAAAATAGCCTTCTTTTAGCCTTGTTCTTCGTAGCTTTCAATGCACCATCCAATGAAGGTTCTGTTGTGCCTCCAAGAATCATGAAATCCTTTACGTGAGAAATTTGTCTTTGCCATCGACAATTATGTCCAAGAATGTTTAGCCTACAGATTGGATTTTGTTATGCAAGTCTTAGATAAGTCTGAAATCCAATGCTTTATATATAAGTTGTTTATGCGCCAACCTATCTATCTATGAAGAATTGGATATCAAACCGAAGAGAGGAATCCAGGATTTCGGCCTATGAAGATGTTAAACAATGGAGAACATCTCATAATACAATTATTTATATCAGTCATATTCAACCATTCACATCAAAATGCATGTACATATACTAACACAAATAATATGAACAACCAAATGTAGCTCTAATACTTCAGCTGGAGTATATAGAGGCTGTCCCTTGGTCGTTATAGGAAAAGGGTTTTCAAAACAAATTACTTCTTACTTGCTACCCCTGGCCCATTATTGGAAAAGGGTTTGAAAAATAAACTGAAACTACTTCCTCATGCTTTCTAATCTAATCTGTTAAAGCTATAATGAAGGTGACATAAGAGATTTTCACAATTCATATTGTAGATAATGGTATAAATTGCGTTCATTCTTTTATAATCAATATTTTGGATCACACTCTGTGATTCATTATCAAGATGATAGAGAGTCTGAAATTAACAGTTACGAAACTGGTTAGAAAGCATGAGGAAGTAGTTTCATTTTATTTTACTAACCCTTTTTCAATAATGAAGGTGACTTTTAATAATAAGAGATTTTCAAAATTCATATTGTAGATGATGGTATAAATTGTGTTCATTCTTTTTTAATCAACATTTCGGATCACACTCTATGATTCATTATTCCTTTGACTCTGTATTATCTTGAGAATGGATCATGGAGTGTGATTTGAAATGTTTATTCAAAAAGTGTGACAGTGACTATCTTATAACTTATCTTCCTTATACATGTGTAGAGGCTAACTATATAGTTGCGTGATTAACCAACTTACAATAATTAATCCGTTAAGCTATTCAACTATTAAAAGAAAATGGTTTATATTATTACTTAAGATGTACAATGTAAATTTGTAATTAATATGTAATTAACATTACAAAGGATAAAAGTATATACTCTTTGTACATCATATAAAATGGTGAGAAATGCTAGGATATATCGCTCACCAAATTATAGTTTACTATAGGAAGATCCAAAACCTTCTAACAAAGGAGATCCAATTAGCCCCACAAGATAGGGTTCCAATTTGTGATCTTCACAATGTAGGATTTTGAATTGGTCTTCCTTTCCCTAAGAGAAGGAATCGTATATGATATGCAAAGGAGAAACCCATCTATGATGCAAGAGATGGAACTAGGAATGTGTGTACTTGAAGGTATTTGGAGGTTGATTTTCTAATTGACAGAGTCCCAAAATGACCATATTTCCAAATTTGGAAGACAACAACCTGCAACTCTAAAACCTATAACTTTCTATTTTATTCTGGGAATAGGTCAAAATAGGTTTGACCTATACCCAGGTATAGTTCAAAAGTTTGATCTATACCTGATACTATCAAATCAGGAACATAAAAGTGGATCTAGACAAGTCTTTTGATTAGCTTCCCAAATTTGTAGTTGTATCTACACTTTGAAACCTCCAAATTTGGAAAAATGGCAAATTGTTGGGGGGAAGGGGCTTGCCTTCATCAAGTCCCTATATAGGAATTAACCTTGAAATATAATTGAAAGTGCATGAGGAAATGTAATTTGGATCTGAAACATAAGTGACCTTGTACCTCAATGATGCAACACTTCTTTGGAGATTATCACAGGTGTTGATGTAATAGCTTGGACTCCACAAAAACCCAATCATGAAACCAAACCCTCGAATGATGAATGTTGTAGTTTTCAACAATGTTGGTTTGAATAAGAAAGAGAAGAAAGATACTTGATAATGGATGGATTCTTGCTTGAACTCCTTGAATTCACAATAGCTTACTTGTGGACAATTGCCTGGAATGAGATGTCTCACAATTGATGGATTTATATCATGAGTTGTTGTTTTTGGCTTGAGATGTGAAAATGAGATGAAGAGACCTCCTTTTATAGTGATTTCAGAGTCCAAATTTTTGAAGGTTGACTGTGCTAGGTGGAAAAATAAAAACATGTTGCATTGGGCTTCGAACCCACTAAAATCAACCCTCAAGGTATAGGTCAAAATAGGTTCAATCTATATCCAAAAAGTGTAAATTTTAAGGTGAAGCCATGGGACTTGAGAAGTGTTAGCTGATTCAGTGAAAAATAGAAAGATAAGTGGAAAAATCAAGCATTAACACATCCAAAATCTTGAAATTATAAAAATGGGGCCAAATAGGTCCTAGAGGGAAAACAAATTATGTAAATGGATGGATAATAAGGGAATTCTATATATAAATTAGAGCTATTCTTGAGTCTTGAACAAATAATATTGATTTGGAGGATTCAAAAGGGATAGAAAGATGTAAAATCCATGTGGGAACCCATAAATGCTAAAATGGGTCTAAAAATGAGTACCTAACAAGGGTGATTACTTTTTAAGATGATAAATTTATCCCTACTTTAGCGGGATTATGAGTCCACCTCATGGTCATGATAAAGTAGGAGGGAAAGATGAAGATTATGGGAAAACTACAAGGAGATAAGAAATTACCAAATTTTAAGACAGAAGCCCCCAAACTAAGGATCTTAATGCGTACATTCACATACAAGGATAAAGAAAACAATGAAAAATTCCTAGAGCTTACTAAGATTCCAAGTCAACTAGTTGAAGAGGCCTTTCTAGATAAAATGTCTCAACAACTATTATATCATACTTAGAAAGCTATTGCAAGAACACAAGTGGTCACCTGAAAGGAGTGAGAACATACATCAAAGGTAAGATAAGACTACATGATCTAATCAAATAAAAAAGTTTGTTATGTTATTAAAATATAGAGGATAGATCAAGATAATCATGGATGAGATGGGCTAGGAAATTTTATGTTGTGCTAGGTGATCCAAGAGAGAGAGAGAGAGAGAGAGGATAATTGTTGGTCTAGAAAATTGTGTTATGCTAGTCAACTCTACCTTGAAAAGTTTGTCCCTAGTAGTGGCTTTGTGTGTGTGTGTTGCGCACCTCATGAATGGATATTCATTAACATTTTTTGTATATGTAAACCTCATGGATGGATAGGATTTGTCATATCCATGAATATTGGTGGTATGTATATGCCATGACAAGTCAAATAATCTAGAAAATTATGTTATGCTATTCAACTGATCCTAAATATGTGAAAATATCGAGTAACCGACCCTAGAAAATTATGTTATTCTATTGTACTCTTTTTTAAAATATGAAAGGGGAGTGATCTATCCCTATCAAATTGTGTTATCCTAGTGTACTCTATGTATCACACTTAACATGAACAAAATATATGCAATAAGGAGGATATGTATGCCCCCTCTTAAGATGGAAAAATAAGTACTATTTTTTCATCTTCAGGAAAATAAGAACAAGGATGAAGAACTTTTAACACCAAGACAATATCCACAAGAAACACCCAGTCCAAGCCTAAGAGGTCATAGCTCCTATGAGGTCATGGAAGAGACTAATGCAAAGATATATTGTGCAAGAAGTATAAAAGAGATCTATGTGAAGGATGACACACTATTTAGTCTTCAAGGTAAAGGATTTAATTACCATAGAAACCCAATAGAAAACAATTAAAAAGGTTATGATCAAGGATGCATAATCCTAATGTAAACCAACATTTCTATGTAAGATTGTATGGTATAATGGTACGCTGTATTGAAGGCCATCCTTGTACCTAGTGGCATGTGTAATTTATTTGTCATACCCTGCTCTCGACAAATAGGAGTGCACATCATTGTAATGTATGTATGAATTTTCATGTTGAAATCAAATCATAGAGGACCATAATTCCCACCAGTCAATAGATATATGATTTCAAACATGCTTGTCATTTCTCTTCTATCCATTATAATGAGATTTTTCTTAATCATATCATCTATGTCAAGATATGGGTTGTACATGAGGTAAACACGAATAATTAAATTGGTGGTCTACTTTATTTACTTCTTGGCCTAATATGTTGGGCACATTCCACATATTGTGGAGATATTTTGCAATCCTTTCAACATCTTCCACCATGAGTGTTTTTTGAGATCTTTTCAACATTCCTACCATGAAAGTTATAGGCTTGGTTCTGTATCAGCTTTTTAAAGTTCTAAATAATTTGAGAAGAGGATAAGTTTTTTCTTTTCTTTTTTAAAGTTGTGATTTTGACTTGTTAATGACTATGTTCAATTTTGTGAAAATTATATAAGAAGTGGATGGTTGTTCAAGGGGCATTATACATAATTTAAATGATATATTTTTAATATATCTTATGTTTTCTAATGAACAATTGTATAAATGACACATTCTTAATTTTGGTTATGCTTTCCAACAAATAACTATATAAGAAAAGAAACCATCCTCTGAGTTTAAGCACGAGAATTACATAGCTAGACATGTTAGGATTAACAAGGTAGAAATAACAATTATGTGCAAATATAACTAATATCAGAAAATAATAAACCACACAGAATAGAACACAAGACACACAGATTTAACGTGGTTCACCCAATCCCTGGGCTACGTCCACCAACGTCAAGTCCAATATTATTATTATCCAGTGATTACAACCTGATTACAATCCGTAATCCCTTACAGCCCAATTCTGCTGCAAGTACTAAAATCATACATAATGAAAATCCCTAACCCTAAGCCATATTATACAATATTTTTCCGCTTTAGGGTTAGAATGAGTTATAAGTAGTCGGCCCAAATAACCGAAAAGTAGTCGGCAAGGTCGGGAGGAAAAGTGTACAGTACTTTCCTGGATAGTACTTTCCTGATTAGTCACCATAAGCTAACAATCTCCCACTTGGTGACTGATCAGTATCCACACTATACTAAAAAACCTCCCACTTGGAGACTGATCCTGTAGCAATACCGCTACCCACATGAGGCTCCCACTGGATTGAACCACCTTGGACTCAGCTATTCCTTTGTTTTGTTTAGTCTAGAAGACCAACTGAAGCTGAACATGAGTTCAACTTCTCCCTTGTTACTACCTTTGTAAACATATCTGCTGGATTATCATCAGTATGAATCTTTTCCAGCCTTAACTGTCCATCATCAAAAACTGATCGAATGAAATGGTACCGCAACTGTATGTGTTTTGTCTTTGAGTGCAAAGCAGAATTCTTTGCAAGATGAATGGCACTTTGGCTATCTGTATGTAGAAAATTATCCTTTTGTGGATGTCCCAATTCTTCCATGAAGAATTGAAGCCATATCATCTCCTTGGCTGCCTCTGTAGCAGCAACATACTCTGCCTCTGTAGTGGATAAAGCAACCACCTTTTGTAGTTGAGAAATCCAACTCACTGCTGTCCCACCAACAGTAAATATATAACCTGTAGTACTCCGCCTGCTATCTATATCTCCTGCCAAATTTGAGTCAACATAGCCTTGTACAGTAGTAGTAGAACCTCCAAAGTGTAAACACTTACTGGATGTGCCTCTCAAATATCTGAGAATCCATTTGACTGCATTCCAATGCTCAAGACCAGGGTTACTCATATAACGGCTAACGACTCCCACTGCGTGTGCAATATCTGGCCTAGTACATACCATAGCATACATTAAGCTCCCTACAGCTGAAGCATAAGGTACCTTAGACATTTTAGTCTCTTCTTCTGGTGTCTTGGGACACATATCCTTAGTCAATTTCAAATGACCAGGCAAAGGTGTGCTGACAGCTTTGGCATTTTGCATAGAGAAATGTTGCAACACCTTCTCAATATAATCAGCCTGAGATAGAGACAATTTCTTATTTTTCCTATCTCTACAAATTTTTATACCAAGGATTTGTTTTGCTGCCCCCAAATCCTTCATAGCAAAAGATATTGCTAACTGTTGTTTCAACCCCTTAATGTGATCCATGTTAGACCCAGCTACAAGCATATCATCAACATATAAACATAAAATAATGTAGCTGTCATCATCCAACCTCTTAAAATAAACACAATGGTCAGAATGACACCGACTATATCCATGCCTATTCATAAAAGTGTCAAATTTAATATACCATTGCCGAGGTGCTTGCTTCAAGCCATATAAACTTTTCTGCAATCTGCACACCAAATTCTCCTTACCCTTGACCTCAAATCCTTGTGGCTGAACCATATATATTTCTTCATCCAAATCACCATGAAGAAAGGTTGTTTTAACATCAATCTGCTCTAAATGCAAATCTTCAGTAGCCACAATACTTAAAACAGTACGAATAGAAGTCATTTTAACAACTGGAGAAAATATCTCATCAAAATCAATACCATATTTCTGTGCAAATCCTTTTACGACTAATCTGGCTTTAAATCTTTTCGTACCTCCATCCTCTTCTTTTATCCTATAAACCCATTTATTCTGTAAAGCCCTTTTACCTGCAGGTAACTTACATAAATCCCATGTCTGATTTTTCAGCAAAGAGTCCATTTCATCTATCATTGCAGACTCCCACTGAAGCTTTGTATCCACTTGCACAGCTTCATTATAACATTCAGGTTCACCAGCATTTGTTAATAGAATAGAATACAAAGATGGAGAAAATCTTTCTGGAGGTCTACTTAGCCTTGTTGACCGTCTAACACTCACTGGGGTGTGTGGTATTTGTTGTTGCTGTTGTTGCGGAGCATAAGGAACTACTGGAACATGAACTTGTGGAGTATCATCCAGTACTACATAGTCATTTTCTTTCTTCTCATGCTGCAGCAACAGATCTTTGTACAATACTTTCTCATTGAATATGACATCCCGGCTTCTTACAATTTTATGATTTTCAAAATCCCAAAGCCTATAACCAAATTCATCAATGCCATACCCAACAAATACACATTTCTTTGACTTAGCTTCCAGCTTGGTTCTATTTTCAGAATCTATAAGTGCAAAAGCTTCACAACCAAAGGTTTTGAGAAAAGAATAACTCACCTTCTTACCACTCCATGCTTCCTCTGGAATACCACAGTCCAAAGGAGTAGAGGGGCTTCTATTGATTAAATAAATAGCAGTGTTCACTGCCTCTGCCCACATATTTTTGGGCAGCCTAGCATGCAACCTCATACTCCTTGCACGCTCCATTATTGTCCTGTTCATGCGTTCAGCCACTCCATTTTCTTGTGGAGTCCTTGGTACAGTTTTCTTCCTATGAATACCATTAGAGGAACAATATTCTTCAAATTCTGTGCTGCAATACTCACCACCATTATCAGATCTGAGACATTTTAACTTTTTACCAGTCTCATTCTCAACCAAGCATTTCCATTTCTTAAAAGTTTGAAATACATCAGATTTCTGTCTAAGGAAATAAATCCATACTTTTCTTGTTGCATCATCTATAAATGTAACATAATACAGAGAGCCACCAAGGGAAGATACCTGAGCTAGTCCCCATACATCTGTATGCACAAGCTCTAATCTCTCATTTTTCTTTTCCTTCCCACTCTTCACAAAACTAACTCTCTTTTGTTTTCCATAAACACAACTTTCACAGAAATCCATATTGACACATTTTAGACCAGGTAAAACTTTCTTTGAATGAATTAATTTCATACCTTTTTCACTCATGTGCCCGAGTCTGTTGTGCCACAGTGCTGTGTCAGAATCTACAGCAACAGTTTGATGTTCTTCCTGCTCAACTGCAGCCACTGTTCCTGAACATTCATTATCTTCTGAAACAATTAAAGTAGAAGGAACAGTATGACCTGTACAAAGATATAAGGTGCCTACTTTCACACCTTTTGCTACTACTAAGGAACCTTTTGAAACCTTCCAATTTTTATCATTAAAAGTAACTGTGCAACCCTCATCACCCAGTTGCCCTGCTGAAATTAAATTCCTACTCAGCCTTGGAACATGTCTTACCTCTTGTAGTAGCCAATGATTCCCATTCTGCAACTTAATCTTAATTTTTCCCTTTCCAACAATCTGATAGGGTTCATTATCTCCCAAATAAACTAGCCCAAAATCCCCTTGGACATAATCAATAAAATAACTTCTATGGGGTGTAGCATGAAATGAAGCCCCAGAATCTAAAACCCATGAATCATCAATACTTTCTAAGGACAAGAGCAAAGCATCCTCCTCAGATTTGTTACTTACCACATTTGCCTCCTTGTTTCCATCATTTTTGTCTCCTTGATCTTTCTTCTGAGACCAACAATCTTTCTTCTTATGACCTGGTTTTCCACAGTACCAGCAATCATTTGGCCCTTTAGATTCGGACCTCTTTCCCTTTGATTTTCCTCTTGATTTCCCATGATTTCCAGAGTTATTTCCTCTATCTCTTGTTCTGCCTCTGCTTTCTGTGTTCAATACACTACTCGATGTGGATGCCCCTGAGCTTTTCCTATGAATTTCCTCACTCAATATAACACCAATAACATCATCATACTTTAGGGTATTAGAACCAGAAACAGAATTACTAACAGCCATTACCAAGCCATTCCAGCTTTCTGGCAAAGAACACAAAATCAAGAGAGCCCTAACCTCTTCATCAAAAGTAATTTTAACTGAGGTTAATTGACTTGTAACTGTATTAAACTCATTCAAATGATCAGTAACTGATCCACCTTCTACCATTTTCATATTAAATAAACGCTTCATAAGAAATACCTTGTTTGAAGCTGATTGCTTTTCATACAACTTCGCTAGGGTTTCCATCAGATCTTTAGCTGTCTTTGCTTCAGTAATATTGAATGCCACCGATTGTGCCAGGCATAGACGAATACTCCCCAGTGCCTTCCTATCCAAAATATCCCAATCCTCTTGAGACATTGATTGCTCTTTCTTGGCTACTCCCTCTAATGGCCGCCATAGATCCTTCTGATAGAGATAATCCTCCATTTGCATTTTCCATAACTGGAAGTTCTGCCCATTAAACTTATCAACCTTCAGCCTACCCTCGTCTGCCATTTCTCCCACTTAACCGAGAGACTCTCCCACTAACTTGTGAGACCTGCTTCAGAGAATAGATGAAAGAACGAACGAAATAACCTCGCTCTGATACCACTTGTTAGGATTAACAAGGTAGAAATAACAATTATGTGCAAATATAACTAATATCAGAAAATAATAAACCACACAGAATAGAACACAAGACACACAGATTTAATGTGGTTCACCCAATCCCTGGGCTACGTCCACCAACAGCAAGTCCAATATTATTATTATCCAGTGATTACAACCTGATTACAATCCGTAATCCCTTACAGCCCAATTCTGCCGCAAGTACTAAAATCATACATAATGAAAATCCCTAACCCTAAGCCATATTATACAATATTTTTCCGCTTTAGGGTTAGAATGATTTATAAGTAGTCGGCCCAAATAACCCTGGCAAGGTCGGGAGGAAAAGTGTACAGTACTTTCCTGGATAGTACTTTCCTGATTAGTCACCATAAGCTAACAAGACATAATTCACAAAACTAAGAAAAAATTGATGATTTGTGCTGAAATATTCAAAGTGCATGATTATTTGTATGCTATCTTTCTAGTTTGGAAATAAATTAGTAGGAATTCTACATAGTGCTTGAGATCATGTACAATTTATTAGGAAAGCTAGTAATGGTGTACAAAGAATGTCATATTCCTCTTTGAATGTGAGAATTCATTAGGAAATAAGATTAGTCTATTAGATAGAAAATTTATTAAATTAAGAAAAATCTTGATTGGTTAGAAGCAAGTGAAAATAAAATAAGAAAAGATCATTCTTAAAGCTAGTTAAGAAATTGTTTCACATTTTTTGGGGTCTAATTTTATAGTAGACAATATTGAAAAAGATTTTTTCTTTTTTAAAAGGAAAGGAAAACTTACTCTTACAATAATGTTAACATAAAAAGTTCACTCATGACAGACTGGGTCATGCCTAATAATCTAAAACAAGTAATGGAAGCTCGAACGCTATGTGCCTTTATTCATCTGATTGTAAAGGAGCTTTGGAAATAGGTCCTCCCTTTTGTAGTATGGGAAATATGGAAAGAGAAGAACAATAGAATATTCAGAGCAAGAAATAAAAACAAAGACATTGTTCATATAATCAAATAAAAAATAAAGGAGAACATCAATGCAGCTTCTTTTGGCTCATTTAAAACCCTTCCAAACTATAAAGAATTAAGGGTCAATTAGATGATGGGAATATGCCAAGACCTCACAAAGGTGAATTGGAATAAATATTTAGCAAGTAAAAGATGCAAGTGGATACCTCCAAAAGGGGTATGGACAAAATATAACTTTGATGGTTGTTCATAAGAAAACCCCAGATCTTTTATTGCAGGTGGAGTAATAAGAGATAGTAAAGGAATCCTATTAGAAAGCTATGGTAAATTGTTAGGTGCTACCACTAATAACAAAGAAAAGGACACAAAAATGTGGATGGAATTAAAATCACTCCAAAAGAGGAAGTCTCTGAAAGTTTTGATTTAAGGAAACTCTAAGCTTATAATCTTGATTCTCACTTATAAAGTGGAGAGCCCATGGGAGTTAAAGAACATCTTAGAAGATTGTAAGATGATCCTAAGGAGCTTCCCTCAGTCTAAAGTGTAACATACTTTTAGAGAAGGGAATAAAGCACTTGATCAAATGTATAATTTAAGCCTCTCATACAATCAATGGACAATCATTGAATTTAACCAATGTTGACCAAGGTTAAAGGAAATTCTATCTAATGAAAGAGCCTCTTCAAATTTTAATTAAATGCTTAAAACTTTAAGGTTTCATGGATTATGGAAGTGGAGTCTAAAGAGGAAAGAGGAAGAGGTGCGAAGAGATAGGTCATGGGTTGATAGTGAACAACCATCTATAATGTTGTTCAGTTAAAACAAGTGCAGATGAGCGGTCATTTATTTCTCATCTCCAATGACCTATGTGTTGAACTATAGAGGAGGGTTAATTATTATGGCATAAACAATTTTTTACCTCTCTTCAAAATTATTTTCATAGTGTTATCTCTTTTATTGTTTGGTTTCTTGATAGATGGATAGCTATTTTCTAGTATGAGTGACCTGTGTGCCAATAGTAGCTTCTTTGTTTGTCAGTCTCGCGTGCGTTTTTTTCTTGACTTTGTTTTTGATGATCTATTTTGAGCTTGGTGGTGCTTTCAATGATAGCTTATGTTTTCTCTATTTGTTGGACCTTCTTTGTTATACTTTAGGTCAAGTCCCTATCCCTATTAGAATTATCAAAAACATAAAAAATTCATCACTCTAAGGTAGCTTAATATAGATGGGCATTTGGTTTAATTGAAAAGATCATGTTGTAGGCACCTATATGGTGCTAATTTCAAATCTTCTACAATATGAAAAATTAACATAGATGGACAATTGAATCTCCTTAATGAAAGAGCAACATGGGGTATTGGTGTAAAAAGTAGACATTGTTTCTAATCTTGGTGACAAAGAAAATTCTATATTTGTAACATTACATTAATGGGGATAACTCTTAAGTGGTGTAATGTCATAACTTTAAACAAGAATGTGCAGATAGAAACATTTATCTTAGTAAGCATATGAAAACATTAATGCAAATGATGATAAGTGATTTTACACCACCATAGGGAAATAGAGGAATGCAATCATAATAATGACTTACAAAAATGGAACTCAATGCTTTCTCACAATTTGAATAATTAGCTAGTTGTTGCAATGGATTTGGTCACCCCCTTTTATATTGTATTCACCTATTAAATTAAAAGGGTTAATCCTTTAAACTATCTATCAATCTTATCCTAACTCAGACAAGTCTTTATGGGTCTTCTTAAAACATTGATCACTTAGATTTATTTTTTCTTTGTCAGTTTTTGGGAATGATTTCAAAATCATCATCGATCTCTAACATAGTTTTCACAATCCTTATGATACTTGAAAAAGCCATCATAACCCACTTATAGTCCTTTAAAAGTCTCCTCCTTTGAAAAAGTGCTCAAGTTTCCTTCAAGTGTTAGATCAAATTTTAGTTCTAGAACCACTTCACAAACTAACAAGATTCTCAAAACCTTGTTTTCTTTTGAGAAAATCCTCTCTCCCATCAATTATAAACTAATCGATATATCCCTATCTATAGAAGGATTTGGGGTGTCACCCTCCTAAGATAAAGATATAGTTGGGAGACATAGATCGATTCTTTCTTTGTGATTAAAAATAAATGTATATACCCACATTTGAGTAATATATTTATAATTTTTAAAATATGAAATGTTGAAAATAATATATATCTCACTATATATGTATGTAGGCATGTACCTATAATTTTGTTAAACAACCTTTTATGGTCTTTATGTTACAAATAAAGAATACTGAAAAGGTAATTTTCAATTTACAATGTTGACACAAATTACATATGATGTGGTTGAGAAATATCATATATATGCATTTGATGATGCTAACATAGAAAGTGCCAACTTGAAGTGTTTTGGAGAAGTCACAAATGTGCACAAGCTTTTTGTCAAAGCTTTATATATTAGAAAGGATGTTACTTGTACACCTAAAAAAATTGATGGTTTATTGACTCATGAATATGGCACAATATAATTTTCCTCTTATAATTGAGTTTGAAAAACAATGCATTCAAATTTGTTTTTGTGTTTCAAATTAAATTAATTATTATAAAATCTATGATATTACAAATTATTAAAAAATTAATTATTGTAATGTCTAAAAGAGGATCATTTCACCATTTTATGTTTGTGTAAGTACCTATAGTAAGTGATGATAATCCACATGATACGAGAGAAAGTATGGGATAATATGTGTTGGAGATCCTATCTAGTTGACAAGGGCTTAAATTTATTATATCTAAGGTGCCAATAAGTTTGCACTAAGATATTTGCAAATAAAAAATGTTTAAATTTTACATCATCTCTAAGTAGATGGTCATTGTAAGCACCAACTTTATAAACTAATTTTAAAAATATGTATTTTGGACCAATATTTTAAGTGCACTTGCATGTATTTTGTCCATCTTCAATGGTAAACTACACACACATGTCAACATGTACTAGTGCATGTAGAATATTTTATCAGGCTTTTGATTTTGTTGTATTATTTATTTAGATGGAATTAATTGACAGTTAGGTGTGCAACAATAATGGATATTGGTCATGAATAGCTGCTAGAACCTCTCCTCTCTTGGACTTGCAGATGAAAGGTAAGATAATTTAGCGACCTCAACATAACTACAAGAGGATGCTTTACAAACTACATAAAAAAAAAGAGTGTAAATCAACACATATTTAATTCAAATAAAAAACACTTTATTATGAAGTGTGATAATAGACAAGCATACAAAAAAAAAATTAATAATTATTTTTTGGCATAATTTATTCAATAAAGAAACTATTGAGAAAAGGGAGATACTCATCATCTCCTTGAATAAGAAAAGGACTAAAATAAGAGGACAAAATGAAAAAGCTAATATTGAATCAATTAGAGGGTTAAGTGTGCACCAAATGGATAATTATTACTACATAGACAACTAATAGAGGAGAGGGCCCTATAATGGAGCACTGTAAATTTGTTCCTCCCAAAATAGTATATAGATATTTCAATTCATTTTCAATTTCGTACTACTTCTTGTCAAGTCCCTACTTAATAACTTTGGTTTCTAGCCCACATGTTCAGCATGATTGCACATCAACATGTTTTATTTTGTTAAGGTGTTGAAAATAGTCCACAAAAATTAAGAACCATGGTTGTGCGCTTAGTCATGTTTATTTGTGTGCTCATGTGGAAGCATATAATTGGTTGCTTTTCTGGTTTTATGAAATCTTTATGAAGATGACATTTTTTATGCTCCACTCAAGCACTGATTTTGCCCAACTAACATCCCCACTATTGGTCTCGCCTCCATTATGAGTTCCTCTCATATAAGAAAAGTGTGAAATGACATATTCATGTCCATATCAATAGAACCCTTTAAGTGTGAAATGACATATTCATGTCCATATAATAGAAAGCTTTAAGAGAGTGATGTTCATAGAGACAAGCATACCAATATAATGACAACTATTTTTTGACACAATCTATCAATCTATACCACAATTGAAAAAAAAAGAGATTGCTCATCATTTCCTTGAATAGTAAAAAGACTGAAATGAAAGAACCAGAATGACAAAACTAGCTATACTGTACACTACTTTTAGCCTCGTAAACCTTAAAAGATCTATCTACCTGTAGTTAGATATACCCGTTGCAAAGCTTTTCCCACCATGGCAAAACCTGTTCGCATAAATATCGATGCCAGTAGCTACCTCCACCAAAATCAAAGAATTGCGGACCTACTGACAGAGCTCCTTTTTAGTTGCTACCTCCTACATCTACGGCACAACATTTGTGGTTGATATCAAATGGCAAAAATGGAGGAACATAAAAATATATTAAAAATCTGAGCATCTTAGCCACTCAATATTTATGTCCTTAAAACGTCTGTAAAGTTGCTTTCTCCGTACTTACTGTGTAGGAAGATTGAGCACTTAAATTAGGTTAACTCGGACTTAACGTGACCCATACTTCCCTTGCATGGCTGAAACTAAATAAACGGAATCACCACGTCCACCATTGGCCATATGTCTGCATCAAAATAATGTTATTAAACTGAATTACCGATACCCACCTTCATTCTTGGAATGCCAACCACATTTTTCTCGTAAAATACCCTTTTTGGTGCCTTGTTCTTCGTAGCTTTAATGGGCCAATCTCTTGTGCCTCCAAGAATCATGTAATCCTTTCCACCAAATCTATAACATTTTACTAAGTTTACGTGAGAAATTTGTCTTTCCCATCGACAATTATGTCCAAGAATGCTTAGCCTAGAGATTGGATTTTGTTATGCAAGTCTTAGATAAGTCTGAATTCCAATGCTTTATATATAAGTTGTTTATGCGCCAACATATCTATCTATGAAGAATTGGATATCAAACCGAAGAGAGGAATCAAGGATTTCGGCCTATGAAGATGTTAAACAATGGAGAACATCTCATAATACAATTATTTATATCAGTCATATTCAACCATTCACATCAAAATGCATGTACATATCCTAACACAAATAATATGAACAACCAAATGTAGCTCTAATACTTCAGCGAGAGTATATAGGAAAAGGGTTTTCAAAACAAATTACTTCTTGCTTGCTACCCCTGGCCCATTATTGGAAAAGGTTTGAAAAATAAACTGAAACTACTTCCTCATGCTTTCTAATCTGTTAAAATTATAATGAAGGTGACTTTTAATGATAAGAGATTTTCACAATTCATATTGTAGATAATGGTATAAATTGTGTTCATTCTTTTATAATCAATATTTCGGATCACACTTGTGATTCATTATCAACACGATAGAGAGTCTAAAATTAACAGTTCGGAAACTGGTTAGAAAGCATGAGGAAGTAGTTTCATTTTATTTTTCAAATCGTTTTTTAATAATGAAGCTGACTTTTAATAATAAGAGATTTTCACAATTCATATTGTAGATGATGGTATAAATTGTGTTCATTCTTTTTTAATCAATATTTTGAATCACACTACGTGATTCAAAATTCCTTTGCCTCTTTATCATCCTGATAATGGATCATGGAGTGTGATTTGAAATGTTTATTCAAAAAGTGTGACGGTGACTATCTTATAACTTATCTTCCTTATACATGTGTAGAGGCTAACTATATAGTTGCATGATTAACCAACTTACAATAATTAATCCGTTAAGTTATTCAACTATTAAAAGAAAATGGTTTATATTATTACTTAAGATGTACAATTTAAATTTGTAATTTATATGTAATTAACATTATAGAGGAGAAAAGTATACTCTTCATATCATATAAAATGGTGAGAAATGCTAGGATATATCGCTCACCAAATAATAGGTTACTATAGGAAGATCCAAAACCTTCTAACAAAGGAGATCCAATTAGCCCCACAAGATAGGGTTCCAATTTGTGATCTTCACAGTGTAGGATTTTGAATTGGTCTTCCTTTCCCTAAGAGAAGGAATTGTAAATGATATGCAAAGGAGAAACCCATCTATGATGCAAGAGATGGAACTAGGAATGTGTGTACTTGAAGGTATTTGGAGGTTGATTTTCTAATTGACAAAGTCCCAAAATGACCATAATTCCAAATTTGGAAGACAACAACCTGCAACTCTAAAACCTATAACTTTCTATTTTATTTTGGGAATAGGTCAAAATAGGTTTAACCTATACCTAGGTATAGGTTAAAAGTTTGACCTATGCCTGATACTATCAAATCAGGAACATAAAAGTGGATCTAGACAAGTCTTTTGATTAGCTTCCCGAATTTGTAGTTGTATCTACACTTTGAAACCTCCAAATTTGGAAAAATGGCAAATTGTTGGGGGGAAGGGGCTTGCCTTGGTCAAGCTCCTATATAGGAATTAACCTTGAAATATAATTGAAAGTGTATGAGGAAATGTAATCTGGATCTGAAACATAAGTGACCTTGTACCTCAATGATGCAATACTTCTTTGGAGATTATCGCAGGTGTTGATGTAATAGCTTGGACTCCACAAAAACCCAATCATGAAACCAAACCCTTGAATGATGAATGTTGCAGTTTTCCACAATGTTGGTTTGAATAAGAAAGAGAAGAAAGATACTTGATAATGGATGGATTCTTGCTTGAACTCCTTGAATTCACAATAACTTACTTGTGGATTGATTGCTTGGAATGAGATGTCTCGCAATTGATGGATTTATATCATGAGTTGTTTTTGGCTTGAGATGTGAAAATGAGATGAAGAGACCTCCTTTTATAGTGATTTCAGAGTCCAAATTTTTGAAGGTTGACTGTGCTAGGTGGAAAAATAAAAACACGTTGCATCGGGCTTGGAACCCACTAAAATCAACCCTCGAGTTATAGGTCAAAATAGGTTCAATCTATATCCAAAAAGTGTAAATTTTAAGGTGAAGCCATGGGACTCGAGAAGTGTTAGGTGATTCAGGGAAAAATAGAAAGATAAGCGGAAAAATCAAGCATTAACACATCCAAAATCTTGAAATTATAAAAATGGGGCCGAATAGGTCCTAGAGGGAAAATAAATTATGTAAATGGATGGATAATAAGGGAATTCTATATATAAATTAGAGCTCTTCTTGAGTCTTGAACAAATAATATTGATTTGGAGGATTCAAAAGGAATAGAAAGACGTGAAATCCATGTGGGAACCTATAAATGCTAAAATGGGTCTAAAAATAAGTACCTAACAAGGGTGATTACTTTTTAAGATGATAAATTTATCCCTACTTTAGTGGGATTATGAAGCCACCTCATGCTCATGATAAAGTAGGAGGGAAAGATGAAGATCATGGGAAAACTACAAGGAGATAAGAAATTGCCAAATTTTAAGACAGAAGCCCCCAAACTAAGGATCTTAACACGTACCTTCACATACAAGGATAAAGAAAACAACAACAAATTCCTAGAGCTTACTAAGATTCCAAGTCAACTAGTTGAAGAGGCCTTTCTAGATAAAATGTCTCAACAACTATTATATCATACTTAGAAAGCTATTGCAAGAGCACAAGTGGTCACCTGAAAGGAGCGAGAACATACAACAAAGGTAAGATAAGACTACATGATCTAATCAAATAACAAAGTGTGTTATGTTATGAAAATATGGAGGATAGATCAAGATAATCATGGATGACATGGGCTAGGAAATTTTATGTTATGCTATGTGATGAGAGAGAGAGAGAGAGAGAGAGAGAGAGAGAGAGAGAGAGGATAATTGTTGGTCTAGAAAATTGTGTTATGCTAGTCAACTCTACCTTGAAAAGTTTGTGCCTAGTAGTGGCTTTGTGTGTGTGTGTTGTCCACCTCATGAATGGATATTCATTAAGATTTTTTGTATATGTAAACCTCATGGATGGTAGGATCTATCATATCCATGAAGATTGGTGGTATGTATATGCCAGGAAAAGTCAAATAATCTAGAAAATTATGTTGTGCTATTCAACTGATCCTAAATATGTGAAAATATTGAGTAACCAACCCTAGAAAATTGTGTTATTCTATTGTACTTTTTTGAAAATATGAAAGGGCAGTGATCTATCCCTATCAAATTGTGTTATCCTAGTGTACTCTATGTATCACGCTTAACATGAACAAAATATATGCAATAAGGAGGATATGTATGCCCCCTCTTAAGGTGGAAAAATAAGTACTATTTTTTCATCTTTAGGAAAATAAGAACAAGGATGAAGAACTTTTAACACCAAGACAATATCCACAAGAAACACCTAGTCCAAGCCTAAGAGGTCATAGCTCCTATGAGGTCATGGAAGAGACTAATGCAAAGATATATTGTGCAAGAAGTATAAAAGAGATCCATGTGAAGGATGACACACTATTTAGTCTTTAAGGTAAAGGATTTAATTACCATAGAAACCCAATAGAAAACAATTAAAAAGGTTATGATCAAGGATGCATATTCCTAATGTAAACCAACATTTCTATGTAAGATTGGATGTGGCATAGTAGATAAATATCACTTAACCAAGGGAAAAGTTGATCCTTGAAGAAGATGAGAGAGATTTATATAATACCCTTGCCCCCCAAGTCCAAAGACAAGGATAAAGGGGACCTATTATGCTACTTGCAAAGTGTACTACACAATTCATGATAATGAATCCCCAAGGAATAGGCTAACAATGTTTTATAGTGTGGAGAAACATAATAGGGACTTAGATATTATTTGGAAAAATTAGTATTGAAGAGTAACTCATTGCGAGACGATATAAAAATAATATCATTATCAATGAGTTGTTTAACTTTTTTATGTAAAGATTGACATTTATTAGTAGAGTGATCATGATACCGGTGATACATGCAAAAAGGAAGGTTCATAAGTTTTTGACTACGTTTCTTTTTCTATTTAGGCCTAGTAATCACCTTAGCAAAAAGAAGTTTAGGAAAAAGGATTTATCAATTAAAAGTAAATTGTGAAGAAATGTTAGATGATAAAGGAGGGGATGTGGACAAAGAAAGAGACTCAAAACCAAATGCTTCAATAGGTTTCTCACTATTCACAACACTTTTGTATGCATCCTGAATCATGTTTTGAAGTGTTATTCATTGGTGCAGGAGCACACCTAGGATAATCTCCATGGTTTTAGAAGTTTTGGCTTGTACTTGACTCTATCCAAGTTAGGGATGTTGATTTAATTTAAGACCTTAGAAGGTCATTGCAATGTGGGCTAGGTGAGTTAGTTATTAGGACTAAGGTCACCCCAATAGCCATTGTTAGTAGTTTTAAATTCTTAGTGTTAGTAGTTTGAGTTAGAGTCTTTAATGTATTCTAAGAACATAAGGATGTTAGAAAGATGCCTTAAGGTTATTTATGATCTTGGATCCTCAAAATATAGGAGGTAGAGGTCCTAAGAAATAGGATGATGGCATGAAGGTAAGATGGAAAATGTTGTAAAGAAGTTGTCATGACAACATTTGCAAATATTGCAAATGTTGCATGCAACTCGGTTACCTTGGATCCCCTAAACAATAGGAAGTGGGAGATCAGCCAATAGGCCCTAGAATCATGGATATGACATCTAATATTAGATAAGACTAAAATCTCAAGGTAGAGGTTATCATTGTAATAGTTGGAATATAGTAATATAGCTCTGCAACTCTGTTTCAAGGAAGAACTTGAGCTTTTGTTGTGACAGTGCCATGTAACGGATTGAAAGTCTTGATCTAGTGATTGTTTAGTGTTCTTTAGGTTTTTATAAGACTTTTTTATTTAGGAATCAAGTTGATTAGAGTAGGTTTGGTGTGTTGAATAAATTGTTTTTGGTTTAGAGTCTACACTGGTCCTATCTTGACCAGTCTATGCATTCATGGCTCCCCCATGAAATCTAGCCATGGGAATCTCCTAAGGATGGATGGAAATGTTAGGGTAGTCATTAGTCTTTATGTATTTAGGATTAGGATTCATGAAAGTATGGAGAGCTATTTTTAGTACTAAGCCCTAGGCAAGCAGACAGTGCTCAGTTAGAGGTTTAGGATTGAAGAAAAGAAGATTTCTTGTAGGGTAGAGAGATACTATATGATAAAAGTACAGTTCCAGGTAGGATTTTATCATATCCTAACATTCTATGAGGATTGAGCTTATACTAATCCATTAGACCAATTTTTGAGCAAGATTCATACTAGGATACAGTCAGTCCTAGAAAATAGGTATTTTAGCCCTATTTGTCCTAGATTGTAGGAAGACATTGTATGGATAACCTAGGAAGGAAAAAATTGTTGAATCCTTTGTAAAATCCAAAAGGGTATCCAAATACCTAATTGGTTTTGTGAGTGTTTTGGAAATTTTTGTAAAGAATTGGCAAAAGGCCTCTGCAAAAGGCTACAAGAAATAGGGCTAATTAGGCTTCTTAATGTGAATCCTTGAACCTGGTAAGGATAAGATTGAAGATCCTTCAAAATGGATCAAATTGGAAAATTTATGAATGTTTTCAAGATGATGGACATCCCTGCAAATAAATTTGAAGTTTATGAGGAGTTGGCACTTAGAGCTTTCTAAGTGAAGGTGAAGGATTGGACTAACTAGAGGGTGTTAGTCTTTCAAGGTGAAGCACAAGGTATAAAACTCTTAGAGAAGAGTTGGAATTGGTCTTAGTTAATCATCTAAGACAATCAGGAGCTAGCAGAGATTAGGTTCCTAGAAGAGACAAGCTAGGTCTCTTGGTTGGACTGCAAGCAAACCTTGGAACTCTCACATCATATTGGTATCAGAGCCTGAATAGATCAGGGTTGTGGTTGATGTTTTAGCCTACTGAATTAGTGGGAGAGAATACATCAGTGGGATCAATAGAAGATAAATCAATGGTGACTAACTCTGAGTTAGCGAAGAAGTTTGAGGAACAAGAAGAAGATAATAAGCTACTAAGAGAAAGACTAGCTCAAATGGAGCAGCTCTTGGGTGAAGTCCAAGACAAAGCTGATAAGGTCAAAGAAAAAATTGACCAAAAGGAATAAAAAGAAGCAAGGGAGAAGGAATTAGAGTTGGAGGAGGAAGCACCAACACCTGACCATGTTCTTCCTAAAGAGCCATTCTTAAAGACACTAAAGGCATTGAGTGGAAAAGCTTTGGAGGGTGTGCCACTATTTAGTGGACAAATGGATCCAGATTCAGTTGTGGATTGGATAGATAGCATTGAGAACCATTTTGAGTGTGATGGTATCTCAAAGGCACAAAAAATTTATGATGGCCAAGTCTAGGCTAAGAGGTTCAACTTTTACTTGGTGGAAGTTTGTGCAAACAAAGAGAGAAAAGGATGGAAAAGGTTCTATAGTTACATGGAAGGGCATGGTAACCAAAGTGAAGCAGACCTACCTTCTTGATGGCTATGAAGTGAAACTACATAGGAGGAGACACAATCTTGACAAAAATATCTAGATGTCCAAGCATTCATCGAGGAGTTTCAGAAGTTATGCTTAAGATCTAAAGTAGTTGAAGATGAAAGAATTAAGCTTGTAAGGTACTTGAATGGTCTCAAATGGTATATTCAAGAAGAAATGAGTCTTGTAAAATTCAAAACCATCCACCAATGCTATCAAATATCCTTGAAGATAGAAGAGAAGGGCAAGAGAAAACAAGAGCAAACCTCCAAAGGTAGAGGTAAAGGCAAGGATAGTAGAGGACAAAGAGGTGTCTATGGTGGACGAAGTCTTGAATCAAGAACTCAAGGAGACATAAAATTTAGTGAGCAGCAAGAAGGAATCTCAAGTAGAGGTGGTAGAGGAAGAAGCTCTAGCTCTAGAGGAAGGAATGGTGGATAAGGAGGAAGAGGCAACTACTTTGCCAATATGAAATGCTACAATTGCAATCAAATGGGACACCCTGCCTATATGTGTCTAGAGAAAGGTAGTTCTTAACAAGGAGGTGACAAGAGAACTAATCTAGTTCATGATAAGTTTAATGCAGAAAAGAAGCATGTTGAAGTACCATTAAATTCAGAGGAAGGTGAGAACATCATGATGAGGAGAACTTTGATCAAGGAGCCGGTGAAGGAAGAGCCAAGCCAAAGGAGGTCTTTGTTTAGGATAAAGTGCAAGATGATGGGGAAAGTATGTAGAGTCATCATACACTTAGGGTCTACTGATAATATTGTGTCAGAGGAAGCAGTCATCAAGCTAAAGTTGACAAGGATACCCCACACCAATCCTTACAAGGTCACTTGGCTCAATAAAGGCCAACATGTGTTAGTGAATGAACAAGCATGGGTGGAGTTCTCAATTGGAAGGTACAAAGACAAAGTTTTGTGTGATGTGTTGCTATGGATGCATGTCATTTTCTCCTTGGTAGACCTTGGTGATTTGACCACCGAGCCATACATGATGGAGGAAAGAATTCTTATTCTTTCAAAAAGGACAATGTAACCTTCAAAATACAGTCACTGTTGGAGGATGTTGAGGTGAAGACAGCAGGTCCAAATGTGCTCATGGTTGGTGAAAAAGAGTTCTTAGAGGCTATGAAAGAAGGTGAAGGTGTTGGCTATGCATTGGTGCTAAGACCAAGAGAGGGAGATGAAGAAAAGGTGACTAAGAAGAAAGAGTTACCAAAGGAGATTCAAAGCATGTTGCAGATTTACCAAGGTATAGTAAGTGATGGACAACCATCAGCCTTACCCCCTAAAAGAGCCATAAGTCATAGGATAGACCTTATCCCAGGAGCTACCCTTCCCAATAAGGCAGCTGACAAGATGACCCCTCAACAAAATGAGGAAATTGATAGGCAAATACAAGAACTCCTAAACCAAGGTTTCATTAGAAAGAGCATTAGTCCATGTGTCATACCCACTATCCTTGCACCTAAGAAAGGAGGAACTTGGATGCTTTGTACTGATTCAAGGGCTATCACTAGGATAACCATAAGGTATAGGTTCCCTATCCCTAGGATTGAAGACCTAATGGATTGTCTAGGTGAAGCTAAGTACTATAACAAGATAGACTTGAAGAGTGGCTATCACCAAATAAGAATACATGAAGGATATGAGTGGAAAACAACCTTCAAGACAAATGAAGGTTTATATGAATGGCTTGTCATGCCATTTGGATTATCCAATGCCCCCTCCACATTCATGAGGCTCATGAATGAAGTTATCAAAGACTATAATGGAAAGTTTGTAGTAGTGTATCTAGATGATATACTAATTTATAGAAAGATAAGAGGAGAGCACCTAGAACATCTTGAGACTACTTTCAAGAAGCTACATGAAGAGAAATTGATGATCAACTTAGAGAAGTGTGAGTTCATCAAAACAGAGCTAGTGTACCTTGGATTTGTTCTATCACATGGAAATCTGAAAATGGACAAAAGTAGAGTGGAGGCTATCATGAATTGGCCTACTCTAAGGACAGCAATAGAGGTAAGAAGTTTTCATGGCCTTGCACAATATTATAGGAAATTCATAAGGCAATTTAGTGCAATTTGTGCTCCTATGTTGGATACTATCAAGGGAGGCATGAAGACCAAGTTTATATGGAATGAGAATGCTAAAAAAAGCTTTGAGTTGTTGAAGGAAAAGATATCTACCCAACCTATTTTAGTCTTGCCAATCTTTGAGAAGATTTTCACCATTGAGTGTGATGCTAGCAATGTGGCTATTGGTGCTATTTTGAGCCAAGAGGGTAGACTGGTGTCTTTTCATTCATAAAATTTAAGTGAATCCAAGAAGAAGTACTCTTCTTATGCCTAGAGATGTATGCATTGGTTTAGGCTTTGAGGAAATGGAGGCACTACTTGCTTCCCAAGGAATTCATAGTGTATTCAGACAACCAAGGACTTAGTTTCCTGAATTCACAAGAGAAGTTGAGTCACAAGCACATGAAGTGGGTTGAATACCTACAAGCTTATACCTTTAATATCAAGCACAAGAAAGGTGTCCTCAATAAAGTGGCAGATGCATTGTCTAGAAGAGATCTCACTATCCAAGGGATTCAATTGAAGAGCATGGGGATAGATCACTTCAAGGATCAATATGCAGATGATGAAGATTTTGCAGACATTTATAAGGTATGTGATGAATAAAAGAATCATTTTCATAGTAAGTATGATGAATATGCTTTGCAAAGTGATCTCTTGTTTAAGGGGAATCAATTATGTGTTCCTAGAGGTTCTATTAGAGAGAATTTGATACAAGAAAAGCATAATGGCACTTTGAGTGGTCACTTTGGGATCACTAAGACTTAAGAACTTGTTCAAAGGTTCTATTATTGGCCAAGGATGAATCTTGATGTTAGGAGGTATGTGGAAAGTTGTGTTGTATGTCAAAAGGCCAAGGGTACTTCTTCAAATGCAGGCCTTTATAAGCCACTACCTATTCCTACTAGTCCATGGGAATGCTTGAGTATGGATTTTGTAGTTGGTTTACCCAAGACAAGATAAGGTATGGATAGTGTTTATGTGATAGTGGATAGATTCAGCAAGATGGCTCACTTTGTGTCATGCAAGACCACTAATGATGCTAGTCAAATAGCCTCTCTCTTCTTCAAAGAGATAGTAAGGATCCATGGGTTACCTATCAACATTATGTCAGATAGAGACACCAAGTTCATGAGTCACTTTTGGAAGACTCTTTGGAAAAGGTTAGGCACTAATTTGTCCTTTGGATCGGCCTAACATCCCCAAACTGATGGTCAGACCGAGGTTGTCAATAGAAGCCTTGGAAACCTACTAAGGTGTTTGACCAAGGATTATGGTCAACAATAGGATCAGTTAATTGGGCAAGATGAATATGCCTACAATGACACTATAAACAAATCCACAGGGAAGAGTCCCTTTGAAATAGAGTATGGTCTACATCCTAGAGGTGTCTATGAGTTAAGATATTTGAAGGATGGAGTGAAGGGAAGTGGATATGCTGATGAATTTTCCTATGTTATGCAGGAGATCCATGATACAGTGAGGATGAACTTGACAGAGAACACCATGAAGCATAAAACAAAGGTGGATGAGCATAGGAGAGAAGTTTAGTTTAATGTGGGAGATTTGGTTATGGTGCATCTTAACAAATCTAGACTTCAAAAGGGAGTCCCCCACAAGTTGTAGATGAGGAGGATAGGTCCCTATCCTATCTTGGCAAAGTATGACCATAATGCATTTAGAGTTGAGCTACCGGAAGATAGTGGACTATCCCCTATCTTTAACATTGTAGATCTAGTTCATTACAAAGGACCACAACAAGATATGGATCAGAGTCTTAGTGAAGTGATCAGAGATGTGGAAGATCTCCAACTACTTTCTGCAATAGTCCAAGGAGCTGAAAGTGTATTGGATACTAGAGTCTATAAACAAACTAGGACCAAGGAGTATAAAGAACACCTCATAAAAAAGAATAGTCAAACTAACACTGATACAATATGGGTCAAGAAGATGGGAATTGATCCAAGAATCCTCAATCCAAGGGTGGATTGAACTTTTAGTTTTGGGGAGGATGGTGCAGGAGCACACCTAGGCTAACCTCCATGGTTTTAGAAGTTTTGGCTTGTACTCAAATCTAGCCAAATCAAGGATGTTGATTTGTTTTAAGACCTTAGAAGGTCATTGAAATGTGGGCTAGGTGATTTATTTATTAGGGCTAAGGTCACCCAAATATCCATTGTTAGTAGTTTTAAATTCTTAGTGTTAGTAGTTTGAGTTAAAGTCTTTAATGTGTTCTAAGCACATAAGGATGTTAGAAAGATGCCTTAAGGTCATTTATGATCTTGGATCCTTGAAATATAGGAGGTAGAGACCCTAAGAAATAGGATGATGGCATGAAGGTAAGATGCCAAATGTTGTAAAGAATTTGTCATGACAACATTTGCAATTATTGCAAATGTTGCATGCAACTCGGTTACCTTGGATCCCCTAAACAATAGGAAGTGGGAGATCGGCCAAAATGCCCTAGAATCAAGGATATGGCATCTAATATCAGCTAAGACTCAAATATCAAGGTAGAGGTTATCATTGTAATAGTTGGAATATAGTAATACAGCTCTGCAACTTTGTTTCAAGGAAGAACTCGAGCTTTTTTTGTGACAATGCCATGTAATGGATTGAAAGTCTTGATCTGGTGATTTTTTAGTGTTCTTTTGGTTTTTCTAAGACTTTTTCATTTAGGAATCAAGTTTATTAGAGTAGGTTTGGTGTGTTGAATAAACTATTTTTGGTTTAGAGTCTACACTGGTCTTGTCCTGACCAGTCGGTGCCTTCATGGATCCCCCATGAAATATAGCCATGGGAATCTCCTAAGGATGGATGGAAATGTTAGGAGAGTCATTAGTATTTATGTATTTAGGATTAGGAGTCATGAAATTATGGAGAGCTATTTTTAGTACTAAGCCCGAGGCTAGCAGACAGTGCCCGGTTAGAGGTTTAGGATTGAAGAAAAGAAGATTTCTTGCAAGGTAGAGAGGTAATGTATGAAACAAGTACAAATCAAGGTAGAATTTTATCATATCCTAACATTCTATGAGGATTGAGCTTATGCCAATCCATTAGACCAAGTTTTGAGCAAGATTCATACTAGGATATAATCAGTCCTAGAAAATAGGTATTTTAGCCCTATTTGTCCTAGATTGTAGGAAGGCATTGTATGGATAACCTAGGAAGGAAAAAATTGTAGAATCCTTTGTAAAATCCAAAAGGGTATCCAAACCCTAATTGTTTTTGTGAGTTTTTTAGAAAGTTTTTTCAAGAATTGGCAAAAGGCCTCTGCAAAAGGCTACAAGAAATAGGCCTAATTAGGCTTCGTAATGGTGAATCCTTGAAATCGGTAAGGATAAGATTGAAGATCCTTCAAAATGGATCAAATTAGAAAAGTTATGAATGTTTTCAAGATGATGGACATCCTTGCAAAGAAATTTGAAGTTTATGAGGAGTTGGCACTTAGAGCTTTCTAAGTGAAGGTGAAGGATTGAACTAACTAGAGGGTGTTAGTCTTTCAAGGTGAAGCACAAGGTATAGAAATATTAGAGAAGAGTAGGAATTGGTCTTAGTTAATCATCTAAGCCAATCAGGACCTAGAGGAGATTAGGTTCCTAGAAGAGACAAGCTAGGTCTCTTGGTTGGACTGCAAGCAAACCTTGGAACTCTCACATCATTCATGATGGTGTTTTAATTGTAATTATTTGTGACTTCTTATAAGAATTAAATCCTAGTCCATAATAATTCTCATGCCCCTTGTTTAATAAGGGAATTCAAATTCCTTTTTCATGTTTACCACATCCATTCCCATTGAATTCATATTTCACTAATAAATGATAACCAGGGCCATAATGAGAAGCCATATCATAAAGAGTTAATGGAGCCTCATTAGGCACTATGTCATCATAATCAGGTTTGATAGTTTCTAGATATTTGTTAGGAGTGGAAGTAGTGACAAAATTGTTACTAATTTCATTAGAAAGAGAATTTTCTTTGGATTCTTTATCAGCTTTAGATTCCATAAATTAAAGATCTAAAACTTTGTACTCTCCAATACAAGTTGGTGTGAAATCTAAGGATCCTCAATCCTCATCCAAAAGGACACTAGTAGAAGGTGTTGGTTCTTCAAAATGGACTTTACACTTATGAAAGTTACCAATATATGTAGAGATAAATTTTCAGGAGTGGTTAATTCCAAATATCGTGAAATCAGAGGCAATTGGACCAACTATAGGGACAAGACTACCCTTTGCACTTTTGGTTCTACAAGACCAAGGCAAGTACACCTAATCCAGTTCAACATACAACACTTTACAATTTCCTCTAGATTTTAACAATAGATAAATGATAAGAAAATACTAAATGATAACCAATCATTCATTGATTCTCCATTATCATAAAGAACATACAACTTGTCAACCACAATACTCAAATGATTTTGAATGTTTTATTTTAAGATTGTACAATATATTCAAACCCTACCAAACATATATCACTGAAAAAAATACATATTCTCGACCAGTGCCTTATTAATTAGGTAATATCTCTAATGCAAAAGAAGAATACAAAAACCAACTTATGTAAATGATTTATGACCACAAAATACTACTACCTTATGACAATATTGATCTATTCAATCCATACTCATACTTCTTATAAAATCCTTGTGTAAACTACTAGATAAATGATAGGGGGGTGAATTAGTTAAATCATTTATCATATAGTCCCAAACTCTCAGATGTACTTTTTCAAACAAATAATCAACTCAGTAAGATAGCATTAGCAATCTTTCTGTTCATTTATTGAATACAAGTAAAATTAATAGTGTGTTTACCAATTAACCCAGATATGAAATGTGTAAAGTAAACTAATGATCCACATAACAAAGGGATTTAAACATGGAAACCTTGCTAAGGGAAAAACCACCTAGGACTGGTAACCCAAAATATTTCACTCTTCTAAAGTGAGCTCGATTAGGAGCCAACCCTGTTAAAGGTTACAATGCACACTGTTAGGTGTGACCTGGTTAGAGTGTTTTATCACTAACAGTTAACTCTTGACCAAAATTCACTATGGGGTCAACAAGAAAACCATCAAAATTCATAAAATGTCATATTGAAATACAATAAAGACTGTTAAGTCCACTTGGTTAAGAGATTTAGCTATAACAATGGTTAAACTGATATAGTAGTGATTTTATTCAAATACAACTAATATTACTAATATTCAGATCTATGCTAAGCTCAAAATACCTCCTCTGATCAATAATCACTTCAATCCTCTATCACATTCATCTTGGTCAACATTACTCTGATGCTCGGTTATGCATGCAATTTTGCTTGATTCTATCTGTAACCAGTTTAATCAGTCATGCATGAAAAAATTCCTTTCACTACTATGAAAACATGCTCACCAATGATAACTCTAGAAAGTAGGAGGGAAAGATTCACTCGAATATTCATCCATGGTGGTGATGCATTTGTGGCCTAGATTCACTCAAATATTTGTGATATTCAATGAATGAGATGGTGTTGAACATAGTCTAGTGCTGAGAGGGGATGAATCAACACTTGCTAAAATTTCAATAATATTATCCTAGATCTAAAATTAACTAGTTAATTTGTTCAACACAAACTTAAAATAAAGATTTCAGAGACACGTAAATAATAGATTTATGTAGAAAACCCAAAATCGGAAAAATCACGATGAGAAATGAACTCACCATATCCAAAAATTTGGTTACAACATTTTAAGTCGAAAGTCGAGGAACACATTATCCCTATTATTTTGGGCACACTTCCAAGAATTACTCTTAATCCTAAATGAACAAAATAAGAACCACTTATTCATCAACTAAATTTACTGATCAACTAGTCTAAAAATTCAAGTAGTTTCTCAATTCTTCCTTGATTGCTTGATCTTATCTTAACCTTTGTATTCCACACAATTTTCATGTATCCTCACTCACACTCACTTACTTTTCTCATTCATTTCATCAAATTACATAGTGATTTGTTCATTGAGAAAATTCACAAGGTTAGCCACAGAAGAATGTGAATTGATAATACAATGTCAGTTGCATTTAAATGAAATTACTCAATCAAGACCACTCTTGAATATAGAGAGGACCCAAATGCATCTTAAATGATCTTCCCCAAGAAAATTAATTAATTCATGAGCACCACTATCAATTCTAAAACTGGGCCCAAAGGTAACATGTGAAAAAACATTAAGAAAAAGGTTTCTTCTCGGCCCAAAAGACATTCTCCAATGCATGAATAATAGTCTGAAGTGAAGCACGCCATATAAAATTTTTTAAGCCTCTTATCATTCTCTTTGATGAAAATTCAGACTCATCCAACCTAAATCAAGTCACTACAAATATCTGATTCAACCAAAATACTAACACTCACAATAGAATAGTACACGTGACAAAAATATTCACTTGCAAAGAAAACCAATGAAACATATTTGAATTGACACACCATACAAATCATTTGGACAAGTCCACCAAACCACACACCTTGAAAATTCTCTACAGAGTAATGTAAGTCATTCTCTCAGCTTATTCAATGCATCTTGGTAGTCAACATTATTAATTGAGAATATTCTCTCATTATTGTCAATCAAACAACATAATCAATCTCTAAAAAATAATCAATTTGGGAACCTCTACACATGATAGTGTAATATATACAATAATCAATCATCAAGTATAGAGCCACAGGCCACCATCATTTCAAATGTGATCTTTAAATATATTTTTCTTATATATATTAGTGTTTTGAAATCAAAATCTTCTTTGTTAATCAATGTAATAACCTTAATAACAATATTAATCACTTTTTTGTCAAATCTTCTTCATCAATCATAGTTCCTCTATCAAAAAAAATTTAGGAGTCCAACAATGATGCCACACCAAAGATGGTTGATATCAATGACAATATGGACCATACTACTAAAAATCTCCCCCATTGTCATTAATGGTAACAACAATGACTGTAGTACCCTCCCTATCATTGTAGTGGTGATGTGTGCTTGTCCTTGTGATGTGGTGATTAGATTTGATTAAGGTTCAAAAGATATCAATTTTGGGTTGATATATATATATATATATATATATATATATATATATATATATATATATATATATATATATATATATATATATATATATATATATATATATATATATATATATATATATAGATAGATAGATAGATAGATAGATAGATAGATAGATAGATAGATATGTTACAAGCTAGGGTTTCTATTGCACCAAAAGATCAACATATTAATGTTTGATACAACCACTAGACTTGTACAAGACACAAAAGGTTGTTAAACCATGACGTGAATCTTTGCGAGGGATGCTAGCGCATTGCCAACAATCCCCTTCCCACCATTACTCAACACAACTTGTTTGGATTCAAACATGTGACCAAGCTCTGATACCACTTGTTACAAGCTAGGGTTTTTGTTGCACCAAATGATTGACCTATTAATGTCTTATACAACTTCTAGACTTATAAAAGATACAGGAGACTATTAAACCATATCATGAATCCCTATGAGAGACATTAGCGCACTCCCAACAATAAATGTATATAATTATGTCTTATGAATATTAACTTAAGATCGATAATTAAATTAACATATGCAAATATGTTTTAAATATATGAAATATTAAAATATTAAATTATTTTTGTATGTTGTGAAATTTGAAGTGGAATTGATATGATTACATTATAAAATAAAGCTTGTTTATGATTGTTCCCCTTAAATTAGTAAATAGTTAAAATTAAGAAAATAAAATAAAAGGAATCAAATTTAATGTAGATGGTATCTTGCAGCTATTCATTTAATTATTTTCCCTGGCAATTTTCTTGTGCATGTCATTGCATGTTTGTTCTCGGGTTGCACATGGATGAGGGAGGGAGATGAGGTGTTTTTTCCATTGATTTCATTTTTGCCTCTTGAAGAAAATGGTGAAATTGAAATTGATAGTGGATTTGGGCATGTTCCTTATTTCTTTAGTCTCTTGTATAAACATTTTGGTCTTGCATGGGCTACATTTTGGTCTTGATGTTTATCGAGTTGTGGAATATTTATGCTCCAAACTCTTGTGTTTACTTTGATATGAGAATTTCATGAGGATCTTATATGGTTATTTGATTGGTGATGCTTCCTTTTGAGTTTTCAGTTTGGAGCATAGGAGTGGTTTTCAAGGAACATGGTTATGAGAGTGGCTCACAATGGGGGTTGGGGCCCAAAGTGGCCAGTATAAGATAACTCATTGTGGAGTTGTAATTCAGTGATAAATTAATACAATTTGGGATGGGTTGAAACATTAACTAAGATAATTTGGATACGTCGCACATGGACATGAGAGATCCTATGTAGATCATGGATGGGTGGAGGAGGCCAATTGTCAGTATGGTTTCCTGTGTGACATGGAGTTAGTAGATTGACTTCTTTTTCCTCATGAAAGGAAGATTGATTCCATATGAGTCCTCATCTGGGGGTAAGGGTCTAGAGGGGGTGACTAGTCCTAAATACCCTAGGATAGTAGGAGGCTATGTGATGACTCTATCCTAGATGCATCTTAGGATTCCATCCATTTATCCTTGTGAGTCCCCTATGGTATCTTATACTTTTCCTCATGTGTACTTGATTTTATTCCTTAGTTTGGATGTTCTTCATTTTTTGTCTTGCATATGTTGCTTGTGTGGTGTGGGGCCTTGTGCTATCTTCTATCTCAGGGGAGTGTGCTATCTTCTATCTCAGGGGAGTGGACCTCAGGGTTCCATGTTGTTGGGTGAAAAATATTTTACCCATCAAGTATTTTTCTATAATTGTTTGAGAGCACTTGGATGATCATGCTTCTTCTCTACATTTCTTGTGCAACTTTTGGTTCTTGTTGGCATAAAGATTATTATCATTTAGTGTATCATGATATGTACATCCATATGGGAGTGATGATGTATTTTTGTAACATTGTTTGTATGATCATACTAATATACTAATGTAGTATTGTAATCCCCTTGAGGAGATCAATGTAAAATGAATATGTAAATGTATTTTAGTGATTACTTGTAAATTGTAAAGGTAAACATGTATCTATGATTACTTGTGATGTATTAGAAATGTATAAATATGCTTGTCCTTGATTTTTTCATGTGATTATATGTTATCTCATTGTAATATTAAATGATCTCATTCCTATTATAAACTTGGTAATAGTTTCATAATGGCCTTAGTCATGTATATTCATGTGTTTCTAGGTAGAGATGTCAATGAAACTAAGAGGATGTGATGTTGTTTTTGAAATGATATAATATGATGTATCACCATGTGAATGTAAGTGTTAATTGTAATAGTTAAATATTTTAAAAAATTATGTCATGTTTATAGTAGTTTCATGTTGTCCTCTCGAGTTCCTTGGTGGGGTGTTACAATGACCCCTTCATAATCTTCTCATTTTATTCCCCCTCTTTGACATCAAGGAAAAAGGGTGGATCATCCCTAAGAACATTCTAGATCTAACCTCAATTTCTCTCCGGTGCCAAATAGAGGGAACACATGTTTTGCAAACTAACCTATAACCATTTTCCATCATTTCTCTCCTTGAGAGAAGCCATAACATCAATTTAGGAGATAAAAGATGAGAATTTTTTCTCCCCCTAAAAAATACATGTCTCTTATGCATCTAATTAGAAAAATTAGGGGAAATAACCCCCAATTTTTACCTAAGATACTCAAAAGTATCCTTACCTAGAGTTTTGGTATAAAAAAAAAATGGAATCTTGTCCTTAGTAGGTGCACATTCCAATTTTATCTCCTTATGAACACATTTATTCCTTTAAAAGTGATATCAAATAGAAATGTGTTTGGATTTAGACTACATCGCTAGATTCTTATAAATGTTAATGCCACTTATGTATCACATATCAGAGGAATTTATTCATTATAATTTAAAATATCTAGATCCTTAAGATTCTAATCCTTCCATCTGATTTGAGTACAAGAAGATGTTTTTGAAATGCATTCTACATCATCTATGGATAGAGATATTGATTCTTATTTCTTACTCATCCAGGACACTAGCCTATCTCCTAAGTAGAATTCTTACTCATCTACACATCTTGTCTAATCAATATATGTAAAAGCTTCCAATGATAAATCATCATCCTTTCTATACCAAAGTCCAAAGTTTGAAGTTCCTTTCAAATATCTTAATATTATTTTTATGGATACCTCATGAGATTTTTTTGGACTTTCTTGATATATAGTAGCTTAACACACAACATACATAATATATGGCCTAGAACCAATCAGATATAGTAGTCATTTGATCATAGATCTGTACAATTTTTTATCAAGGTCAAGAGACTCATCATCCTTTCTCAACTTGCATCCCATGAAGATTCTTTGGTGTTGCTACTGGATTTGATTCATCATATCCAGACTTCTTTAGAATCTCTTTAATATACTTGGTTTAAGAATTAAAATATGATACTCTTTTTGCATAACTTTGTTGAAGTATTTTTGTAGAAAATATTTATCCAACTTGGAATACGAGGCCCTAGGATCTTGATTGAGACCATATAGATCCTTTTTAAGCTTATAGACTATGTTAAGATCTTCTAATATTTTGAAACCATTTATTTATTCAATCTATAATTCTTCCTTAATTACTCCATTAAAAAATGTAGACTTAACATCCATCTAATAAACCTTGAAGTTTTTATATGCAACAAAAGATAGAAACATCCGTATGAATCCCATCCTAGTAACTGAAGAGAGTGCTTCTTCAAAATCTATACCTTCAACCTAAGTATAACCCTTGCATACCAATATTGCTTTATTTTTGGCTACTTTTCCATATTCATTCAACTTTTTTTTTGAAAACCCACTTTGTCTAAATTAAATATTTATCCACCAGTCTAGGCACAAGATCCCATACTTGACTCTTTTATATCTGATCAAGTTGTTATTTCATGGATTTGATGTGATTTTCATCCTTTCTTTCTTCAACTTAGTTCTTTGGTTCAAATTATAAAATAAAGTTATACTTTGATTGATCTTTATTCTACCTAATCTTCTTTTTGTCTAAACACCTTTGTCTTTAACTCCAACAATTTGTTCTTTAAAGTGATTTCTCTAAATATATCTAGCTAGTATTTTTAGAGATTGTTCTAATTCCTTTTCTCATCATATTAAATTCTCTCATTATTTTTCAAACCAAATCTTTCCCCTGTAGGCATAACATGAATATGTTCTAGTTCAATTTTTAGTTCATAAGAAGCCTAATTCCAAGCTTCATCAACCTTGACATTTACACTTTCTATTACTCATTTTAATATAGTATTACAATATGGGTAATATTTTCTCATTTTAGAATATCCCAAGAAAATTAATTCATCTGATCTAGAATCAAACTTACCCATATTAGCATCATCTCTTTTAATGTAGCATATGCTCCAAAAAAATTTGAAATATTTGAGAATGGGTTCCTTTTTAAACCGTAATTCATAAGTGTTCTTTGTATGGTTTTCTCTAATTTGTACTCTATTGAGTAGATAAATTTTTGTATTTATTGCATCCCTCCAATAGAAATTTAACACATGAGAACCATTCAACATTGTCCTTATCATTTCAATAACAGTTATTTTGTTCCTTTCAAAAACCCCATTTTTTTGAGGAATCCTTAGATTAGATAGTTGTCTTCTAATAACATATTACTCAAAAAATAAACTAAATTCATATGATTTCAATTATCCTCCTATATCATATCTCAGACACTTAATCCTCATATCTACTTGATTCTCAATCAAACTATTGAAAGTTTTGAATCTATCAAGAGCCTCATATTTTTCTTTCAAAAATGTTACCCATGTCATTCTAGTAAAATCATCAATTAGTAACATGAAATTCCTTTCACCATTAAGATCCATTTTCCTAATTTTTCATAGATTTGTGTGAATCGTCTTCAAAGGCCTTATGGATGAGTACTCTTTATTTTTGAATTATTTAAAGTTTATTTTCCAATCTAACATTATTTGTACATAGTGTTTATAGGTATGGTGACTCTTTTCACATCCCTTACAATACTAGAAGAGATTATATTCACTAGATTATCAAATTTAATATGTCTCATCCTTCTATGAAAAAGCCAACATTCATTCTTTAGAGCCAATGAGAAATTCTCTCTATTGTTCTTTTTGAGATAATATATATTTCTATTAATTATTCCTTCTGTAATAGGTTCCTAAAACCCATTTCTAATTTTACACTTTCCTCTTATAAAAATAGCTTGAAAACCTCTATTTCATAACCAATTGACACTCAAAAGACTTTTCCTTAATCCTTTTACATAATGAAGATTATCATCTTTATGATTACTATCAATTGAAATAGTTCATATTCCACAAATGGGTGTTGAACCATATTTAGAAAATGAAAGTGATCCTCCATAAATTTTTTTAAGGTGAAAAAATACCTTGTTGTCTCCAATCATGTCATTTCAACATCTAGAATAAATGATCCAAGATCTAGATTATTTTATAGAATGTAGAGAAGGCTAATATTCTAGTCTGAAATTGTCCTCATTTTTTATGGCTAGAAATGGTACCTCATCATTTGAATCTTTTCCTTCCTCATCCTCTAAATAATGATATTCCATTGTGCAATAATTTTTATCTTTTCACCTTTTCTACTAAGTTTTCTAAAATTTCCTTAAACTTCCTTTCATCATCATTAGGTTTCTTTCTATTTTCTCTAAAAGGATATTTTGTAGCATAGTGTCCTACTCTTCCACAATTGAAACACATAAAGTGTAACTTATCTTTATATCTTTTAGATCCTTTCTTCAACTTTCTAACAATGTTGGAATCTTCATCCAAGTTTGAATCCAATCTTGTATCTTGATTAGATTTTAAGGAAGCATCCTTCTTCTCACATTGATTCTCATCTAGTTAACATATCTCAAAAGAAGTGACAACACCATATACGTCTTCTAGTGTATACATTTCCATGTCTTTACCTTTTTGAATCATAATCAACAAGGTTTTTAGGTCTTTTCCATTATCCTCATTACTCTGAATACCACTATTTTATCTTTAAGTGTACCTCGAGAGCCTCTAATATAATAGACTACTTCATTTACTCAATATAAGTATCCTTAAATATTCTCATCTTTAGACATCTTCAAGGTTTCAATTTTTTTCTTTAGATTATGTAGCTTGACTAGTGTGATCTTCTTATCCCCTTAATATATACTAGAAATATTTTCCCATACATCAAATATAGAATTGTAATCCATAACCTTTAATAAGTTAGAATCTCCTAAGCTACTAATAATTTCATTTCTTTCCTTAGCATTGTTCTCATGATTCATGACATCTTCTAGATTAGTAAGTGTACCTATTGTAGGATCATATTTCTTTTTGATTGCATCAAGAACCCCATAAGTAAAAGAGTCAAGATGAGACTCCATACTCTCCTCCCAAAAGATAGTTTATTTTATCAAACTTAAGTACCTTATTACGCTATTCACTAGCCATTCTAGATCAATCTAAAGAGGTTAAACTTCACCAAGAGGAAAATTCACTCCGAGAGGAGGGGTGAATTAGCACTTGCTAAAATTTAAATAATATTATCCCAAATCTTAAATGGATTAGTTAATTTTTAACACAAAATTAAAATAAAGATTTTAGATACACATGAACTATTGGAAAATATGTTTATTACTTTATTGACTTACTGTCATTGATGTCAAATGCTATGGACCAGAGGTGTTGGAAGTATTATGGTTCAAAGATGTAGAGGTTGTAGATGAAGCAAAAATCCAATTTATCTGTGTTTATAAGAAATAGGTGTTTACCAGTGTAGTAATGTTGTATTCTTAGGTCTAGAGATATGTCTGGTCTGAATTTCTATGGTTTGGTGAATAGAGAAATATAGTTTTTGATAATATTTTTAAATTGTAGTTAATAGTGTTGCAGTTATGCTTTCCAAAAAGTTTCTTCTTTATAATTAATAGTCAAATATGTCCTGACACTTATGCAGATAGATTCAATTTTTTGTCTTAATTGTGGCATTCTCTGGTGATCTAAAAATTATTCCTAATGATCTGCAAAGTATGTCATCTAGTGTTGTAATTTTGTTTAGTCATTTTATTGATCTAAAAATGTGTTTCAATGACTTCTGACATGGATTATTGGTATGTTCTAGTGTTTCTGACATGGTGTGTGGATCTCACCATGGTGTTTCGAGGTTTGGATACAGTTGGAAAGTTAGGTCATTCTTTGGCTAGTGTATTTTAACATGTTTGATATGTAAAATTTGTTCTGATAGTTATAGATCTGGCATTGGGATATGTATAGCATGTTTTTGGTCTCTCTCTCTCTCTCTCTCTCTCTCTCTCTCTCTCTCTCTCTCTCTCGGAATAGATCATGCATCTTTATTTAGGTTTAGTTTTAGAATTTAATGATTATATTTGGATCATCCTCACCCATAATTGGAGGTGCTAGGACCTTTTTGACCCCATTTTAGTGATTTCAAGGTTTGAATGACCATTTTTCTTGATCCCAACAACCTATAATTTCTCCCTCTATTATCTAGACTAGGTCATCCAAGTCAATATTGTCTTGTGTTTTTGTGCCTAAATTGGTTCAGGGCCTGATGGTGGGGTTCTCTTCCAATTTCAATATTTTTGGTCGGCCTGGAGCTAAACTGAATCCCAAAATAACTATAAAAGGGGACTCTCTCCTCTCATTTTGACAACACGCTTGATATATCAATTTCAAGAGCTCATGATCTCAACCCTATTGCAACCAATTTATTGTTGGATTAATTTCTGGAAAGTTAAGTACTAAGAGGGGATGGGTGAATCAATACTCTAAAATTTTTTATCTACCTTTATAACCATTCATCGAATTGATAACTTTGCATATAACAATGTATAAAACATATAAATCAAAATTATAGAACACAACTCATAACACCATGATTTTTGATCTCGTAGAAATCCTTTGTCAGAGAAAAAAATTGCAATGGGGATGACACCCATAAAACTTCACTATTGCAGTAAAAAGTTTTCACAATTAGAACTACAAATTTTAGCTATTTCTGATAGGTTACCCGGTTAAGAGTATTTACCCTATTAAGAGTATAAAGACTTATTCAATTTACCTTTCTAAAGGATTTTACAACTCTAATCTAATAGATGTATCCTGTTACAAGATTTACAATTTAATACTTTTACATCCTACTCAGTTAAGAGCTTTTAAAATTATGATTACACAATAAATTAGTACTTAAACTGTTTGTATTGCTTGCATCAACATATACTTATCAGACTCAATATGGTCAATAATAATTTACCTCATTTTGCACTTCACTCACAATTTCACTTTATTACTCAGTAGATTCAACTCTACATCACATTCACAACTCTGTTCTAACTGCTCTATTACTCGGTGACTTCTCTTCTCATCATCACCTTCACACTTATCTCTGAATGATCATCACCTTCTTTCTACAATTTATCCTTTGCATCACACACACACTCCCATCTTCACATAATGATCTTTTATACTCGATCTATAAGTGGTGGAAGCATTATATAATCTTCTCCTTAAGAGGTGAAACCAAATGATTACATCTCTAATGCATATATTACATTTTATTCTCATTGGTGGATCTCACCTTGTAATCATGCACAATCATCACATTTAAATCTCCAATTCTTTACCAAACAATCTCCTCAAGATTTGTAAAACATTTTATGCTTGGTGTCCAGATTCAATGTATCTGTAGATTCTTCTTATGTCATACTTTGTTGCTCGATAATACATTTTATCCTACTTGGTAACTATTGTAACTCGGTGTTCAGTCTGCCTTTCCTTTTTAAATATTTTTTCCTTATAATTCCTTTTACTTAAATTTCCTTTTCCTTACTTCCCTTTACCGACTTTCTTATTTTCTTTAGTGACTTGACTATCCTTCTTTACCAAATGACTTTGACAATCATTATGAATTTCTCAAAACTAATGACAACAAAATAACTCTATATGATGCAGGGGCATTCTAGGGTACTTGGTGAATCTACATGGAGGTGTGTTATTTTGATTCAATGTCATTCGGTTGTAGCTTTAACCAATGGTCTTGGTTATTGAAGGAAGCTTGGTCACTAAAGGAACTCAGTGAAACCTCTTGTGCTCGGTGGAACTCGTGCTCGGCAATGCCTATGGTACTTAGTCGACATGCTTGCTCGGTGGTGCTTGGATTTCTCGATTGTTCCACTGGTGCTCAGTTATTTCTTCGGTGCTCGGTAGTTCTAGTTTACCAACTAGAGTTCTTGGTGCATTTATTTGTTGGTAACTATTGTTTCATTCTCCTATGTAGATCTAGAGGCCAACACGGAGAATTAAATGTTTGTAAGGCTATTTGAGAGCTGACTTGTATTGCATTTAATATTTGTTTGTAATTGGAGCTGACTTGGCTCAGGAGTTAATTATGTCATCCAACTGACTTGTGGCTGAAGATTAGTATTTAAGGAGTGTTTGGGTAGTTCTTTGGAGGGAAGATTAGAGAGATCAGATTTGGGGAAGTTAGTGATTAGATCTGGATCTGATGAGATCTTGAACATCAGATTGTATCTGATAGTTTGTAATAGCAGAGCAATTGGTTGCTTTCTTGGAGACAAGGAGATTTCTTGGAGGCTTGCAAGCTCAAGTTCAGATCTGCCTTAGTGTTTCCATCAGTTGTTGATTTATTTCAGAGTTGGATTTGATCTTAGTAATCTTGTAGAACTGATTCTTGATTGTAATTAGCCATAACTCAGAAGGCCTTACAATTGGGCATGTTAATGAAAATTAAGTTGAAAGCATTATCTTGTTGTGTTATTCTAGATTGTGGTGGTTGGCTACTTGTGAGGACTGTCCTTAATTGGATCCTCCTTGTCTATCCTACGTCACTATAGGAGTATCAATCTCTTCCTTTGTCATTAGTTTGACATCTTTGTTAAAAACCTTCAAAGTCAATTTTTTTTGTGTTCTTAGAAAAATTTGACCATGTATAAACTTCTCAGTATAACTCATATCTTCATTATCTATTGCTCAATACTCATTACTCCCCCTGTAGTAATTCTTCCTATATATATATATATATATATATATATATATATATATATATATATATATATATATATATATATATATATATATATATATATATATATATATATACACACACACACACACATACATATCCCCTTTTATATAACACTCTATATCCCCCCCTTTTACTATACAATATATCCTCCTTTTTTGACAAAAATGCCAAAAACAAAATTTACTTACTGTTATCCGGTGGAGGAATCTTGTCATATATATATATATATATACATATATATATGTATATACATATATATATGTATATACATATATATATGTATATATATATATATATGTATATACATATATATATGTATATATATATATATATATATATATATATATATATATATATATATATATATATATATATATATGTATATATATATATGTATATATATATATGTATATATATATATGTATATATATATATATATATGTATATATATATATGTATATATATATATGTATATATATATATATGTATATATATATATATATATGTATATATATATATATATATATCTTTGTTGTGCATCTTTCAATGATAATGCCCATGACTCCTTTATTGTTTGTAAGATTTTAAAGAAACTCATCTAATTTTCTTAGATTATAAGGTTTGTTTTGTACAAATTTGAATTGGATCAAGTCTTCTGATCTAGTTTCATTGTCTTCTTGTAGCTTTATCTTTCTCCTCAGTCTACCAGAAATCTTCTTTTTCTCTCATATATGTTTTGGGCTTTGATTATTCTACCTCTAGTTTCTTCTTCTCTCTCAGTGTGGAGCAAGACCTTGTCAATGGTCTTGTATCGATTGGGCTTGGAGTTTCCTTTTTCATTCTATTTTTCTTTCCCTTGATCTCAAAAGGACTAGCTTCATCTTCTTTAGCAGTAACACCTAGATTCTCTGACAAACTACTTATCATTCTGCTAGTTTTTCAATGCCTTAGGTATCAATATACCTAGATTTATTTTGTTCTTTACTTCTTCATAAGTACCATACCGATTGGCCCTCTTGTTAATTGGCTTAGCTAAAAAATATTCTATCTGTTAAGATGCAGTATTAATGTCCATATCATATCTCATTGGTGGTAGCTAGGTGGTTCTAGGCTCCACGACCTTCACTATGCATGTGTCAGGTTTCCACTTCAAAACAAATAGTATCATGGTATTTTTCCACTAGATGAGGTGGAATTCTAAACTTCTTATGCATTCTAGTTTAAAACTTTGAAAAGTAGTCATTCATTATCATATCAAATTTATCTCCTAAAATTTAAATGTACTCATTTATTTGATAAATAATTGGTTTATTCACACTCCATTCTACATCACCAGTTGATGGGAAAAAGTTCTGAAAGTATAAAAATATACATACCACCAATGATAAAAACTTTAGAGTGTTGGTCTTTGCTTTCCTAATTGTATTCATGTTGTCATCAAACTACTTCAGTAATATCTCATAAAAGATATCTCTTCATATATTTCTTCACAAGATTGTAGGCTATGTTCATATCTCCACAAGGTACACTATTTACCTGAGATGACTGAAAGATTTGGTAGGATATATCACATTACTTGCAAATATCAACTCAGGATCATAAACGGTAGAAAATTTGAGACCTCCTTCATCCCATTTTTCTTGTGTTGGATCACACAGTTTATTTTTCTAAGTTTTCTTGTATGCTTTCGGTCTATCACCGATTGGATAACTAGTTACAATATGTAGCACATCCTTTGTGATTTTTACAGGTGCATCAAGCCATGTGAATTGATTATAAACTCATCTTAGCACAATTCTCATCCATTCCAATTTAAAAACACTCAGTGCATGTAGAGCATGCATCAAACCCTTGGTTTCCAAATGAATATGCTCATCTTTCAGTTTCCCATTTACACATAGATTCTAGTAGGATGCATCGATGTAAACTTGTAAAATATCATGTATCTTGTAATGTATGAAGGCACGAATGTCTTCAATCAGAATTACTCTTGGAGGGATCGAAGATAGCGCTCCCATTTTGTCAGTTTTACTGGCTATGGCTGACTATAGCTTGTACTTGGGATTCAATGGATCAATCTTCTCCACAAAAATAAGATTTTGAAATTTTGGTGTCATTGCTTCATAGATTAATTGCTTGACTGTAGGGTTGTTGGTTCCTGAAAAGATTTTACACTCCATGAGACACCAATATACCTAAGACTAATTTTGGGAATGGTTAGTTCCAAATATGGAGAAATTTGTAGGTAACTAGACCAACTATAGGGACAAGACTGCCCTCTGCACTTCTGGCTTTGTAGAACCAAGGCGGGTGCACCTAATCTAGTAAATAAAACACTCTTTACAATACCAAGACTAGATTGAACAAAGAAGATAATAGCAAGAAAGTACTAAATGATAACCAGTCACTCATTGACTCTCCATTGCTATGAAATAACTGAAGCCTATTTACATAAAACTAAAAAGATTGAAAGGATTTAATTTAACTTTTGTAGAATACAACACATCCCAACTAGACATGTATCAGCATAGAGTTTACTTGTTTTAGATCAGTGCCTTATCCATTGGGAAAATCATCTAGTGCACTACATAATACAAAGACTGATTACTATTACTTCACCACAGACCCAAGTCATAAATACAAATACCCAAAACCATATTGCTTACAGAAATCCCTGTGCAAACCCTATGAACTTGTGTATCATCTAGAGCATATTTTAATCTGATTAAAACTAGAACTAAAGATAGACAACACATGCATAGATAAATTGCATACAAAGAATCATAACATTCAAAACCCATAAAACTTGACACAGATGGAGAGAAAGAGAACTGAAAACTTGAATTAAAAATAAGGACCTAAGCCTCTGTATACACCTTGCTTGAAGATCCAAAGCCACTTGACACAATATGCAAATGATCTGCAACTTTCTACTCTTTTTTTTAATACAAATTGGACTGAACATGTCCTACTCCTTGATTGAAGGTTCAAGATGTAACCTTGTGAACCAGAAAACTAGCAGCCTCTGTAAATGGTCTTGGAAATCCTTATATAGGATTGCAACAAGCTTAGGACCATTTATGGCATTTTTAGGGAAACACAGTCAACCCTACGACTATTCAAAATATCTCAGACAAATCTAATACAATTTACATTCTAGAACATCTCTTTACAAAATATCTGCATCTCTACCAAATTTGATCTCAGAATACACAACCCATTACTGCTCTTACCATCTTGGTCAAATCTAATTTTTAACACCACCATTGTATTCCTCATTTCGTGCCGATTTTGAAAACATATAATACATATATATTTGGGTTAAAAATGAGTCCCAGACATCATTTCTCGTGAGCAGCCTGCATCATTTAAATTTTGATTTATTTATATAGTACAAACTATACAAATTCAAATTTAATCTTTGCATAGACATGAATTTTGAGGTGGGCCCCATGTTCCACATGGCACCACCTAATTCACTCATTGATCCACCTCATCACCCTGCTGGAGCTATGCACACCTCTCTACCACATGGCACTTTGTGATTGGCCTATCCTATTGACTGGGTACCCTCCTCACAACTCACCACCATGACACATGGCACTCTATCACTATTTCACCAAGGTATCCATCGTGCATCTCTGTCTTTCCAGAATAGCGCTAGGCGTTAGATTTGTATGCATCCCAAGGTGGCTGACCAACTATCGATTCTCGACATCATCATCGCCTCATCACCATTCTTTTCCAGGTGTTACATCCTCACCGGTTCGTTAATCCACCTGGGTATTATTTTCATCTCCTTGCCATGTCACTGGACTGACAGGTTTCACCTTGTCACTATTTCACCAAGGTATCCATCGAGCATTTTCATCTCTATGCTATAATGATGTCTATTGGATTTGGGCACATATCCCAAGGTGGCCAATCTGCACACTGTCAAAATATGCTTACTGACATGTGGGCCTGCCATCCTCATCATCATCCACTTGTCAGTGCCAATTCAATACCTCAGGCTTTGCATGCATGAGACTGGCCTTTGTATATGCGTCCATATTTGGACATTTAACTACTGTGTATTTGGCCTTATAAATTCCTTGTTAATCTTTCCCACCAGCAATGTGGGATAATATCTTTTTGATTTATAATATTTTTTGTGTCAAAATTTATTTCCTCATGACAGGCGCCTAGCTAGGCCCACACAAATTCAAGTAGCCCACCTCCTCTTTTTCTTTACTCTACCTTATATCCAAGTGTCCTTCCTTTTAAACACTTATGTATTCAAATTTCTGGCATATGTGGGATAATACAAATCCACACAATGCAACCCATGTTCTGGCTGCTCAATAGACTTGGCTTTCAAATGTTTTTATTTCTTTGGCAGTGAATCTGCAGGGTCCCTAGTAGCCTCCTCCTTGTCCATTTTGGGCCTGCGAATACACATGAGGGAGTGCACAAGCATGGAAGAGAGCTTTATGAAAGCCTCCCTCTTCTTCTTTCCCTGGTGCACATGACATCTCTCCTGCATTAGTATGTGCCACTTGAGACAACATATGCACCTCCTTTGTCTTACTTTGGCCCAGCCACCAAGCACACACATTTCATTATATTTTCCAAGTGCCAATAGGCACTACGCAGAAAAAAGAGGCAAATGCACTCCCCCAAGTGATATGCAGACCCTCTCCAAAAATGGATATGGCATCGATGCTTCCCCAAGAAGGACATGCGCATGACTATCCAAGAGGCATACACACCTTCCTCCATAGTTCGCAGCCCCATATACTGGCCTGCAAGCACTAATACGCAAGGCAATATCTTGCTCATAATAATTGGCTATATTGATTGTTTGATTTTTGAACATGAAGTCTTGTGTTATGCACAAATAAGTGGAATCTGCCATTTACATTTCTTCTCCACCAGCACGATAGTGAAGGCAAGCTTCACTATTACTTATTGAAATCTCCTCATTGGTGTTTTATTAAACTCTTAAGTCCCTATTATTTAGTGCATTGAATTCTCCCCTTTTGTTTCCAAAACTTCCTTAATTGCCCTTGTAAGGGAAATATGAAATTCATGGCAATTTCTTTGGACATAGTGCATGCAGCACCATACTCTTGACAACCTCCATATTAGCTCACACGTGCTCATTTTAAAACAACAACCTCTTCACATCTGGAAAAGAGAACTCAAGAACTTCATTGTTCGCAACGAAAAACATTTATCCCATCAATGAAAAGTAGCAACCCCTTCATAACTTCTACTTCTGGATCTCATCAAATTAACTTAACCATGCCTAAGCATGATGGAATAATACTGTGCATTGAATTCAATCTCAATTCATCAAGCCTTTTACCCTCGTAGACTTCATAGCTATTAATTTCAACAATTTTCAACATTCAATCATCTCACATCTATTTTCCCAAAACTTGACATATCCATTTTGGGAGCAATTGATAGTGAAACATATAGATGGTTTGCCTGACACAATCAACAAAATTATCTTTAAAAATAATGAGGTAGGTTGGACCCCAGGTGGGTCCGGCTTAAAATTTTTTCAAACTCAAACAACCGGCCTTGAAAATGATCTAGAACAACTGGTGCTTCCAACCAGATCTGAACGAGACAACCAAGAATCCTTAAAAACTTCAATTTCTATCACTTCACTAATCACCAATTCTTAATAAAACACCTCCTGTTGTGCTATTAAAAAACCAATCAAAACATATCACTAGAAGCTAAAACTTGGTAGACATGAACTTTTTGATACAGATAATCACTTGTTGGACTACAATTGATTTAGAATCTGATTGAAGGATCTGTGATTACATGATCACTGAGAAGTTTCTGATTAGATATGGAATATGATTAAATCAGTATTATGTTGTCATTGATGTCAACTAGTTTGACAACACTTATCTTGTAAGTTACTATATCGAGACATCTGAAGAAAGGTGGAAAAGAGATGAAGAATAGAGAAATCTACATGAGGAAATATGTACATGACAGATGAGGATAAGGAACACATTGAGTAACTTGTTGGTAGGTCTATGACTTGATGATATTGACTTTGTTATGTTGCATTCATCTATAATGAAGTATAGAGTTGAAAGATACAAAGCAGTGCTGTCGGTAAATGAAGAATTTTTAGTATACACTGACGGAGTGTAGTGTATACCGACCGCAGTATTAACCGAGCAGTGTTCACCGACGCATTCTTTGTTAACCGAGGAGGATAGAATGAATTAAATGATCAATTTAGCTGATAAGATTGATGAGCTGGCAAGAGTATAACATCAAGGTAACAGATAATGTTTGTTACAAAGATCAACAGTTGACAAAATTCAAGGAAGATCTAACAGAGCAGATTGAAACGTGTTATTGACACAAGTACCGAGAAAGTTTTAAGTGGCAAAATCTATGGATGAGGTTAAGTGGAAAAATCTGATGGTGGAGAGGAAAATGATTTACTTGTCTATATAAGAGAACAAAATTTAGTTAAAAAGAAGCTGGAAGAAGAAAAAGCTGCAGGAATTTCGCGTGAACAAGCTTTCATGCATTCTGATCATACTGGTTAGTAAGAATCGAGCTGTAGAACAATTACTGAGCTACAAAGAGCTATAACCGATGGACAGTAAGTTGATATAGTATTAAAACTAAAGTGAAATATTGATCAGAAGGATTTGCATGGACTAAATATTGATCTGTAATCTGCAATTGAAGTTGTATTAAGGTAGGTCATTTTACTATTACACATTTAACCATTGTATACAGTTTAAATCTCTTAACCGAGTGGACTCTGAAAGTCTTATGATGTATCATTCATAGAATGAACATTGTTATCCTGTCCACCCCATAGTGAATGCTGGTTGGATGATAACTTCTAGTCTAAAATCCTCTAACAAGGTCACACCTGACAGTGTGTTTGTAACCTTTAACAAGGTTGGGTCTTAACTGACCTCACTTCAGAAGAGTGAACAATTTTTGGGTTGCCGATCCCAGGTGGTTTTTCCCTTTACAGGGTTTCCACATTAAATCTTTTGTGTTATGTGTTGATTGTGATATTTTTTTGTTATCATACTTTGCATATTTCATGTTAGATTTGATCGGTAAACTGTTATAGTATTAGACTAGTAATCGGTAAATGCACAGACAGTGATAATTATTATTGCTTATCGACGAGAAAAAAGTAAAGAAATTGTTTTGAATTATACATTTTGTTTTGGGACACTGGATAACTGATTCACCCCCCTCTCAGTTATTCTAACGTCACCCTGTAAAAGGGATTCACCTAACAATGAACTGTTGGAAATATTCAAGACTATCTAGGTTACTGAGAGGGGAGGGGTGAATCAGTAACTTCAAAAATTTTAACAGATTCAAATCTTAATAATATTAGATTGATAATCTGACTGCATGCATGAGTAATAGAAAGAATAAAACATTCATAACACTTAGAACATAGAGATTTGGTGACCCAGAAACCTTCCAAGTAGAAAGTAAAACTGGGGTGGGGATGATACCCACAAAACTTCAATACTACAGTATAAAGTTTGCCAGTTAAGGCTTACAATGATCACTTCTGATGATCTGCCCTATTAGGAGCAATAAGGACTACTAGGTCCACCTTGTTAGAGGTTTTACAAACATACAATGAAGTATGCACTCGGTTAAGAGATTTTTACAAAGACTGTTAAGTCTACCCGGTTAAAGGATTTCAAGTTGATTCACCTGTTAGGATGAAACAGTAGATCTCTTACTTGCAACTATACTTGCTGATTGAGATTCTCTGATGTACTAATCACCTTCTATGATTGATAGATCTTTGCTACTTCTTATACTACTGTAGCCCTTTGTAATTCGCTTATCTCTGCCTTTCTCTCTTTTTCATACTTCTCTATTTCTTCCTTTTTGGATATGACATAAAACATTGTTTATATATCAATCTAAGTCAATTCCAAAACAATTACAAAGTTAGCTCTTAAACAAGTAAACACAAATATTACTGAGTCGGCCCAAATATAGTTACACAGTTACTGCAAACTAACTCAGTGACTTTCTGATACTCGGCGTCCACTGCATTACTTGGCATCGTCATGCACTTGGTAGAAGTGGAAGCTCGGTCCATACTAACCACTCGGTCATAGTTTCAAACTCGGTAAATACTGGAGACTCGGTAGATAAAGTGTTACTCAGTAGAAACTAAATTTCCTGTTTAACCGTGCAGCACTCGGTAAACACTGTGAAACTTTGTGAGCTCGGTATGCATTGTTCTGCTCGGTAAGCTCTATTCTGCTTGGTAAGCTCTGCTCGGTAAGCTCTGCTCTACTCGGTAAGCTCTGTTCTACTTGGTATGTACTGTTCTGCTCAGTATGCACTATTCAGAATAAGTGTTGTCACTAATGACAATCATGCTTAATGCCAACAATCTCCCCCTTTGGCATTAGTGACAAAAACACTATTGCCAAAACTTATATACAAGAATCATGCTGAATCTTTTTTTTGATTTTTCAAAATTTATCTTTGTCAAACTGCTGTTTATACATTTCATGACTCCCTTATATAGAGTACTTTCTCCCCCTTTCATATTACACACCTTAATCTTATACACTTTCTCCTATACATTTTCTCCCCCTTTTTGACAATAATGCCAAAGGTGTATATACAAGTATTTTACAGGGAGAATCCAAAATGTGAAAGAAAATCAGAATGTACCTTTATGATTAGTGCCAGAGTTTTGTCCCAATTCTCTTGCAGAATCTTGCATGTTTGAAGTGCAATTTGGACTTCTGTAGAGAGTTCAATCATGTGATCTACAATGGAAAATTGGTTGTCGTGGAGTAATGCTTTTGAGTGAACAATGTGCTTTTGCATTATGTCCATGATGGGAAGGATCATGTTCTGAATATCTAGTAGTGTTGACCAGATCTTTGTATCTTCTTTTAATAATTCCGACTACCTATTTGATAGGAATGTGATTTTCATATGATGTGCAGAGCTTGAACTAGGTTCAAGTTGTAACTTCTGTACACTGTCCTTCAGATCCTCATCAATCTTATTCAATTTATCCTTGACTTCCTTAGTGAACTCGACAACATTACATAGCTTAGCAACAAGTGAGGTAACATTGGAATAGGAGGACTCAATATCTGTCAAAACTGAAGATAATTCTACTTGATTAATAGCTATATGCTGAGCAACATGCTCAAGCACTTTATTGTCAAACTTATTCTCTGCTTTCTCAAGAATCTTTTCTGATGCAGAGGAATCCTCATGGAACTTGTTTACTGCCTCAGCTAACTGTAACAAAATATGTTGAGAGGAATCAAGTTTAATACCTAATGCTTCTGACAAAATATCCTTTGCATCTTCAATAATTTTATATTCCTTGTCCCTTTCTTCTTTTAGTTTCTTTTTCTTTGCTTTCTTTTGGAGGAGTTCACCAATGTTTTGCATTTGGTCTGCTGAAAGATTTGCAAAGTCTAATTTTGGAATCTCTATCTCCTCGTCTAAGTCTATATCCTCTTCTACATTCTTACTCAAAAATCTTGTACTCGGTTGAGCCTCAGGATCAACTATTATTGCACTTAATGCCTTTGTAGAAGTTATTGTAGACATTGTAGGACTAGCTGTGAAAAATGATAAACTACCGACTGGAATACTTGAAGGGCTCAAAACTAAAGTATTCACAATTGTAGAATCAAAAACTGAAATACTTACTGAAGTATCCAAAACTGAGGTACTTACTACTGGAAAACTTGATATGGAAGTAGATACAGGAGACTGCAACTCAGTAAAAGAGGTGGTAGTCATTTCTGTCGATGATACATTGAGTTGTGCTAGTGATGATTTGACATTTGATGTATCTGTGGAAGTTTTCACAATCATACTTGAATTTATCTCCATGCTAGGTGTAGCAACTTTTGCTGGAGAGTGAGGAAGTGAGGCAATGACTTCTGTAGCTATCCAAACAATATTATCTTCCTTATCACTTTGCTTGTCTACCTCGGTATCTTCTTCATGTTCATCACTGTCATCATCAATATCCTTGATTATCACAATTTCGGCACTCGGTTTGTGAAGATTATAGATGTTTTTCCATGTGGCAGTGGCACTCTTCACAACCAACTCAATATCTTTGATCAAAATCATACAACTGTTGAATTTGAATGTCAACTTATTTTCATTATCTATTAATGCCTTATTAATTTCAGCATTTTTCAAACTTGGCATTAATTGCCTCAAGGTTTGAGCATAGATGTCCTTGACAGTTTGTCTTGCATTGGACCATCTCAACTTAATTTTGTTCAGTAGAATTCTTGGGATTTGAGAAGTTATCTCTTCAGGTGAGTATTTCCATTTTCCTATTTTCTTGACAACAACATCTTCAATTTCCTGCTGCTCTTCCTCAGATCTGATTTCATATTTGAGAGATTTGAAGTTTGCAATTCCAGATTCTTCTCTCAAATCCTTGATCTTTTCTTTTAATGAAGGAGGAGGCCTTTTGAATACTATTTCTTCACTGTCTTTGCCTGCCTTGCCTCTTGCACTCCTTGTAAATACTGCAGAGGGTTGCTTGGGTGCCTGGGTGATAATTACTTTTCCTTTCTTCTTTGCTGGTACTTGATCTTCTTCCTCCTCATCCTTTTTCTCTTCTTCTTCTTCAAAGTCCTCTCCTTTTTCCTCGGTTGACATTAGAGGTGTGCTAGCTTATATTTTGGCCATCCTCTTTCTTCCTTTGTTAACCGCCTGTGGAAGCTTTATACTAAGCTCAATTCTCTCCTTAGCTTCTTCATATGTCCCAAAATATGGTGCCTTTGGATTAATAGGTTGATTAATTAGGGCTTCAATAATATTCTTGGTTTCATCAATATTTACCTCATAGGGAAGAGGTTTCACATGTACAATCCTTGGTTTTGCTGCCTGTATATACAGATTATCACAGTCCACCATGAAACAAATATCATCTTTGTAATCTTCCACCAATTTCTATGGAATCTAGAATCTATTATTCATTTTCTCTTTAAATGATTCAAAATAGTTATCCATTATGCTTTCAAAATTGTCACCCATTTCTGAAATGTATTCATTCATCTGATAAAGAACCGGCACATCTTTTCTCCATACTACCATGCCTTTTGATGGGAAAAACTTTTGAGCATAGAAAAATAAACAAACCAACAGTGAGCCAAACTTACATGGATTGTTCTTTGAGGTTTGGATGCTCTCCATGTTCTTGTTGAATTGTTTCAACAAAAGATCTGCTAGGTCAAATGACAGATTGTTCTTTACAATTTTATACGCTAGGTCAACTGCTTCACACGGAACATTGTTCTGCCGATTTGAACTTTATATCTTGTGAGCTACGATATGTATACCAAACTTCAATTTTGCATTAGTAATTTTGCTTATCTTCATACCTCTACTATCCCACTCAGCTAGGGTTTTCTCTTCTAGTTCCGTCTGACCTAGGGTTTTTGTAGATTTTGCCTTGTCGAGCATGGGAAGACCAGTGATTTAGTGAATCATCTTCTTCGTAATCTCTACTGGTTGCTCAAGCCATATTTTACCTTCATGTACTTGGTTGAGGATATATTTGACCCATTTTATCTAAAATCTCCGAGGCAAGTGTGTGATGTGAACTAAACCCTTATCTTCCAAATGTTGATGCTCTGGTTTGAGAACACCATCAACACATAGTTCCTTAGGAATAGTATCTATCTCTAGGGTTCCAAGCTCTTGAATTGTACACTTAAAATGACTGTGAATATCGTTAATAAGGAGTACCTTAGGAGGGATCCGAGATTGAGCTCCACTCGGGTCTAGGGTTCTGGCAATTGCGGGCATGAGTTTGAAATCTGGTGCTTTCCATTCTCCATGAACCAACATTTCTGAACCTTTCTTCACTTTAGTGCTAGATGATGCCATGGTAGCTCAGTGAACATAGTAAATTCTTTGAGGAAAGAGAATATCTTGCTGAAATATTCTTCGAAACACTTGATTGCACTAGGAGACTTTTGTTCGTGGTGAATAGTGAACTTGATTTCACTTCTTTTGTTAAAACTTTGTCATTAATGCTTAGTACGAATTAGAGTATTGAATTAGATAGGCTATCATCCACTATGAATTAATTTCTCAGTGAAGACTCCGCAACTCGGCGATCATACGAATTCATACTTCTCCAACCTTACTCAGTAACCAAATGAAGTTAGGTTACTCCCGACCTTGCTCGGTGGTAATTGATACTAACCTTCTTGTGATCCTATTGTATCTTGCATACTGATTTGGATTTTTCTTCCTTTCAGTTCAGGAACTGTTTTGGAATATGTCTATGAAGATACAATTCCAGTGCTTTCTTGGAGATTAGTTAGATCTCATAGAGCCACTCCCTTCATTAGTGACTTCAGGATTGGTTTTCTCAGTAGGTTTAGGAATCCACTTCTGTCTCATCTGCTTCCTAATGTTATTTGCTTTTTCTTTCTTTTCATCTTCAATTTTGCCTAAATTCATGCAGTTTTTAGCTATGTGACCAAGCTTAGTGCAATTATAACATCTTATGGTAGAATCCCTTTTTCTCAAGTGGTGCCTTGCACAATTCATGCCAATGTGTCCATATTCTCCACAGTAATGACATCTACACCAAGTGTTGTAATCCCAACCAAACATTGCTTTAATAATTTGTTCCGCTGGATTGGGTGTTTTAGTTCTACATTCTGATGCCTTATGACCTTGTTTGCTACATTTGTGACATATGCCTTTAAATCTTGGTTTCTCCTTGCATTCATTTGCTTTATGACCAAGTTGATTGCAATTGTAGCATTTTCCATTGAATTTTTCTTTTCCATTGCTCCAACATTTGTTTGAAGTATGACCAATTTTGCCACAGTGATTACAAGTAGGTTTCTGATTCTTTTGAGTACCTTGTTTGGAGGATTCACCTTCCTCTTTGTATCCAAGTCCTACTTTTCCTTTTTGCCTATGAAGGTTTCGTTCATACACCTGATTCATATCTTCTTGAGATTTCAACATTCTCTCATTGATTTTCCTTTCAGCATCTAGCTCACTCATCACTCTTAAATTGATTTGCTTTTCAGATCTCAGCTCTTCTCTCATATTTTCATTTTCTAATCTTAGAGTCAAGATTTCTTCATTTGCATTGGAGATTTGATCAATAAGATTTTCTAGCTAAAGATTTTTATTCTGGATTTCATTGTTCTTTCCATCTATTTCATCTTTCATCTTGTTTCTTTGTTCCAAGACTTCACAGAATCTTGTTGACTGAATTTCCTATTCTCTTTTCAATTTTCTCACTTCTTCTTGTAGAGATCCACTCTTGTCTAGAAGTTCTTTGATTGCATTGTTTGCTTCATCTGAGCTGCTTGAAGGGAAAAAGTCTTCAATCTTTTCTTCAACATACTGGTGGTCATTGATCTGATTTGCAAGTTCCTTCCTTCTTTTTAGGGAAAGGGAAAGATGCTCTCTTGCTTCTTTGAGTTGAGTTATGGCCATTTCCAGATCTAGCTTTTCATTGTCAATTACTTTGTTTAGTCTGAATATCTTCATTGTCCTGAATCTTTTCTCAAGATGTCAAACTTTATTTTGAGATCCATTGAGCTCTGATACCAATTGTTGGAAATATTCAAGACTATCTAGGTTACTGAGAGGGGAGGGGTGAATCAGTAACTTTAAAACTTTTAACAGATTCAGATCTTAATAATATTAGATTGATAATCTGACTGCATGCATGAGTAACAGAAAGAATAAAACATTCATAACACTTAGAACATAGAGATTTGGTGACCCAGAAATGTTCCAAGTAGAAAGTAAAATTGGGGTGGGGATGATACCCACAAAACTTCAATACTGCAGTATAAAGTTTGCTAGTTAAGGCTTACAATGATCACTTCTGATGATCTTCCCTGTTAGGAGCAATAAGGACTGCTAGGTCCACCTTGTTAGAGGTTTTACAAACATACAATGAAGTATGCACTCGGTTAAGAGATTTTTACAAAGACTGTTAAGTCTACCCGGTTAAAGGATTTCAAGTTGATTCACCTGTTAGGATGAAACAGTGGATCTCTTACTTACAACTGTACTTGCTGATTAAGATTCTCTGATGTACTGATCACCTTCTGTGATGGATAGATCTTTGCTGCTTCTTATACTGCTGTAGCCCTTTGTAATTCACTTATCTCTGCCTTTCTCTCTTTTTCATACTTCTCTATTTCTTCCTTTTTGGATATGATATAAAACATTGTTTATATATCAATCTAAGTCAATTCAAAAACAATTACAAAGTTAGCTCTTAAACAAGTAAACACAAATATTATTGAGTCGGCCCAAATATAGTTACACGGTTACTGCAAACTAACTCAGTGACTTTCTGATACTCGACGTCCACTGCGTTACTCGGCATCGTCATGCACTTGGTAGAAGTGGGAGCTTGGTCCATACTAACCACTCGGTCGTAGTTTTGAACTCGGTAAATACTAGAGACTCGATAGATAAAGTGTTACTCGGTAGAAACTAAATTTCCTGTTTAACCATGCAGCACTCGGTAAACACTGTGAAACTTTGCGAGCTTGGTATACACTGTTCTGCTCGGTAAGCTCTGTTCTGCTTGGTAAGCTCTGCTCAGTAAGCTCTACTCTACTCGGTAAGCTCTGTTCTGCTCGGTATGTACTGTTTTGCTCGGTATGCACTGTTCAAAATAAGTGTTGTCACGAATGACAATCATGCTTAATGCCAACATGAACGAGGCAGGAGTGTTTTAAAACTTGAAAACTCCATTCAGAATTATCAATAGATCGCAAACTGAAAACACTACCAACTACCTCGGGAGGAGATAGATGAAAAATATCAAACGATGAGCTGAGGGCACACCACTAAAATTGGAAAAAGCCTCATATACAAGGAATGAAACAAACCAACCACCAACTAGAAATGATCATCTGGAAAAAAGCTATGAATTTTTGAAAATGGTTACTTTGCACAGTTATTCTATCCGCACCTTTTATCATTTTCGAACACCTTTTTGTCTGATCTTGCAATCACATCAAATGAAAACCTCATGGTCTGAAAACTTGGATGATTGATCTCTCTCACACATGGAAAACAAGGCCACAATAATATTCCCAAAATTATCAACTGATTATCAATTATTAATCTTCAAAGTCGGCCACTTGGAACATTCTGAATTGAAAATAATAAAATTCACAAAAATTACATTTGGAATTGAACGAGCAAAGTGATCAATCAGATTGGCAGAGACTTCATTAAAATCCCCAGGAAAGTGCACTTCTAGGTCTATAGTATGGAACATAATTCAATTATGTTTTTCCTTGAACCAGGTGCAAATGGAAAGACTCCAAATTAAGCCACTCAGAAAATTGAACTGTGTGCTCTTGGAGAAACTTAGCAATCTGCAAACGGAATGGCTCCAGTAAACATGTCAAATGGACACATGGGGGGCTAAAAATTGGTATGAATGTTCTTTCTCATGCCTAAAACATTATTCAATAACCCTCATGTCATGACTATCAACCAGGTTTTAGATGCAAGTCTCCAAAGTAGGCCATCTACTTAAAACCAGACAGAATGTAAAGTGCAGATTTGTGAAATGTCCTTCAAATGGGTACCCTCAAAACTTGTTCGAACTGAATTCTGGAAGTAGTGGCCAACTATATATGCCAAATGAAATGCAAGGAACACATGCCCTAATCACTATGCCATGAAATTCATCAGGTCTTTCTTTGTATGCACTTGAACATAGGTCTTTTTAAACTGTTCTTTGAAGCATTGAACTTTGCCTTAGGAAACTTCACCGAAAATGGGCTCAAAACTATATGGATTTTTTAGAGTACCAAAAGTGGCTCTAGTTGGGGATGTGCACCCCTTGTGGGCATGTAGAGAATTCATGAATCTTTGGTACAACAGACCACTAAAAAATGAAAATTGACTTCTTTCTTTCTTTCAAAAATAGGGAACCTTACTGAAAGAAAAACCCCACACAACTGAAAGAAAGAAACTGTACAATATATACATTACTTGCATAGGCCCGAAGCCTCAAAATTAGAAACACTTCTTACCTCTGTCATAAATATGATTCTCATCCATATATGAGACCAGTCGCTTAAAAAACTTTTGACAAACATGCTGCCAACATATATGAAAAATTTTGAGCTGGAAAGTAATTTTGTACTTGTCACAACCCATACTCTTCTAGTCATAATCATCCTTATTCTCGTATTCCAAGAAATATGGAATGTTTGATACCTCTTCGTACTAAGGACTGGAAATATAACATTTATCTAGTAATGCATTAGAATATAAAACACAATAGTTGTCATGCATTACTAGGAACTCACCCGGCTGAAAATGAATTGGATCTTCAAATTTATTTCTATGAGATGTTTCAGTCACTAAGAAACTTGGCCCCTCAATAATGTATTCACAATCTAAATCATGAACCAAGTGAAAACCTTTTTCGTTATCATTGTGACACAAGGACAACCAATCCATACCATCATTTTTATCAACAAATTTGTTGTCCTCAACACTGTCACAATCACTATCAAATTCATCATACATGACACTGTTATATTCCTTACACTCATATGCATGATTATCTTGCAAAGTATCTAATCTAGTCATAGGAAAAGAATCGACATTATATGCATCATACTCCACACCTTTGATAACATTATCACTGTCAAAACACATATCCTTCGGGCATGAAAGTGTAGACTCAAATATAAAAGCATACCTCTGAAAATCAGCTTCTAAGAGGTCTGAGATTTTCTCACTTCTTAATGGATGTTGGACTCCATGTTTATTTGCCTTGGCTTCTTGTTTGATGCTGCAGACTTCTTTGTTTAGAATAGGGACTGCAAATTCTTGGATCATCTCATCTTGTGCAAAGCCGTCACTGCTGCAACTCTCATTTGCATCATAATCATCTTTTTGTTTGCACAAATCTTTCTTATATTGAGATAAAAGGAGTGTTCTCTTATGCTAATAAAAGGAGAGGTTTAAATTTTTTTTATTAGAAACATTATCAACTATGAACTGTTCCTCATCATCTTCATATTCACTAAATTCACTATTAGCATCATAATCTTTATTTGCACAAGGCTTCTCACAAGAGAACCTTTCTGTCATACCTTGATAATATGATTTTTAATCACTCAAAGAACACACTTCTGTATCTGACACAAAATCATAACCAATGTAAAATTTGGAACCATTAGACATGATGTCCTGACTTTTCAGCTTTGTATATGGAAAGAAATCAACACCTTCATAGTATGTTTGAACATCAAAAGGGAAGCTCTGAAGTTCAACCATATGCATATCACACAAGTCTTCAAGAAAATCATTTTGAAGTGTAACTTTTGACTTCAAATTGAATTCATTCCAAGAAACATCATCATGCTGAATTGAAAAAGTAAAAAATTCATTTTCTGATTGGTAATTGATATGTCCTTGCTAACTTGTTTCAACATCCTCTAAGAATAGGACATCAACACTCTTTACATCAAATTCTTGGAGGAAAGGATACACCTCTGGCTGAAACAAACAATCTGATATGGAATTTGAAACATCATTCATCTTTTCAATGAATGTCTCAAATTGTGATTCAAACAAATCAATAGGCAGCCCATTGCACACATCCTCTTTTTGGCATATGTCTTCTTGACATAGTTCTATGTTGTAGGGAAGATTTTTAGCATTAATAACTTTCTCCTGATAAGATACTGATTCCATATTATTAACAATATCAAAATATTCAATATCTACATCAAACCAACTAACTTCCATTTCTAGTTCAATCTCAAATTGAGCTACCATGGTTTTCATATTCGGGCTCAATAAAGCCTTCATCCATCTTTGGGTCAATAACTTCACATGGTGAATCCAAAGATGAAAACATACAAACTGAAAAACTAGTTTCATTACCACTATCATCTAAAACAAAAGAATACATTATTGCTCTAGTTATGTCAACTTTTTTACAATCATCTTCAGCACATGATACTTGCTCATTCTCTTCACAAGGTTGTCCATAAACCATTTCCTTGTCTTTAAGAAGATCAAGATCACTCTGGCTCCTCGAGTCTTCTTCTTCACTATTAGTACCACTGAAATCTAACATAACTTCATCACTTGGGGCTTTATCATCATCTGATGAAAGATCTATCCCCTCTTCATTTTCAATACTTGACTGCAAACAATAAGTCTTTGTAGCCTCACAACTAGAAGAACTAGTTTCAAATATACTTGGTATATAACCCTTGTAAATGTTTATCTCTGTATCAAGAAAAAATTGTGATTCTTCACTAACCATGTTAACTTCTATATCAGGGATAGTCATTGTTTGCTATGAATTTTCTTCATCCACATTCTATTTAAAAGCATAACTCAAAACATGATTAGTAAGATCGGTAGAGATGGAGATACTTTGACATTGAGTTTCATTTGCTGGTTAACACCTATCCTCTTCGATTGGAACATCATGACAATGGACTCCAATAGATAAAAACCCTTTGGTGATTTTATATCTCAAATTATTTTCAATGTCCATTGCTGTCATAAAAGCCTGATGTAAATTATTTGGCTCTTTATTTATTAACAGGAAGCTCATCTTTCTATCGAAAGCACCCAAATAAATTATTAAACATACTTGATCATTGGGTCTATAGCTGTTTGGAATATCATTTAATATCTTAACAAATATGATGTTGAAGGATGGAACTAATTCATCTTCTTCTATTTGAATCTCCATCAAGTTGTTCAATAGAATACTCACATCTATTCTCTTAGTGAACTGCTCCATGAAAGATGAATTGAAGTCCTCCCATGAAGAAATAGAATCCACTGGCAAGGAATAAAACCAGACCCTAGCATCATCCTTGAATGTCTGAACCAACAACTTCATGATGACATCTTCATGACAAATCTTGAAGTCTCCCATCAAATCAAAAAATCCTTGTAAATGTTCACACGCTGATTCTAATCATTTCCCCTTAAACTCTTACAAATGTTTCCTAATCTTAGTAGGAATCTCATTTGGGAAACCATGTATGCCATCAAAACACAATGGCACATACCTTTGTACAGAAAGACCTCTACTTGAATCCATTATGGATTGCACTTCCTCTTAATGAGACTTTCAGACTTTTGTCACAAATAACTTGTGTAGCCATAAGGATTATCAAATCATACATGTTCCTCCAAAGTTACAACCCATATTTTTTAACAAATCCGGAGAAATATGTAGACCCACAATTTTAAAATCCTTTTATATGGTGACTTTTTCACCCAATAAGGATTATACAAATACAAAACATTCAATGAGAAATACTTGGTAAGTTTTTTGATGCTACAATTTTTCTCTTTGGCTGGAAACAATGGCAAATTTTAGAGCTCACCTCATGGCTCCAATGGGTTTCTTTTTTATAGAGTCGCCACCTCCTTGAAGAGGGAAAAACTCTTTATCTCTATTTCTGTATATTCTTTTCCAGCCAACACAAAACTTCACCAAAATTTAAATACTACTTATCAGAGGTGAATACATCATATCTTTATTCTGAACTTGCACTGATCAAAATGAGGATCTCAGAGTCACCACTAACAACTTGGTGAGATGATAGCAAAAATTTTAAATTTGACTCTTATACACTTCAATGGAAACCACTAGATAAAAAATAAGCCGGCCAAGAGTCAAGCTCTACTTGTACCCATGTTATTTAAGCTTTTCTTAACATATCCCCAGTGGAGTCGCCATTTTGTTGGTTCTTGAAAATATTTTACACTCTATGAGACACCAATATACCTAAGATTGATTTTGGGAATGGTCAGTTCCAAATATGGAGAAATCTGTAGGTAACTGGACCAACTATAGGGACAAGACTGCCGTCTACACTTCTGGCTCTGTAGAACCAAGGTGGGTGCACCTAATCCAGTAAATAAAACACTCTTTACAATACCAAGATTGGATTGAACAAAACAAATAATAGCAAGAAAGTACTAAATGATAACCAATCATTCATTCACTCTCCATTTCTATGAAATAACTAAGGCATAAATACATAAAACTGAAAAGATTGAAAGGATTTAATTTAACTTTTGCAGAATACAACACATCCCAACCAGACATGTATTAGCATAGAGTTTACTTGTTTCAGATCAGTGCCTTATCCATTGGGCAAATCATCTAGTGCACTATAGAATACAGAGACTGATTACTATTACTTCACCACATACCCAAGTCATAAATACAAATACCTAGAACCATACTGCTTACATAAATCCTTGTGCAAACCCTATGAACTTGTGTATCATCTAGAGCATATTTTAATCTGATTAAAACCAGAACTAAAGATAGACAACACATGCATAGATAAATTCCATACAAAGAATCATAACATTCAAAACTCATAAAACTTGACACAAATGGAGAGAAATGGAACTGAAAACTTGAATTAAAAATAAGGACCTAAACCTTGTATGCACCCAAAAATGGTCACCTAGACCTTGGGCCCCATTTCTGCAATTTGTCAAATCCCTGAATCAATATTTTCAAATATCAATAATATCAATTATATCAATTTCCTTGATCAAATCATAATCAATTCAATATTTCTTAAGGTTTGAGCCTTACTTAATTTAAAAGAGAAAAAAATAAAAATCTTATTTAATTAAGAGAACACGCTCCTTTTAATTAATTAAAAATCTATTTTAATTAAATAATAAAATCACTTTATCCTAAGCCTTTATTTAATTAAAAGGAATTTTCTCCCTTTTTATTTAAATAAAAAATCTCCACTTTTCTTCTTATCCTATGTTGCACAAATAAAGCATTATTCTTATTTTATAAAAATGAAAAAACACTTTTTGTCTCATATGGACATAAAGTCAACTCCTATTTTCTCATTGGAGGATATTTGTGCACAAGGATCAAGCTTCTATTTTTCTCCACCGTTGATTAAGTCTTTTGCCTCTTAATCAGAATGGTCCATTCCTTTTCACTTCTCTATAAAAGAAGAGCTCTCTTCCTCATTTTCATATCTTAGGTTTTCATGCTAATGTTATGCTGCAAGTTTTCTAAGTCATTTGGAGCTCTTTGAAGACATTCTACATCCAAGCTTTGAAGAGTTGTTATTGCATTTCATTGTAGTTGCATATTTCCTTTCTTAGTTGCATTGTCATGGCATATTAGCTTAGATTTCCTTTCATGCAATAGATTAACTTGCATTGTCATATAGATTTGCATTGCATTGCATACATTTGGTTTCATTGGAGATATTGGCATTCTTGCCCTTATTTTCATTGTGAATGTCTCATTGTGTGGTTGACTAGCAAGGTCATGAGTTTATAGCTCTAGCTGAGAGCAATTTTACAAATCTTGCAACTCCATGCATAGAGAGCTATGGATCAATTTGTGAGGGCTCATTCTTGAGTTTCCTTGCATGTAAGGATTCATAGAAGTGTGGTCACATTTTCACCATACATTTTTGGCACCCACTGTGGGGCACCAAAAATGTACACACAAAAGTAGTGCACTTCTATGGATCCTTACATGCAAGAAAACTCAAGAATGAGCCCTCACAAATCGATCCATAGCTCTTTATGCATGGAGTTGCAAGATTATGAATTTGCTCTCAGCTAGAGCTATTGAGCTTGTGACCTTGCTAGTCAACCATACAATGAGAGATTCAAATGAGGACAAGGGAAAGAGTTCCAATATCCCCAAGAATCACTATGAAAATCCAATGCAAACTAATATGAATATGCAAGGTTAATCTATCAAAATGAAAGTACAATGCAACCATGAAAGGAAATAGCAATGGATTGCAATTCCCCTAATTAAGCTATGTGAGGCTAATATGCCATGATTATGCAACTAAACAAAGGAAATATGCAACTAAATGAGATGCAACAATGAAAAGAAAGTCTTCAAAGCTTGATGTAGAATGTCTTCAATAAGCTCCAAATAACCTAGAAAACTTGCAGCATAACATTAGCATAAAAGAGATGGATATGCAAATGAAGGAGAGAGCTCTCCTTTTATAAGAAATGCAAAGGAATGGACCATGGAGATTAAGAGGCAAAAGTCTCAATCAATGGTGGAGCTTGAAAGAGGAGCAATCCGTGTGCACAAGTATCCTCCAAAGAGAAAATAGGAGTTGACTTTATGTCCATATGAGACAAAAAGTGCTTTTCTCCTTTTTATAAAATAGGAATAATGTTTTATTTGTGCAACTTAGGATAAGAGGAAAAGGTGGGGCTTTTTTATTTAATAAAAGGAGAGGAAATATATTCCTTTTAATTAAATAAAGAACTTAGGATAAAATGGTTAGCCCAAGGCAAATAATTGAATAAATGATAAAATTAGGATTTGATCAAGGAAATTGATAATGTTGAAAAATGTTGATTTTTGATAAAACTGATTCAGAGATAAATAAATCAAATAAATGGGGCCCAAAGTCTAGGCGACCATTTTTGGGTGCATACAAACCTCTGTATACACCCTACTTGAAGATTCAAAGCCACTTGACACAATATGCAAATGATCCACAACTTTCTACTTTGTTTTGATACAAACTGGACTGAACATGTCCTACTCCTTCACTGAAGGTTCAGGATGTAACCTTGTGAACCAGAAAACCAACAGCCTTTGTAAATGGTCTTGGAAATCCTTATATAAGATTGCAACAAGCTCAGGACCATTTAGGGCATTTTTAGGGCAACACAGTCAACCCTAAGACTATTTAAAATATCTCAGACAAATCTGATACAATTTACATTCGAGAACATCTCTTTACAAAATATCTGCATCTCTACCCAAATTTGATCTCAAAATACACAGTCCATTACTACTCTTATCGAATTGGTCAAATTTGATTTTTAACACTGCCATTGTATTCCTCGTTTTGTGCCAATTCTGAAAACATATAATACCTATATATTTGGGTAAAACATGAGTCCCAAACATCATTTCCCATGAGCAACCAACATCATTTAAATTTTGATTTATTTATATAGTACAAACTATAGAAATTTGAATTTAATCTTTGCACAGAAATGAATTTTGAGGTGGACCCCATGTGCCACGTGGCACCACCTAATTCACTCGCTAATCCACCTCATCACCCTGCTGGAGCTATGTACACCTCTCTACCACATGGCACTCTATGATTAACCTATCCTATTGACTGGGTGCTCTCCTCACAACTCACCACCATGACACATGGCGCTCTGTCGCTATTTTGCCAAGGTATCCATTGTACCTCTTAGTCTTTCCAGAATAGTGCCAGCCATCAGATTTGCAAGCATCCCAAGGTAGCCGACCAACTGTCGATTCTCAATATCATCATTTCCTCATCATCATTCTTTGCCAGGTGTCACATCCTAACTAGTTCGTTGATCCACCCAAGCACTAATTTCATCTCCTTGCCATGTCATCAAACTGACATGTGTCACCTTGTCACTATTTTACCAAGGTATCCATCAAGAATTTTCATCTCTGCACTATAACGATGTCCGTTGGATCTAGGCACATGTAGCAAGGCAACCAATCTACACATTATCAAAATATGCTTACCAGTATGTGGGCTTGTCATCCTTGTCATCATCCACTTTTCAATGAAAACTCAGTACCTCAGGCTTTGCATGCATGAGACCAACCTTTGTCTATACGTCCATATTTGGACATTTTACTACTATGTGTTTGGCCTTATAAATTCCTTGTTATTCTTTCCCACTGGCAATGTGGGATAATATCTCTTTGATTTATAATAGTTTTTGTGTCAAAATTTATTTCCTCATGACATGCGCCCAGCTGGGCTCACATGAATTCAAGCAGCCCACCTCCTCTTTCCCTTTACTCTACCTTATATCCAAGTGTCTTTCTTTTTAAACACTTATGTATTTAAATTTTTGGCACATGTGGGATAATACAAATTGATGTAGCAGTGGTCAACGGAAGCCTCCAAACAATGAGCAAATTGATGAGTTTCGTTCCCCTCAACACCCAAGGTGAAGGGTCTAGTGCTGATATACTTATCACAAGTATAAAAAAGGACTTGATTTAAGGTTATCACAACCCTACAAGACAATATCACCTAATCACTAGGCTTGTCACAGTCCCAAGCAGCAAGAAACAAGAATTCACTAAGAGGTCTCTTCAAGGAAATAAGTACTAAAACCCCATGAAATGGATGCTAATACTAGGGGTGTCTTATAAACATGGTTTTAGCCTATTTAGGTCTTATCTCATTAGTTCCAATGGTTCTTTCACCATTGAGCAACTCCCAAGGTTATGCTGCTGCACAAACCTAGTATCCTGCTTGTAGCCCTTCCTAGAAGGAAATTTAAACACAAGAAAAAATACTCCCAAATTAAGCAATGAATGGGTTGAGGATTTTGATACCCTTTTGGGGTTTACTAAACATTCATGAACACCAAGGACTGGAAATGAGTGGAGGTTGCTGTTGTTGCAACGTTAGATTGGGCTAATAGGCCTAATTAGGGCTCCAAATGCACTATAAGTGCTCCTTCTCCTATGAAAATGCACAAATTAGATATGGAGGCATGTGTATATGTATCAAAAAAATGAGAATCCAAGTTTTTAGGCCTTGGAGAACCCCCAACCATAATCTAGGATGACTGTCCTAGTTACTTGACTGGTGCACACATTGAGATGTACACCTAGGGTATGGTGGCAAACCCAATCCTTTGCTTGGTATCACTCCAAACCTAAAAAAGATGAAAATAAATTGAATAAAATTGTATTCCACCAAGGGGCATCAATTTCCCATGGTGGAATGTGCCTAAACAATCAGGCCCTATCGGGTACCCTGGTTTTAAGCCTCAAAACTAGGCACCTAGGCTAAAAATTAGATAACTTTTGATCTAAGGAAGATTAACACATGAGACCAATTTCATATGGAAGAGGATTCAAGTATTCAACCATAAGAATCTCTATCACATGCCCTTGCATCCATACCTATCCATACAATTCCTAGATCATGGGAATTTGTAGAGAAATGATGGTTTTTGTATTGATAAATGCCAAATTACATGTGTATATCCTATCACCCACCTATAAGGGCTTATATAGGATACTCCCAATGGTTACATGAGTGGTTTGAACCAAATAGCCATTTGGGAGGGTTAATTACAATGCTTTGACAACTTTTAGCAAGTTGCTCAAAAGTTGCTTGACAACTTCTTGAGCAACTTTGACAATTTTGCATTTCTAATGACCAAAATTGGTCTTTACCTTATTTTGATGATCCCTAATGGATCCAAACATAGAAAAGTATGAAACTACCTATGCCTAGGGTATTGGATCATAAATGACCAATAGTTAGACCAAAGGCTCATAAAATGCCAATCTTGGAACTATGGCCTTACAATGAGATCCCATTACTAACTCTTATCCTAAGCATGACTAGAGGTCTCAAGGACCTTAGTGCAAAACCCTAGGTTATATAGGAGTGCTTGTTGAATGAAGAGTAGGTGCTCTTGCACCATACTCCCCTAGATTTTTAAAACTGAAGTCCCTACTTGAGGCTAGTTGCTCCACCGAAGTGGCATGCTACTGTATTTGATCCTCGGTGAGCCATGTAGCATCAATATTAGGTAGGCCCTTCCATTTTACTAAGTATTACATGTACTTTCTTGATCTAGTCTACTTGAGTAGTTTGGAGTCCAAAATTGCTTCAATCTCCATCATTTTGCTTTGTGGAAGATTAGTGACATAGTCTTCATCCTCAATGGTTTTGTCCTTACCTTGGTCATTGCTTGAACCTGCTGTCACTTTATATGGTGTGACATCTACAATGTTGAAGATTGGAGAGATCTACAACATTGGAGGAAGGGATATCTCATAGGCATTGTCACCTATTTTTTAAAGTATGCTGTAGGGGCCTAATTTCTTCATTTGCATCTTGGAGTATCTACCATTAGGTAGTCTCTCCTTCCTTAGAAATGGCCAAACCCTATCCCCTATTTTGAAATGGACCTCTCTCCTTCTCTTGTTAGCATTTTCTTTGTATTTCAAACTAGACTTTTACAAGGTTTCCTTCACTTGTTGCTGAACCTTTGATATAAGCTCTGCCAATTCTTGGCCTTGAGCACTAATTCTAAAATCAGAGGGAAGTTCCATCAAATCTAATGGTCCTTTGAGGTGCAAACCATACACTGTTTGAAATGGAGTCTTGCCGGTTGACCTATTTATTGAGTCATTGAAGAAAAACTCTTCTTGGGGTAGGATGGTATCCCAACTTTGTGAGTATTTATTGGTTAGGCATCTTAAAAGATTTCCTAGGGACCTATTTACTACCTCAGTCTGCCCATCTATTTGAGGGTGATAGCTAGAGGTATAGGTGAGATTTGTACCCAACTTCTTGAAGAGTGTCCTCCAAAAGTTCCCTTGAAACTTTACATCTCTGTCTGATATAATTGTTTGAGGTAAGCCATGAATTCTAACTACTTCCTTGAAAAAGATATTGGCTATATGAGATGCATCATTTGTGCTCTTGTATGGCACAAAGTGGGCCATTTTGCTAAACCTATCCACTATGACAAACACACTATCAAATCCTTGCTTGGTTTTAGGCAGTCCCATGACAAAATCCATTGAAATAGATTCACAAGGCCTTGAAAGGATTGGTAAGGGTTGGTAGAGCCCTTGATTTTTTTTCATTCCCTTAGCTTGCTAGCAGATTGTACAAGTTTCAATAAAAATTTTGACCTCATTGTTCAACTTGGGCCAAAAATAACTCCTCTTTACTATGTCTACTATCTTGTCAATGCCAAAGTGACCTCCTAGGTTACCACAATGCTTTTCTCTGATTATTTTTGCTCTCATTGAACACTTGGGTATGCATAGTTGTGATCCCTTGAATAGAAGGTCATTCTAAATCAGATATTCAAAAAAATCAGTGTGATATCTGCCCTCCATTTTTTTACAAATTTGATATATCTTAGAAAAATTAGGGTCATCCAGGTACAAGTGTTTGAGGGACTCAATTCCCACACTTTTTAGTTGAACCTCTTCAACCAGACCAATCCTCCTACTAAGTGCATTAGAAACTTTGTTTGCTACACCCTTTTTATGCTTAATGTTGAAGGTATAGGCCTGCAATTGCTCTACCCATTTGAGATGCCTGACTAAAAGTTTTTCTTGTGAATTTAGGAAGCTTAGTGCATGGTTGTCAGTGTAGACTAAAAAATCCTTTGGGATTAAGTAGTGCCTCCATTTCTTGAGGGCTTGGACCATGGCATAAAGCTCTAGGTCATAGGTGGAATACTTCCTCTGGGCCTCATTCAATGTCTCTGAAAAGAAAGCAATTGCCTTGCCTTCTTGGCTTAGGACTTCCCCTATGGCCAAATTACTTGCATCTATCTCCACAGTGAAGACTTTGTTGAAATCAGGGAGGACCAAGATAGGGTATTGAGAAACTCTATTCTTCAAGTATTGGAATGCATCATTGGCTTCCTTTGTCCATGCAAACTTAGTCTTCTTTCCACCTTTGATTGTTTCAAGCATTGGTGCACACACATGACTGAAATTTTTGATGAACTTCCTATAAAATGTTGCAAGCCCATGGAAGCTTCTTACATCACCTTGATTCTTTGGTGGAGGCCAATTAATGATTGCATCTACCTTCTCAGGATCCATCTTGAGGGTACCTTGTGAGATCAAAAAACCTAGGAATACAAGTTCCTTTCTCATAAACATGCACTTTTCCAAGTTGATTACCAACTTGTGCTGGAGTCTTCTTAGTACCTATTCCATATGATCAATATGGTCTTCCTTGCTGTGACTGAATATTAGTATGTCATCAAGGTAAACAAAAACAAATTTTCCAATAAAATCTATGAATATCTCATTCATAAGCCTCATAAAAGTGCTAGGGGCATTGCTTAAACCAAAGGGCATTACTAACCATTCAAACAAACCTTCAATAGTCTTGAATGTTGTTTTCCATTCATCTTTGGGCTTGATTCTAATTTGATGGTAAGTAGACTTTAAGTCTATCTTGGTGAAGTAGCAAGCACCTCCTAGTTATTCCAATAGGTCCTCAATCCTTGGCATGGGAAATCTGTACCTTATTGTGATTTTGTTTAGTGCCCTGCTATCAATGCATAACCTCCATTTTCCATCTTTTTTAAGGGCCAAGACTGAGGGTACAACACAAGGACTGAGACTCTTTTGAATGAGCCCTCTTTCCAACAATTCAGTGACCTGTTTTGCAATCTCTGCATGCTACAATGGAGTCATTTTGTATGGTTCCTTATTAGGCATGGATGAGCCTAGTATGAGGTCTATTTGATGACTAATGTCCCTAATGGGAGGGAGGGTAGAGGGCAGGTCACTAACAGTGACATCTTTGTACTTTTGCAGTAGATTTTTGACTTCATTTGGCATGGGCTCTTCTTGACCAGAGCTGATGTTATCTTTGGGCTTTGAAATTAGGACAAATGGTTCAATATTAGATTCTTTCAAGGTTTTCAACATCTCCTTTTCCCCCATGGTAATCACAATGGGTTCCTTTTCAGTTTTTCTATCCAATAAGGGCTTCATAGTGAAGGTCTTCCCATCTTTGGTGATGGAGTAGGTGTTCTTCCTACAATGGTGGGTGGCATCAACATCAAATTGCTAGGGCCTACCTAGAAGGATGTGGGCTGCATCCATCTCAACAACATCAAAAGGGACCTTGTCCTTGAAGTCAGCAATAGAAAACTCTATCCAAGCTTGTTCTCTGACTAGAGTTTATTGGCCTTTGGTTAACCATGAGACATGATAGAGGCAAGGGTGTGGTTTCTTAGGCAAGTTTAATTTCTAAACCATTTCACAAGACACAAGATTTTTAGGTGAACCAGAATCAATAAGAAGATTGCATACCTTTCCATGACACTTGATCTTTGTCCAGAAGAGATTCTTTCTTTGTGGAGGTTCTTGGGCTTGTGGTACTTGAAGGAAGACTTGCCTCATCATTAGACACACTCCTTCTTCTGGTTCCAAGTCTCTAGCATCAGCATTGTCCTCTTTTTTATCTTCTTGGACAAGTTGCCCTCTCCTCTCACCTTGGTTATTGTTGTTTCTCTTCTTAGGGAACCTTCCTACATGATGTCCCAATTGGTTGCAATAAAAACACTTCAATGGTCCATTGCCTCTTCCTGAATTTGTCCTTCCTCTATTGAAAGGTCTTCTTCCTCTATAGTTTCCTCTTGAATTAGTCACTATTTTCCTTATCTCCTTGGTCAATGGTCTTGCTGCTGCTACCACTAATTTGTCCCTTGTTCCAAGAGTTGTTTTTGCCTCTAAAACTCTTCCCACTATCATTTCTATTTCCTTTGCGAAAATCCTACTTTCTCTTCCATTTTTCCTCTACCTTAAGTGCCATTTGATAGCACCTATTGACTGTGGTAGGGCAGTGTAGACTCAACTCTTCTTGAATGGATACTTTTAAGTCATTCATGTACCTTGCTAGCTTCTCCTCTTCATCTTCAGCCATATTGGTCTTCATGCACAATTTCAAGAACTCGGTGTATGAGCCTACATCCATGTCCTTTTGTTTTAGACTTTGCTTCCTCCAATGGAGTTGTACCCCATAGTCCTTAGGTACACATGTCTCTTTGATCAATGCAATCATTCTATTCCATGAATTTATCATGTTCTTCCCATTCTTCACCCTCTTTGTTTGGATGAAGTTCCACCAAGTTAGGGCGGCTCCCTTCAACTTGGATCTTGCTACCTTTACCATATTCTTTTCAGGGATATCTTCACATTCAAAGAATGTTGTTAATGCCTCTATCCAATCCAAGGCTAGATCACCATTCATTTTGCCATTAAAAATTGGCAAGTCTATCTTCTCCTCTATGGTTCTTCTTCCCATGGACTTCAAGGCATCAATGAAAGGTCTTTGGTCTACAGGGATATGCTAATTAGGATCATCCTCCTCTTCTTCACTCCCTTCTTCATTTTTAGACTCATCTTTGTCCTTGTCATCAAGCTTCTTCTCAAGTTCCTGAAGCCTCTTAGTTAAGGCCTTATTTGCAGCCTTTTTCTCTCTCACCATCTTTGGAAACTCACTATTTGTAACCCTTGCAGGGATATCCTCATTCTTAGGATTAGACATAGCTCTGATACCACTTGATGCAGCAGTGGTCAGTGAAAGCCTCCAAACAATGAGAAAATTGGTGAGTTTGGTTCCCCTCAACATCCAAGGTGAAGGGTCTAGTGCTGATATACTTATCACAAGAATCAAAAGGGACATGATTTAAGGTTATCATAACCCTACAAGACAATATCACCTAATCACTAGGCTTGTTACAGTCCCAAGCACCAAGAAACAAGAATTCACTAAGAGGTCTCTTCAAGGAAATAAGTACTAAAACCCCATGAAATGGATGCTAAGACCAGGGGTGGCTTATAAACATGGTTTTAGCCTATTTAGGTCTTATCTCATTATCTCCAATGGTTCTTTCACCATTGAGCAACTCCCAAGGTTATGCTGTTGCACAAACCTAGTATCCTACTTGTAGCCCTTCCTAGAAGGAAATTTGAACACAAGAAAAAATAATCCCAAATGAAGCAATGAATGGGTTGAGGATTTTGATACCCTTTTGGGGTTTACTAAACATGCCTAAACACCAAGGAGTGGAAATGGGTGGAGGTTGCTGATGTTGCAATGTTAGACTGGGCTAATAGGCCTAATTAGGGCCCCAAATGCACTATAGGTGCTCCTTCTCCTATGAAAATGCACAAATTAGATATGGACACATGTTTATATGTATCAAAAAAATGAGAATCCAATTTTTCAGGCCTTTGAGAACCCCCAACCACAATCTAGGATGATTGTCCTAGTTACTTGACTGGTGCACACATTGAGATGTACACCTAGGGTATGGTGGAAAACCCAATCCTTTGCTTGGTATCACTCCAAACCTGAAAAAGATGAAAATAAATTGAATAAAATTTTATTCCACCAAGGGGCATCAATTTCCCATGGTGGAATGTGCCTAAACAATCAGGCCCTATTGGGTACCCTAGTTTTAAGCCTCAAAACTAGGCACCTAGGCTAAAAATTGAATAAATTTTGATCTAAGGAAGATTAACACATGAGACCAATTTCATATGGAAGAGGATTCAATTCTTCAATCCCAAGAATCTCTATCACATGCCCTTGCATCCATACCTATCTGTACAATGCCTAAATCATGGAAATTTGCAGAGAAATGATGGTTTTTGTATTGATAAATGCCAAATTACATGTGTATATCCTATCACCCACCTATAAGGGCTTATATAGGATAGTAATAATGGTTACATGAATGTTTTGAACCAACTAGCCATTTGGGAGAGTTAATTACAATGCTTTGACAACTTTTAGCAAGTTGCTCAAAAGTTGCTTGACAACTTCTTGAGCAATTTTGACAATTTTGCATTTCTAATGACCAAAATTGGTCGTTACCTTATTTTGATGATCCCTAATGGATCCAAACATAGAAAATCATGAAACTACCTATGCCTAGGGTATTGGATCATAAATGACCAATACTTAGACCAAGGGCTCATAAAATGCCAATCTTGGAACTATGGCCTTACAATGAGATCCCATTACTAAATCTTATCCTAAGCATGACTAGAGGTCTCAAGGACCTTAGTGTAAAACCCTAGGTTCTATAGGAGTGCTTGTTGAATGAAGAGTAGGTTCTCTTGTAGCACAAATCCACACAATGCAACCCATGTTCTGGCTGCTCGACAGACTTGGCTTTCGAATGCTTTTATTTCTTTGGCGGTGAATCTGTAGGGTCTCTGGTAGCCTCCTCATCCATTTTGGGCCTACGAATATACATGATGGAGTGCACAAGGGTGGAAGAGAGTGTTACAGAAGCCTCCCTCTTCTTCTTTCCCTGGTGCACATGAAACCTCTCCTTCATTAGTATGTGTCACTTGAGATAGCATATGCACCTCCTCTATTTTACTATGGCCCAGCCACCAAGCACACACATTTCATTATATTTTCCAAGGGTTGACAGGCACTACGCAGCTAAAAGAGGCACATGCACTCCCCCAAGTGATATGCAGTCCCTCTCCATAAATGGATATGGCATCGATGCCTCCCCAAGGACATGTACATGACTATCCAAGAGGCATACACACCTTCCTCCACAGTTCGCAGCCCCATATACTAGCCTACAAGCACTAATACGCAAGGCAATACCTTGCTCATAATAATTGGCTATATTGATTGTTTGATTTTTGAAAATGAAGCCTTGTGTTATGCCCAGATAAGTGGAATCTACCACTTATACTTCTTCTCCACCAGCATGATAGTGAAGGCAAGCTTCACTATTACTTATTGAAATCTCCTCATTGATGTTTTATTAAACTCTTAAGTCCCTACTGTTTAGTGCATTGAATTCTCCCCTTTTATTTCCAAAATTTCCTTAATTTCCCTTGTAAGGGAAATATGAAATTCATGGCAATTTCTTTGGACCTAGTGCATGCAGCACCATACTCTTGACATCCTCCATATTGGCTCACACGTGCCCATTTTAAAACAACAACCGATTCACGTCTGGAAAAGAGAACTCAAGATCTTCATTATTCACAAAGAAAAGCATATGTCCCATCAATGAAAAGTAGTGACCCCTTCATAAATTCTACTTTGGGATCTCATCAAATTAACTTAACCACGCCTAAGCATGATGGAATAATATTGTGCATTGAATTCAATCTCAACTCATCAAGCCTTTTACCCTTGTAGACTTCATAGCTATTAATTTCAACAATTTTCAACATTCAATCATCTCACATCTATTTTCCCAAAACTTGACATATCCATTTTGGGAGCAATTGATAGTGCAACATATAGATGGTCTGCCTAGCACAATCGACAAAATTATCTTAAAAAATAATGAGGCAGGCTGGATCCTAGGCGGGTCTGGCTTAAAAAAAATTTGAACTCAAACAATCAGCCTTGAAAATGATCTAGAAAAATTGGCGCTTGCAACCGGATCTGAAAGGGACAATTGGGAATCCTTAAAAACTTCAATTTCGATCACTCGCCAGTCGCCAATTATTAATAAAAGACCTCCAGTTCTGCTATTAAAAAACCAATCAAAACATATCACTGGAAGCTGAAACCTGGTAGACATGAAATTTTTGATATAGATAATCACCCTGTAAAAGGGATTCGGTTAATAGTGAATTAGGTGGGAGTGTTTTAAAACTTGAAATGCCATTCAAAATTGGCGGTAGATTGCAAACTGAAAACATTGTCAACTGCCTTGTGAGGAGATAAATGAAAAATATCAAACGATGAGCTGAGAGCACACCACTGAAACTGGAAAAAGAATCATATACAAGAAATGAAACAAACCAACCACCAACTAGAAATGACCTTTTGGAAAAAATCTATGAATTTTTGAAAATAGTTACTTTGCACAATTATTCTATCCACACCTTTTATCATTTTCGAACACCTTTTTGTCTGATCTTGCAATCACATCAAATGAAAACCTCATAGTCTGAAACCTTGGATGATTGATCTCTCTCACACATAGAAAAAAAGGCCACAATCAGATTCCCAAAGTGATCAACTAATTATTAGTTATTAATCTTCAAAGTCGGCCACTTGGAACATTTTGAACTGAAAACAATAAAATTCGCAGAAATTGCATTTGGAATTGATCAAGGAAAGTGATCAATCAGATTGGTAGAGACTTGAAAATCCCCAAGAAAGTACACTTCCAGGTCTATATTATGGAACATCATTCAATTATGTTTTTCCTCAAGCTGGGTGCAAATGGAAAGACTCCAAAGTAAGCCACTCAGAAAACTAAACTGTGCACTCTTGGAGAAACTTAGCAATCTGCAAACAGAATAGCTCCGGTAAACATGTCAAAAGGACACATGGTGGGCTGAAAATCAGTTTGAGTGTTCTTTCTCATGCCTACAACATGATGCAACAACCCTCATGTCATGACTATCAACCAGGTGTCAGATACAAGTCTCCGAAGTAGGTCATTTAGTTAAAACCAGATAGAATGTAAAGTGCAGATTTGTGAAATGTCCTTCAAATGGGTACCCTCAAAACTTGTCCGAACTGAATTTTGGGAGTAGTGGTCAACTGTATATGCCAAATGAAATGTGAGGAACACATGTCCTAAGCACTATGCCATGAAATTCATTAGGCCTTTCTTTGTATGAACTTGAACCTAGGTCTTTTTAAACTGTTCTTTGAAGCACTAAACTTTGCCTTAGGAATCTTCACTAAATATGGGCTCAAAACTATATGGATTTTTAAGAGTACCAACAAGGGTTTCATTTGAATATCAACTCAGTTTCTCTTTTACATCTTAGGAAAATGCCAATAAGTACTCAAATGTGCTTGATAATGCTAAGATCTACTCAATTGATCACTTGAATACTCTTGGAGGACTCATTTATGTAAAGTGCTTCAAATGCCCTAAAAAATGTAAGTTGAATAATGAAATTACAAGGGCTCTATTTATACCTTTTCCTTGATTAGGGTTTCCAATGGCTATAATTTTGGCATTAAATGTTGTTATCGAGTCCCTTTTTTTACTGATTACCAAATATACTTTCTTTCACCAAATGAGACAAAATATCATAGTCTTCTCACCGATCAAAACATGAAATTTTATATTTACAACATATATAGAAATACATCTAAATATACTAATATGGATCTTTGCACAAATGTTAGGAACTGATTTAAGATTCAATATTAGTTATCGGTTCCTACACATACCTTTGACCAATTAGGTGAAGATAGGTGCACCTGATCTAGATGATGAAGTTCCATCAAATTGAGACTTTCTTCTCCATGTTCTCTTATTTCATCAACATTTACTTGATAGTTTGACTTAGTTGTTCCTCAGTTGGGGATTTATCTTGGTACCTATAGTCTTTGGCTAAGTGACCGACATTGTGACAATGAAAACATGCCATTCCAGAATTTCTCCATGATCTTTTATTATTCCTTCCATGCATCAAAATGCAATTTGTAGCAATATGTTCAAAAATATCCCACATATTGTACATGAAATTCTTGTATTGTAGTCCCATGGTATAGTTGGGCCTAGTTGATTGTTTGTAGTATTCTTTCGCTTAGGTACCCATTTCACATTCTTCCTTTGTGACCTCCATTCTTCAGACTTCTGACCATATCTATTGTAATTATTGCAATAACCATCAAATTTTGGCTTCCTTGTATTGTTAGAAATCCTTGATCTACACTCAAATGCTTTATGACCATACTTATTGCAATTGTAATAATAATCATTAAACTTAGGAATGATCAATGGATTACCCCTTTTTTAGCTGCAAACATTAGTTGTATGACCCGATTTCCCATAGTGATAACAAGTAGGCTTTAATGAATTTGGTGGGGTAACGTTATCTCAGTTGGTTTCTTGTTTTGAGGAATATCCCTTCTTGGTAGTATTGTTTTCATTAAATCCAATTCTAAAAGTATCTCTTGATTGTCTCTAACCTCTTAGTTGTTCATCTAGTATCCTTAATGTTTCTTCATTCCTTTTCAAGACTTCATTTGTATCCTTTTTAGATTTTAGTTCATTCTCCAATCTCAGTCTAGTAATCTCTTTAACTTTCCTTGCAATTTCTTGATAAGCACTGATTAGTTGATCTGTCAAGTTCTATTGATTTTGTGTAGCCTCTATATCTCCACATCTTTATCATTCATCTTTTCACTTATTTGTCTTCTTTCATCTTCAACTATTTTTTTATCATCTTCATCTTTTCTCTTTTATTCTAGGACTTCACACATTCTTACCGATTGAGCTTCTTGTTCTCTTTTCAGTGCTTTTACCCGATCAGTTAGTTTTTTTGTTATTTTCATTTAGTTTTAATATGGAAGCTTCAGATTCATCAAACATACTTCCCTCTAATTATTCTTCAAGTTCTTCAACTTGATCTTGTGTATCTTTCAATTGATGAGCTATCTCCTTTCTCTTGTTAAGTGAATGCTTTAGTTTCCTCCTTAGTTCATCAATCTAGTCATTAGCCATCCTCAGTTCCATTTTCATGTTATCAATCACCTTTTCATACCTATAGCTTTCCATCTCTCCTAACCTTTCCTCTTAAGTGGTTAAACTCTTGAATAAGAGACTTTTCTCTAATACAAATTGTTGGATTAATTTATGGAAAGTTAAGTACTGAGAGGGGATTGGTGAATTAGTACTCCAAAAACTTTTATGTAACTTTATAACCATTCATCTAATTGATAACTATGCATATAACAACATAAAAAATATAAATCAAAATTATAGAACACAACTCATAACACCATGATTTTTGGTCTCGCATAAATTCTTTCTTTGAGGGAAATATTGCAATGGGGATGACACCCGTAACACTTCACTAAAATAGTAAAAATTTTGCTTGGTTAGGGCTACAAATTTTATCTATTTTTGATAGCTCACCCAGTTAAGAGTATTTACCCTATTAAGATTATAAAGACTTATTCATTCTACCTTGCTAAATTATTTCGCAACTCTAATATAAGAGATGTACCATGTTAAAGGATCTACAATTTAATACTGTTAGGTCCTACTCGATTAAGGGCTTTTACAAGTATAATTACACAATAAACCAGTACATAAACTATCTATATTTATTGCATCCACATATGCTTACCATACTCAATAACAATTTAACTCATACTATACTTCACTCATAATTTCACTTTAGTACTCGATATCTTCAACTCTGTATCACATTCACAACTCTTCTCTAAGTTCTTTGTTACTCAGTGGCTTCTTTGCTCATCACTTTCACACTTATCTTTGAATGATAATCACCTACTCTCTGTAATTTCTCCTTCTCATCATACACACACTCTCATTCACATACTGATCTTTTATACTTGATCTAGAAGCATTGGAAACATTCTAGAATCTTCTACTTAAGAGGTGCTACCAAATTATTACATCTCCAATGCATATATTACATTTAATTATCATTGGTGGATATGAAATTGTAATCATGCACAATCATCATATTTAAATCTCCAATTATTTACCAAATAATCTCCTCAAGATTTGTAAAATGTTTTATGCTTGGTTTCCATATTTAATGTATTTGTATATATTCTTCTTATGTTTGCCTTTGTTTCTTGGTAATACATTTTATCCTTCTCAATAACATGTATGTTCTCTCTTAGCTTGGTAATTTTTGTAACTCGGTATCTTCTTGATCTTCAGTCTACCTTTCCTTTCTCGGTGTTTGTTCCTTATTCCTTTTACCAAAATTTCCTTTTCCTTACTTCCATTTATTGACTTTCTTATTCACTTTACCTATTTAAATATACTTATTTATCGAATGACTTTGACAATCATTGTGACCTAATCGATCAAATTTAATTGCCGATGGATCCAATCGGCTTATCGACATCTAGTTTGACCAGTTTGACTTTCTAATTTGACCAAATTCTATCCATAAAACAAATGTGCCATAACATTGCACATTTGTGCAACAATTCTAAACCAATGCACTGAAAGAACCAATGCACACTTTTAATCTACATTTGCGCCACAAAAGTGTGATTCTAACATGCATGCACCATTACCCTAAACGAATGTGCAGAAGTTTGTATTTTTTGCACAAATGTTGCTACTTGTTGCACATTCATGCACCGCAATGGTGCATTCATCTTCCGGCCAAGAACAAAATTTTTCATCTAATCTAACCTATGATTTGACCTACCCTACACATGCTAAATTCTATCCTATCATGCTAGAAATAAAAAATTGACAAAGAGGATCAAATCACCTACCAACTCACCCGAATTGGGTGGTCGCTGGAAGTGTCTGGCCCTCTCGAAGTGGTGATCTGACAATGGGAATGACATCCTGGTGGCTCTGCTCTTCTCTCTCTCACGCTCTAATCTCCAAATGACAAGTGTGCACAATGAGCTTATTGTGGACCCCTTAGCCCTATTTATAGCCTGTGGACCCTATGTGCTTGGTGTGTGGACCCTACCTCTCATTTTTATTCTGTTTCACCCCATTTTCACCCATCTTTTCTCCTGTTTCTTTCGTGAGATTGATTATCCAACATAAAATTAAAATAAATAAATAAAAATGAAATAATCTTTTTTGTTAATCAATCTCTTGAGGGGGCATGCTTAGGTCATTTTAGACATTGTTTGGGGCAGAGGCAAAATACTTGAAATTTTCTTTGAAACAATGTGACACGTACATTATTTCAAAGAGGGGAAAAATGTATACACTTAAAAATGGCTTCATTAATTAATTAAATATTTATTATTTAATTAATAATTATTCCTCTATTTATTAAATGAATTATTCAATTTATTTAGTAAATTCACTATAGTCTGCTCCTCTATCCTAAGTCTTCTAATTAGTCTTATTAAAGTGATTTAATTTACACAATCACCTAAATATGACTAAGTCCCCTAGTCTACCTCACCTACCTAGTCACCTGACACATCACTTTGGCTAAAATAAATAATTATTATTAATTATTTATTAGTAATTATCCTCACCCACACATGTCCTATTCTTAAGGGCTATGTGGCCTCATAGGACTTGGTCTCATGACCACATGTCCTCTCTTAAACCAAGTCAAGAGACATGCCCTACTAAGGGGCTTCTCAAGCCACCTCTAAGAGTCAAAGGTGACTCATGGGACACTTGTACAAAGAGTCCTCATGAGGAAAAGGTCTATCCCTCTTTCTCTCTTGGGTCTTTGAGAGACACTTGACATGTGTCTTTCCCTTCCACCTTGTTCTCCTCCATGTCAATGTGAGAGGAACATCATCCCTATTCTTCCTCTCACATTCCAACTACATCCCCCTTTCTCTCAACTCCTTCAACCAAGTCAATCCTAGCCCTAGGATCTTCCACCTTTCATTTTCAACCGTAGGATTGTGCCACCTAGGCCTAGAGCCTCCAAAAATCTATAAAAGGATCCTAATTTCCCCTTTGTGAGCTAATAGGTATTTTTGTAATAGGCAATCAAGAAATCAAGCATCCAAGCATCCAAGCATTCTAAAAGCATCCAAGTATCCATAATATCATCAAATCCATCTTGCATTCAATCCATTAGTTGCATAATCAAGCTTTAAGCTTCCTTGCATTCATCATCAAATCTCCACACTTTGGTAGCATCTTGGGAGAAGGCTTCATTTGGAAAATCTAAGAGCTCAACATCTTCAAGAAATCAAGGCTAGGAGAGCAATGGAGACAAGCTACATGGTAGGTGAAGGTAAAATGTTATTTTAGCTTCATTTTTATTGTATTCTTCATTGTAGTTTGCTAATTAGATAGATTTATTAATCTTAAATAGTAGAGGAATTCACAAGAAAGAAAGAAGATTCATACTCTCTCTCTCTCTCTTCATTGAAGTTATTAAGCATACATTCATTCAACATCTAGGATTGTAAACTATAGATCTATGGATTTATGAAGGCACCCTTGATTCTATAATATAAGCATACATATAAGCTGTTAGAATAACTAAGAGGGGGGTGAATCAGTTATCCACAATCCCAAATTACAAAATGAATCTCTTAAAACAAATTCAGCTAATTCTATAGCTCAGTAAACAAAAATACTAAACTATCTGTGTCTACCGATTACCAATTAATTTCTCACTGTGATTACCAACCAAATCAAATATATAATATGTAAAGTATGATAACCAAACATTCATCACAAAAAAACATAAAACAATAATTTAACATGGAAACCATGTAAAGGGAAAAACCAATTGGGATCGGTAACCCAAAATATTTTCACTCTTCTGAAGTGAGCTCAGTGAAGAGCCAACCCTATTAAAGGTTACAAAACACACTGTAAGGTGTGACCTTGTTAGAGGATTTAAGACTAACAGTTATCGTCCAACCAGCATTCACTATGGGGTTAACAGGATAACAATGTACATTCTATGAATGACATCAAAAGACTTTCAAGTCCACTCAATTAAGAGATTTTTCTATTACAATGGTTAAACTAAAATAATAGGTGATTTGATTACAATAAAACTTGATTTTGTAGATGTTCAAATCTATTCTAAGCCCATAAAAATCCTTTGATCAATATTTCAATTCAATTCATCAATATTCAATAACTTACTATCCCTCGGTAAAGCTCTCTGACGCTCAGTACTATTCTACAGTTCAGTTCTTCTTCAACCAGTCAGATCAAGCATGCATGAAGTTGTGTTCACACGATATCTCTGCAGTCTCCTTCTGGCATCCATTTCAACAATGAAACCAATGTCTCTTATATAGACAAGTAAACCATTTTCTTTTCATCCATCATGTTTTTCCGCTTAATCTCCTTCATTGATTTTTCTGCTTAAACCTTCCTCAGCAGATGTGTCAATAACTCATTTCAATTCCATCCTTTAGATCTTATTCAAATTTTGTTAGTTGTTGATCTCATAAATGACTTTATCTCCAACCTCAAAATCATACACTTTATAGCTCATCAATTTTTGTCGGCTAAACTAAACATTTCATTCTTTCATCCATACTTGGTTAACGAAGAAATGTGTCAGAAAATACAAGCTCAGTTAATACTATCACTCGATATACACTACACTAGCTCAGTGTATACTGAAGTGCTTCATTTACCGACCACACTGCTTTGTTAAGTTTTGCTTCCAGCTTCATAATAGATTATAGTAACATAATCAAATCAACAATATGAAGTCATAGACTCATTAATAAGTTACCAAGAGTATTCCTTATCCTCATCTGTCATATCCATCTTCCTCTATGTAGATATCTTAGTTTTTCATCTTTTCTCCCTTTTTACATATGTTTAGATATTTGGAACTATCATGATAAGTACTGTCAAAACTAGTTGACATAAATGACAACATAATGATTGATTTAATTGTCTTACATATCATTTCAGTACTCAGTGATCTCTAATCACTGATCTTCAAGTCATTTAGGTATTCAATCATTTGTAGTTCATCAATCTATCCCTTTGGCATTGATGGCAACTCAAGAAACATGAAATATACCATACACATACCAAACATGTATTCTACAACTATGTAAGAAAATGTTGTAGCTTGGTAAGCTCTCCCTAGCTTGATATTTAATATGTTTAATCACTACGTTACATGACAGCATTGCAAGTGCCAACTTTCCTCTATAGATATGATCTTTCCAGCTCTTAGATTCCTTCTATTCTCAACAAAAAATCTTCAAAACTCTCCCTGAATTTCTCAGATTATCTCTCCCTTAGATAGATGTTCCACTAATCTCTCATTTTTTCATATTGTTTATCTCTCCCTTTGACAACAATGCCAAAGAAAAACACAAAAAATATAACTTTGCAATAGCCATGTGACTCTCTATTGTCCAGTGCATACAATGTATCTCAGTATACTGTTATGCAAATCACTATTCTTGAAATCTTTCAGAACCTTAGACATAATCCAAAGTGTGAACTATGTTGCATCAGCATGAATGATCTTCTGATAAGATTAGGCTAAGCAACCTCCAGATCATGTTAGTGACTGGTAGACATGGGAAGGACCCCAACTCTAGTCCTCAAGTATTCAAAAGTTTCCTTCGATAGAGGCTTGATAAATATATCAACAAGTTTCTCTTTTGATGTAACATATTCCAGTTTGAATTTATTCTCCTGTACTTGTTCTCTTAAGTAGTGATACTTAATAGAAATATGCTTGGTCTTTGAGTGCATTACAGGATTCTTAAAAATATTTATTGTACTAGTGTTGTCACAATATAATCACCAGCTCAGTGATTACCTCATTCATCCCTTCCAACACTTGCTTGATGTAAGCAATGTTTGAATATTTTGTAGCAGCAGTAACATATTCTACTTCGGCATTAGACTGAGAAATACAAGGTTGTTTCTTACTTGTCCAAGTAACAAGTCTTTCACCAAAGAAAAATTCTCCTCCGGTTGTACTCTTTCTGTCATCTATATTTCCAGCCCAATCTACGTTAGTGTAGACTCTTAGTTCAAACTTGCCTTCCTTAGGATACCATAATCCACAGTCCTCTATTTTCTTCAGGTATCTTAAGATTCTTTTTACTTCAACCATGTGTGAATCCTTTGGATTGGCAAAAAATCTGGCAACAATCCCCACTACATGTGCAATGTCTGGTCTACTATGTACTACATACATCTATTTACCAATCATAGATCGGTACAATGTCTACTTTACCTCTGTAGATTCATCATCTTTAGTCAATTTGTAGCCTATGACCATTGGTGTTCCAACTGGTTTAAAGCATCATCCATGCCAAATGTTCTCAATACTTCCTTTATGTACTTTGATCGTGTGATGAAAATTCCATCATTTTGCTAAATAACCTGCAAGTCTAGAAAGAACTTAATCTCTCCAAACATAGACATTTAAAATTCTTTTCTCATCTCATCAGCAAATGATTTATAGATATGATCTTGTCCTCCAAAAATTATAGCATCCACAAATATTTTAGAAATCAAAATAGTGTCATCAGACTCTCCTTCCATATACAAATTGTTGTTTTCACTAGTTCTAACAAAACCAATAATTAACAAATAAGTATGCAACCTTTCATACCAGGCTCTAGGTGCTTGATTTAAACCATATAAATCTTTTTTTAGTCTACATACCATGTCTTTCTTATCTAGATCAACAAACCCTTCTAGTTATTCTATGTAGACCTCCTCTTCTAGTATCCCATTTAGAAAAGTAGACTTAACATCCATTTGATAGACTTTAAACTTCTTATGTGCTACATATGCAAGTAACATGTGGACTCCCTCTAGTCTAGCAATAGGTATAAAAGTTTCACCATAATCTATACCTTCCTCCTATGCATATCCTTTGCATACAAGTCTATCTTTGTTCCTTGTAACCTCTCCATTCTCATTCAACTTATTCCTAAAAATCTATTTAGTACCGATAACATTCTTATCTTTTAGTCTAGGAACTAAGGTCCATGTCTTGTTTTTCTCTATCTGTTCTATCTATTCATTCATTGTATTTACCCATTCATCATTCTCTAGTGCAACCTTAACATTTTTCAGTTCAAACTCACAAACTAAGCATGTACCTTGTCTTAATTTACTTCTTGTCAACATGCCAACTTGCTTGTCTCCAATGATTTGGTTCTCAGGATGATGTCTTCTAACAAATATTGCCAGTACTTGATCTCTTCTTTGTTGTTCATCCTGTTCAAGTTCATTTCCTTTCTTGGTAGCTCCTTCCTGATCCTCAGTTTCCCTTTGTTGTTCCTCGGTGTTATTTTCCTCATGCTCGATCGACTCAGCCTATGGATTTGGTAGGTACTCTAGATGTTCAATGTAAGTGAATCTACCATAGTCTTCTAGCTCCCTAGTGCTTTCTTCACCATTCTTATCATCAAATTCATCAACTTTGACATTTCAAATTTCAATCATTTTATTAGTAACTTTATTTAGACACTTGTAAGCTTTTCTTTTAGTGGAATATCCAAGAAATATCCCTTCATCTCCTTTAAAGTCAAACTTTCTATTTCTATCATCTTTCAGAATAAAACATTTTCTACTGAAAATTTTGAAGTAACTTACAGTCGATTTGTGACCAAACCATAGCTTGTAGGGTGTTTTGTTTGTGTCCTTCTTCAATTGTACTCAGTTAAGAACATATACAGTCGTGCTAACTGCCTCTCTCTAGTATGTCTAAGCCACATTATTTTGTAACATCAGTGTCCTCATGCAATCAACAATTGATCTATTCCTCCTTTCAGCAATCCCATTCTACTAAGGTGTTCTCGGTGCATAAACCTATCTTTTTATACCATGCTCATTACAATAGTTAGTAAATTCATCAGAAATAAATTCACCACCTCTCTCAGATCTTAAGCATTTCAGTTCTTTCCTAGTTTCTTTCTCTACTTTTTCTTTATACCATTTAAACATCTTAAATGCCTCAGATTTCTCTTTTAAAAACATTACATTCATCAATATAGTGTAATCATCAACAAAAAGAATGAAATATCTATCTCCATAGTAACTCTAAGTTCTCATGGGACCGCATAGGTCAGTGTGAACTAGCTCCAAAATTCGCTTTGTTGAATAGTCTTTACTCTTAAAACTAGATATTTTCATCTTACCTTTCTGACATTAATGACACATTACATGGTTCGGCTTTTCTATGCTAGGTAGACCTCTAACCTTTTTCTTTCTACTGATCTTGATCATGTTATCAAAGTTTACATGAAATAACCTTTTATGCCATAACCATACATCCTCCTTTTTCATCATTAAATAGGAAGACTCAGCATTGTCAAGATAAAACAAGTTTCCTTTGGATTGTGCTCCTATTCTAATAAGTTTTCCTCCATCATTAAATATTTTTACCTTCTTGCTCTCAAAAGCTACTTAGTGACTAGAGTTGTTAAGCTATGCCACACTTAACAAATTGTAGTTTAGTCCTTCTACCCAATAAGAATTATCACATTTGATTTATCATTTATCAGTAAAGATCCTTTTCCTCTAACCATGCATGGTGTATCATTACCCATTTTTATGGATCCTCCATTATATTTCTCAAGATGATCAAAATTTTCTTCATCACCAGTCATGTGATGTGTACAGCCACTATCAATGATCCATGTATCATTTTTACTAACTTTAGAAATGAGTGCTATCTCTACATACCTTTCTTCTTCCGTAGAATCATACTTCATTACAACAAATACTACTTCAACATCATCATCTGTATTGGTCTTGGTATCATTCTCTTCAGCAATGTAACATGCCTTTTTGCCTTTATCATTGTTGTCTTGGTTATCCCTTTTGTAGTGTCAGTAACTTTTGTTGTTTCTCCTCCCATAGCTTCCTTCACCATATCAATCCTTGTTTTGTCTATCATCTTCTTTCCTGTTTGGGCATCTAGTAGCAATATGACCAACTTCTTTGTAGTTAAAACATGCTAAAGGTAATTTACCCCTATATCTACCTTTACCTTTAGGTAACCTCTGGGCCATAAGAGCTTGAAGTTCATCAAGGTCATCATCATGCTTATTATTTCTACTGTTATACTTACTGATCTTCAAAGAAGACATAAAAGAAGACTCAACAGATAGTACAACACTATCATCAAATTTGTTCAGCTCAAAAGTTGTTAGCTTACCAATCAAATTATCAAGAGTGAGAGTACTATAAGGTGCATACCTCATTTCATGTATAGCAGATATTCTAATTGCATAAATAAGCAATAAGGTCCTTAGAATTTTACTTACCACTGTATCTTCATCAATGACACCACCAGATCCTCAAATAGCATTAACTACCTCCTATTCGATTTGTATATTGCACTATATTTTTTCCTTCTTTCATTTTCATATCATTGAATCTTCCTCTTAAACTTTCAGCTCTAGCTCTTTTCACATTTTCATCACCACTATAAACTTGAGCAAGTTTATCCCACATTTCCTTAGAGGTAAGGAAATGCTTGAAATCTTCAAATTCGGCATCTGATAGAGAAGAAACAATCTCCATCATAGTAAGATTATGCTCATGTCTATCTCTCAATTGATCAAGAGTCAAAGGTCCTGTAGGCGGTGCTAAGTAGCCATTATCCAATAGAGTAAGGGAAAATTTCCCAATTCCAAATATATGAAGTCTCATTTGGCTTTGCCATATTGTAAAGTTGTCCTCGTTCAACTTTGGCACTTCCCTCTTATACATTTTGTGATCTTTCTTCTGAAGTCCTTAAAACTCTATTCCAAGCAACGCATATGCTTTGATACCAATTGTTAGAATAACTAAGAGGGGGGTGAATCAGTTATCCACAGTCCCAAATTACCAAATGTATCTCTTAAAACAAATTGAGGTAATTCTGCAGTTCGATAAACAAAAATACTAAACTATTTGTGTCTTTACTGATTACCAATTAATTTCTCACTGTGATTACTAACCAAATCAAATATGCAATCTGTAAAGTATGATAATGAAATATTCATCATAGAAAAACATAACACAATAATTTAACGTGGAAACCCTATAAAGGGAAAAACCACCTAGGACCGGTAACCCAAAATATTTTCACTCTTCTAAAGTGAGCTCGGTGAAGAGCCAACCCTATTAAAGGTTACAAAACACACTATAAGGTGTGACCTTGTTAGAGGATTTAAGAATAACAGTTATCATCCAACTTGCATTCACTATGGGGTTGATAGGATAACAATGTACATTCTACGAATGACATCACAAGACTTTCAAGTCCACTTGGTTAAGATATTTTTCTATTACAATGGTTAAACTAAAACAATAGGTGATCTGATTACAATACAACTTGATTTTGCAGATGTTCATATCTATTCTAAGCCCATAAAAATACTCTGATCAATATTTCAATTCAGTTCATCAATATTCAATAACTTATTGTCCCTCAGTAAAGCACTCTGATGCTTGGTACTATTTTGTAGTTTGGTTCTTCTTCAACCAGTTTGATCAAGCATGCATGAAGATATTTTCACGTGATATCTCTACAGTCTCCTTCTAGCATTGACATAGCCAAGGGGATGGTGGATCCAATTAAGGACAGTCCAAACCTTGTAGCTTCAAAACAACATAGCGGAATAACACAACAAGATATGTTTCAAAACATATTTTCCATTAACATGCCTGACTGTTAGGCCTTTCGGGTTAGGGCCAATTACAATCAAGAAGTAATTCTGAAAGATTAACAAGATCCAAGACAACTTCAACTAGTTCAGTTCTGAAAACTATCAGCCATTGATGGAAACCCTAAGGAAGATCTAAACTTGAGCTCGCAAGCCTCCAAGAAATCTCCTTGTCTCCAAGCCTCAACCACTAGCTCTGCTATTACAAATTATCAGATAACAATTTGATCTAGAAGATTTCATAGGATCTAATCAACAACTTCACTTATCTGCTACCCTCAGATCTTCTTTCATGATCTCTCCCAGTCATGCCTAAACAACTACCCCACACACCCCTTAAATAATAATCATCAACCACAAGTCAGCTAGATGAAACCATTAACTCCTTCGAACAAATATTAAATGAAATACAAGTCGGCTCTCAAATAGCCTTACAATAATTAAATTCAACATGTCAGCCTGTAACAACAACTACCAACAATAAATGTACCAATTCAGCCAAGCAAATCTTCAAGAACTCCAGTCGGTAAGACCAACTATCGAGTGCCAGCGAAACAACCAAGAAATGGTGAAACAACTAATGAAGCTAAGACACACTGAGAAACATAGGCATTACTGAGCACCAATTCCACCGAGCACGAGGGTCCACTGAGTTCCTTCAGCAACTGAGCTTCTTTTAATAATCGAGACCATCGGTTAAGGATGCAACCGAGTAACACCAGCCAAGTAACACACCACTATGCAGATTCATCGAGGACCCAAGAATGCTCCTGCATTAGACACCCTAGGTTCGAAAAGATGTTCATATGTGAGAAAAACATCTTCCCAGATTCAGCACATAAACCCCAAACTGGTTCTTCACATAAATGTCCTCGACCTTTTCACTTTTCATATTCTTCCACTTCAACTTCCTAATTTGTCTCTTCAAGTCTTTCCTTGATAACACATAGGTCTATTCTCCAAACTGATCATTCATTCTCTTAGGATCTACCAACTCAACTTGGCTACCAATACTCAAACTTCTCCTAGTGAGTGTTGTATCTAGTAAAGGCATCAGGGAAAACTTCATGTCATCCTTCTCAATAGTAAACACATTCTTCACACAATCATACATAGCTCTGCAATCATATTTCCAAGGTCTACTAAGCAATATATGACAACTATTCATCTCCACAATATCACATAACTCAAGATCCTTATACTGGCCAATCTGAACATCAATAAAGCATTGTTCTCTTACTTCTAGAGCATGATCATCTTGCAACTAGCCAATCCTATAAGGATGTGGATTTCTCATTCTATTCAAACCAAATTTATGAACCATGTCCTTAGCAACAAGGTTATTAGTACTACCACTATCAATAATAACATCACAAATTTTACCTCTCAACTTGCATCGAGTCCTGAACAAGTTACTCCTTTGACAAGGTTCCTCCTTTGTACTTAGCAATATTCACCGAAGCAGCAAGTTCTCATAATCAGGTTCATTCTCAACATTCTCATTCATTATAGCAGCTTGTCAGTCATAAAGCTTCTTCTATGTACACTCAAAAGAATGGTGTCCTTCTTCACCACAGTTATAGGAAGTTCCCTTCAAGATAACTCTACCTGTCTTCTTCTTCGGTTCTATTGGTTTTTGTTCATCTTCTATAGTCATCAGTTTATCCTTCATCAAGTGATCAATCTTTTCCTTTCCTCAAGGATTACTATGTTGTTTCCTCTTCAACTTATCTTCTACCTTCAGAGCATACTGGTAAGCATCTTCAACAGAATCAATCTTCAACATACCAAGCTCATCCTGAATATTGAATCTCAAACCATTCACATACCGAGCTACCTTTTCCTTACCAAGTTCTTTGTGTCCAAACTGAATAGTAAGTTTGTAGAACTCCTTGGTATAATCTTCAATAGTCAAATCCTTCAGTTTCAGATTTTGCAACTTCTTAAACAAGTCAAGCTCATAGTCAATAGGTATGAACTTATCTTTCAACTTACTCACCATCAACCTCCACCAATTGATCTTCATTTCACCTTCATATTCTCTATCTCTTTGTAGTTCTTTCTAGCACAAAGCAACATGTCCTCTCAACTTTGTCTATGCCAACCTCACTAGAAGAGGATCTTCAATTTCTTCTAGCTTAAAGAAATCTTCAAGTTCACCAATTTAGTCAATCAAGTTCTTAGGTTTCAAAGTACCAGAGAAAGTAGAAACTTCCTTTCGGTAATTGTTACTTAACCGAGCTCCAGATCTATGCAACTGAGTAGTTCTATCTTCACCAGATCTATCCCTTTGGTCATCACCACTAGATCTAGTAGCTTCAAAGTCTTCAGTAGCTTCCTCATAACCATCCTTAGTACCAACATTCTGAGGTACACTAGCCATGGTTCTCATGATCTCAGTGAGCATGTCATTCTTCATCAACTCCATCTTAGATCTGAAATCTAATTTCACCTTCTCTGTAATCCTAGATTCCATAGTATCATAGAGATCTACAATCACTCTAGGGTCTAATCTTCTTAGAGACATCCTTAAGATAAGAGAGACTCTTTGCAACAAACCCTACACCGACCACCTTGTGACAATCTCTAATTTTTATGCAAGTCAGATCAGCCTGCCACCTTGCACAAACAACTAGGGAAAGATTCCATAAGTTTAGTGCTCTAAATCTATAACTCAAATCATACGATCCCTTCACCAACAAGATTAACTTTACAAGATCAGCCTTGCTAGGTCAACCTTCACTCCACAAGATCAACTTAGCTCTGAGACCGCCTGACGTAGCCAAGGGGATGGTGGATCCAATTAAGGACAGTCCAAACCTTACAGCTTCAGAACAACATAGTAGAATAACACAACAAGATATGTTTCAAAACATATTTTCCATTAACATGCTTGACTATAAGGCCTTCCAGGTTAGGGCCAATTACAATCAAGAAGTAATTCTACAAGATCAACAAGATCCAAGACAACTCCAACTAGTTCAATTCTGAAAACTATCAGCCACTGATGGAAACCCTAAGGAAGATCTAAAATTGAGCTCTCAAGCCTCCAAGCAATCTCCTTGTTTCCAAGCCTCAACCATTAGCTCTACTATTACAAACTATCAGATAACAATCTAATCTGCAAGATCTCGTAGGATCTTTTCCACAACTTCACTTATCTGCTACCCTCAAATCTTCTTTCATGATCTCTCCTAGTCATGCCTAAACAAATACCCCACACACCCCTTAAATACTAATCATCAGCCACAAGTTGGCTGGATGAAGCCATTAAATCCTCCTAACAAATATTAAATGCAATACAAGTAGGCTCTTAAATAGCCTTACAATAATTAAATTCAACATGTTAGTCTGTAACAACAACTACCAACAATAAATGCACCAAGTTGGCCAAGAAAATATTCAAGAACTCCAGTCGGTAAGACCAACTACCAAGTGCCAGAGAAACAACTGAGCAATAGTGAAATAGCTGACCAAGCTAATAAACACCGAGCAACACAGGCATTACAGAATACCAATTCCACCAAGCACCAGAGGTTACACCAAGCTTCCTTCAATAATTGAGACCATTGGTTAAGGTTGCAACCAAGTAACATTGGCCAAGTAACACACCACCTTGCAGATTCACTGAGGACCCAAGAATGCCCCTGCATTAGGCATCCATTTCAACAATGAAACCAATGTCTCTTATATAGACAAGTAAACCATTTTCTTTTCATCCATCAAATTTTTCCACTTAATCTCCTTCGTTGATTTTTCCACTTAAATCTTCCTCGAAAGATGTGTCAATAACTCATTTCAATTCCATCCTTTAGATCTTATTCAAATTTTGTTAGCCATTGATCTCATAATAGACTTTATCTCCAACCTCAAAATCATACACTTTATAGCTCATCAATTTCTGTCGGCTAAACTAAAAATTTATCTCTTTCATCCATATCAGTTAACGAAGAAATGTGTTGGTGAATACAAGCTTGGTTAATACTGTCACTAGGTATACACTACACTGGCTCGGTGTATACTGAAGTGCTTCATTTACTAACTACACTACTTTGTTAAGTTTTTCTTCCAACTTCATAACAGATTACTGTAACATAATCAAGTCAACAATATGAATTCATAGACTCATCAATAAGTTACCAAGAGTATTCCTTATCCTCATCTATCATATCCATCTTCCTCTATGTAGATATCTTAGTTCTTCATCTTTTCTCCTATTTTACAGATGTTTAGATATTTGGAACTATCATGATAAGTACTGTCAAAACTAGTTGACATCAATGACAACATAATGATTGATTTAATTATCTTACATATCATTTCAGTACTCGGTGATCCCTAATCATTGATCTTCAAGTCATTCAGGTATTCAATTAGTTTTAGTTCATCATAAGCACCTTCATGGATTTTACTAACTACTACATCCTTTCATGAAGGTTTTTCATGCAAGGTGAATCTAATATTTATTTTGTTTAAATTAATTTCCTTTATGCAATTTGAATTCCATTTCAAGGGTGATTCCTATACAAGGGTTTGACCAGGGAAAATCCCTTTCCACAACCTTTTCCCCTTCTTTTCTGTGTGTAAGAATAATTTTAGGAGTTGTTGATTTGGATTCATAAGTCTTAGACATAGCCGCAGGCCCTTAGAAATTTTCATCAAATTTGGACCTATAGGGACAAGGTCAAATTTTATGACATTAGCCAAGACTAGGTCAAATTTTCTGACTAAGTATCCTATACTTATTAGCTTAAAATTACACAATATATAGTTACATACATCAAATTCCTATATCTAGAGTTATAGAAGATTCTAACACTCCAACGATAGTCAAATTCAGATCTTAAGGTTATTTTTCCTCTTCTACCTTCAAGGAGATTCAATTTTATCTATTTTCCTCTTGCACTTACTTTTATTAATGAAATATGATTTCATACATTGTATTCTCTCATTTCTTTTATCATAATATCAATTTCACATACTTCAATTAATCAATTAATAATAAGTGAATAACCCATTCCCCAAAAACTTAACCTTGAATCTAGATCTTGCATTAGCATCCCTTCATCCTTTTGGGTTGTCCTAAACAAATTTGTTTAAGGGTGAGCCTTTTGGGGATATTCCTAATGTTATAATATACCTTGGTGAGTGATCTTCATTCCTTGAATTTTCTTTCCATTTTATAGTATACATTTGGTGAACCCGACTTATGATATTTCCTCTTTTACTTTTGTCTTAGATCCTCTTTTTATGCATCTAGATATACTTTGTATGTACAATGTTAATTATTATTTCCATCACATCTTTACTACAGTTTTTGTATCTAGATCTATATATTTGTATCTTGATTGCATTTGTTTCTTTTTCATAATCAAACCTACTTGTATATTCATTTCATTACATGTTTGATGGTTAATCTCCCTTTCATAAAACACTTTCTTTTGGATTGCATATTTCCTTCAAATGTCATATTTTTCATTTCTCTTCATTTCCTTGTGCATGAGTATTATCACTTTGAGTCCAACCTATAGCATTTTAGTTAGAAGAATTCATGATAGACTTATGGGTTCCTTTGATCTTGGGCTCTCCTTCTTTCCTAGGAGTCTTGATGAGACCAACATGCATCTTAATGATATTAATCCTATCACAAAGAATAACTCTTCTCATTATTCTTATGGTGAAGATAAATCCTTAAGGGTTTCTCTTGTCTAAGTCTAAAAATTTTCCCATTACTTTGAAAATTTTGAACAATGGTTAGGTTTAAAAAACTCTAATCTCAAGGTTCTTTCTGTTGTAGAAATCTTAAGGCAACTTACTCATAATGATGAATATGGTGTTAATATCTTGCATATAATTCATCATCTCATTGATACAAATGTCAATCCTATTAGGTCTTGTGCTCAATATTTAGGCTTCATTCCACCTAATAAAAAATATTGAGACCTCATTTCCTATCTCCACTTCCATTCCTAGTGTGACCACCTATTCTCCACCTATCATAAAAACCTCAATTCAAAATCTCAATCCTACAAATGTGAGTCTTCCTAATCCTATTCTTCCTTCTATTCCTTCAAGTGTTCCATGTGTTTCATTTCCTTCATCCACACCCACTTACCATAGTGTCCATTTTTTATATTCTACCATTCATTCAATTTCCAATAATGCTCCCAACATTTCTCATGTTTCCCCTCCTATCATTTCTATTGGTTCTACCATTAATAGTTTGCATCAAATAGTGTCTTGTTTGTAATAAAATATTACCTCCATGACTCAATCCAAGTTCAACATTCCTACTTTTTACATTTCTAGTCCTTTATCTTTTGATATTATCCATATTGTTATCCCAAAAAATATGGAGATTCCTAACCTTCAGACTTACAATGATAAGGATGATCCTTTGAATCATGTCAAAACTTTTCAAACCTTGTGTAGTGATTTATCTCATGACCATAGCACTAGTAAATTTTATCTTATTTTTCAACAAGGATTAGTTAATTTTTAGATGACCATTGGTCGACCAAATGACCATAATGGTTGTCAAAGTTTTTGCATCAGTTATTCGACATCTTATGTTGACATCAAAATTGTGACGTATAGAGAGGTTGAATTATCGACGGACCCGCCGTCTAAATAATCACTTCAACCGGGAATAATTATCATATATTCCTTTCATCTATGCGACAAATGTTGGTCGAAATTATGAGGACGTATCATCAGAATACTCGTCGAGTGTATAGGATTCTCGTTGAAATGTCAGAACAGCTGAGGTCAAAATTGCAATGAGGAGTGGTAAAAAAAGCGACATAAAATTTTTATTTTTATTTTTTAAAATATATTATCAAATTAGGCATAGTAGAATAAACTTTTAATTCTTTAGAAATAGTCACTTCTCTGCTCGTGAAGACATGGTCTAGTATTTATATTATTAAATTCTCTATTCAATGCAACATTAATAGGAAAATAATTCATCAATTGGTATTATAAGTTTTGATCATTCCATGTACTGATTATATTCTTTTGAAGTCTTAAAATCAAAGAATTTTAGTCCTTTTATGGGGGGTGTATTGGTGCAGGGCACCTAGGCCATTCAGTTTTGCTTTGGGACTTGAGTTCTATATTTTGTTTTTCTTTGTAATAAAGGATGTCTTCTAAATTCCAAGACCATCCTATAGTTTGGTTTTAGTCCTTCTTGTGTGGAGGTGTGTATGGTCGAAGAAGACAATGTAATGAACTACCAAGTATTTTGTCATTTTGTTTTGAGTTTCTAGTGATTTTAACCAAAGACTTAGACTTAGCCAAAAAATGTGCAAGTCTACATTAGTATGTTTCTTTTTATTGTAATTATAATTAGTATGAATGAACAAAATAATGACAATGCAATATTTGTGATAATGAAATATTTGTCAAAATAGCATCGATGACTTCGGTTAATGTGCCTATGTCTCAATGTGGTGTTGGTCCATGCATGTTGAAGATGTCACACAGAACAAGTAATCCTGGGTGTCAATTTTGGGTTTTCCCAAATAGGAAAAAGGTCTAGATACATAATTATATTTTTTGTTTAAATATAAGTCAATCCAGCCCTGTATGTCAATATTCTTGTAAGAATTTTCAAATAGCAAAGATTGAACCAAGGATCTAGAGGTCAAAGAAAAGCACAAGAGATGATATGAATGCAATGATGGATATTGAATGATCCAATGAATTCACCTTGATCGATTGATGATTACATAATAGGCCTCCTTATATAGGAAAGGTGATAAGAGAGAATGAAAAGGAGCTGATAAGATATTACCTATGCTAGGTGTAATCACATGTCCACCAAATGTGGATCATCCTCCATTATGCAATAAAGTATGTGCAATGGATTAGGATGATAATGTGATAAGAGCACGAAAGGTGGATCTCACACACAAATAGGTATGTGATGACAACTATCACACCTAAAGTAGAAATTCTCCTACACTATGTGCTTAATGAGGTTCACACTCTTAGGTGTCTCAATCACAAACTACTATGAAATGTATTATCCTACGTAAGATTAAGTAAAGTGTAATTAGGAATATTTAATTACACCAACACCCCCCCTTAAGTGAAACTTAGCGAAATGCACTTAAACTCACAATGCAAGATTGGTCCCGACTACTAGGCCATGTTAGGTACCCATGTATAAAATGCAATACAAGTAATGCATAACTCTTGTAAAGTGGAGAAAGAGGGAAAACCTCATGGGAAAAACCCTCCCCCCAAAAGAGAGAAGAAAACAAGATGCATGGATGGATGGAGTGCTCAAGACCCCCTAAGAACTACATACATCATGTATATACAAAGAATTATCCCCCCATAAGAAGGATAGTTGGAGACATGATATCCCCCCCATAATGTAGAAGCTCCCATGTTGATGAAGTGTACCTACAAACAATAGATCGACCAATGCTTACAAGAAACATGTCTCCCCTTAGGAAGAAATAGATACATCAAATGATGAAGAAGCCAATCCATGTGCAAATGGAAGGAGGAAGAAGATGAAGGTCTCCATGCATTAATCTTTGAAGACTAAATAGGAATCTCCAAGCCCAAAGAATCTATCACCTCATGTGACAAATCAAATGAAGAAGGAGAAGAATCAAGAGTACCAATCTCCAAAGAAGGTGAAGAAGTATCCCCAACTATGATGAAAATATCATCAAAGGAAGGAGAAACCCCCTCATGTATGTCTTCCAAATCTGCATCATGAGAATCAACAAATGCTAAAGATGCATCCAATTAGTCATCACATTCTGCAAGATCTGAAACACTATGAGCATCCTACTGAATAGTAGAGTCCATGTCTAAAGAAGCAAGAGGTGGAGGAGTAGGAAGATCAACACTTGTCTCAACAACAAAATGATTCAAGTGCCCAAAGTTCTCCTCATAATTATCCCTTGGTAAAGGGATGTGTACATCATGAATATCATCATCATCATCAACAAAATTTGAAAAAGAATACAAGAGTGATGTATGATCAACAACTCCCATAGCTATGACATCTCTAGTCTCCATGTCCCTAATGTAGACAAAATCAGGAGTGAATTAAATAATTTTACCTTGTGCCCCATGTGTAATTTGGTAAATAGAAAGGAGATTAGTGGTCAAGGATGGTACACAAAGAACATCATTAAATGTCCCCTCTCCCATAGGAATAGAACCTTTCCCACAAACTCTCATGAATGTGTTGTTACCCATCAAAATATTAGGAGAATTACAAGGCTCAATAGAAGAAAACATATCCATAGAAGATGCCATGTGATGTGATGCACGTGAATCAAGAAGCCATTTACCTTGCTCAGGATGTGTGGAAGCCAAGAGTTCTTGTCCTTTACCTTTATCTTTGGATGATGATGGAGATGTAGAAGCTGCCAATTATGTAGAAGAAGGAGCAGACACTGATGAGGGAAACTTAATGTTGTGCTTTTGAATAATGTGAGTTAGCTCATCAATCTTCTTTTGAAAACACTTATGCTCATCATTTCCTAGCTTTTTACAATAAGCACATTTATCTGTCTTTCTTCTAGATGATTCCTCTCTTGAAGAGGACATGGATTTAGTAGGATTGTGTGAAGGAGATTCATTACCTTTGTCATGAGGCTTAGGATCCTTATGTTGTTTCTTTCCTTTTCCATGAGAAGCCTTTGAAGTAGACTCACTTGCAATCAATGTTTGATGTGTGGAAGGCTTCAATTGACCCATGTGTGCCAACTTTGCTTGTTCCCTTGTGAGTTGTGCTGCAAATTCATCAAGAGAAGACAATTTGTATGCACTACCAAGAGCATCCATAGTACATAGAATGTAGAAACAAAGATAGAATAATCAGGACCAAGCTTGGAAATAATAGAAAAGATCAATTTTTCATCCCCTTTAACAATGCCACATGTAGAAAGCTCCAATCTAATAGAATTGAACTTAGAGAAAAAGTCTTGAATATTGTCAAAATCACTAGGATTAAGACCTATGAGCTCATTCTCTAATCTGAATTTTCTCATTCTATCAGTTTTACCAAAGAGTCCTTCCAATATGACCCGAGCATCATGAGGATGTGTGCAAGATGCAATATGAAAGTGCAAGTCCTGAGAGATGGATGATCTAAGAGAGCCAAGTGCTTTATCCCTTTGATCAAACCATTTTTGCCTTTCTGCAACACCTATTTGAGGTTCTTGATCCTGCCCAAGAGTCATTGTAAGCAATCCAATACTCAACAAATGATCACTTAAAGATACTTTCCATTCATGGTAGTTATATGGAGTGAGAATTTTGACCTTTGAATTATCCATATTGCAACCAAATAATGACTAATAACTACTAATAACTCCTTCAAATGACTGATGCAAATCAAAAAACTGAAATCCAAGGATTAACCAAGTGCAAATATAGCCCCAAAATGGCCTATTTCGTAAAGTGATATGTCCAACCCAAATCACTAAAAATTGATTGTAGATCTAGAAAGTAGATGAAAAATTATGCACTTTCAAAAAAAAATTCACCTCAAAATGTTACCGTATGTGCCCAAATGAAGCTCTGGAAGTTGCAGAAATCAGGAACAGATAGGAATAGTCAACAAAATCTGTAATTTTTGAAACATTTGACCACAAAATTGCCAAAATAATACCACCACTATATTCTTTAGGAAATTTTACCCAATTTCAAAAAAAAATTATCGAAAAAAGGAGCAAACATGAGTGAGTAATGGCCCTTTGAAGTTGGATTGTCAAAACAAAAACTCCAATGGTGAGGCCTAGGAATTTTCAAATGCAATGACATCAGAAATCTATTATCTTAAATTTGACAGTTTGAAGGACATAAAAAAAGCCCAGTTTTGCCTGTTTGAATGGCTAGATGGCCATCAATTTTAGGCTCATGAACAGGTGGCGTCAGCAAAAAAATGGACCCCCTGGTGACATGGCAGTTGATGTAGACTGTCCATACTGTATGGATGCTTGCATGGTAGGTGATGTGGCACATGGTAGCTGGGTAGATGATGTGCATGGGGTCTATGACTGGACCTTCACATGGCGCGGGGCCACTGACTGGGTCGTTTGTGTGGCCACATGACAATCCTAATCGGCACGGGTGGCACTGGTTTGGCTTGCATGCTGAGGTGGAGCTATCACAGAGGTTGGGTTGAGGTGGCCACAAGGGAGGGGCTACAAGCTTGGGCACTGGTGGATCAGTGGTGGGGATTTTTAATCCCACATTCCTTGCACGTGGGGTTTTTAACCCTTTATGTATGCAAAGGCCCGCAACACATAACGAAGAACTATTTTGGCCTTTGGTTAACTTTCTAGTCGTGTATGATGAAGGGACATTGTATACTATTATCTAATGCTAGAATTTCACTGCTAAATGTAGTAAATTGCAAAGCTACAGATCACGTCGTAAGGTCTGATTTGTAAAAAAAAATTGCCTTGATTTTGACTTTCACCAAATATAGGTGAATTTATAGTCGATCTTAACCAAAACAGCCTCTCAAACACAATGGTGAGGTCAGATCTACTCCAAAATGCCTCTATCACATGCTGGTTCCCAGATCTGAGATTTGGACCTTCAAAGCTTGCATCAAGATCTCTTCAAATTAGCTAATCAAAATGCTCCGATGGCTCTGATACCATGTAAGAATTTGCAAATAGAAAAGATTGAACCAAGGATCTAGAGGTTAAAGAAAATCACAAGAGATGATATGAATGCAATGATGGATATTGAATGATCCAATGAAATCACCTTGATCGATTGATGATTACATAATAGGCCTCCTTATATAGGAAAGGCGATAAGAGAGAATGAAAAGGAGATGATAAGCTATTACCTATGCTAGGTGTAATCACATGTCCACCAAATGTGGATCATCCTCCATTATGCAATAAAGTATGTGCAATGGATTAGGATGATAATGTGATAAGAGCACAAAAGGTGGATCTCACACACAAAGAGGTATGTGATGACAACTATCACACCTAAAGTAGAAATTCTCCTACACCATGTGCTTAATGAGGTGCACACACCTAGGTGTCTCAATCACAAACTACTATGCAATGCATTATCCTAAGTAAGATTAAGTAAAATGTAATTAGGAATATTTAATTACACCAACAATTCTAAAGTCCTTGAATCCAAGAAAATGTAGGTCAATAACACCAAATATATCACTTAGGAGTCTTGTGAAGAGTCTTGGTGAGTTTAAGCCTTTTGAAGCACTTTAGAAATATTTGGTGTTATTGACTTACATTTTGGACAAGATCTTCACATGAGTGGATGGGTGTGGATGGTGGGATAGGGGGTGTATTGGTTAAGATTCTTGGTGAGTTTAAGCCTTTTGAAGCACTTTAGAAATATTGAATACATCATTTATTGCCAACTATTTGATAGAGCCTAGGAAATCATTGGTTCTTCAAGACAAAGATTGTTTGCATGCCAAGCACTGTACAGGTACTATCAATAAAAGGACTAAAATTATTTAATTTTAAGACTTCAAAACAATATAATCAGTACATGGAATGATAAAAAATTATAATAATAATCAATGAATGCTTTTCCTATCAATGTTGCATTGAATAGAGAGTTTAATAATATAAACAACAGACTGTGTCTTTACAAGTAGATCACATTGACCAATACACCCCCTATCCCACCATCCACACCCATCCACTCATGTCAAGATCTTGTGAAGCCAAGAAAATGTAAGTCAATAACACCAAATATATTACTTAGAAGTCTTGTGAAGATTCTTGGTGAGTTTAAGCCTTTTGAAGCACTTTAGAAATATTGAATACATCATTGCTTGCCAGCTATTTGATAGAGCCTAGGAAATCATTGGTTCTTCAAGAAAAATATTGTTTGCATGCCAAGTGATTCAAAAGGCTTAAACTCACCAAGACTCTTCACCAATACACCCCCCATCCCACCATCCACACCTATCCACTCATGTCAAGATCTTGTCCAAAATCATGTTGAAATATCCATTGACCTAAATCAATATCCTTCCCTCTCACTTCCTTCATTACATAATCACTTTTGGAGTATATTCTAAAGTCCTTGAATCCAAGAAAATGTAAGTTAATAACACCAAGGACTTACATTTTCTTGGATTCAAGGACTTTAGAATATACTCCAAAAGTGATTATGTAACGAAAGAAGTGAGAGGGAAGGATATTGATCTAAGTCAATGGATATTTCAACATGATTTTGGACAAGATCTTGACATGAGTGGATGGGTGTGGACCTAGTGTAGCTTCCCACCTTATACCGCCTCCTTCAACACTCATTTGCTCATGGACTATGTGAAAATGAAATAAAATGAAATGTGTCGGTAGGTGGGATATATGTATAAAATTTGACTTGTAAATGACTGTAACCTGACTAGATCATTTAAATCCATATTAAATCTTGTTGAATAAGTGGATGAATATCATGGAAGTGCGGAAAATAAAAGCTATCAAAAACTCACTCGAAAGCCAATGAAAGTTTTTTTAACTGTGAACTATTAAAAATTTAGAATAAAACCTCTATTAATTGTGTGCCCTTAGTTGCAGACATAAAATAATGATGTTCTCTCAGTCCTTCATAGAAAATCGTATCCTGAACATGGAAAAAAAACCCCCCAAAATGTTTGCAATGAATTCAAATTTACAAGGGGTACATTTTTTTTCAAGTTGTTTTCATTTGTCACTGGTTTGAAACCCTAATCTCTGCACTTGTAATGGTGTTCATGCCACCATTATAAGTGGTAAAAACACCATTAGAAGTGGACCATGAATTTCCACTTCTAATGGTGTTCAATTTCCAGAGATACAGAGTAGTCAACTAAGGGTGGGTTCTTTGTTTCCTCATCAATTGAGTTCAAGGTAAAATTGATGCTACTTTTGGTTTCATTGTAAAATTTTTTTGAATAAGTGGCTGAATATCACAGAAGTGCGGAAAATAAAATCTCTTAAAAACTGAATCGCAAGCCAACGAAACTTTGTTTAATTGTGAACTGTTAAAAATTTAGAATAAAAGCTCTATTAATTGTGTGCCCTTTGTTTCATTTGTCATGGGTTTGAAACCCTAATCTCTACACTTCTAATGGTGTGCACACCACCATTAGAAGTGGCATGAACACCATTAGAAGTGGCCCGTGAATTTCCACTTTTAATGGTGTTCAATTTCCAGAGATACAGAGCAGCCAACTAAGGGTGGGTTCTTTGTTTCCTCATCAATTGAGTTCAAGGTAAAATTGATGCTACTTTTGGTTTCATTGTAAAAAAATGTTGAATAAGTGGTTGAATATCATGGAAGTGCAAAAAATAAAAACTATTAAAAACTCAATCGCAAGAAAATGAAACTTTGTTTAATTATGAACTGTTAAAAATTTAGAATAAGAACTCTGTTAATTGTGTGCCCTTTGTTTCATTTGTCACGGGTTTGAAACCCTAATCTCTATACTTATAATGGTGTTCACACCACCATTAGAAGTGGCATGAACACAATTATAAGTGACCCATGAATATCCACTTCTAATGGTGTTCAATTTCCAGAGATACAAAGTAGTCAACTAAGGGTGGGTTCTTTGTTTCCTCATCAACTAAGTTCAAGGTAAAATTGATGCTAATTTTGGTTTCATTGTAAAAAAATGTTGAATAAGTGGTTGAATATCATAGAAGTGCAAAAAATAAAAATGATTAAAAACTCAATTGCAAGCCAACAAAACTTTGTTTAACTATGAACTATTAAAAATTTAGAATAAAACCTCTGTTAATTGTGTGCCCTTAGTTGCAGACAAAAAATAATGATGTTCTCTTAGTCCTTGATAGAAAATCATGTCCTGAACATGAAAAAAAAAACCCCCAAAATGTTTGCAATGAATTCAAATTTACAAGGGGCACCATTAGAAGTGCAGATATTAGGGTTTCAAACCCGTGACAAATGAAAACAATTTGAAAAAAAAATGTACCCTTCATTAAGAAAATGCCAAAAAAATTGAATCTCTTTCCAAGGCTGCAATGACACTACTACATTTGGGGCCAAATTTTGACAAACACTTCCGACAGGTAAATATTTTTTAATGAATTTGTTATTTTTTAAAAAAATAGGCCCTAATGATGTCGGTATTCCGATGGGTTTTAAATTGACCATCATAATTCTGACAGTTTTCGATATACATTAAAAAAAAAGTGAAGCGCCAAATCATTTTTATTTCGATTGGCATAGAAAAGGAGTGAGAGAAAATGAGCTAGGCGCGTGCAAGAGAAGGTATGTGATTTCTTCATCTTTTGAGCTTCTGGCATCATATTCGACCGCAAATTTCATATGCATTGCATTTTATTTGATCATGAATGCTCTCTGAAATGACCACATTCTATTGGTGTAGTACCCTAGCCAATGCTTTATCTCTATTATTTGATGTTACTGGTGTCATGCCCTAGCCCGTGCTTTAACTCCATTATTTGATGTTATTGGTACTTGTGCTCAAGGATATCCATTTTTTTGAAATGTTGACTGTGGTTATTGTTTCCCAATTTTCCTATTCCATACAAATTTGGCTATAGACTAGCTCTATCCAACAATCTCCATTAAATCTTTTTAAGCACCTTTGAGAAATTTCATGGCCTTGAGACCTGTCCTCTAGCCTTTGCAATTCTTTTAACTCGCTGGTCTGCAAGCTTTAAATTTGAAAATATGACCATTGGAAGCAGAAAACTCTCAAACCCTATCTCATGTTCTATTTTACCATTACCTTTTTCGGCCACTTAAACCTCCATTTCCCATGTATGCTTTATCTTTTGGTAGGCAGTTATCTTTCCTTCAGTCATGAGCAGCTAAGGTTTGGTTGGTGGTCTTAGCCCAATGGTTAAAATAAAGGGTATAAGATCTACGGCTGGCACATGATCTTATGGAATATTTTGATCCCATGAGATCATGCGATGGTTGTCGATCTTCATTCCAATGCATTGCCTCTATTGTCAGCGGGTCAGGTGGGTCCTCATGTTCTGACATGCTCACATTTTATTGGCTGACAAAGTGATGACTGGGATCTGTCAGTGGAACCGTTGTCAGAGAGTCTGCAGGGATGTGAATAAATTAAGATCTATAGTTGTCTTATGATCTCATGGAATCTTCTAAGCCTTTGTGATCATAAGATGACCGTCCGATCTTCCAAGTGTTTAGGGCTCTATCTTGTGGGTCCATCTGACATGGTTGAATTCTATTGGTCAAGCAGGTGATGACAGGGAAAGCAGAGTGGGTCTAGATTTTCTTAAGTAAAGTGGTAGAGAATATAAGATCTACAGCTGGTGCATGATCTCAAAGAATCTTCTGAGGCCATGAGATCATGTGACAGCCATCGATTGAGTATTAGACTAAAAGGAAGCAGATGGGTCCTATGCCAGGTAAATCTGAGGTGTCTACAGTCGATCAATGGTATGATAACAAGTGGCGAGATGGGCCTGAGTTTGTGGCTTTAGTCACGTAATCACCAAGATAAATCGGGGTTAAATAAAACATCGGGTGATTTGGTGACTAAAGGAAAATAGAACCTGAGGTTAAGTACGGGGTTAAGGTTAAGAAATGTAAGCAGTGGCCAGTAAAATAAGAAGATCTAATGGTTGCATTTTAAAGATGGGCTAGATTTAAATATCAGCCATGGATGAAGAGGATTTAGCACCACCTATGACCATTTAAATCATTTTTTAAATTCAAATATTTAGAGTACTAGATTTGAATAGTTATGGCGAGCCAAATTGTAGGGAGGTAGATGGATCAAGGCGGCTTGTCCGTAGGTAGATGCAGTACAAAGATGGGCACGCAAACATGATATCTGATTGGTTGAGATATTTCCATGACATTTATGATTAGAATTGATAGAATTGGGGTTTTTATTATTTTATGAAAATCTGTAACCCTAGTTAGGTTTTGCTCCTGCCTGTATGCAAAAGGAGATGTATATAATGTTTTTTGAAGCTTTTTGAAGCTCAGAGTGGACAATTGAAAAGGAGAAATTTTTCTTTTCTCAGAAGTTACCTATGGCATTCTTTCCGCCCCTCTAATTTCTACAGTTTGTAACTTTCATTGATGTTTAGATATTGCAAAGGTACTTTGTGACATTCTCTCTGTCCCTGTACCTTCTTGTCTGAATTTCTCTTATTAAGTTTTATTATATGTATGTTTTCAATGATATGTTAGGGTTCCTGATCCCTCTTTCTTTCTACAATTCATATGTATTCTTATGGATGATTTGATTTGAATGATCTTGTGGGTATACTTCAACCCCCTGACAATCTATCTCATTCCTATACCTAGTTGCAGAGGTGAATGTTTGTTTGCAGGTTATAGATTGTGTCCAATTCTTAGGAATGCTATTGTTGTGAAATTTTCTCTTTCCCTGAATAGCCTCTTTCTATTACAAACCCTTCTATGAAATATTGATGCAAACCTATTCAGTGAGTTGTGATCTCCTAGACCTGAGTTTGTGTACTGAGTTCATCCTTTATACTGTAATTCATACCATCATTTCGGTGCATCACCTAGTAGGATAGTTTTCTTTTAGTTATTTTTCTTTCATGCATTCCTTCTATCCCTTTTCCCCTCAAGAATTTACTTTCTTGTTAAGAGAAAATTAAGGTGACTATCCAAGAGGAACCAGCCTAGAACCTGGAGGTCTCATCTTCGTTAGCATAGGTCCCACAACCTGGAGATGATTCCCATGTTATACTAGGTTATCAAGACCAAGAGAGCTTGAAACAAGGGTGCAAACTTAGTGTATAACAATTTTGGCATGCCTGGTGGGACTAAGATCAGATTCAAATTCAAAAAACACCCCACCTTGGGTGTAACATTCTGGCACGCCCGGTGGGACAACAAAAGAAGTTCATTTTGAAAACATTATGTTATCTTTGATATACTAATTGCATAATACAAACTTTTAGAAGTTTTCTATCAAGTGTATCTGGGAACTCCACTGATTTCACAGATCCAGGCTAAACTTGTTCAAAATTTATGAGAAAGATTGAGAGTAGAAGCTCAAAGCCTACTAAATTTTAAGAGTTTCCCTTAAAAAGAGGCTATAAAGGTAGATCAACCCAAAGAAAATATCCTGTAAGGAGAGTATAGTCTACACCACCTGATACTTCAGAAAGGAGACCTTTTCCCTTTCATCTTAGAAGAAGAGGAAGATCTCTAACTAGAGATATAGAAGAAGAAGATTCAAATCCAACACCAAATACAATTCACATAGTTGCTACTCATCAAGTTCAGTCCCTACAATGGCTAGACAGTTTGCTTTTGCACCTTTCAACCAAGGGAGTCCATTGAACTTTGCTCAACATCATGATGTGCCCTTGGTGGCACTAAAGAGTCTACCTAATTTCACAGGTGAAGGACAAACTACAGCTTTTGAGCATATAAGAGATGTGACCACTATCTGTAGCATACACAATATAACTCAAGAAGATGTGGCCACCAAACTATTAGCAGCCTCTCTCAAAGGTAAGGCTCTTGAATGGTTTAGAACTTTAACTGTTGGCTCCATTACTTCATGGGATGAGTTAGGAGATGCATTGAGTAAGCATTTTGAGGATAAATTAGACAACTTGTCTTTGGTTGAGCAATTGACAACCATTAAAAGAGACCCTCAAGAACAAATGACAGATTATAATAATAGATTTCTCAAGACATGGAATAGAATTCCAATCTTAGTGAGGCCATCAACTAACCACGCTTTCCTATACTTCTTGCAAAGTTTGAATGGTCAAATTTCTATTATGATCCAATCTATGGGTGGTACCTCTTTACCCCAAGCTTTTGACATAATTGTCAGAGCTAAGAATTGTTTAATCCAAGCAGGTATGATAGCTAGAAGGCCACCCATGCCCATTTTTCCAACCATACAACCTTGCACCTCTTAATTCTACAAATCTAGTTAGGGACATGGTCCCTAGTCAAAATAATATGGCTATGGACAATGAATGGTGTTTTCCTTGTAATCAGCCTCATAATTAGGCTACATGTTCAAATGGATGGATGAACCAAGCAATAATGGTTCAAAATGCCTCACAAGCTCAATCAGAAGCTTCTTCCAGTGGATCAGTTCCTCAACAAGAACCACAAGATAATGAGACTGCTCTTTTCAATTGGGAGCAGTAAGACTTCAATGGAGTCATTGGTGAACCTTCCATTGCTGCTAACACAAGGTCAAAGAGAAGAGTTCAAGACATGGAGCGAGTAGACTCTGGGACTAAAGCTACTACATCTACAGAACCAATGTAGTAGGCTACTCCCATCACATTTAAGAAGGCTCCTATCATTACAAGAAAAGAAGGCCAGACTCTCAAAGAGGTGGAGCCCATCGTAGTAAAAACACAACAAAGAGTACACACTGTGACACCTTTCAACATTGTAGACAATATGAAGAAGGTGAACATTACCATGTCTATGTGGGACTCTTTGGCTATTCCAGGGCAACCTAAGATTTTGAAGAAATCTATGACTGAAATGACTACTCCTCAGCCTACAAAAGAAGTTGCAAAGCCAGTGTTGGTCAACACTGATCAAGAAAAGGAGGCTCCAAGTTGCAACTCCAAAGCCAATCCCATGCAAGGTTGGAACTCAAAACCATCTCCCTTTTATGTATCCTTAATTATTGGAAAATCCTTAGTACATAATTGTATGGTAGATAGTGGAGCTACTAGTACTGTAATGCCCAAAAAGGTGGTTGACCAATTAGGACTCAAATATGAACCCCTCCAAAAGAAGGTTGCACAACTTGATGGATCCTCAGTTAACACTATATGTGTGGCTAAGGATACCAGTCTAATCCTTCATGCTAGTCCTAATTTCTCTATCCTACTTGATATTTATATCATAGATCTCCCTACTTTATTTGCCATATGTCTATCAAGGGAGTTCATAGCCAAAATAGGAGGCTACGTACCTTTCTTCTGAATGGTCTCACATGCTTTTTCACACAAGATATGGTACCAAGGTTACCATTAAATTTGAATCATTGGTAGCACACCATATAGAACCATATGTGTCCAATACCATCAATGCAAGCTGCCCTCTATTTGATGACAGTGATTTCCCAACTATCAGAGAAGCAAACACTAAGACAGAAAGTATCCCTAATATTTTACTTGATGAACTAGAATCAAAAAAGGTTTTTGAATCCCAAGAAAATGTCATTTGGGATGTTGGTTTGGGGAGTTATTTGATACAAGAAAGTGGATCCATAGAGCCAAACCTTCTCAAAGAGGACATTGATTCAGAGGATCAGAGCAATCAAGTGTGGGAAATGTTTTTTGATGGAGCTAGAAGTAGACATGGCTCTAGTGGTGGTGCTATGCTAGTGTCCCCAAAAGGAGAAAGATACTATATAGCTTTCAGATTCAATTTCTCCTGCACTAGCAACACTACAGAGTATGAAAGTCTAGTGAATGGACTGGAATGGGCTAGAAAAAGAGGGCTCAAGGCCCTAAAGGTTTATGGTGACAATGAATTAGTAGTTAGCCAAGTGAGAGGGATAAGTGCAACCAAAAATGACACATTGAAAGCATACAAACATAGAGTTTGGGATACAATTGAAGACTTTTGTGCTTTCAACATTATTGCTATCCCTAGGAAGCTAAATCAAAATGCAGATAGATTAGCTGCTATTAGGTCTCAGTATGACATTCCTAATAGTATTTCAAAGGAGGAGACACAATAGCATGTTAAAGTAATTGTCAGACCTTCTATCCCTGATAATAATACTAATTGGCAAGTGTTTGACAATGATGAGCAAATTTTTCAATTCTTGTTTGAAGAAGATGCAAATTATGCAATTCTTGTTTGAAGAAGATGTTTTCTCAAAACATAACCAAGATAGACTATTACAAAACTATAGTGACCAAGTAATACAACTCAAGTCTAATAAGATGCCTAGAGGTCTTGTCACCTTAGAGACTATCTTCAACAAGGATGATCAAGTCAAGAAGAATAAACCTGGCCTGGTAGTTCAACAAGAATATTCTGTTGAATTAGAGTTGGAACCAGGTAAAAGTTTACAATTTGGAAAGGTAAACACTAATTTAGAAAAATAGGCTTATACCCAATTATTCAAAGAATTCAGTGATGTTTTTGCATGGCAATATGAAGACCTCAAAGATTTTAATCTAGCCCTTGCTCAGCACACTATTAAACTAGAGCCTAATGCCAAACCAGTGAGGCAAAAGGAAAGGCTTGTTAATCCCAAGCTTGAGCCACTTATGCATAAAGAAGTGCTCAAATTGATAGAAAGTTGTATCATCTACCCCATCAAGCATACTAGTTGGGTTTCCAACCTTGTTCCTGTAAGGAAGAAGAATGGGGAGTTGAGGTTATGTGTTGACTTTAGAGATCTTAATAGGGCCTCTTTAAAAGACTGCCATCCATTACCCTCTATGGAACAAATCTTACAATGTGTCTTTGGATCTAAGAGATTTTCATTATTGGATGGCTATTCAAGATACAATAAGATCTTAGTTAATGAAGAGGATCAATATAAGACTACATTTATAACCAAGTGGGGAACCATGGCTTATCAAAAGATGCCCTTTGGTTTGTCAAATGTAGGTGCTACTTTTCAAAAGGCAATGGATATGGCCTTTAAAAGCCTCATCTACAAGTTTGTACCGGTCTACCTAGATGACATAACTATCTATTCTAAACATGCATAAGATCATATCAAACATCTGAAGAAAATCTTTGAAAGATGTAGAGAGTTTGGGATATCTCTTAATCCCAAGAAATGTGTGTTTGCAGTTCATGAAGGAAAATTGCTAGGATATATAGTGTCCAAGAAAGGAATTACAGTAGACCCTGAGAGGATTGCAACCATTCTAGAGCTACCATTGCCACATCATAAGAAAAGTCTCCTATATTTTATAGGAAAGATTAATTTTGTTAGGTGTTTCTTGCCTAATATTGTAGATTTATTAAAGCCTTTAACAACCATGTTAAAGAAGAGTTCAACTTTCAGCTAGACTAAAGAAGGAAGAGCTAACTTCCATGATATCAAAGAAGCCTTAATAGAAGCTCCTACTCTATTAAACCCAAATTTCAGTAAGGATTTTATCCTTTATGCTTATGGAGGTCATGATGCTATATCTGTAATGTTGACTCAAGAAAATTTAGAAGGGTTGGAGCAGCCTATTACTTTCTTCAGCAAAGGTTTAGAAGAATATGAACAAAGGTACTCTTTTGTAGAGAAACATGTACTTGCTATGGTGAAGACCCTTAAAAATTTTAGACATCTATTGACCCATAACAAGGTACACTTGAAGGTTACTCATCCATGTGTCAAATAATTTTTTCTTTCCAAGGACCTAAATGAGAAAAGAGCTAGTTGGATTACCAAAGTAATGGAATATGACATTGATATCCAAACCACCAAGTTGGTTAGAGGAAGAGGTTCTTGTGAGCATTTGGCAAAGGATGAAAGTTCAAAGAAAATAGAACAAATAGATGCATCTCTGGTTGTGCATTCTACAGAAGAACATGCTAAGGCATCAAGTTGGTTGCCTAACATGATTCATTACTTAAAGATAGGACAATGTCCTGCAAGCCTTGATTCAACAAAAAGAAGATATTATAGGTTACAATCTGTTCCCTTTGTGCTGATAGATGAGGTTCTTTTTAGAAAGGATCACAATGGTGTCCTTTTGAGATGTATTGATTCAGAAAAGATAACTGATGTCCTATTTGAATTTCATGATGGACCTTCTGGAGGTCACTTTTCTCTTAGGACTACTACTTTTAAAATCACGAGGGCTGGATACTATTGGCCATCTATCTTTAAGGATAGTCATGATTATGTGAGAAAATGCATCAAATGTGCTATGTTTGTAGGAAAAGAAAGGCTTGCAGCTCTGCTCCTTTAGCCAATCAAAATAGACCAACCTTTCATGAGATGGGGCATAGACTTTATTGGTATGATTAACCCTCCATCTAGTGCAGGGCACAAGTGGATAATCACTGCAAAATATTATTTCACTAGATGGACAGAGGTAGTTGCCTTGAAAGAATCAAATGAGAGTGTTGTCTTAAGTTTTTATGATGATATAATTCATAGATTTGGCACTCCAGACTCCATAATATTAGATAATGCATTGGCATTCACAAGCCTTAAAGTCTCAGAATGGGCAATCAGAAATGACATTTATCTAAATACAAGTTCAAATTACTACCCTTAGGGCAATGGCTTGGTAGAATCAACTAATAAGAACTTGATTAGGATAATCAAGAAAACTCTGCAGGATAACCAAAGGGAGTGGCATACTAAATTGAAGTCTACCTTATGGCTAGACAAGATTACCCCAAAGAAGATCATTGGGAATTCTCCTTATGTGTTAATGTATGGTAGAGAAGCTAAGTTGTCCATTTTAATTGAATTTCTAGCTTTAGACTTGGCCACTCAATATGCCCTATTTGTAGAAGGAGATCCCTTGCAAGTCAGGTATGCTTAGCTCATGGAGTTAGAAGAACTCAGAAGTAAATCCATGAAAGATATGGAGTTCCATCAGATTCAGACAAAGAAATTTTTTGATAAAAGAGCCAGGGCTATAAGTTTCAAGATTGGAGATGTAGTCCTCAAGTGGGATGCATTCAAATCAAGGCCTAGCAGACATACAAATTTTGATTCCTTTTGGGGTGGACCATTTTTTATTATAGAATGCAAGGGGCCTAATGCTTTTCAGCTATCAACTCTTGAAGGAGATGCCTTGCCTATTTTGGTTAATGGATTCCACTTAAAGCCCTAATTTGAGGTCAATCCTTCCTTGTAAATCTCTGTAAATATGTTTCCTATTTTCTGTCCCTACTTTCTAGTTTAGTTTTTCCTATTTTCCAAGAAGTGCCCATACATAGTTTTGTCCCTCTAGTTCCAGGTCTCTCTCTGTCAAGAAATTTTTATATTTCAAGTGATGACTCCTATGCCCAATGGATCAATTTAAGGCCATTGATCAATGTCTAGCAGGCTGACATCCAGTAGAAATTGCCAAAATGTTTCCCAATTTTCTTGTTCCATACAAATTTGGCTATAGACTAGCTCTATCTAGCAATCTCCATTAAATCTTGTTAGGCACCTCTGAGAAATTTCATGGCCTTGAGACCTATCCTCTGGCCTCTACAATTCTTTTAACTCTTTGGTTTGCAAGCTTTAAATTTGAAAATATGACCGTTGGAAGTAGAAAACCCTCAAACCCTATCTCATGTTCTATTTTTTCATTACCTTTTTCGGCCACTTAAACCTCCATTTCCCATGTGTGCTTTATCTTCTAGCGGGCGGTTATCTTTCCTTCAGTCATGAGTAGTTAAGGTTTGGTTGGCAGTCTTAGCCTAGGGGTTAAAATAAAGGGTATAAGATCTACGGCTGGCGCATGATCTTATGGAATATTCTAATCTCATGAGATCATGCGATCACCTTTGATCTTCATTCTAATGCATCACCTCTATTGTCAGCGGTCGACTGCCACATTGTCTAATGTGAAAGCTCCTAATTGGTCGAAGGTTATGATGTGGATCTGTGACAGAGTGGGCCCAGTGTGTTGTCTTTCCTTGAAGATCTAACAGTTGGTGCATGATTTGATGGGATATTCCTAACCCATGAGATCATGCGACAATCATAGATCTTTCTTTATTGCTAGGGCTCTGTCAGGTGGGTCCTCATGTTCTGACATTCTTGCATTTTATTGGCTGATGGAGTGATGACTAGGATTTGTCAGTGGGACCATTGTCAGAGAGTCTGCAGGGATGTCAATAAATTAAGATCTATGGTTGTCTTATGATCTCATGGAATCTTCTAAGCCTTTGTGATCATAAGATGGCTGTCTGATCTTCCAAGTGTTCAGGGCTCTGTCTTGTGGGTCCATTTGACATGGTCAAATTCTATTGGTCAAGTGGGTGATGACAGGGAAAGCAGAGTGGGTCTGGATTTTCTTAAGTAAGGTGGAAAAGAATATAAGATCTATGGCTGGTGCATGATCTCAGAGAATCTTTTGAGGCCATGAGATCATGCGATAGCCGTTGATTGAGTATCAGACTAAAAGGAAGTGGGTGGGTCCTATGCCGGGTAAATCTGAGGTGTCTGTAGTTGATCAATGGTATGATGAAAAGTGGTGAGATGGGCCCAAGTTTGTGGCTTTAGTCATGTAATCACCAAGATAAACCGGGGTTAAATAAAACATTAGGCGATTCAGCGACTAAAGGAAAATAGAACCCGAGGTTAAGTATTGGGTTAAGATTAAGAAATGTAATCGGTACCTGGTAAAATAAGAAGATCTAACAGATGCATTTTAAAGATGGATCAGATTTAAATATCAACCATGCATGAGGAGGATTTAGCACCACCTATGACCATTTAAATCATTTTTTAAATTCAAATATCTGGAGTACCATATTTGAATAGTTATGGCGAGCCAAATTGCAGGGAGGTAGATGGATCAAGGCGGCTTGTCCACAGGTAGATGCAATACAAAGATGGGCATGCAAACATGATATCTGATTAGTTGAGATATTTCCATGACATTTATGATCAGAATTGACAAAATTAGGGTTTTATTATTTTATGAAAATCTATAACCCTAGTTAGGTTTTGCTCCTGCCTGCGTGCAAAAGGAGATGTATATAATGTTTTTTGAAGCTTTTTGAAGCTCAGAGTGGACAATTGAAAAGGAGAGATTTTTCTTTTCTCAGAAGTTACCTGTGGCATTCTTTATGCCCCTCTAATTTCTGTAGTTTGTAACTTTCATTAATGTTTAGATATTGCAAAGGTACTTTGTGACATTCTCTCTATCCCTATACCTTCTTGTCTAAATTTTCTCTTATTGAGTTTTAGTATATGTATGTTTTTAGTGATATGTTAGTGTTCTTGATCCCTCTTTCTTTCTGTAATTCATATGTATTCTTGTGGATGATTTGATTTGAATGATCTTGTGGGTATACTTCAACCCCCTGACAATTTGTCTCATTCCTATACCTAGTTGTAGAGGTGAATGTTTGTTTGTAGGTTATAGATTGTGTCCAATTCTTAGGAATGCTATTGTTGTAAAATTTTCTCTTTTCCTGAATAGCCTCTTTCTATTACAGACCCTTCTATGAAATATTGATGCAAACCTATTCAGTGAGTTGTGATCTCCTAGACCTGAGTTTGTGTACCGAGTTCATACTTTATACTACAATTCATACCATCATTTTAGTGTATCACCTAGTAGGATAGTTTTCTTTCAGTTATTTCCCTTTCATGCATTCCTTCTATCCCTATTCCCCTCAAGAATTTACTTTCCTGTTAAGAGCAAATTAAGGTGATTATCCAAGAGGAACCAGCCTAGAACATGGAGGTTTCATCTCAGCTAGCATAGGTCCCACAACCTGGAGATGATTCCCATGTTATACTAGGTTATCAAGACCAAGAGAGCTTGAAACAAGGGTGAAAAATTAGTGTATAATAGTTATCAAATGGATAGCTCGTGAACTTCTAGCTAGGTGCCATTTGATTTGATAGCTTAGGGCATCAAATGTATTGTTATATCATTGATAGTTGAGACTTTGTTAAAAGGAAATAGGACAAAGAACAATTTTGATTTAGTGCTTTAACTCCATTATTTGATGTTATTGGTGCTTGTGCTCAAGGATAACCATTTTTTGGAAATGTTGACTGTGGTTATCAAATGGATGGGCAGTGAGCTTCTAGCTAGGTGCCATTTCTATTGATAGCTTAGGGCATCAAATGTATTTTTATATCATTGATAGTTGATACTTTGTTAAAAGGAAATAGGAAAAAGAATGATTTTGAGTTAGTTTTTCTATTTTAATCCCTAAGTGGTTGTTAGTGAATAGATTTTGTCTTTGTTTCTATCTTCTTTAAAACCATTACTCTATCACCCTTTCAAAGACAAACTTCTACTAATAGTTGGGTAAGTGCTGAATATGAGTCACTTCCCTCTAAATTTTAATCTAGGTACAGTTCCCTAAATAGATTTTCAATGAATTTCTTTAACTAAATTTTTCAATTTAGCTTTTAACTTGAAAGCTTAAAGGCCACTATATCATTCTTCAGATGACTAGCACTTTTCACAACTTTTCAAAAGGAAAACCAGATATACGAAAATAGAAAATCACATTTTTCTACCTTCTATACCTATTTGAGATAGTATAATAATAGAATGAATCAAAGGAATATGAATTTGAATGCAATCACTGATATCCTCAAGATACTGGCAAAGATCTATTGCAGTAACAAGGAATGAATAAAATATCACCACAAGACATGTGTTCACTCACTTAAAATTACACAGATCTGAAACAAAGTATGATTGATATATTAACTTTTCTTGCAACACAGGCAAAAACATAGAATATATATATATATATATATATATATATATATATATATATATATATATATATATATATATATATATATATATATATATATATATATATATATATATATATATATATATATATATATATATATATATATATATATATATATATATATATATATATATATATATATATATATATATATATATATATATATATATATATATATATATATATATAAGGTCTTTAATAGAAAACTTGATATATCAGAAATGTTTTTAGACTGAAAGAAACTTTAAAAGAAAAATACCAGTTTTCTTCAAAACAATTCTAACCCTTTCTACTATGTAGCTAAACTACTTATATTTTTTAAAAAGCTAAGAGGTCTCCTAAAAAACCTGACCTCTCGGTTAGAACAATTTATGAGTAACCAAAGTAAAAGAGGACACATGTCCCTCAGAGTTTCTAAACAGTTAAACATAACTAAATTTCCAGATCAGCCTCCTTATCGACAGGACGCTCCTCATCTCCTACGAGATTCCCTGCTTCAGCTACAGTGGATTGAGTCACCTCCCATTGTTTGTGTGCCTAAACCAATTCCTTCACGAGCTACAAATCAGGAATCTTCATATTCACTATCCTTGTCATCGCTGCTTCTTTTGTCCACCTATATTTCTTGACTTTCTCAATTGTTAAAGGGAATTGATCCACATAGAGATACAACATTGATTCAATTCTAGCCACTTGAGTAAAATCTGAAGGGTTAGGATTGGCCTTTTCTTTAAGCTTTTTCAAGGTATTTTCAAACACTACAAGAGCTATCTTCTGGTCTTGATCCCCATGATTGACTGTGTGGGTATGAGAAAAATTTATCACTTTCAGTTCAGTCGTCATTGTTTTCTACAACTACCTAACCTCATTTTCACTATCTTTATTCTCAGCGATAGTACTCCTGATGGTGCTGAGGTGCCAACTTACATTCTTTCTAAGAATAAAGAAGGTGGCTTCATCATCTAACTTCAAAACCTTTTTTGTACAAAATTTTATATACCCATATTTTTATATTTCCAGGAACTTAGACATGGCTCCAAACCATTTCTCCTCTTCTCTCTCCCACACCTACCTCTGTGTTTGTAGTTCACCTATCAAGAATTCTATATCATGAAAAACTTCCTGAGCATCCTTGAGATACCTACGACCACTTTTGACAATTTCACTAATCCATTCATCTATAGAAGTCACCGGGGTTTAGCCTCTCTACACTTGACTCAAGAAAATTTTACTCTTAGCAGATTCTAGATCAAAAATCTGAGGAGATTAGACTAATGGAGTAGCATCAAAACTACAGAAGGTATTGATAAATTGTGACAATGTTACAATCATCTACTTCAATTCTTTCTTTTCCTTTCCATCCTGCCAAGATGAATTCAACATTTGTTGTGTTGTTTCTCTGAACAAATTATTCTTACCAGCACGATCCATGGTACCTAATTCCACCTTGGTGATTTCAAAATCTTTTGCCTTAACTTCTTGTTCCCCCTATTTAGGTTTGTAAGTCACCACTTCAGCAGTCCATTTTTTGGTCTTCACATATGTGAACATTCAGGCTATACTTTTTACCTTTTTAGTCTTGGGAGTCTTCTGAACATACTTGCTGACTATATCCTTAACGGGCACAGACACAGGAACTAGATTTCATTTTTTACTCACTGTGGATATCAACCATGGAGGTGTAATTCCAAAACTAGTGGGTTTCTCAAGTGTCTTTGCTAGTGCACCAATTACCTCTAGCGTGGCATCACCTAAGTCAAAGAGATCGTTATCCACTTATTCATTTTCAGATATGTGAAAACTCATATCTTCTATCTTGTCTTCATCCAGATTAATTGTTAGGACATCTTCCTGAGCTATATTTTTCTTAGTTTTTAACTTGCTCTTGGATCTTGTAATCCTCTGTGAAGGAGCAACTAGGTGAGATTCAGCTACAGTTTTCCTTTTCACATTTTTGGCCTATGGTTTCTTAGAAGATCCCGCATTTTCAATTTGGGTAGGTAAATTAGAAACAGAAAAAGGAGAATGTAAAGAAGTACATGCAACTGATTCTTTGTCTACTCTAGGTTCTTTCTCCTTCCTTCTTCTTTGCAGCCACTCATTAGTCAACTAGATAACACATAAATTTCTTTTTACAATATCATCATCTTCCTCTTTGGACCAGTCTATAACAAGATCACTTTTCTCAACTTGTTTTTTGTAGATAGGTTGAATCAAATTGGATCCATCATCGGTTACTCCATCTACATTAATCTACAGTCTCATGGATTGGATTTGAGATACACATAGCCTACTATGTGCCCTTTCTTCTACTTGTGATTCATCATAGCAATCTTCCTACAAATCTTCCATGTGAGGTATAGGAAACATGTGTGATCTAAGCCCTAGATTACCACTAGCATAGTTCTTGTTATCAAACCCTACCCTTTCAGTATAATATTTGAAATCAAAATGAAAAATGTCACTCACAATACTAACAACATCAGCCATGGTTTTACATGAAAGTCTACACAGTGTTATAGGAAAAGCCTTATCCCACTCTTCTTCAGGAAGAAACCTTTTTAAAATTGTAGTAAGCTGATGTCAAATCTCAGCTAAGATAAAATAGTCAAATGTATACCTAGGTAACCATAGCAGCTAGTCTTCAAAACCCCCAACCTTGATATATGTAAACCTAGGAAACATAATATAATATCTCCCATACTTAGTTACCAATCCTCGGTCTTCCAAACTAATCCTTTTATCAGTGACACTAGTCAGCTGAAAACATAGTTTTCCCATGAATGTGTCGTGCACTCTCCTATAATTTTTGACAACCTTATCCTTCTGTAGAATTGGGTAATATTCATACACACACATATCTGCAACCCAAGGTTCATGTGGCATTCTGTGTCATTGTCTACTAAAGGCTAAACAATACATGAGATAGGAAGACATGAAGAACCTGCTACTAGTCAATTTAGAGGTATTGATTTGTTCTCTTAGGGAACTAGCAATTAACTTAGCCCAATCTAGTTGTGTTCCTTCTAGAATGATTTGAACATAAAAATACATCTAGTCAGAAAAAAGATAAGCAACTTGAGACCCTCTTACTCTATGCAACATCACCATGAGGTCACTAATGTAAGGGTGGACATGGATTCTGTTAAATTTCTTAGGCAAATGTGAACCCCCTCTTTGCGGGTTTAGCACCCAGCTCTTAGCTATTGATGTACGGTTTGCATCTTTATTTTCATTGAATTTTACAATGGACTGTGCATGAGAAAAAGAGGAAAATGCCTTCTCTGGGATTTGTAGAGCCTGTGTCACTATTTCCCTATTAATTGGCATTAGGATGCTACCATCCTTCTTTTGTATTGACTTAGTTCGTGCATCATAACTTTGTATGCATTCAAGAATTAGTTCTAGGCACACAATAGTGGGAGGAAAAGTCACTGCAGAACACAAACCACTATGTAGGATTTCCAAAGCTGGGGTATCCTCTAAGGAATTCAAAAGATGAGATGGCAAGTCTTCAATATCATAGTCTTCTAGGTCAGTGTCTGATACTATAGGACCATCACATACTAAACTTGTAGTATTCCCAAACATATGAAAAACTGACCTCATACTGTAGAAATTAATCCTTTATTCACGCTGTAGACTATTGAATTTTGAAAATATCATAGGAGTAACAACCAAACTCACCTCTTTTCTACAAAATATTTTGATCACAAGAGCTCCCAAATTCTACCTCCACGCACCAGCTTCTTAAAAACACTTAGGCATTTTTAGAGAAAAAAGAAAGGATATAACTTAAATAGAACTGCGAGAGCACCTAAATTAATTGCAAATCTTTCACAATGAATGCCACGTAGATTTGATTTGACATTTTGTACAAGCGATCCATAATTACCATTAAAAAAATCCCAAGGTCATTAGGGATAATGATTATTCTACACTTCTAGTGCGTACTTAACAAATTCTGACCGTAATTAGCATTTAATGCCATTCCCTTATGGGCTCTGCTGCTTAGCTGTCATTAAATTCTCTCTCTTTTCCTAACTTCCTCAGATTCTTTTGAAGAAGAAAGATTATAGTTCATGGGAGTTTGACACCGTTCAAATCTGTTTAAGACTGTTCAATATTTACAAACTTTTGAGTTAGCTCAATTGATAATTCACATGCTTGGGAACATTCACGATCAAAGAACCATTTTGATTTGGTCTCCTTTAGTGCCAGCAGTAGGAGAATTTCTTTATTTATCAACCTATCTTGACTTCACAAAAGATGCAAATTATGTGAACATCCTTGAATGGGTATGAACATCATTCAAGGCTATTCAAAGGTGTTCAAGGGTGTTCAAGAAAAACAAAGCTCACAAAATTCTGAGAGACTAAAGACACAAACAGGAACTCAAAAATGATGTGAATGTATATGATGCGTATTTAGGGGAGGAAAATCTGATAAAAGACTAGGTTTTAACATGAAGCCAAAATCGAAGAATAAAAGGGCTAGACTCAAACTGGAACTAACATCAGCTCTAACTGGGGACTACTTTTTGACAAAAGGTAGAGAACTCAGAACTCTGGTTATGCAAAAAATTAAAGGGCAAGACAACAAAACTACATAAACACAAGAAAGGGAAACTAACCTAATATGTACAAGACAAAACTCCAAAGGAGAAACTTACAATTTCACCAACTTCAAATCTTTCCCATTGTAGGAATATGGCAAGATTGATCCATCTAGGTAAGATAATTTGAAAGCATTAGATCCCAATTCTTTGGCAATGAGAAAAGGTCCTTTCCACAATGATTCAAACTTACTATGGGCTCCCTTTGGTTCCTTCCTTTTGTCCCACAGTAGTACTTCATCTCCTTTCAAAAACTTCCTAGGCCAAGCCTTCATATCAAAGATATTCTTGATTTTAAGCTGATGTTCTGTAATTCTATCTACCAATGCTTCCTTTTTAGCTTCTAGCTTCTGTAAGTACATGATTCTTTTTTCAAGGGAATCTTTGAAAGCTTGATCTTCAATCATAGCTTGAAGTTTAATAGTAGATAACTCTAAAGGAAGAGATAGCTATGCCCCTACACCATATACCAGCTCAAATAGTGCCATGTTGATTGCCCTTTTAGGAGTTATCCTATCTTCCAAGAGAGATTCAAAAAGCTTTTTGTGCTAGTTCTTGCCATTATTGTCCACCAGCTTCTTCATAATGGCCATTAGATTCTTATTACTCAATTCCTCCTGTCCATTCCCTTTAGGAAAGTAATCAGATGAATGAGACAGGGAAATACTATGGTCATAGAAAAACAAATTCAACTTCTAAGATGAAAAATAAGTGGCATTATCTATCACAATCTTTTGTGGCACTCCAAAACGTACCAGAATATTATTTTTCAAAAACTCACACACCACCTAAGAATTGGCTTTCTTGGTTGGAATGGCCTCCACCCACTTAGTGAAGTAGTTAGTGGCCATCAAAATATAAACATCACTAGCACTAGAAGTAGGATTAATTGGGCCTATAAAATCTAGTCCCCACTACTTAAAAGGTTCATCTACCACAACAGGTTTTAGAGATAACGTAGCTAGTTGAGGTTTTCCCATAAACAACTAGCATTTTTCACACCTTCTGATGAATGCATAAGCATCTTTAAACATGTTTGGCCAGTAGAAATAATTATAAAGAATCTTGAAAGTAGTAATTGAAGAGGAAAAGTGACCCCCACAAGCTTCTTCATGAAATGCTTTCAAGAGTTGCATCTGCTGCTCCTTGTCAACACACCTGAGGAAAGTCCCATCCATCCCTCTTTTGAATAGTGAACCCTATCATATCACATATTTATCTTCTTGAAGCCTAAGATTGCATCTTTCTTTTGGTGTTAATTGGGAAGGACATTCTTTGTAAGTCAAGTAATAGGCTATATCATAGAACCAAGGATTTGTTAAGCTTACTAATAGTGCATGTGATACCTCATTCCCAGGCTCCTCTTCTTTATTCAGGCTTTGAGCTATAAATTTACATAACCCTTTCCCCCTAACTAGATTTTTTGGTTTTATTGTTAGATCATATTCTTGTATCTTAGTTACCCAAGCTTCTCTCTTATTCATTTCTATTTCTTGCTACATGAACAAACTTTTTATAGCAGAATCAGGAATAAAAGCCATAGAATGTGAATGGAGAATATAAATCCTGAACTGCTTTACAGCTTTAACAATCGTGAAAGCTTTCTTTTCAACATTTGAGTAGTTGATTTCATGCTTCTTTAGGGGAGTACCCATGAAAGAAATTGGTGCTACATTTTTTGTCTCATTCTTTTGAGTAAGCATTGCAGACAAGGAATGGTCAGAAGCATAGCAGTAAATAATAAATTTTTTTTAATAATCAGGATGAACTAAAGAAGGGGCACTAGTTATAGCATTTTTTACTTCATTAAAAGCCTTCTTACTAGCCTCGGTCTATTTGAAATATTTTTTCTCACTCATCATCCTCACAATGTGTCTAGTTAACTCAGAAAAATATGGTACAAAGGCTCACAGAAAGTTTATCTGCCCAAAGAATGACTTTACACTGGTTCTAGTTGATGGAAGAATTAGCTACTAAATTTCTTTAACTCTTTTAGGATCTATTCTTATCCCTTCCTTAGAGACTATATGACCTATTAATTTACCCTCTGTTACATAAAAGATAGATTTCTTGGGATTGAGAGAAATACTGTGATTACAACACCTTTAGAGAACTAGTCGAAGATCTTTGAGATGATGTTTTCATCTTCAGGAATAGACTGTCAAATCATCAAGGTATATAACAATAATTTTATTCTTCATATTAGAAAAAAGATGAGTCCATAGCCCTCTGGAAGGTTGCTCCAACATTTATTAGACAAAAAGGCATTCTATTGTATTCAAATGTTCCCCAAGGTGTAGTAAAAGTGGTTTTATGCTTATCATTCTCTGCCATGCTTACCTAGTTATACCTTGAAAATCCATCAAGTATTGACATAATCTTAGATCTGGCCATAGTTTGCAACACATGCTCCATCTTTGGTAGGGCATAGTTATCCTTCAGGCTTGCTTGGTTCAAGTTGTGAAAGTCCACGCAGATTCTTATTTCACCATTCTTCTTCCTTACTAGGACAATATTCACAATCCAGGTAGAGTGGTGGATTAGGTATATAATCCTTTCTTTTAGCATTTTATCCACCTCCCACAATATAGCCTCTGACACTTTGGGATTATAACTACGCAACTTTTGCCTAAAAGGTTTACATTCTAGTTTAAGGGGTATATTGTGACTAAAAGTTCCACCTCTAAAATCCTTCAAGTCATCATAATTCCAGGAAAAAATGTCTAAATAAGATGTTAGCAATGATTGAAGTCTTCCTTTTTCCTATGAGGAAAGAGTAGTTCCTACAGATATCCATTTAGACTATTTCTCATCCCCGATGTTAATATTATCATACTCTTTAAGTGCCTCAGGGTGAGGATTTCCTTTTCCTGAAACAAAACTATCATCCCTTCTAGAAAATAATTTTTCAAGTGCAACCAAGCCCTTTGGAATTTTATTACCTTTTAACTGCACTATTTCATCTGATGGTTGTTCTTTAGAAATAGGTTCTTCACATGTCTCACTTGACCCTTCAAAATAAGTGGATGAAAAAACCTCCACACAAGCCATGAAGTCTTTAATACTAGAATCATTTTCAAACACTTGTAAATGATCAACATTGTCAGGGACTGCTAGCCTATAAATCATTTCTATCTTATAAGTGTCTATTTTGAAATCAGGGTGGGGAAGCAATAGAAAAGTGGAAATAGCTAAAGAGTCTACCCTTGAATTTAAACTTCTTGGAATAACTTCTATAGAAAAAGTGTCGAAGGATTCAATCTCCTTCCAGATCAAATCTCTACAATGTTTCAGCCATTCATTTTTCACTGTGAATTGACCTTTCACTTGTTTAACGATCAACTTAGCATCCTCTCTAGCAATAAGGGTTGTGATTCCATGAGCTTTTTCTTCCTGTAAGCCTAACAACAAAGCTTTATACTCAGTAGTATTGTTAGTGTTCTTAAAATCTAACTTAAAATAAAAGGGCAAACATTCTCCATTAGGACCTCTAAGAACTACAGTAGCTCCAGATCTAGCATTTGCACAACTACCATCAAACTCCATTGACCAGATTTGAGCTACCTCATCCTAATCTTTTGAAACAGGAGAAACTTCATCTGCCATAATTAGGTAGTTTCCAAATTCACACTCCTGATATAAAATCTGAGCCTTTGGGTTATTTGAAGGAAAAACCATGTACTTATTCTTTTCTTCTGGTTCTAGCTTAACTTTTTTTTTACCTATAGGAATGACTGCTTCAGACCAATCCATCTTAATCTCTCCTCCCATGTCTCTGAAAAAAGTCTTGCTTAAAAGCATCCCACAACTTGTTGGAATATCAGCTACAAGAATTGTTAATTTTAGTCTCTTATCTAGATGGGCAGCTAGGAAAGCTTGGGCATCTTTCACTTGACCTATTAGAGGTACTTGGTTTCCATCTATTGAATAACATGTCCCGAAAGTCTTCGTCAAAGTCAAGCCAAGAGATTTTGCAATAGAGGATGGCATGATATTATCGGATGCCCCTAAGTCAATGATACAATTGCTCAATTTAAGACCATTAAGGAGTAGGGAAATATAGAAAGGCTTAGGTTTTCTAGTTTCATGAATATCACACTCAGCTTTTGAAGTGGAGATTTTGGATGAATTAATCTGGTTACTATTTGTAGGGGGAACTACTAAAGGAGGCTGGACAAAAGAATCAGATTGATTAGCTATACACTGATTAGCGCGAGAGGAATCAAGAGTTTCACTCTTAACATATTTAACTAGCTTGTCAAGTTCTTTTGGGTTTAATCTTAAATATTCAATAGGAAAAATTTGAATAGCAGAAGATTGGAAAAATTCAACTATGTCAAAAGAGGGGACTCGTGCATCCTTTTGCAAAATTTTAAATTCTGAAGACTTTACACTTGAAACGGGTGGATTACTTATAGGCTCTTTACTTTTGTTAGCAGTATTTGATGTTGAAGGACTATATTTAGGGGACTTCTGATTGTGGGTGAGCATAGCATAGGTTGAATCTTCAAGAGTGACCAAAATTTCTCCTCTTTCAGAGTCTGATTCGTACTCTAGGTAAAATGAGCTGGAGTCACCAGGTCACTCTTGAGCCATTTCTTCAACATTCACTTCTAATACATCTGGGGTTACCTTCATTTGCATATGTCTCATCATGTTTGGACATGTATCACCATCATGATCTATTGTTAAATGAAAAGAACACATAACTCCTTCTCTGGAGGGTGTTTCAATGGCCAACCTGGGCTGAGTTGAAGGTGAAAAGGAATTTTTACCATGCCATTGACCAAGTTGTTTTCTGTTGGCATCTTGATATGGAGAAGAATAAGTAGATCCTTGTTTGGGTAGTTGCCTTTTCAATGCTATAACATCATTCATTAGTCTTTGAACTACTAGATCTAAGGAAGAAGTAGAAGCTTGAGAACGTGGAGCTTGAAGATCTTTCTTCTACTTCCCCACTGTAATCAAGTCATCCTCTAACTCTGTCACCTGGCTTTGAGCTGATGCCAAGTCTATTAGCCTACTTCTTCTAAGATGAAAACCAATGTCTGGGGGCATGGAGTTAACAAAGAAACATTGTTGGTTTTTAGGGGTGGTTCTTTTGTCAGTAGGAATCTTATGAACAACTTTATTATACCAAGACACATAGTCTCTCATAGGCTCATGAATTTCTTTCTTCATCTATGTAAGTTGTGCCAATAGAGAATGTTCATCATCAACACTCTTGAAATGCCCTTCAAAGGTAGTTTTCATGGATTTCCAGTTAGTTATAGATCCTGCAGGCAGGTGTCCAAACCACTTTGTCACTCTTTCAATGAGAGTTTGCACGAACAATCTAACTGCTACATCCTCATTCTAAACTCCTAGAATAATGGTATCTACATTGAAAGCATTAAAATTCTCTTCTATAGATACTGTACCATCTCCTGTGAATTTTGGAAGGACATCTTTAGCTCCTTTTGGAAGAGCATGATGAGCAACTAGAGCTAAAGGCCCCACTGCATTACCCCATAGTTGAGCCATGATAATTGTCAAGAAGATAGTTTGGAGAGGAGGAGCTTGAATGCCTGACAAGGTTAAGGCTTGCCAATCACAGGTCTTAGAAGATGACCTGAAAGTTTCTCTAGGAGGATAAGATGGTCTACTTAGAGCCTTTATCTTGGAGGGGTGGACTTTTGAGGTTTCAAGATTTCTCAATTCTTCAAAGATACTATCAAACATACCCGCCTCTCTTTGAGACCTGGTATAAGGTCTAGAATCTAGTTTTGCAATTTTATGGTCTTGGTATGGCTCTATCAACTACTGCAGCTTCTTGGGCAACAGGGAGACCTCTCAACCACTTGCCAATTTCTTCCTCCTCTTCTAATACTAATTGAACTTGTCGATATTGTTGACTACTTGTTCATAATTTCCAAGCCAAGTTATTTAGGTCTATAATTATATCCTCTTGGGTATCATGGAAATCTAAACCAAGCTGTAAACCTAGGGGTAGTTCAGCTCGACTAGGTATTACATCAGCAAGTAACACCATGATTATACATTTAACAAAGAAAAGACATTGGTTTATTGTTTTTTCTCCCCAGTAGAGTCAACAAAAATTTGTTAGTGAATAGATTTTGTCTTTGTTTCTATCTTCTTTAAAAATATTACTCTATCACCCTTTCAAAGACAAACTTCTACTAACAGTTGGGTAACTACTGAATATGAGTCACTTCCCTTTGAATTTTAATCTAGGTACAGCTCCCTAAATAGATTTTCAATGAATTTCTTTAACTAAATTTCTCAATTTATCTTTTAACCTGAAAGCTTAAAGGCCACTATATCATTCTTTAGATGACTAGCACTTTTCACAACTTTTCAAAAGGAAAACCAGATATATAAAAATAGAAAATCCCAGTTTTCTACCTTCTATACCTATTTGAGATAGTATAATAATAGAATGAATCAAAGGAATATGTGTTGGCAATTTGGCTGAAGTGAGTACATAGATGTTGTCATTATGGAAACATATGATCCACATGAAGATCACATAGGTTAGAGAGCAAGTATAGCAGAGCACATTGCAAATTTGTCTAAGTGTAAGACAATGTTTTCACCAATGCACCAGGATACAATTTTTGTTTGTGACATTGACTGGAGTAAGTTCAATGCTTGTGCACTTGAACATAGACTCTATGATGACTAATGATGACCCATCTTAGAGAACAAGTCAGTACAACATGTACAGAATTAGTTATGACAATTTTACCGAAGATAATGTTAAGCCGACAAGACAGAATATGAAGGCAGAATTGGTAAAGAGTTAAGGGATTATTTTGTTTATCAAAATAATGACTTAACAATATAAAGAGATGACATCCTAGATGTTAACTCTTGGATAAAGATATATGGAAGCTGACCATGTAAAGTTATTATCCTTAATAACTTGTATATATGTAATATGTAATTGTAAGAAGAAGAAGAAGAAGAGGTGTGGTAATATTGTAATGATATGATGTGAATGTAAGAGCAGCGAAAAGATATTGATGCAAGTAGTATAAGGGTATATACCTTAATCCATTTTTCTAATCAGTATACATTGTACATTACTTGTTTGGGCAGTGGGCTCATCTGGTAATTAGATTTTGTATTGAAAACTCCTAACAGGGTTGAGGCTTCTAACAAGGCCTATAGTCCCTTAATCAGGACTGATACACTATATGCTTGTAATAGACTCCTAATAGGGTCAACATCCTTAATAGGATACTTTTCATTAGTGGATCTTTGTGGGTACCATCCCCACCGAGGTTTTCCCTTGGCCAGGGTTTCCTCGAGAACATATCATGTGTTATGAGTTCTTTATTTCTATTGCTATGCATATTGTTTAGCTTCTTATGTTATGCATGTATAAAGATAATCTGTTATATCCATAATTGGGAAAAAGATAAAGTTTGTAGAATACTGATTCACCCCCCCTCTTAGTATTCCCTATTTCTAACAATTGGTATCAGAGCTTAGTTACTCAAAGAAGAATCATTCAAGGAAAGCCTAGTAGCTTGAGTAAGATCTCTATGGATATGGATCAACTACAGAAGAATCTTGAATAAGCTCTTGAATAGATTGATATGCTTACTGATGAAAGAAACACTCTGAAAAGGAAATATGATGATGCAAAAAACCTTATTGAGAAACTGAAAAACAAGGTAGAAGATCTAAAATTTGAAAAGGAATCTAAAATTCTTATTGAAGATTGTGATGACAATTTAGAAAAATAAAATGTGATCCTTAAGCATGAACTGAAGATGGAAAATCTAAAGCTTAGTTTGAAAGATGGAAATGACAAAAATGAAGCAAATCTGAGATCTGAGAATGAAAGTTTGAAGATTGAGAATGAAGAATTAAAATCTAAACTTGGCAAAGTAACATCTGAATTTGAGAAAGTAAATTTACAGCATGCAGAACTTGAGAAATATAATAAGATTGTGAAAGGTCAATTGACTCAATCCAAACAACAACTTGAAAGGCTATACTCAAATAGTGAGAAGATCGATGAACAAGTATCTTATGGAAAACCATCCTATGATAAGATTGGACTTGGATTTAATATATTCAGAACAAATGATGAAAGCAAGGAACTAGATCTGAAAGAATCTGAAAGCATAGATGAGAAAAAGTCAGATGAGATCAACAAATTTGAAGACACACCTAAAGGAGAAGAACCACCTAAAGAAGAAGAACCACCAAACCAAGAAGAATCACCCAAAGGTATGCAAAGACAATTCAAAGGTAGATGTTTTGGGTGTAATACTATTGGTCACATGAAGAGAGATTGCACAGGTAAACAATTTAAACCTCTTAATGGTTATTGGTATAATTGTCATGGTTTTGGACATAGAGCTATTGAATGTAGAAGACCTAAAGTTATTGAGAATAATTATGGTAGTAGAATGTTTAGGAATACTAACAATGCAGATAAAAGACCTGCTGAAGATATGAACAGAAGAAATGAAGTACTATGTTATAGATGCAACAAGATTGGACACATTGCTAGAAACTGCAGATCACAAATCAATCAGCAAGGACCAAGATATGGGAACAATGGAATTGTTTGTCAGATATGTAACAAGATTGGACATACAACAAGGTTTTGCAAAATGAAAAATGGATTTTTTCATCCTAATCCTAATCCTAGAAATCATGCAAGAAGAAATGAAAGTGCAGGTAACAGACAGAAAGGTTGCTGTAGTAATGCAGATGAAGTGAAGTTTGTTAAAGGCACAGATCAAGGAGACATATTCAACATTGAAGGTAATCAGAAAGGTGAAGTATCAAGTGGTAAGAATGAATACTTACCTGACCTAACTCAAAGCACTTAATTTATGAAAATTGTAGTAGATTAGGAGCTTAGAATTAGTGTAGAAGTAGATTTTCAATGAATTAAGTCTTGCGTAGTTATTGTAAGGTAGTTTATGATGTAATAATGCTATGGTTAAGAGCAAAAAATAAAATATTATGTTTTGTGAGAGCGCAAGAAGTTTTAAGTTTTGCAGGATAGCAGAAACAAATTTTTGGAAAGAAGTGGCAAAAGAATTGAATGCGAGGTCAGATCTAAGTGAGATTGAAGTAATAAAAGGTTATGATTGATGTTATTTGATTATCAAAGTGAATTGAAGTGTTTAGGAGAGAAAGGAATAGAGATTGGAAGCATTTTGCAGTGATTTGGTGAAAGATTTGAGCACTGAATCTACGAAAGCCCTAAAATCATAGATCTTTGAATCGGTATAGGGAATTTAAAGTAGTCATGGATGTATCCTTAATTCATAATGTTAGAGATAAGAATAGACCTAGAATGAAGAGAGAACTGGTAGAACCCTTGGAAGAAGATGATCCTAGGTTAGCATTATCATCCGTACCAGACAGAGTTTTGCATTTAGAAAATGTGAGAAGTTATCTTGGATGCAAGTTAGAAACCATCAATGATAGTGATTTTACCAATGAATATCAGAAGATTTAGAATCAAGACATGTCATTGAAACAAGGATATGAAAATTTGAAAGATAATGAGATTGTTTAGTATTCTTTGAAGTATGAGTTTGACAATGAAGAATGCACTAAGATTATTTTGAGCAAAATTCATAATGGGAAGTTTTGGCTAGAGGATAGAGTGATAGACATTACAGCTAACTTGATTCATGAAGTCACAGGTTTATCTAAAGTTGGTGCTATTCCTTTAAATGAGAAAAATAGTCATAGAGAACATAGGTTCATCCTACAATGGCAGAGGAATTGTGATTAGTAAAATCAAACAAGATGATGTGAGATACCTATGCAAGATCCTAACCACTAAGTTTTGTGCAAATTCTAGAGAAGATGATATGGAAACTAGAATGGTACATATTGCCTATTTAATGTGAGTTGACAAAGTACCAGTTGATATGTGTGAAATTCTAATAATTCAATTGTTTGAAAACTTGGAGAAGATTAAGAAATCCAAGTATGCACAATTTAGATTTTCATCCTTAATCTCATACGTATTTTTCCACTCATTGAGAAGATTTTCGTACACCATTGCAAATGATTGGAATGATGGACAAACTGCTATGGAAAGGATAAATAAAGTATATTTGAGACATGTTATTGACAAAGTAAATGAGAGTGCTATGTTAGTAATGAAGACATTTCAGAACATGGTAACTAGCAGATCAAGAATTCCACAGTCACTTGTGAAGAAGTATAAAAATGATATATGTTTCATGGTTGACACTGACTTTACCTATATTGAATTAGTGGAGCCTAGAATTGAGTTCATAGACCCTCTTGGCTATGAGATATTTGAGGCTGAAACAAAAGAATATGTTGGCAGATTACTTAAATGTAAATTGGACACTCAGTGCAGTAGATTTGGAACTTTTGAAGAGAACTTCAACTCAGAAAAAGCTATAACTAAAGAGAAGCAATCTAAGAAGAGAGTTGACAACACTATCAGGAGGATACTGAAAGATTCAGGAATGTTAGAACAAGAATTCTTAATAGCAAAATAGATAGCAGTAGTAATCAAGGATATTGGATAGAAAGAAGTCTTGATTGTACCACCCTTGTCATCTAGTGTAGTACAGCAAGAACCTACACAAGTCAAGGTGAAAGTAGAGGAACCAGAAAAGGAACAAGTAACAACTAGATCCACTTCCTCCACAGCTAGCAAGAGAATGAAAGAAATTGCTACTAGACCAGGAAAGAGACATAAGACTTTAGTTCAACTAGTACCAAGAGAAATTGTAGAAATAAAGGATGATGACACTATAGTTAAGAAGAAGGCATGGAAACTGAGAGTTGATAAAGTGAATGAAGAAATCATACAAGATGGAAATTTCACTAAAATAAAAAAGTACTATAAACTTTATGATTATTCAGAAAGACTAAATTTGGAGAATGCTATTGTGAAGCATATGATTTTGGTAGACAAGAAATTTGATTCTATTCAAGGTCAAATACCTGATGAGTTGTATACCAAACTTGTAAATAGAAAGAAGAGAGAAATTGAAGAAGACACTAATATCAGAAAGAATCTTGTGAAGAAGCTTTGTGATGTGAGAGATGATGAAAACTTGAAGCAGATATTGAAGGCCTTAAGAACCCATTTGAGAACCAAAAGGAGAACCATTTTGATTATGGGAGGCAGATATGAAGAACTTAATTCAGATACAAAGCATGAAATAATCAAGGTCATGACAGAAAATGTTGGAGAGCCATCGGTTGCAGCAAAGAAAGTAGTTGAAGCTGAACAAGAGGATATTCCTTCTCCTTTAGCTATTAACATTGAAGATGAAACTATGAATATAGAAGGTACTAAGGTCACTTTGGATACTGATGACAATGTATTCAAGAACTTAGGAAACATTGTTGACAATTCAGCTCTTGATGAGCTGGATAGAACTGAAGAAGCAGAGTAGACTTGATCTATCAGTGAAGAACCTAAGGAGACTGAGATTCAAGCACCCATTCCTACCATAGAAGACATCAGTCTTAATCCTGAGACTGGAAAGAAGGAAGAAATTGGATCTTTGTTTGAAGATTTAGGAAAGGAAGTTGATGATGATGATCAGTTGGAACTGATCACTTCTTTGAATAAAATCATTGGCAAGAACAAGAAAGTGAAGAATCTTGAAGGGAGTCTGAAGGACCTTACTAAGAAGTTACAAAGCATTGTAACTACAAAAATCATAGAGGCAGGCCCTTAGGAGAAAGCTAAGAAGGTAATGAGCACTTTTGACAATGAATTCACTAACCTATCTAATATTGCAAAAGTGAGAGCTCAAGCAACTTATGAAGCTGAAATGCTTTTGAACATCAATCAAAATATTAGGAATGATATTAGCAGTCTTGATATTTGTATCAAGAACTTGAGGAAACATTTGGAGATAGGAAAATCATTGTACATACAATGTACAAAACTAGAGATTTTGACAATAGAAGAGGAATAGAAGATTAAGTTGAAGGAAGCTGAGATTTAGAATGAATTTAACCTTCTTTCTAGACCTAATGTGAAGGTATGTGATGCGGAAAAGAAAGTCTGAAAGCTTTATGATGAAATAAGAATATTGCAAGATGAGAGGAACAAAAAAATGAGGAGACTCACTCTTTAGAGAGAACACATCTCTATGAAGTTGAGCATCATTGAAGAGCAGTTAGAAGAATGTCTTACAGCTAAGACATCCTTTCAAAAATTCAAATTTGACAACCTCCAAGCTTGTCAAATAGCAGCTTATGGACTGAGCACATTGCTCAATGTGGCAGATTCCATAAAAAATTCATGGGAAAAGGAGATAGAAGCTATGAAAGCTGATTTTGTAGATTGTGTTGTAATCCTACCGGCTTTGCAATAAGAAAATGAAGGTATAATCTTTTTGGGATATAATTTTGTAATCCTCCCTACCTTATTTTGTCATTGTTGTCAAAGGGGGAGAGATATTAGAGAAGAAAATTGATATATTTGATAATGATTGATACTCTTAGGGGGAGCATTGTATTAGAGTTTATATTTTGAGGAGTTATAAGGATAGTATACATATTCTATACTATGGCCACAATTTTGATACAATTTTGAGATTTTGACTTGTACACTTAGCCAATTTTCTCATATGTTGCCACCAATGACAAAGGGGGAGATTGTTGGCAATTTGGCTAAAGTGAGTACATAGATGTTGTCATTATGGTAACATATGATCCACATGAAGATCACACAGGTTAGAGAGAAAGTATAGCAGAGTGCATTGCAAATTTGTCTAAGTGTAAGACAATGTTTTCACCAGTGCACCAGGATATAGTTTTTGTTTGCGACATTGATTGGAGTAAGTTCAGTGCTTGTGCACTTGAAAATAGACTTTATGATGACTAATGATGACCCATCTCAGAGCACAAGTTAGTATGGCATGTACGGAATTAGTTATGACAGTTTTATCGAAGATAGTGTTAAGCCGACAGGATAGAATATGAAGGCAAAATTAGTAAAGAGTTAAGGGATTATTTTGTTTATCAAAATAATGACTTAATAATATAAAGAGATGACATCCTAGATTTTAACTCTTAGATAAAGATATATGGAATCCGACCATGTAAAGTTATTATCCTTAATAACTTGTATATATGTAATATGTAATTGTAAGAAGAAGAAGAGGTGTGGTAATATTGTAATGATATGATGTGAATGTAAGAGTAGTGAAAAGATATTGATGCAAGTAGTATAAGGTTATATACCTTAATCCATTTTTGTAATCAGTATACATTGTACATTAATTATTTGGGCAGTGGGCTCATCTAGTAATTAGATTTTGTATTGACAACTCCTAACAGGGTTGAGGCTTCTAACAAGGCCTATAGTCCCTTAATCAGGACTGATACACTATATGATTGTAATAGACTCTTAATAGGGTCAACATCCTTAATAAGATACTTTTGATTAGTGGATCTTTGTGGGTACCATCCCCACCAGGGTTTTCCCTTGGCCAGGGTTTCCTCGAGAACATATCATGTGTTATGAGTTCTTTATTTCTATTGCTATGCATATTGTTTAGCTTCTTATGTTATGCATGTATAAAGATAATCTGTTATATCCATAATTGGGCAAAAGATAAAGTTTTTAGAATACTGATTCACCCCCCCTCTTAGTATTCCCTATTTCTAACAATATGAATATGAATGCAATCACTGATATCCTCAATATACTAGCAAAGATCTATTGCAGAAACAAGGAATGAATAAAATATCACCATAGGACATGTATTCACTAACTTAAAATTACACAGATTTGAAACAAAGTATGATTGATATATTAACTTTTCTTGCAACACAGGCAAAAACATAGAAAAAAAAAAATATAAAATAATATATATATATATATATATATATATATATATATATATATATATATATATATATATATATATATATATATATATATATATATATATATATATATATATATATATATATATATAAGGTCTTTAACAACAAACTTGATATATCGGAAATGTTTTTAGACTGAAAGAAACTTTAAAAGAAAAATACTAGTTTTCTTCAAAAATTTCTAACCCTTTTTTACTACGCAGCTAAACTACTTATAGTTTTTGCAAAGCCGAGGGGTCTCCCAAAAAACTTGACCTCTCAGTTAGAACAGTTTACAAGTAACCAAAGTAAAAGAGGACACATGTCCCTCAGAGTTTCTAAATAGTTAAACATAACTAAATTTTCAAATCATCCTCCTTATCGATAGCACACTCCTCATCTCCTATGATATTCCCTCCTTCAGCTGTGGTGGATTGAGTCACCTCCCATTGTTTGTGTTCTTGAACCAATTCCTTCGTGAGCTGTAGATGAGGAATCTTCATATTCACTATCCTTGTCATCACTGCTTCTTTTGTCCACCTATATTTCTTGACCTTCTCAATCATTAAAGGGAATTGATCCACATAGAGATACAACATTGATTCAATTCTAGCCACTTGAGTAAAATCTGAAGGCTTAGGATTGGCCTTTTCTTTAAGCTTTTTCAAGGTATTTTCAAACACTGCAAGAGCTATCTTCTGGTCTTGATCCCCATGATTGACTATGTAGGTATGAGAAAAATTTATCACTTTCAGTTCAATCATCATTGTTTTCTGCAACTGTCTGACTTCATTTTCACTATCTTTATTCTCAGTGATAGTACTCCTGATAGTGCTGAGATGCCAACTTACATTCTTTCTTGGAATAAAGAAGGTGGCTTCATCATGTGACTTCACATCCTTTTCTATACAAAACTTTATATACCCATGTTTTTCTATTTCCAAGAACTTAGACATGGCTCCAAACCATTTCTCCTCTTCTCTCTCCCACACCTGCCTCTATGTTTTTAGTTCACCTATCAAGACTTTTGTATCATTCAAAACTTCCTAAGCATCCTTGAGATCTCTAAGACCACTTTTGACAATTTTACTGATCCATTCATGTACAAAAGTCACTAGGGTTTGGCCTCTCTGCACTTGAATCAAGAAATTTTTACTCTCAGCACATTCTTGATCAAAAATCTAAGACTGGACTAATGGAGTAGCCTCAAAACTATAGAAGGCATTGATAAATTGTGACAATGTTACAATCATCTACTTCAATTCTTTCTTTTCCTTTCCATCCTGCTAAGATGAATTGAACATTTTCTGCCCTATTTCTTTGAACAAATTATTCTTACCAACGTGATCCATGGTACCTAATTCCACCTTGGTGATTTCAAAATCCTCTACCTTGACTTCTTGTTCCCCCTCTTTAGGTTTGTAAGTCACCAATTCAGTAGTCCATTTTCTAGTCTTCACATCTGTGAACATTCGGGCTGTAACTTTTACCTTTTTAGTCTTGGGAGTCTTCTAAACATACTTGCTAACTATATCCTTAATGGGCACAGACATAGGAACTAGATTGCATTTTTTACTCACCATGGATATCAACCATGGGGGTGTAATTCCATAACCAATGGGTTGCTCAAGTGTCTTTGTTGGTGTACAAATTACCTCCAGTGTGTCATCGTCTAAGTCAAAGAGATCCTTATCCACTTGTTCATTTTCAGATATGTGAAAACTCATATCTTCTATCTTGTCTTCATCTAGATTAATTGTTAGGACATCTTCCCGAGCCATGTTTTTCTTAGTTTTTAACCTGGTCTTGGATCTTGTAATCCTCTATGAAGGAGCAGCTAGGTGAGATTTAGCTACAATTTTCTTTCTTGCATTTCTGGCCTGTGGTTTCTTAGAAGATCCTGCATTTTCAATTTGGGTAGGTAAATTAGAAACAAAAATAGGAGAATGTAAAGAAGTACATGCAAATTCTTCTTTTTCTACTCTAGGTTCTTTCTACTTCCTTAATTTTTATAGCCACTCATTACTCAACTGGATAACACATAAAGATCTTTTTTCAATATCATCCTCTTCCTCTTTGGACCAGTCTATAACAAGATCACTTTTCTCAACTTTTTTTTTGTAGCTAGGTTCAATTAAATTGGATCCATCATCATTTACTCCATCTACATTAATCTGTAGTCTCATGGATTGGTTTTGAGATACACACAGCCTGATGTGTGCCCTTCCTTCTACTTGTGATTCATCATAGCAGTCTTCCTAGAAATCTTCTAGGTGAGGTATAGGAAACATGTGTGATCTAAGCCCTAGATTGCCATTGGCATAGTTCTTGTTATCAAACCCTACTCTTTCAGTATAATATTTAAAATCAAAATGATGGATGTCACTCCCAATACTGACAGCGTTAGCCATGGTTTTACATGAAAGTCTACCCAGTGTTATGGGAAAAGCCTTATCCCACTCTTATTCAAGAAGAAAACTTTTTAAAATTGTAGTAAGCTGACGGCAAATCTCAGCTAAGATAAAATAGTCAAATGTATACCTAGATAACCTCAGCGGCTGGTCTTCAAAACCCCTAACCCTGATATATGTAAACCTAGGAAACTAAATATAATAGCTCCCATACTTAGTTACCAATCCCTGGGATTCCAAACTAATCCTTTTATCAGTGACACCAGTCAGCTCAAAACATAGTTTTCCCATGAATGTGTCATGCACTCTCCTGTAATTTTCAACAACCTTATCCTTCCGTAGAATTGGGTAATATTCATACACACACATATCTACAACCTAGGGTTCATGTGGCATTTTGTGCCATTGTCTACTATAGGCTAAACAATACATGAGATAGGAAGACATGAAGAAACTACTACCAGTCAATTTAGAGGTATTGAGTTGTTCTCTTAGGGAACTAGCAATTAACTTAGCCCAATCTAGGAGTTGCGTTCCTTCTAGAATTATTTGAACATAAAAATACATCCAGTCAGAAAAAAGATAAGGAACTTGAGACCCTCTTACTCTATGCAGCATCACCATCAGGTTGCTAATGTAAGGGTGGACATGGGTTCTATTAAATTTCTTAGGCAAACGTGAACCCCCTCTTTGCGGGTTCAACAACCAGCTCTTAGCTATTGACAAACGGTTTGCATCTTTATTTTCATTGAATTTTACAATGGACTACGCAGGAGAAAAAGTAGAGAATGCCTTCTTTGGGATTTGCAGAGCTTGTGTCACTATTTCCCTATTAACTGGCATTAGGATGCTACTATCCTTCTTTTTATTTGACTCAATTCATGCATCATAACTTTGTATGCATTCAAGAATCAGTTCTAGGCACACAATAGCGGGAGGAAAAGTCACCGCAGAACACAAACCACTATGTTGGATTTTTAGAGTTGGGGTACCCTCTAAGGAATTGAAAAGACAAGATGGAAAATATTCAATATCATAGTCTTCTAGTTAGTGTCTTATACTACAGGACCATCACATACTAAACTTGTAGTATTCCCAAACATATGAAAACCTGACCTCATACTGTAGAAATTAATCCTTTATTCACGCTGCAAACTATTGAATTTTGAAAATATCATAGGAGTAATAGCCAAACTCACCTCTTTTATATAGAATATTTTGATCACAAGAGCTCCCAAATTCTACCTCTGTGCACCAGCTTCTTAAAAACTCTTAGGCATTTGAAGAGAAAAAAGAAAGGATATAACTTAAATAGAACTGCGAGAGCACCTGAATTAATTGCAAATCTTTCACAATGAATTATGCAGGGATTTGATTTGACATTTTGTACAAGTGATCCATAATTACCATTAAAAAAATCCCAAGGTCATTAGGGATAATGATTATTTTGCACTTCTAGGGTGTACTTAACAAATTCTAACCATAATTAGCATTTACTGCCATTCCCTTATGGGCCCCACTACTTAGCTATCATTAAATTCTCTCTCTTTTCCTAACTTCCTCAGATTCTTTTCAACAAGAAAGAACATAGTTCATGGGAGTTTGACACCGTTCAAATCTATTCAAGACTGTTCAACATTTACAAAATTTTTTGTTAGCTCAATTGATAATTCACATGCTTGGGAATATTCACGATCAAAGAACCATTTTGATTTGGTCTCATTCAGTGCTAGTGGCAGGAGAATTTCTTTCTTTATCAACCTATCTTGACTTCACAAAAGATGCAAATTATGTGAGCATCCTTGAATGGGTATGAACACCATTCAAGGTTGTTCAAAGGTGTTCAAGGGTGTTCAAGAAAAACAAAGCTCGCAAAATTCTGAGAGACTAAAGACACAAATAGGAACTCAAAAATGATGTGAATGTATATGACACATATTTAGGGGAGGAAACTTTGATAAAAGACAAGATTTTAACATGAAGGCAAAATTGAAGAATAAAAGGGCCAGACTCAAACTAGGACTAACAATGGCTTACAACCCTAGAGAAGTATATGCAAATTTACGGATGCAATTACAGGATACATAGCAGCTAATAATTCACAAGAAATCCATGCATCCAATTTTAATAGCAATTAATACAAAGAAATAGGGTCCTCGAATGGCCTAGTCATCTAGACCTTGACTATCCCCTCAACCAGTGATCCTTCAAAACTGGGTTATCATGCGATCAGTGTTGGAAACTACAATTGAAGCAATTATTGTATTGTCATTGATGTCAAACCTTAACTGGTAAGACTATTGCTATTTAAGAAAGTACTATATCTATTTGAGTGTTGCTAAGGGGATAGGCAAGTTTGGTAACAACAACACCTAAGGAAAGGTTGAGTTATATTGATACTTCAATGAGTACTTGATTATGTGGCACAATGATAAGACAATGTATTGTTTATCTAAGTAAGAATGAAGACTAAACTATTAGGCTTAACCGAGCAAAAGTGAAGAAATCTAGTTTAAGTTGAGTGTTGTTTTGTGTCGACCAAGCTAGTATATGCCGAGTAAAATCAGTGTTGATTGAACACTAGTTAATTGTTGAGGAAGACAGTATTAGCCGAGGAAACAATTTATGTGGTGACCAAGCTTTCTAGAGAAGACTGAGAAGTTGAACACAATATTGACTGAGCATCAGTATTTTGCATTTGAGGAAGAATTCAGATTTCTAGCCGACATTGTTGAATTCTTGGATTATGTAAAATGTGTTGACTTTATTTATTGATTGTATGAAAGAATTTAATGCACTATAAAACATTTTATCATAAATCTTTTAAGAGATTGGAGATATTTCTAGAAGGATAGCTGAAGAACATAATGTAGGACAGATTCAATGAATCTAACCTAACCCTAAGATCTACAAAGGAGATTAAGTGGCAAAAGATGTATTGACCTAATAGAGATAGTATTAAGGAAACCTAAGCGAGAGGTTGAATAAGGGGAGTAGATGCTAGAAGTGTTGTTGATGTTATTGACTATCTAAGCAAAGAAGGCTGAAGGAGAAGTGTTGTGATTTCTTGAAGAGAGTTCTGAGAAGATCAGTGATGGAGATGGAAAAGGTTCACAGTCAGTAAGCCAGCATATGTGTATGGAATTGGATTTGATATTTGCAAAGTGAGTTGTATGTTTTTTAGATCAATACTACTACTACTTTCTAACCATTATAATAGTCAAAATCCTTTTAACAGAGGTTGACCTAATATTCATAGGTATAAATCCTTTGAACAAGGTTGCATTCTAATGGAGTGTATGTAAGTCCTATAACAAGGTGCACTTTTGATGGAGTGGTTTAAATCCTTTAACCAGGTCACACCTGACAGTGTGTTTGTAACCTTTGACAGGGTTGGTTTTTCATCGAGCTCACTTTAGAAGAGTTAACATAATATTAACATGTTACAAAGTGGTTTTTCCCTAATTGGGTTTCCACTATAAATCCTGGTGTTGATACTTGTGTGAATGTTTTGGTTTGAACATTTCTGTGTTTTACAAGTTAGATGCTATTGGATAAGTGGACTGCAATGTTGTATGTTTTTGTTATGCAATCAATAATGACCAAGTAGGTGTTGGTTATTAGATCTGATTTGTTGAAGAGTTTAAAGTTTTTTTTTATACATCTGGACCTGAGAACAACTGATTCACCCCCCCTCTCTATTGTTCTAAATCATATTAACAATTGGTATCAGAGCTGTTGGTGCTTACAAAGAGCAAGTTTAAAGGTACTTGAAGCAAATGATCAAGATGTATAAGAAGGAGGTACCAAAGTTGAATAAGGAAAACTTTTTTGCATGGAAAAGCTTGATAAACCTGCATCTAGCCAGTATTGGTGATTCTGCAAAGTATTACATTGAGCATGACTATGCCACACCTATTGCACCTCTGACTACCGAGGAAATGAAAGCTAAACAAGAGCACAACCAAGCAATGTTGGAGATTGCATCTACCCTAAGTTATCCAAAATTTGAAGACATCAAAGACTGTAGTACTGCAAAGAAAAGGTGGGACAACCTTATCAGTTTCCTGAACCAAATCTACCTCATCCTCTTTGTCCTTGCCTTGCATCCACAATTTTTTCCTTACCTTTGTCAACATTTTTTTGACCTTGTGCCTCATTAAATCTACCACCTCTATCTTGGTTTGAACTTCCTCCACCATTCTCTTGTCTCTCTTGTATTCTTATTATATTTTCCTTAGCCTTCTTGGCTATTTTGTAACATTATTCCATAGATCTAGGGGTAGAAAGACTAAGTTCATCTTTTATATTAAACTTCAGTCCCCCAATGTATCTTGCAAGTTTCTCCTCAACATATTCCTCATATTCTACTATGATATCCAGCTTATACAATTCCTTAATGTACTTCTTCATATCCATGTCTTTTTGTTTAATACCTTGCATCTTCTTGTACAACTACACCCTATAGTCATGGAGAAAATTTTTTTCCTTCATCTTCTCCATCATACTATACCATGATGTAATCTTGGGCTTCTCATTCTTCCATCTTTTAGCTTGATCAATTAGTGAGTGATCCTTCATTCTCCTAGTCTTCCTTGCATCCAAACATATTGAAAATACACAATACAATGATAAAAAGTCTTTCACAATCCCCCTTTCCTCAAGGAACACTATCAACATCCAGACCTTGACTGTCCCCTCAACCAGTGACCCTTCAAAACTAGGTTATCATGCAATCAATGAGTGATCCTTCATTCTCTTGTTCTTCCCCACATCCAAACATATTGGAAATACACAATACATTGATAACAAGTCTTTTACAATCCCTCTTCCCTCAATGAACACTATCAACATCCAAACCTTGACTGTCCCCTTAACTAGTGACCCTTAAAAAATGGGTTATCATGAAATCAGTGAGTGATCCTTCATTCTCCTAGTCTTCCCTACATCCAAACATATTGGAAATACATAATACAATGATAACAAGTCTTTCACAATCCCCCTTCCCTAAATGAACACTATCAACATCTGAAACTTGACTGTCCCCTCAACTAGTGACCCTTCAAAATTGGGTTATCATGCAATCAGTGAGTGATCCTTCATTCTCATATTTAGCCCTACAGCCAAACATATTGGAAATACACAATAAAATGATAACAAGTATTTTACAATCCCCCTTCCCTCAATGAACACTATCAACATCTGGACCTTGATTGTCCCCTCAACCAAGACCCTTCAGAACTGGGTTATCATGCAATCAATGAGTGATCCTTCATTCTCCTAGTCTGCCCTACATCCAAACATATTGAAAATACACAATACAATGATAATGCATGGAAATCCTTTAATTTATCTCAGTCACAGGTAATGCATGGACACTCAAACCAGTAGTCTCCAAAGAATTCAATAAGTGAATATGAATGTTTGAAAACTTTCCTCTCAACTTCCCCAACCACTCCTAATCGATTAGAGGGATATTTCAAGAATCTCCACTATTCCTATCCTTACCAAAAATTCTTAAACATACTTTATCTGATATGATAATAACATGCTAAACTGAACCTATGGTATGTTCTTCATGTGGTACAAGGAATATTTGGCTATCAAATCTTCCTTTGTGCAAGCTGAGCGCTAGAGAAGGTATGTGATTTCTTCATCTTTGATTGGTAACTTTGATGGGCAATGTCTTTCGAGCCGCTGACATCATATTCAACTACAAAATTCAAATGCATTGCATTTTATTTGATCATGAATGCTCACTTAAATGACCACATTCTACTAGTGTCATGCCCTAGCCCATGCTTTATCTCCATTATTTGATGTTATTGGTGCTTGTGCTCAAGGATATTGATTCGCTATTTTGAAATGTTTAGATTCATGTTTGTTGATATTACAATTCATCATATTAGGTAAAGTATGTTTAAGAAGTTTTAGTGTCTAAACACTCAACTAATCCCTCTAACAGATTAGGAGTGGTTTGGAAAGTTGAGAGGAAAGTTTTCAAACATTCATATTCACTTATTGAATTCTTTGGAGACTACTGGTTTAACTGTCCATGTGTTAATGTTTAGAAGAGATCAATAAAGTATTTAAAGACATTCTTACATGTTTAGAGAGGTTTGAGAGGCACTTATCATGACTGTACCCTCACAAACAGTGGCATAGACTAGTTTTACTAAGTTTCCTTTGTTAGGAATGAATGCTAAAGTGTTTGGTACCCATTCTATAGTAGTTGTTGTTGCATTCATGACTATGATTGTCATTGATGTCAACATAGTGTTTTACCGAAGGCTTATAAAGAAGTAGACAGTGTTTTGATTAGCGCACGTGGGATATTATAGTTGGAGCTATGCGACATTGATGATATAATCTTTGATATGTTATATTTCTATGGTTAAGAGCACATACAATAATTCTTTTATTCATGAGATCATTTTGGTGGAAGTAGTATTCAGGCAGTGTTCCTGAGTAGTGGTTTTTGGTAATCAGATGATATCTCCTAATCGGGATGGAATCTGGCTTTGCACAGTTAAAGGTAAGTTAGAGACACATTGATAGTGATGTGGATGAAAGTGCAAAATTTTAAGTCACATGAGTGAAGATTTATTGTATTTAGAAGCCGACAATTTTATGTAATTTTGGTGTAGCATGTGGAATATTTTATTTTGTAATTGTGTGCTGACTCATTTGTAATTATTTGAGTGTGGTATAAAGGAAGGAATGTTTTTTCTTGTTGTAGAGATGAGATGTGATGTGGTATGCATGAAGTGAAGAAAAGAGCTAAGTATGAGAGCAAAATTGTGAAGGAAGACATGCGAAGTACAGAGATCTGAAATTGAGATATGATGTAGTAGTGAGTCTAGTTTGACATAGTTAGAGAAGAGGTAACATATTATTCTATTGAATAATTCAAAGATTATTTGGACAATGAGTTTAGTGATCTTGCCTTGAAGCTGTTTAGGTAGTGGGTCCTTCTGTTTTCCATAACTCTTAACAGGGTTAGAATCTTTTAACAGGGATTCAAAATCTCCTAACAGGGATTTATATGTATCAAATGTCTTTCATAAGACTCCTAACAGAGTCCATCCTTTCAAAAGGAATATTCATATTAGTGCATCTTTTGTGGGCATCATTCCCACCAGGGTTTATCCTTTGATCAAGAGGTTCCCTAGTCAACATATCTTATGTTATTGTGTAATTGTGTATGAATATCTTTCTATGGTTGGTAATTACATTGCTTATATGGTTTAATGCTATTGAAGATGATAAAAGTTATAATTATCTGATAACTAATTCACACCCCCCCCCCCTATCAGTTATCTTGGTGGACTTTACTCTCTAAAAATTGGTATTAGAGTAGCAGGTCCTTGAAAGAGAAGTTTAACAGCTTAAGGAGATCCATGGTGAATTTCAGGAAAGAAAGCCCTAAGTTTGATGGAGTAAATTTTGATAGCTGAAAAGAAAAAATGAAGACACATCTACTATGTTCAGGACTAGGTTATTGGTTGACTACAAAGAATGATAAGACTATCATTGAAGAAGATGATCTCAAGACATGCTCTAATGATGAGAAAGATCTATTCATGTGTAACATACTTGAAAGAGGAGCACTTTTGACAGCACTTCCGGAGAATGAATATAGTCAGGTAAAATGTTTGAAAAAGTCTCATGAAATTTGAAAAGCTTTACACTCTACTTTTGAAGGTGATGAACATGCTAAAAGAGTTATATTACATAATTGGATATGTGCATTTGAAGATATAAGAATGTTGGAAGATGAATCTATTAGAATCTATATTGGTAGAATGTCAGAAATTATTGCAGGGATAAAATCTTGTGGAGGATCAAAGATAGAGAATAAAGTGATATGGAAAATTCTAAGGAGATTGACTCCTGTATTTAAGCAGACAACACAAATGATCGAACAAGTTATACCTTGTACTATGAACTTTACAAGAGAGACTCTTCTTGGAAGATTGGAAGTAGCAGAGATGAACCTGAGGTTATCAAGAGACTTACCTAAAATGGAGACAACATTTACTGCTCTTAGTATTCACCCTACATTGTCAAGAAGCATCAGTGTGAGTGGAGATTATGTTGGCAGTAGTAGATCTAGAAATGAAGAAGACAAGAAGATTGAAGAAGGTATTGCCTTGCTTGTGAAAAGAGAACCAGACGGTAAGAAAAATTTTAAATGTTGGACTTGTCAAGAATATTGTCATTTTGCATCTAAAAGTCCTCAGAGAGTTAAGAAGTATAGAAATTATTTCAAGCCTATAAGATCTAAGGAATGTTATTATGCTGATGATGAAGACCTTGAAGCTAGTATTGAAAGAACTTTAAGTGAAAGTGATACTGACAATAATGATGAAATAGGATTTGTAGCAATTAAAGAAGAAAATTCTGAAACTAATGTTAAGGAAGAAAAATCCTTAGTTTCCCAAGTTGAAAAGAAAGTTGATTGAATTATAGACAATGGTTGTTCACATCATATGACTAGAGATATGAAAAAGTTCATAAAGTTTAACAATTATGATGGAGGAGTTGTTAGAGTTGGTAAAAATGCACCTTGTTTGATTAAAGGTATAGGATCTATTACTCTTGATGGAAAGACTAATACTGATAATGTTTACTTTGTGGATGGATTGAAACATAATCTTTTGAGTGTTGGATAGTTAGTTGATAAGGGATATTAAGTTTGGTTTACTGAGAAAACTTGTGTGATAAAGGATAAAGATGGAAATCTGATTGGAACTGGATCTAGAACCAGAGGTAATGTATTTCAATTAAATCTTACTGAGATGACATGTTTGATTACTAAGATTGATGAAAATTGGTTATGGCATAGAAGGTTTTGTCATATAAACTTTGATAATATTGTGAAAGTAAGTACTACACTTACAGTAAGGGATTTGCCTAAAATTATGAAGCCTACTAACATGGTTTGCAAAGAATGTGTGATGGCTAAGTAGAAGAGAAGTTCATTTCCTAGTAAGAAGTTCACATCGGCAGAGAAGTTGGAGATTGTTCATACAGACTTGAGCAGTCCTACCAGGACTAGAGGATTCTATGGAGAAAGGTATTTTATGATTCTTATTGATGATTTTATAAGAATGATGTGGATTGCATTTCTGAAAGAAAAATTTGAAGCATTTGATAAGTTTAATATCATTAAGAACAAAGTTGAGAATGAATCTGGAATGAAGATTAAATGTTTGAGATTTGATAGAGGTGGTGAATTTACTTCGAGAGTTTAACACTTTTTGTGAAGTGAATGGTATAAGAGATAGTTTTCAGCCCCTAGAACACCTGAACAAAATGGTATTGTAGAAAGAAGAAACAGATCAGTGACTGAAGCAGCAAGAGCTATGCTATTTGAGAATGATTTAGCAAAGACATTTTGGAAAGAAGTAGTGAATACAACAGTATATACAATGAACAGAGTACAAATCAGAGTAGACACAGACAAGACACCTTATGAATTATGGTTTGCACATGCACCTTCAGTTAAGTATTTTAGAATTTTTGGAAGAAAATGTTATATAAAGAGAAATGATGATATTGGAAAGTTTGATCCTAGAAGTGATGAAGGTATTTTTCTTGGATATTCTTTGAAGAGCAAAGCATATAGATGTTACAATAAGAGAATTAAAACTATTATTGAGAGCGCAAATGTTAAAGTTGATGGAAAGTTCAAAATTCAAGAAAGAATGCTTGATTATGAATCTGATGAAGAAGCTCATCCTAAGCCTAACATTGAAACTACTGAATTATTCTATGAGTCTGACAGTGAATTGTTGAATGAAAGTCATGCTGAAGAAACCAGAGAAGAATCTAGAGAAGAATCTACAGTTGAAGCAAGATCTGTGACTATGACACCAAACAAGTATTTATCAAGACATCATCCTATTGAACAAGTTATTGGAAGTTTGGATAGAGGAGTTCTAACTTAGAATAAGGTACATTTATGTTTGATTTCTCAAATTGAACCTAAATCTAATAGTGAAGCTTGTGAAGTTGAACATTGGATTAATGCTATGAGAGAAGAACTAGATCAGATAGAAAAGAACAAGACATGGGAATTGGTCCCTAGACCTAAAGATAAGAATGTGATTGGAACTAAATGGGTATTCAGAAACAAGATGAATGAACAAGGAGAAGTTGTAAGAAACAAAGCAAGATTGGTATGTATGGGATACTCACAGCAAGAAGGAATTGACTATGAAGAAACTTTTTCACCAATAGCAAGAATTGAAGCAGTAAGAATGTTTTTGGCCTATGCAGCTTTTAAGAAACTCAAAGTGTATCAGATGGATGTGACGTCAACATTTCTAAATGGAGAATTGGAAGAAGAAGTCTACATTGAGCAGCCTGAAGGTTTTCCTTTGACTCAAGAAGGAGGCATGGTATGTAAACTGAAGAAAACATTATATGGACTAAAGCAAGCACCTAGAACTTGGTATGCAAGACTGGATAAGTATTTGTTAAAGTTGGGATTTGCTAAAGGAACAATAGATAGAAATATATACACAAAAGAAATTGAAAATGGTTTGTTGATTATAGTTATTTTTGTTAATGACATTATTTTTGGAGGAGAAGATGAGGCTAGTGACAAATTTGCTGATGAAATGAAGACTGAATTTGAAATGAGTATGATTTGTAAGATAAAATACTTTTTGGGATTACAGATAACACAAAATAATGATGGTGTCTTTGTAAGTCAGACAAATTAATTGAATGATTTGCTGAAAAGATTTGGAATGGAGGATTGTAAACTAGTTGGAACACCTATGGTAACCAGACATAAGTTATCTAGCACAAATGAAACACCGATAGTTGAGTAGAAGAAATACAGATCCATGATTGGAGGATTGTAGTATTTGACACACACAAGATCAGATATAGCACATTCAGTTGGAATTGTGGCAAGATTTCAAGCTAAACCTAGAGAATCACATTATGCAATAGTAAAGAGGATACTGAGATATTTAAGAGGCACAATGGACTATGGATTGTGGTATGAAAAATTTTATGATTTCACCCTATGTGCATATATAGATGCTGATTGGGGAGGTAGTGTTGATGATAAGAAAAGCACCAGTGGAGGAGCAATTTCCCTTGGAGGAAGATTAATTTCTTGGCTAAGCAAGAAGTATAATTCTATTTCACAGAGCATGGCAGAAGTAGAGTATGTAGCAGTAGAAAACAATTGTAACCAGATAATTTGGATGAAGCAGATGCTAAAGGATATTGGAATTAAATTTGTTGAACCTGTTGTTATACATTGTGACAACACCAGTACAATCAGTATGTCTAAGAATCCTATACTACATTCTAAGACAAAACATATAGAGATCAAGTATCATGTTGTAAGAGAGAAAGTTGCTCAGAAAGAAGTCAGACTAGATTACATAAGCACAAAGGAAGAGATATCAGACATATTTACAAAGCCTTCACCTAAGGACACATTTGAGTATCTAAGAGGTGTGCTTGGGGTTATGCCCCAGCCTACTTTTGAGTAATGATGTAGTTGGTTGCATCCATCTAGTAATATCTGAGCCCTATATTTTTTTGGAATGGATGTTGGTACTTCCTCTTTGGGGGAGTATGTGTATCTAAGCTGAGTCATGAGGACTCTAGTAAATGTATTTTCTGAAAAGTGTCTTTTGACATTGAGTTGTTGTTGACATAGTGATGAAATTTCTATCATTGATGTCAATGGGGGAGAAGTATGCATGAAAAACAATATGAGAGAACTGAGTAGGATAACGAAGCAAGATTTGATTGATGAAGAGGATTTGAAGTAGTGTTGCAGTATTGGAATTTTGGAACATTGGATGTTTTTCATCTATGTTTCCATCAATGCCAATTGGGGAGATTGTTAGGAATGATTGCTAAAGTGTTTGGTACCCATTCTATAGTAGTTGTTGTTGCATTCATGACTATGATTGTCATTGATGTCAACACAATGTTTTACCGAAGACTTGCAGAGAAGCAGATAGTGTTTTGATTAGCACACGTGGGATATTTTAGTTCAAGCTATATGACATTGAGGATATACTCTTTGATATGTTATATGTCTATGGTTAAGAGCATAGATATTAATTCTTTTATTCATGAAAGTTATGATCATTTTGGTGGAAGCAGTATTCAAGCAGTGTTCCTCAGTAGCAGTTTTTGGCAATCGGATGATATCTCCTAATCGGGATGGAATATGGATTTGTGCAGTTAAAGGTAAGTTAGAGACACATTGATAGTGATGTGGATGATAGTGCAAACTTTGAAGTCACACGAGTGAAGATTTATTGTATTTAGAAGCTGACAATTTTATGTAATTTTGGTGTAGCGTGTGGAATATTTTATTTTGTAATTGTGTGTTGACTCATTTGTAATTATTTGAGTATGGTATAAAGGAAGGAATTTTTTTCCTTGATTTATAGATGAGATATGATACAGTATGCATGAAGTGAAGAAAAGAGCTAAGTATGAGAGTGAAATTGTGAAGGAAGACATGCGAAGTACAAAGATTTGAAATTGAGATCTGATGTAGTAGTGAGTACAGTTTGGCACAGTTAGAGAAGAGGTAACATATTATTCTATTGAATAATGAAAAGATTATTTGGACAGTGAGTTTAGTGATCTTACCCTGAAGCTATTTGGGCAGTGGGTCCTTCTGTTTTCCATAACTCTTAATAGGGTTAGAATCTTTTAATAGGGATTCAAAATCTCCTAACAGGGATTTATATGTACTGAATGTATTTCATAAGACTCCTAATAGAGTCCATCCTTTCACAAGGAATATTCATATTATTGCATCTTTTGTGGGCATCATTCCCACTAGGGTTTACTCTTTGAGCAAGAGGTTCCCTAGTCAACATATCTTGTGTTATTGTGTAATTGTGTATGAATATCTTTCTACAGTTGGTAATTACATTTCTTATATGGTTTAATGCTGTTGAAGATGATAAAAGTTATAATTATTTGATAACTAATTCACCCCCCCCCTCTCAGTTATCTTGGTGGACTTTACTTTCTAACATCCTTTCTCTATTTTGAGGTTTCCTTTCTCTGCTACAAGGGTACAGTCAGAGGGTTCATTGAAAAAATGATCCTTTGAATGGCTACTATAAATATGAATGATTTGATATAGCATATTTCTCATTTTACTTGAATTTTGGAATAGCTTGTGCAAGGGTGAAAGTACTTTTGATCATTTTGGTCATGACTGTTCCTCTACACAGTCAGGAAATGTAACTATCTAATGATTATATGTAATGTTGAATGGATTAAATTCTTTATTCTTGATAGAAGTGAATGGAAGGAATATTTTTGGTGTTAGGTTTCATTTATTATTGAATTCAATGGTTTCCAAGATGTGTTGAGGAATTTTCTCCTTGTTTAATGTTAATTGTTCCCGCACAATCCACTCATACAACACTGAAATGCTATGTGATTGACAATTTCATACAACTAGTCCTTTGGCATGTATTAAACATAATATAATTTTTAGCATATTATTATCATTTTATTTCTTTGTTGTAAACATTCCATTGGTTCAATTTTGTAAAAAAAAATTCGTGTTAAATTTTTTTACAAAATAGATTACAAAATACTCTTCAAAATAGAGGAAAAACTTAGCAAATTCAGTCTAACTCAATGTAGATGAAGGAACAATCATGCTAATAGTTCCTCTAAGTCTTCCAAAACATTTATTGAACTCCCCTAAAGTCCTATTGGATTTCCAAATTTCTTAATCCAATCAACTTACATCAGGATCATGAGAAACTTCAAAGGATTAAAAACATTACTTGGAATAGTCATTGGTTTTACCTCTCAAAATGTAAGGAATAGAATTTTAAAGTGCTCACAATACATTCAAAAATGAAATGAATTCTTGGAGATTGCTTACTATTCCATCCTTAAATTTAGAAACCAAAACAATAAGTAAAGAAGCCTTTCAACATTGCATAACACAATGGACTTGCAGATTTAAAATTCTATTTTTATTGAATCTCTATTCCCATCGTACACTCCAGGCTTAAGTCTGTCATACAATGACTTCCAAAGGTTACATATAAATCCATCACAACTTCCCCGACCATGAAGAACATAGGTGAAGAACTTGATGGTTTCATGCTTTAATCTTTAAGAACTTGATCAAGAACATAGGTTTTAATGAAATATCAATTTGATTTGCAAAGTTTGTGTTCTTTAAAAATTTGAAAGGCTCTAATACTTATAGGGTGGATGTGGATGTGCAACCTTATGCTTTTACTACTAAGTCTCTAATTGTTGGGCATACTGATTATAAGTACTTGACATATATAAAAAATGTTGCTAATTAAGGTTGGCAAGATGATTATGCCTATCCTGAAAAAAGACTGTCAAATCATTATGCTTTCAAATCAATTACCTATCGATATATCCCTTGCGAGGGAGAGAAGCCAAACACATAAAGAACATGCACATAAACATGATAGCTAAAAAACTTAAATGGAATACACCAAGAAGTACCAAATGATGAATGCTCAATTGTTGTAATGGCAAAGCATCATAACCGTCCATTTCTAGAACTTGATTTTCTAGTCTAAAAGATTTTTCTATAGTCGTAATGATTTTTCTAGAACTTGATTTTCTAGTCTTAATGATTTTTCTATAGTCCTAATGATTTTTCTATAGTCTTAATAATTTTTCTTTCGTCCTAATGTTTGTTGCTCTTGATAAATTAGGTCTTGAATTTGAATTTTTGTTTACTATTTTATTTCAGCTTGATATTTCATTCATTTTTCATATACACAGAGACTACACATGCTGATAAAAAAATGAGCTATTTGATTAAGGTTAACTATTCATGATTTTAAATAGTCAATATTTTTGATGGTACTCCTTGGTGTATTCCATTTTAAAATAATCATATTTCTATGGCTATGATAAATGTCCCTTTGTGTTGAGAAAATTAGACTTGAAAAAATGGTTGCAAACAAATCATCCTTCTTCCACCAACATTCTAGTCAATGTACAAGTAATGAGTCATTCCATTCAATAAAGACCATGTTTGACAATATCAACCCAGAACAAAATGAGTATGCAAAATTTAGTGGTTGTATCTTCCATTAGAGCCACTTCATATGCACAACTGATGAACATGCATATTTTCGTGAGGGCTATTGGGAGCTTACCTAGCAACACATGTACTATTGTGAAAATCACCACAAATCTATTTGTTGCTGGGTCTAGCTTCCAGTATTGCTTGGGCAAATATGCATGTTTTTCACCTGTGCATATACCTTCTATGATCAACTCTTATATGCACAAGTGATGAACATTCAGATTTGCGTAAGCAATACTTTGAGTAGTCCTCCAACACATGTAATATTGTGAAAATCATCACAAGTCCATTTGTTGGAGGGCTACTCACAGTACATATGTTTTGAGGTCTGAAGGAAACAAGAGAATTTGAAGAGTCATGAGTCTTAAGATTGTACTTAATATAGCCAAGTTTCATTCAATGGTACATTTAAATATGAAATAAACCATTCTATTTGTTGGGCATACTGATTATAAGTACTTGACATATATCACAAATGTTGCTAATTAAGGTTGGTGGGATGATTACACCTATCCTGAAAAAAGACTATCAAATCATTATCCTTTGAATGGTTACTATGAATATGAATGATTTGATATAGCATATTTCTCATTTTACTTGAAGTTTGGAATAGCTTGTGCAAGGGTGAAAGTACTTTTGATCATTTTGGTCGTGACTGTTCCTCTACACAGTCAGCAAATGTAACTGTCTAATGATTATATATGTAATGTTGAATGGATTAAATGCTTTATTCTTGGTAGAAGTGAATGGAAGGAATAGTGTTGGTGTTAGGTTTAATTTATTATTGAATTCAATGGTTTCCAAGATGTGTTGAGGAGTTTTCTCCTTTTTTAATGTTAACTGTTCCTGCACAATCCACTCATACGACAGTGAAATGCTATGTGATTGACAATTTCATACAACTAGTCCTTTGACATGTATTAAATAGAATAGAATTTTCAACATATTATTATCATTCTATTTCTTTGTTGTAAACATGCCATTGGTTTAGCATACTATTATCATTCTATTTCTTTGTTGTAAACATGCCATTGGTTTAGCATACTATTATCATTCTATTTCTTTGTTGTAAACATGCCATTGGTTCAGTTTTGTAAATTTCTTTTCGTGTTAAATTTTTTTCCTTTCTATTTTTTCCATTTGATAACCACAGTCAACATTTCAAAATAGTGAATAACATCAAATAATGGAGATAAAGCATGGGCTAGGGCATGACACTAGTAGATTAAAACTAAACCAATGGCATGTTTACAAAAAATAAATATAATGATAATAATATGCTGAAAATTCATATTATGTTTAATACAGGCCAAAGGACTAGTCCCAACAATTCTTAAACAATAAGGTATGTTCAAGAGTTCTTAGGACTAGTTTTCAAACATTCATATTCACTTATTGAATGCTTTGGAGACTAGTGGTTTGACTGTCCATGCATTACCAATTATTGAGATTCATTAAAGGATACAAAACCCTTCATTTTGGGTTATTGTGTGTGGATTCAAATGTAGGTTTGATTTGGTTAATGTTTAGAAGAGATCAATAAACTATTTAAGGATAATCTTACATTTTTGGAGGGGTTTGAGCGGCACTTATCATGACTGTACCCTCACAAACAATGGCATAGAATGGTTTTACTAAGTTTATTTTCTCTATTTTGAGGTTCTCATTGCCAAAGTGGCCAAAGACTATGTTAGGCTGATAAAATATGGGGATTCTCTTTACTGCTGAAAATATTTGAAGGTTGTTGCACTTCAACAGATGTGGATGTACAACCTTATTCTTTTACTACTAAGTCTATGTTTGATGGGCATAGTAATTATAAGTACTTGACATATATCACAAATGTTTCTAATTAAGGTTGGCGGGATGATTACGCTTATCCTGAAAAAAGACTATCAAATCATTATGCTTTCAAATCAATTACCTATCAGTGTATCCCTTGTGAGGGAGAGAAGCCAAACACATAAATAACATGCACATAAACACGACAACTGAAAAACTTAAATGGAATATGCCAAGAATTACCAAAAGATGAATGCTCAATTGTTGTAATGGAAAAGCACCAGAACTATCCATTTGTAGAACTTGATTTTCTAGTCTAAATGATTTTTCTATAGCTGTAATGATTTTTCTAGAACTTGATTTTCTAGTCGTAATGATTTTTCTATAGTCTTAATGATTTTTATTTTGTCCTAATGTTTGTTGCTCTTGATAAATTAGGCCTTGAATTTGAATTTTTGTTCACTATTTTATTTCAACTTGATATATATTTCATTGATTTTTCATATGCACAGAGACTACACATGCTGATAAAAAAATGAGCTATTTGATTTAGGTTAACTATTCATGATTGTAAATGGTCAATATTTCTAATGGTACTCCTTGGTGTATTCCATTTTAAAACAATCACGTTTTTATGGCTATTATAAATGTCCCTTTGTGTTGAGAAATTTAGAGTTGAAAAAATGGTTGTTCAGTGTCTATGTATCTACAAGTTGCAAACAAATCATCCTTCTTCCACCAACATTCTAGTCAATGTACAAGTAACGAGTCATTCCATTCAAAGAAGACCATGTCTGACAATATCAACCCAAAACAAAATAAGGAGTATGTAGAATTTTGTAATTGTATCTGCCATTAGAGCCTCTTCATATGCATAGGTGATGAACATGCATATTTTCCTAAGCACTATTGGGAGCTTACCTAGCAACACATATACTATTGTGAAAATCACCACAAATGTATTTGCTATTGGGTCTAGCTCCTAGTATTGCTTGGTCAAATATGCATGTTTTTCACTTGTGCATATACCTTCTATGATCAACTCTTATATGCACAGGTGATGAACATTTAGATTGGCCTAAGCAGTACTGTGAGATTTCCTTCCAACACATGTACTATTGTGAAAATCATCACAAGTCCATTTGTTGGAGGAAATCTCATAGTAGACATGTTTGGGGTCTGAAGGAAACAAGAGAATTTGAAGAGTCACGAGTCTTAAGATTGTGGTATATTTTGGAAAATGAAGAGTGGAAAGAAGATGATATTCTTGAGATCATGGATTGACACAATGTTGTAGACTTTATTGATCCATATATCTTGCAGAGGCTTGAAGAACTGGAGAGGGAAGAAGGGATTAGGATGGCAACTTAGGGTGATGAGGATTATGAGATGGAGGAAGTGGAGTTGAATCTTGAGGAAAAGGAAGCTCTAGCTACAATTAGGAAGAAGAAGAAGATGCTTATCATCAAACACAAGTTGAAGAAGAGTACTGCAAATAGCACACCTATCGTACCAAGGAAGTTTGACAAGAACAAGGAATATGGCTTAAACAGAATGGGAAGACATCTTTCTAGCCTAGGCTTGGATCCTTTGAAGTTTGTTCATTTTGGATAAAATATATAGATCTATCTAGTGATGCAAAATTAACTTCTTTAAGCCTTACTCTTGTTGTTTCAAATATATCATTTGGGTATGCACATAGGGCACATGAATTAGGGTACACATAGTTCATTTATGGGATTTTTCTTGGGAAGATAATTGCTCATCTATCATCTACATTATTATGAAGCTAATTGCCAAAGGATCCAGGCCCAAGCTAGAAAGATGTCTTCCCAAATACATAAAAACATGGACATAAACACAATAGCTGAGAAACATAATTGTAGGCATCATGGTCATAATTTTTTGGAGACAACGTAATTGATTTGTATACCCAAGTCATGGAGAGAAACTTCTGTACCTCCAATTCCAAATTGAATACATTTGTGTTGGAGGACCTTATATTCATGAGCAACAGATGTAGTCAACTTGGAATCAGAGGTGCATGAGTTTCTCTCCATTGTCTAGGTATACAACATAATTGAGGTTTATACCCAAATGACCCAAAGCAACTACTACTCCTCCAGTTCCATAGGAGTAGTGGTTTCTTTGCATTATCTAGGTATACCACTCAATTATGTTGTCTCCAAAAACTTGTGACCATGATGCCTACATTTATGTTTCTCAGTTGTTGTGTCCCAGGACCCCTTATGACCCTTTATGACCCTTTACTACCCCTAAGAATAGACATCTTAGAGGTCTTAAAATGTCATAAAGGGTCATAAGAGGCTCCTAGGAGGGGCCAGATGAGCTTCCACCTTCATGTGGTTAGCCTTGTTAAGTAGAGAAAGTTAAACTATTCTCAAAACAAAGAGAAGCTCAATAATTTAAGGTCTCAGTCCATGCAGATGGTGAAAAATGACAGGAATCAATGTTGGAGAGTTTTTAGATAATGAGAAGACGTATATGCAGTGGAGGCTAGAAGGGATTTTTGTGGAGATTTTCTAGATGTAGAGATTTTCTAGAGGGTTTCCAGATTGAGTACAGTGCAGAGATGATGATTCAGTACTGCATCTATAATACCTTCACAAATATCCCTTTTTTGGCCTCCACTCATACCTCTTCTCAGAATCTAGAAACTTTGGATACTATTTCTCATCCATGCATGAAATGTGCTAGTGATCGTATAAAATTACTTTTGTGAGACTGGGATCAATTATGAGAAGGTAAACAACAAGATAATTTTATTGTATCTTTCATTTCTTTTATCCATTCATATTTTTTGCCTTCTCTTATATTGGATACTATGCATTGTACATAAAGGCAAGGCGGTGATTATTCTCAACGATCGATATGTATAAGTCTTCCAGCCCTTACCTAGTAGCTAGGACTAAAGATAGAAGAGCTCAAGGGACCATCACAGTTGGTCTCCATCCTTGGTCCATATACTAAAAAAACATTTTACATTTCGTTAGCTCATAAAATGTGGTGATTTGAAAGAATTTAAAGGATGATATTTTAATGTATAATGTATATTATTTTAGTTTGATGGTGAAAAAATTTATCTACTTTGCACACTTGTATACATTGAGCACAACCATAAAGAAGCATCCCCTCCTATGGCTTGAGTAATGTAGGCCATGTGAGGACATGCTTCTTTATGGCTATGCTCATAGTATACAAGTGTGCGGAGTCGATAAATTCATGCAATGTCAACTTAAATAATATACGTTATCATGAAAATATTCTATTAAATTCTTTCAAATCCCCTCATTTGATGAGCTAATAAAAAGTAAAATGTTTTGCCAGTATATGGACCAAAGACAGAGACCAACTATGATGGTCTCTTGAGCTTTGTTATTTTAACTATGCTAATCTGTCAGTTTTTTGACATGTAGTAATCCTTTTTTGATAGAAGAGCTATTCCCTCGATGGCTACTTGTGTCAAACCTTGATTACTTATCGTCAGACATTCCATAGGTAACTGTCAGCGGGACCCCATTTTGACAAATGGGTGTGACAAGATGGCTATACCTCTGACAAGTACTCCTATCAGAGATCTACTAAATATCCATTGCCTTTCCGACTGACAAAATGTCATAAGAAGAATTTTTTGACAGATCAGTCATATAGTAAAATTTGTATGTATGTGGCTAATTTTGACTAGTAGGGATGTTAGAATACCAACAGTTATCGCTTCTATCACCATTTCCAATGAAAAAATGCCAATGGACAGATGTGTCGTAGTTTCAAAAAATGGCCATTGAAAATCTAACAAATGGCTTTCAAAATTTGGCCTCAAATGTACTAGTGTTAAATGGTTGAAATCGAATTCCTATTCCTCTTGATGCTTGCTCGGGTTTGAGAATAGTAATATGGAAGAGAAGGAGATGCCAAAAATTATAGTAGATGCATATAGGGGGTGTCAACATACAACTTCCCTCCTTATACCACCTCCTTCAGCACTCTTTGCTCGCAAACTATGACAAAATGAAATAAAATGAAATGTGCCGGTAGTCGGGATATATGGATACAATTTGACTTTTTTTTAAATTTCTATTCCTATGTTGGTTGGAATTACGACCATTGTTTAGGGTCATAATTCTGACCAACATGGGAATAGAAGTAAAAAAAATAAAATTTTACTTCTATAAATCAACCATGGAAAATCATTTTATAACTTGGTCAGAAATGTTGGTCTAAAAAGTGGGTCAAATGTACTAGTGTAGGTTCATGGAAAAATTGTTTACTAGGACCTTTTGAAGACAAGGCCTTGCAATGGCATTGTTATTTTCCTTCCTATTCTATTGATTCCTTTTAAAATATTGCTAATGATTTTATTCAACAGTTTCAAAACAACATTGGTCCTCAAGTCTCTTTAATTGATTTAATGCATTGTAAACAAGGTGTTAAAGAAAAGGTAAATTATTTCATTGGTAGATTTAAGATTTTTCATGCTCAGATTTCTTATCATGTGCCTGATATTGATGTACAACATAATTTTATTTCTAATTTACAAAAATACATTAGAAATAAAATCCTTCTTTCTGAATTCTCTTATTTTCCTCTATTGTTTGCAATGTTTCATCATTATCAACTTCAAGTGACTCAATTTTATATCACCAATCCAATACATTTTATTCTCATTGATAAGAGTGATGCCACATCCAACAATTTCAATAAATCTTAGAAACCAAAAAATTTCATCAAAATCAACAAAACATCCAACATTGTTGATGAACAAGTGGCAACAACATCTAAAGGTGTGGCTCCTTTGTCATCTATCTTTAAACCTACTTGTAATTTTACTTATATTTTTTAATATTTACATAATTTGATGCTGAAGTTAATTAATACTCGTGTGTTGAAACTTCCTCCTATCAAACCTATTGACACATTCAAACCTTAATCCAACTACTTTGATCCCAAATCTTTTTGCCAATACCATCATCAACCTGAACATGATACTAAAAAGCGTTACCATTTGAAAAATTTTATCCAAGATCTTATTGATTCTAATTATATATCTATCAAAGGTGACAAAGATCAAGGAAAAAAATCAGTGGCACCTCCCATCCAAAATTTGCAAATATACACCAAGCCTTTTCCATCTCATTCAACCAATACCATTAATCTTACCCATCCTTATTCTTCTTCTCCTCATGTTGACTACAATGAAAAAATTAATGAAGCTAATCATGTTGTCAACCAAGTTGACTAGGCTAAACCTAAACCTCCATCTCAACCTTTCATGACCTTTTACTCTACTGAGACAATTAAAGCACCTGATGGCCCCCTCTACATTGTCACAAGTGTTCATGGACTTCCTTCATGTGTCCTTATTGATCCCAATTGCATGGTGAATGTAATAACTAAAGAACATATTTTTAGTAGATGATTACACTGTGATCTCTATGATAGATCTAATGTTATGATCCAAACTTGAAATAATTTCCTTTATCCTTCCCATGGTTCCATTTTATTTCCTGTTGAAGTTGGTGGTAAAAATGTAGATGTTTCCTTTACTGTCATCCAAAATTATGATCAATTTCAAGTCAAACTTGGTCTTTCTTGGCTTCTCCTATTCATAAATGATTTAAATTTCCTCATAAGGGAGAAATCATGGCGATTAACCATAGCCTTTATCATCCTTCAGTTCCTTGAGACTCAATTGACCTTGATTTATTTTGGCCTTCTATGCATCAACAAACTCAAGCTTGTCCTAACCATCTCTTTAGATCATACCAAGCTTGCATGATCTAAAAGATTTGTAAACTTAGAAACCTAAGGATATTCCTTCTCTTTTCCCTAGACATAGACTTCTTCCTACTCCACCTACACATATTGTTCTGCCTCTTATTACTTATACACATTCTCCTAAAGTCATCCCTTAACCTAGTGTGGTTCCTTTAATTCTTCCTCCTAAATAAGAAAGGGACTTAATGTTGATTGATCATGACCCAAACCAAATTTCTAGAAAACCAAATGTAATCATCATGCCCATGATTACCATCAAAAGCGTCATGCTAGAGCTCATCAATGTGCTTCTCAAAATATTTCTTCACCTCATTCACCTACTCATTATTCACTTCTCTTTGACCAACCCGTGCTTGAGCCAATAGAGGAAGTGAATTTAAACAAAATAAAATTGAACAAATATGACAATTCTATTGGTATTGTAGATTCTATTAAAATCAATTTGGATGAAGAAGATACTTTTGATGATGATGTTCTTGATGCTAACAATGATATTCATGCTAGTGATTCTGATGACATGTATGAGACTATTGATATTGATCATGATTTACCAACTATGGTTTCAAAAGAATTATCTATCAATCCTAGTGACAAAAAAATGACCTATCTTCACAACATGGTCCTTGTTTGGAACTAGCTTTTGTTCCATCTTTCATGATTGTTGTTTTTCCTCTTGCAATTTTCCCACCTTCCCTAAACATTATAGACCAAGATGGGTGGGAAGGCAATATGCTTGACTAGATCCTCTTGTGCAGTGGAGTTTTTGTTTTCTTGTTGTAATGTTCTTTTCATGTAATGTGCTGCATTTTTTTTGTTTTTTCTCATATTTCTTTAAATGACCCTTTTTTCTCTATTAGCATAAGGTGATAAAGGACCCACAATGTTGTAAACATTATTCTATTTGTATCTCACTTATTCTATATATCATTGCATGATATGTAGTGTATGTGTTACCATTCATAAATGTTTCTTTGTGTTGTCTAATTGGGATGATGAAAAATGGTAGCTACCTATTTTTTTGGCCTCTATGATGTTGGCCCAAAAGGACTTCTTTGTAACTCTTACATTATTTTTCTTCCATTGTGTTTTTAGTTCTACTACCTTTGGGGGATGATGAAATTTTATTTTGATATAATATCTCATGTATTATCATATGATCATACTAACCCCAGAGTTGGTAGATCCCTTCCATGCTCTCTTTTGGCATATGCTTATTTCCCTTGATTTGTCCTCTCTTGAAGGAATTTCATAGTGGAAAATTTTCTTGTATATGTTTACATGATTTGTTAAATATATTTCTCCTATTAAGGTATTTGCAATGGCTTTAATGTGGGGGCATACATTCCACTCCATGTTTCACATTTTTCACAAACACACTGATTCAATGTTATATTTTAGTGTATACTTAGACTGATCGAGCCTCTTTTTTCATTTGGTCCTTAGACTAACCATGAATTTTTTTTCCTTTAACTAACCTCCTTTTGGATCCTCAATCTGATCATCCTTCTCCTTTTTGATGGATTGACTATCATAACACAACTTACTAGACCTTTCAATTCCATCTTTTGTGGCACTTTCTTTTCTTCAGTTCACAATAAGATAAACTAACTCTCTCTCTCTCTCTCTCTCTCTCTCTCTCTCTAGAGATGCCTCTCTTATTTTGGTTTTGGATTTGATGAGGACTAAAGTCACTTGGGGGATTTATGTTACTTTGTCTCCTCAACCTTGATGAGATCATCCTTTGCATTCAATCTACTTTACCATGACCATGATTTTTTCTCATACTCCCACTAAAGTGGGGGCTAAATATAAAAACCTAAAAAATTTAGCACCCATAATTGGAGGCTCTAGAACCTTTTAGACCCGATTTTGGTGATTTTGAGGTCCAAATAATCATTTTTATTGGTTCTAGCAACCTTTAATCTCTCCTCTTTTCTCTATCTCAGTCCCTAAGATCCCAACAAATTTTGAGGAAAAATTACTTGGACTAGGTCAGCCAAGTCAACATTGTCCTAGACTAGGTTGGCCAAGTCAACATTGTCTTATGTTTTTGTGCCTGAAATTGGTTCAAGGCCCAATATAAGGGTTTTCTTCTAATTTATAGATTTGTGGTCATCCTGGAGTTAAATTGAATCCAAAAATTAGTATAAAAGTGGACTCTCTCCTCTCATTTTGATAACACATGTGATATCTCAATTTCAAGAGTTCATAATCTCAACCTTATTACAAGCAATACATATGCAAGAAAGTCAATATCTCAAGCAATTAAATTTTTTCAATTGAAGTGGTGGATTCAACATTTGAATCCAAACACCCAATATAGGATCTTCAAGTCTCCAATTATTCAAGATCCATTCATAAAATACAATCTTCTCTCACTGATGCAAATTTATCTCTCATGATGACCAAGTAGATGAATCAAAAAGAAAGCAATAAGATCTATACATTCACTCTTATTATCTCTCTTTCTCCATTGAGGTTATTAATAATACATTCATTCAAGATCTAGGATTGTCAAGTGTAGATCCATGCATTTGTAAAGGCATCCTTGATTTTACAATACAAGCATACATACAATCATCTTCATGGATTTGAATGATTACTACATCTATTCATGAATTTTTTTCATATAAGGTGAATCTAACATTTATCTTGTTTACATTACATTTCTTATTGTAATTTAAAATCTATTTTAAGGTTGATTCCTATATAGGGGTTTAACCAAGGCAAACCCATTTCCACAACCTTTTCCCCTTCTTTTATATACATAGCAATAGTTTTGGGAATTGTGGATGTAGATTCAGGAGTTTCAAACATAATCGTAGGCTTTCAAAAAAATTCATCAGATTTGGACCTATAGGGATGAGGTCAACTTTTCTAACATTGTCCATGACTAGGTCAACTTTTCCAACCTTGTCATGCTCTTTTTGGCTGAAAATTTCATACTAGATAGTTATAGACATCAGAGTCCTAGATCTAGAGTTAGAGCTGATTTTGGCACTGACAACAGTCAAATTCAGATTTGAAGGTCATTTTTCCTCTTCTAACCTCAAGGTGAGTCTATTCTATCTATTTTCCACTTGCACTTACTTTTATAAATCAAATCCGATTTCATACATTTTCTTCTCATTTCCTTTATCATAATATCAATTTGACATACTTCAATAAATCAATTAACAATAAAGGAATAAACTATTCCATAAATACTCATCCTTAAATCTAGATCTTTCATTAGCATCTTTCCATCCTTTTGGGTTGTGTTAATTAGATTTGTTTGAGTGTGAGCCTTTTGGGGATATTCCTAATGTTATAATATATCTTTGTTAATGATCTTCATTTCTAACATTTTCTCACCATTTTATATTATACAATCTCTTATCCAAATGGGTTCATGTTATATGTGACCTATGTATTTAATGTTTATGTCTTATCTAGTTGGGTTGATTCTATGTTTCAGTTTGGATACTTCTCGCATGGGACCTTATTGCATTATGTCATTTCCTTGGTCAACTTGTAACTTAAATTTTAATATCCCTTTGAAATGGCTGACCATTTTGTAATCTCTAATGTTCTATCTAGTATAAATACAAAGGCTATGCCTTAGGAAAGAAATATAAAAGAGAGAAAGAGTATGTTGTGATTAAGTACAAAAAGATCTATAAGAAGGGAAAAAATTAGAAAAGAAAAGGCAAAGATTGTGTGAAAAATTTGTGTACATCAATTGCATTATTAGGATATATTCTCTTTATCTAATATGAAGAGTTCATTTCACCTTGGATAGTATGTCTTCGGTGCATAAGAATAAGTTAATTCTATATCTTTCTACTTTGGTAGTGAGCCTCTATATGAAAGTTTAGAGTAATGAGCTCCCATATATCTTGTTGATGTAAAGGGAGTGAACCTTTCTAGAGTAGTGAGCCTTTATAGAGCCATGAGATCCTACTATTATTTTAATCAAACTATATATATCAATGAATTATTTATTGTGGTTAAGTGCTCACTCTATTTTTTCATAGTTTGGGTGTTCATGTGTTGTTGATTATGTTCATTACTTGCTTATTGTTTCATGTGATGAATATTGAAGTTAGTTAGTACATTTTTTGTTTTTGTTGATTCGTCCCCCCCCTCTCAGCATCTATAGTGTGTTTAGTAATTAGTACCAAAGTTGGGTTCCTTTAGAATAATTTTTACCACTCGAGGTTGATTCGTAGACTTAAACACCATGTTTGAGGGTGATCTTCTTGGACAAAGTGATTGGGATGAAGATTTTGATATGGACTGACAATGGAAAACTACTTTGGATGATTTGAATAGAAACAAATCTACTTTAGTGAAGGCTAGAAATAACATTATGTTTCAAAGGAATCTTCTAGATGATGCAAAAAAGGAAAGAGAAGATCTTGATGAAAAATTGAAGCGTAAGGTTGATGAATGCTCTAGATTGAAAATAGAATTGAAAGAAGTGAGTGATAAATTGTAAAAGTGATAAAATTGGAATATGAATATTAAATTCTCAACATATAGCTTGATGAAAGGAATAAGGAATGTACAATTATACAAATTTAATTTGATAAACTCATAATGTAGATCATATGGTTAAAAGGTGGGAAAGACAATATGGGATCTGCCTCGTTAAAGAAATCAAATGAAAAGAAGAAAAAATATATAAAATTGATGGAAGACAAAAATAAGGTGGTAGAGAAGGTATAGGAAGACGGCAAGAAAAAACATGATGGATCATTAATCTTCTCCTATTCATTCTAAGTATTCATCTTTCAAGGGACTTTTTTTTTCTTGGAATAAAGTAGGACACAAAGCTAGTGAATGTAGAAGTTAGAAAAGAAGTCATGTTTTTAATAGAAGATGTTATCATTACAATAAGTTTGGACATAAGGCCTTTTTAGTGAAAAAATAGAGTGAATATGAGTAGAATTGTTAATACTTCAATGGAAATTATTATGGTTGAAATAGAATGGTCATAGAATGGTAGAATGCAGAATATATAAAAATGTCAAGAAAAATGGTATTGAAAGAATGAAGAGATTTAGTCTAGTTTTCTATAACCATAATAGGATAGGAAATATTGCAAAAAGATACAAAAAATTGGGACAAAATAATGATTGACCAATGGACACATCAATTTTAGAAGAAATTAAAAAAAACCTATTTGATGGACACAAAAGATGCATCTGAAAGTGATCTGAAATCTATCTAAATCTTGTCTCCTCTTCTATTAAATAACTCAAACTATAGGTTCTAAGGGGGAGTTTTCATATGATTCTATTTTCCCCATCAAGGATGTTTGTTGAGTTTCTCCTTAGCATGAAATTAATTTTTAAATGGGTTTCCAGAGGAAATATTCTTGTTTGGTGGTCCAAAAAGATGACTATTCAGTTTGGTAAATAATGTATCAAATTTTTAGAGGTGTCAGAAACATTGTATATTTGATCATTCCTGATCATTTTTTCAATTGGGATTTGGAAATTTTTCATTTTGGTAAACAATGTATGAAGAATATATTTGGTTAGATAAACCTTATTAAATCACACAAGATGTCCTAAGGGTTGTAACAGTGCTTGGTGCTACTGTTGATGTGCTAGTGTTAATATTTGTTACTAATCTAGAGGTAAATAAATTGACTGGTATTGTATTTGATGGTAGGGCCCAAATAATTGACACTATTATAGATTTGGGGATCTAATATACTGAAATGGGAATATAATACAAAATCTATTATAGAAACAAATAGGGTTCATGTTTTGCTATCGTAGTTCATGTTTCTTACAAAATGCTTAAGGAGAATGTTGACTATGATATTTGTGAGCCTCTAAGGAGACATTTGTTTGATAATTTAACGATGAAAAAGGATAAATATTATCTATTTTGGTATGGTTCCTTGATTATATGTCTAATTTTATACTTTTTTAATGCTATGTTGATGATCCAAAATGTGATTTAGATAAATGATATTTTTGTTGACTTTCAAATTAAGATGTATCCTAATAATCAGGATAATAGTATTGCTAATTGAGAATAATTTTTAAAGAATTAAAGGATAGTATGTGTTTGAGGAACTAGGTTCCTCCCAAGGTCATTGACTGCTATAAGGATGATGTTGTTTTTTACGTGTATGTTATAAAAATAGTGTGTTAGGAACATGAAAACAAGTTAAGCATTCAACATATTAAGCTTATTCCAACATATAAATATTAGACAAAGAAAGTATGAAATGAGGATGCAAACCATCAAAGAGCCTTCTTGATGTTTGGATTTGTCCAAGGATTTGGATATGTGCTCTGTGTATGCTCAAGATTCAATAGTGAGTGAGGATTTTGGTATAATAATGGTAATTTGGTAGTTTTTAGGCTCTCAAATTAGCATTATAACTTTGCATGGAAGGTGGATGATTTTGAAGGAAAAGAACCTTCAATTTATAGGCAAGAGGAGGGTTGAATGGAAGGTTGAGATGGAAAAATGAGGAAGGGTCAAGATGCATCCAAGAGAGAGCACATTTATTGTGCTTTCTCAAATTCATAGCATTGTGACAAGTGTCACAAGGAGAGAGTTGGTGAGGAGAGGTCAAATCCCTCGAGGAATGTGACCATTTTGGGAAGAGGGATGGGGGACAAAGGTGTAAGAGGGAGATGGAGTGTGTAATGTAGTACCTCGCCCCTAGTCTGATTTTATAAATGCTATGATTATTTTAGGATGATAGATTATGATTTTACTAACCCCATACTTGCATGTGTATGGTCGATGTGTTTATTTTATATTTCTGTTTGACATGCCTAATGTGGTTGAGGAACGGAGTCATAGTTGCTTGCGAGATCCACACGATCAGCCGATCCCTGCCATTGTCTTTTATATATTATTGTATGTAGATGCTTCATCTTGTGATGAAAGGGTTGTAGGTATAGGGCATCTTCTTCCCTGAATTGGCAGGGGTGAGCATGCCCACAAACATTCATCTCAATGGTAAAGAGGGGAGATAATACATAGACCCAAAACCCTAACCTAAGCCAAATTGTCCTAGGAATGGACAAGTGTTTGTTTGACTACCTTACCCGAATTCACCTGGTTGGCATGAATTTGTGGATCCCGTTCTTAAGTTTGTGCATGATTTTAGTTTGCCTAATTTGATTGTGCTTGATTTTACTATGCATGATTCAGTTGATTTATGATTATGTAGGTGATTTTATATGTTTATCAATGTTAGGATTATAGTTGAATTTAATGATTTAATTAAAGTCCTATGTTTAATTTAGAAAATTGTCCAAAGTCAATTATTTAATTAATTGGTATTAATTGATTATTTAATTGAATTTGGATTAATTATGCTTAAGTGTATTATTAAATAATTGAATATTTAATTACATGCTTTAGGATGTATTAAATATTTAATTTAGGTTTTAAATTATTAACATGTGCTTAATTAGAAAATGATTTGACCTATGCTTGCATATTTTATGAAATGATTAAATAATTAATTGCATGAATTTGTGATGCATTAAGTATTTAATTTATTTAATAAATGTATTTTAAATTATAGCATGAGCAAATTGGAAAAAGGTGTTTGTTTTCAAAAAGATAACTAGTTTTCAAAAGTCAAGTTGAGTTGTGCTTTTAAAAGATATTTTTAATTAATTAATTGTATTTACTTTAAATTTTGGAGTTTGAGTTGGATTAGGAGTTGTCTTATGAGTCTTTTTTTGATTTGGAGTTAACTGCGAGTTAGCTTTTGAGTTGTCTTTTGGGATTGCTTGAATTTGGGAATTAAATTCCTATTAGGAGATTATTGCATTCATTTTGAGGGAGACAGGTTTTGGAGAAGATTTTTGGGGAAAGCTTGTGTGTTTGGCTTTTTGAAGATTTGTGAATTGTTGTGGCTGCATGTTGAATTGAATTTCTCTGTGCATCTGGATCGGGCACCTGTTTGCAACATAGCTTTCAGATCTGTAGGTTGGGCTTGTTTTTGGAGAGAATTTTATTCTCAGATGTACAAGGGTTTTCATTTTCAGTTTCTGGCATTGGATCTAAGGTAGGCATTGAATTTTTGCCTATTATCTCTGTTTCTACTTTCATTTGTCTTTTTGTTTTTTGATAGATCTGGGTATTTAGAAACCCTAGTGTAGTTAATTTTTGTATTTTATTATTACTTGGCATCGTAGTGTTACTCTGAAAAAAATTTGTTAATTAATTCTTCATGGTTTGCCAAGAAATCAATAAATTAGTACAGGCCTATAGTTTAACCATAGAGATTGAAATAAATATATTCTCATTAGGAAAATCTATTGGTTGTTAAAAAATAAGACCAATCTAGGAATGAATATTCATCTTAGAATTTAAATAATCATTCTCTGTATATTTTTGCTTTGAAAAAAAATTAAAAAATTAAAAGTTATATAGTCAAGTTAATGGACTAAATTCTTTTGAGTTTTGGGAGAGAATTAGAGTATTCTGTGTTGACAATGATAGGTCCTCCAATATTTTCTATCTTCTGGTATTAAAAAAAAAAATAGAGTAATAGCTTGTGATTAAAAGTTACACAAACATGTGACAGTGCATGTGATTGTTCTTATTAAAAATATAAAAGGAAATATATATATATATATATATATATATATATATATATATATATATATATATATATATATATATATTTGTATTTATGCTAGTTTCAAATATATATATATATATATATATATATATATATATATATATATATATATATATATATATATATATATATATATATATATATATATATATATATATATATATATATATATATATATATATATATATATATATATATATATATATATTTGAAACTAGCATAAATACAAATATATATATATATATATATATATATATATATATATATATATATATATATATATATATATATATATATATATATATATATATATATATATGATTTTGGCAATTTGTAAATCTTATTATTAAAAACAAAATATGACTTTGCATATGAATGAAATAATTCATATTAAAAGAAAATATAGAAAAATGACATATTTATATAATATTGTATCTTTTGCTTTTGGCAACTAATATTAGAAAGTATAAAACAAAAAAAATTAATAAAAATAAATAATATTTTTTAAAAGGGCAGAGCCCTTGCTTTTCCCTTTCCCCACCTCGCGACAGGTACAGGGGACCATGGGTCCTGCCGTGTACAGCCCCTGCGGGGACTGACATCGCAAAGCCACGGGGGTAGGTGCCGACGGTGTTGGGTGCGGTGTCGTGGGCCCCCCCACACCAAAGGATTATGTTATTTGTTTTAATTTAAATTTTGTTTTATTATTATTTTAAATTTTCATTGTTTTATTAATTTGTTTTTAGATTAATTTAAGTTTATTTAATCCTAATTTATTTAATTAATATATATATATATATTATTGTAATATATTTTAATTATAATTTAATTAATGTCTAAAATAAATTAATTTGTAAATTACTTTATTTATAATTTATCTTAGTTTGTTTAGACTTTATATTTAATTTGCTATTTAATTTAGCTTAAATAATTGGTTTATTTGATTAAGTTGAATTATAGATTAACTAAGTTGAGCTAAGTGGTTAGTATAAACTTAGTTAAATTAGATTAAGTCTATATGTTTCTTTCTAGACCTTATTAAATGAACCTTTATTAATATGTTTTATAGTTGGTTTATTCGTTTGGGTCTATGCATATATTTCTTTTGTATGCTGAGATATGTTATTATTTATTCTTAAAATAGGATTGGTTTTACACCTAATGTTTAAATTATTCAATGGGACCTACATAAACGTATATGTTAATTAGGATATTCATATTGTATGCGCAATGGAATGCATCTCATGGTGTTCTTTTTAGATAGGTGATTTTCAAGGTGTTATGTTTCTACCCAAATTGGGCTTTTTACACCGTTGAATTCTTAGAAAGAATATAGGGAATATTCTCTTAATTATTGTATTATGTTAAATGTTTATGACTAGTTATCTCAATAGATTTACATTACTCTATACTTAAAATTCAATTTTGTTCAAATATGGAAATTAGAATGCTATAATCAAATTCTAGTTTATATGATGCATGGTGTCTTCTTCGTGCCTGAACTATTTTCTTATGCATATGTGGTTTTGGGTGTTAGATGGCCTAGGGGAAACAGAGGCAGGGATCTTTGTCAGTTGTTCTTGTTATCAACATTATGATTGGATGTGTGTGCTTATTCTGTATGTCATCTATGTTTCAATCTTATGGGCTCTTGTTGGTTATATCTATTTTTGGTATCTATGTAATCATTTGGGTTTCTATGTGTGAAACTGCATCTAGGATTACCCGATTGTATACCTATTGGATGTTTGTGAGATTATGAGCCTAGGGGAGATTGATTGAGTGCATCTTAGGGGAGTGGCTTACAATAGGGGCCAGGACCCAAAGTGGTCAGCACCTGGGTAACCTATTGTAGGTTATGTAATTAAGTGATAACATAGTAATTAAAAATTTATAGATCATTTAAGAAGATATGTTAGAGTATGGTTATGATTAGAATTCCTCATTTCCATGAGAGAGAATTCTAGTCCCACATGGATTGTATTGAGGCTCCGGGGCCTAGAGTGGCTAGTCCAAGGTAACTCAATGCTTGAGGGTCCGGGGTCCAGAGTGACCAGTCCAGGGTAACTCAAGTAGATAGACATGTGATGACACTCCCATAGCATGTAGCCTAGATCATCTCCTGAGTTTCTCTTTATGCCTTTGGTTTAGTGTGTCCCACATTTCACTTTATTGTTGTGTACCTTGAGTAGAGAGCTTTCAGGATTCCTTGCTCAGTGGTTTTTATCCTTGTTTGGTTTTGGTCATCCGATTGGGGTTTGTGGTTATCTCCTTAGCACGGTGGGGTAGACCTTTGTGGTTCTACATGGACGGGTGGTAGTGATTCTTTACCATTTGAGATTTGACGTCTTGGTGTCGGTGTTGTTGGTACTTCTATAGTTGGATGCCCTTATGGTTCTTCATTGATTCTTCATTGTTGGTTTCTTATCTTATCTTCATTTATGTAATCCTATATTAGTGTATCGCATGTGATACCTAATATGGACATTGTACTTCTTTGTTAGTTTTATTATTACATACCCTATGACATGTGCAGTGGATGTCAATTTTTTAGTTATCATGGATGTCCATGAGGTTTGTATTAATTGATGTAAGTTGTTATTGTATCATTTATGATATGGAATCTTTTGTTATCTTTCTTTAGTTGTATTTTTTTCTTAAGTAATTCTACGTCAAGGGACCCTCGAGATTTGTAATCTGTGTTGGATGTTATTTCAATGTGAGTAAATGGTAATTGCTTTCGCACAGTTGTTTATCTTGTATGTTAACTTTAGAAAAAAAAATGTTCTCCAAACTTGATAGCAAGTTATAGGTTAATCTCTCCTGGGTTCCCTGGTGGGGTGTTACATTTAAGAGATGTGTAAGAGCATTCATGGTTGACATGATGTTTGGGGGTTGGGAGATGTGAGGATGTGACATGAGGGTTGACTTGGGTTTACTAACTCATTTGATTAGGATTGTGTAAATGATTAAGGGGTGATTAGGCTTGGATTTAGAGGGCAAGTGGGAGAATTAGGAGGATGTGATGGGAGGAGAGAGAATGAGTGGAGGTTTGGATTAGCTAATCATGGGTCATTAGCTAATTAAGAAGGATTAGCATGTTTGAATTGGTTGGGTTGAGTTAGGATCATAGGTCAAGGGTCAAGTCAAGGGTTAGGTTGGGGTTAAAGTTAGGATTCATGTGCTCATAATAAATTAAATATATGTTTTAATTTCAAGTGGGAGGAAAGGGATTTATGAAATAATTTAAATAGATAAATGTATTTATTTAAATTAATAGAAGAATAGGGGTTTAATTAATTAAATGGTTATAGGTTTCCATTAAATTAATTGGATTATAGATAATTAATTAGATTAATTAATGAGGGGGGTGACATTCATCAATTAAATAATATATGATTATTTAGTCAATAATGCAAGTAAGATGACTAAATTTAATTAAATTTTTAATCAAATTTAGTGTCTACACTTCCTTAAGTATAATTTCCTCAATCATAAACCCTAAACCTAAATCTAATGATCTGTATCTTTCATATCAAATCTAACCATCCACATTTCTTTTCTTTATATCCTTTTCCACTTGCTAATTGATAAACCGTTTTACTCTTGTAGAAACTTGCTTAATATGTTTTACCTCGATCTTTGTGTCATCACCTTTCTCCTTAGATTATGCTTGAGTCATCCCGATTTCTTTTTTCATCATCTATTCTTCTCTTATCTTTAAGTATTTACTATATCTGATAAGATTTCCTTTGTATCAATAAGACTTTATTCACTGTATCGATTTCCTTTGTACCGATAAGAATCTTAATCAAATTACCTTCACCTTTACTCATATCTGATTAACATATTTATGAATAGAATCATTCAGCTTAACTCTTTAGCATATTTTGATAAATAATCAAATTATTCATTTGTCCACCATTATTTATCTTAACTATTACCCGATAAGGTTCCTATCCACATATCCATTACTTTACTTAACTTCTCATTACAACAACAATATTTTCATTCTGATAGATATAGTAAAAAGTCAAAACATCATGCCAAATAGTTTGACATCAATGAAAAACATATAACTAATTATCATGTATACCAATCATGTCTTTACCACCAACAACATAAATCAATAGTCTCCAACTATTATGCCAACACTTCTTCTACCAGGTCATGCCCTTTAGACTTAATAATGCAAGAGCAACATACCAACATGTTATGACCATAATATTTAATGACTTACTTAATGTTATCATGGAAGAATATATGGATGATCTCCTCATCAAGTCAAAGATAAGAGAATCACATATCACCATCCTTACCAAAATCTTTGAAATGCTAGAGAAGTACAAAGTGTGATTTAATCCTAAGAAGTGTCTCTTTGGTGTAAAATTAGGAAATATTTTAGGCTACATCATGTCTCATAGAGGCATTGAGGTAGATCCAAAGAAGGTGAAATTCATCTTGGAAATGCCACCTCCTAAGACACTAAAATATCTCTACAACATACAAGGTATACTCTAGTCAATCTGCAGATTCATATCTCATCTTCCAGACAAGGTTTGTCCATTTTCACATCTACTACACAAAGATATCAAGTTCCTATTGGACTTCTTATCACAATTTTTTGTTGAATAGTTAAAAAATTAACTAGAGAATCTACCAATGTTGGTCCTGCTTGATGCATGCTGACCTTTGATCTTGTACATATCAGCTAACATAGTTTATTTGGGTGCACTTCTCACATAGATAGATGAAAATGGAAAGGAATGAGCCATCTACTACCTCATTAGAAAATTAGTTTGTTATGAGTTTAAGTACACAACTATTGTGAGAGAATTCTTGGTTGTTGTATTTTGTACCAAGAAGATACGTCATTACATTATCAATCACAAAACTCAACTCATTACAAATATAGATTCACTCAAGTACTTATTATCAAAAGCTACTCTTACTGGTTGTACTACTAAATGGGTCATGATCTTGAGAAAATTTGACATTATGTAAGTAGACCATAAAGCCATCAAAGGAAAATTCATAGTTGATCAATTAGTAGAAGCTCCTATCCCAAGAGATCATCCTATTTTTACCAATTTTCTAGATAAATCTATCATGACTTTCACTTGAAGCTCTATTTTGATGGATCTTTAACACAAAAAGGATCTAGGGTAGGAATTTTGTTTGTGACACCACAAGGAAATTTTATCCCTAAATCTTACAAATTGACATTTACATGCACAAACAATATTATAGAATATGAGGCTTTGGTAATAGGGTTTCATCAAGATATTAGATGGAAAACCACTAGTTTACCTATTTTTGGTGACTCCCAATTGGTTATCAGGAAAGTTACTGATGAGTGTTAGATAAAGGATGATAATTTTCTCCCTTATTGCAAAATGGTCAAAGATTTGAAATATAGATTTATAGATGTTGTATTCCAAAATATATTGAGAGCTAACAACAAAGAAGCTAACACAATGGCCACCATTGGTTCTTTGATATCTATGCCAGAACATAGTCAATGGTGTGAATTTATTTTTGAGAATCTTATGTTCCCTACTTATGACCAACTAGACTTTGAAATGGTGAGTGAAATTGTTGGTCCTAATTCCCCCTGTACTAAGATATTTACTCCTACCTCCATGATAGGATCATTCTACTTACCCTCACATGTAATCAATCTAAAACCTTCATTCACCAAACCTCTCACTACACTATCCTTGGTGATACCCTTATCTGGAAACACTTCAATGGAACCCTCCTTCGATGCTTGAATTTAGAGGAAGCACAAATGGCCTTGGAAGAGGTACATCAAGGAATATATGGGGCTCACTCCAGTGGACTCACTTTGGCCAATAATTTTCTATGTACTGGATATTATTGGCCCACCATGGAGAAGGATGCCTACCATTATGTGAAGAGATGTGTTCCCTATTAGCAGCATGGTAATTTGATACATGCACCCACCCAAGCCCTTTAACCCACCATCATACCTTGGCCTTTATCACATTGGGTTTTGACCTCATAGGCTAGATATTTCTAAATTCTTCTAACAACCAAAAATGCATCATTATTGCCACTGAATATTTTACCAAGTGGTTCAAATCTATACCTCTTACTTATAGTATAGGAAAAAAATCTTGGAGTTCATCTTGAACTACATTATCTATTGCCATGACATACCTTAGGATTTCCTCACTAATAATGGATCTCTTTTCAAAAATAAGGATTCCACATAGCTTTGTAATAAATTTGACATCACTCATCATTTTTCTAGAAATTACTTTCCATAAGGTAACAATCACAATACGAATACTAATAAGGCTATCCTCAAAATCCTCAAAAAGACGGTCGATAATATTGGTCATGATTAGCACCTTCAGTTAAACCCCACCTCTGAGCCTATTGCACTTCTATTTGTACCCCTATTGGAGCCACTTCATTCACCCTTGTTTATGGTACTAAGGCTATCCTTCCTATTGATATCAAGCTCCCTTCCCTCTATATATTTTTGAAGAATTTGATGTCCAAAGAAGAATACTGTGTTTCTCACTTCCAAGAGATTCAACTCCTTGATGAGAGACACCTCAACTCCCTAAACCACCTCCATGTGTACCAAAATTTCATGTTATTATAATTCAATAAGAAGATCAAACCCCACGAGTTTTAAGTCAGTGATCTAGTCTTGTAGCACAATATGAGGAATCTCTAGAACTATGGAAAGAAAGAAAAGTTTGAGCCTAACTAGTTGGGACCATATGCGGTTACAACTAAATTTGGATCTAGAGCATATCATATAGAGTTTGAGCCTAATTGGTTGGGACCATATGTGGTTACAACTAAATTTGGATCTAGAGCATATCATATAGCAACACCAAAGAGAGATCCTCTCCCTAATCCTATAAATAGTCTACATCTAAAGTGTTTCTATGTGTAGCTCATAGCAAGTTCTTGTATAGTAGAAAAATAGTAAAAAATCCAAAAAAATTAGAAAGTCAGAAAAAAAAAATAGTATAAAATGATCCCAAAGAAAATCTTTAAAAGTGGAAAAAGTCCTAAAAATATTATTATCCTAGTGAAAACTTGGCAAACAAGCACCTTGATAATACCAAAAAAAATACAATATCATAAAATAAAATAAAAAGTAAAGAGAAATAAATCATCTAGAAGTGAAAACTTGGCAATGAAGTGCACTGGGAAAGTACCATGGTGAAAACCTATTCCAAGCGCCATGTGTAGTCAACTTGGATCCATTATCTATCAAGTTCACTTTTTCACTTAGCCATTCCATTTGTGGATTCCTCCACCTAGTCCCATATCTATTCAAGAATCCTAATTAGTTTTACTCCATTTTCCAGTTTCACACATTCCACCATTCACCTCACCCTCTGCACAACAAGGCATTGTCTATGATCATAATAAAGATCCAAAAAGAAAAATACCCATCACACTGAGCTTTTCCTAGACACAATGACTATAGGTGTTCTTATCAAAATCAATATCAAGGCTAAGTTTATGAGCTATTCGTAGACACCATCATTAGAAAATAAAAATATTTTTATTTTCCAAAAACCCCTGATGACATCATCATTAATTAATTAATTAATTATTTTATTTATTTATTTATTTTTATGCCATTAAATCCTCCTATTTTAATTAAACATCTTTAATTAAAGAATCCCTTCCAAAAATGTTTAAATCTCATTTAAACATTATTCCCCTATTTATTAATTATTAATTGATAAATTGACCAAAAAACCTTTAAATAAATAAAATATTTATTTAAATCCTAAAACCTTGGAAATATCCTAGAAACCCCTAACCTCTTCTTGAATTTCCTAAATTTGACCTTTGAGCCATTGAACCTTTGAAAGTCAATCCTTATCCCTTTGACTCAACCCCTAACCAAACCCAAAACTCTACCCCAAACCTTAACCCAAGTCCTTCCTCAAATCCTATAAATACCCTCCTCTTCCAAGAGAAATTCACCAATTCACATAATCATAGTAAGTAGAGTTATAATGTTAGATTCTTGCTAGATCATAAGCTTTTTAGTATATTTGTTACATTTCATGTTTTTTTCTAAATCATCATAGAATAGCTTAATGGAATGAATCTTAGTTTCATTTATGCATCATACCAAATCATCCATAGAATGCATTAGAAACAAGCTCCAAGTTCTTAGAGAGCACACCCACATCCCTCATAATCAGAGCAAATCAAACAATGCTTTGAAAGCATTCATTTTGGCTCAATCTGAGGTGGCTTGGTTTTTTGGTATTATGCTTTGAATTGATATAATGTTAAGATTAGTCTAATGTTTTCTTGTTTACACCTTTCAAGACAAATACAGATTAAACCGCTGTCCACAATCTGGCACACCCGGTGGGACCCACTTCACAGGTTCTTGGCAAACATTATGATGGGTTTTGGAGTGTTTTCTAATTTTTCAAGCTTGTAGGTGGAGGGAGCACTTCAAATTCTTCTTCCTCTTTTTATCTTCTTCTTCTTCTATTCCATCTACTTCTTCTTCTTCTTCTCGCAGGATCTTGGCTTATTTTCTAGAAAAAAACTATAAAGAGACACTTTCATAAAAACCTTTGTAACTTTTGCATATGATCTCCATTTTTTACAATTCAAAAAGCACCAAAAAGATCGTTCAGAGGTCTATCCAAATCTATAGAAAAATTTACCATGTTCTATGCTGAAAATTAGGAAGAGTCAGTGGGATCATGAATTAATGATTAAAAAAATAGAATTAACATGCTTTGTCTAAATGGTTAAAATGAACCTCAAAATCACTCTAGAATGCCTAGAAAGATTAAAAAAATCAATCAAATCCAAATCAACTCAAGTAATTCCTAATTATTCCTAAAAAAATCAAGCACACTTCTAAAATTTTTTCATTTGGCTAAAAATAACCATCATGCTTTTTAAATCTAGGTGTTTTGAGCTTCATGCAAACTAGGAACACTTCAAACTTTTGGAGCTTAAAAAGAACCAAAAAATTTCATATCATCTCTATTTTGGTTCCTAAAAATTAGTCCTAAAAACATTCTAAAAATTATTCTCAAAATCAATCTTGGAATCATTAAAAGTGAGGTTCATTTGCATTATCTTGAAATATCTTTCAAAATCTCATGCAAATTAGGAACAAAGTCTACAAATCTTTCCTACACACTTTCATATTTGGTTCCTAAAGAGTCCTAAATTTTTCAGTCCTAAAGCTTTGATCTTGATGAAAACTTATGTCATGTTGCAAAATCTTCAAAGTTTCCAAAGTTTTCATGTATAAAGATCAATCTAGGAATCACATTTTGGACATAAAAAAATGCAATCTAGCACACAAAATCTTGAATAAAACTAAGAAAATGAACCAAATTCCAAAGAAGTCATTTTTATTTTGAGTCCAAATCAAACACACTCTTGAGTGACTTAAAGGTGAAATAAAAACATCTCTATTCCCTCCTCTTTCAAAGTTCCATTCAAAAGTTCTTAAGAACACACAAACTCAATCTTGAATGCACAAGCAAAGGAACTGCAAATCGCTCAAAGTTCTTGTTTTTAAAAGGGAAAGAATAAATCAAAGCCTTAAAAACTTGTGTTTTCAAAATTTCAATTCAAAACACTTAATCAATTTGGGAAAAGAACCTTTGTTTTTTGTGCTTTCTAGGAGTCTTCAAAATTTTGCAAATCCTTGTTAATCTAAGTAATGTAAAACACTTGAACTTGGACAAGTTCTCTTGTTTTACTTTTAGAGAGGCCTATTCAGAGAGAAAATCACTTCCTCTCTGGAGAAAAAGCTCAAGCCAGTATCTTCCCTGACCAGTATAGAAATAAAGCACTGAGAAAACTCTCGCTTACATCCCCTCAAGCTTGGGCGATGCATGTTGATGGTAGCCTGAGGTAGGTGAATAATCCCTACTATTTTAGCATGGTAAACTAGGCTCTTAAGTGAGTCACATGCAGACAAACCAATTGGGAGGACTCCACGGATCAACTACAAACTGATAAAATAGAAGCTACCCTATCTACTCCTAAAGGTATCAAAATCTTTGTGCAAGGACCAATCCAAGGGGTTTAACGGATCACCTTAAGACACTCACCATATATATCCCTTTCAGGGTATCAAGCTGTGGGAAAAGATTTTGATACTAACCTTTTCCTTAGGTAGTTCTACTTGATGTTTTTTTTGAAGTCACAAACTCAGTACAAAACATTTGTTAAACATACACAAGTGAAGAGTTCTACAAAGCACACAAATCTTTTGCCAAGTCAATCCAAATCCTCCAAAATCTAGAAAATCATCCAAGCTTTTAGAATCTTAGTCATGGTCTTCCAATCATCTCCCACTCCCTTGTTATCTTCCTCTAGAGTCGGTCTTCCTCCAATCTTGCACCAAATCCAATCCTAAAGTCTGATCTTCTCAGTCATCCCCAATCTGAGTCCTAGTCTTCCAATCCATCTTCATCCTTCATCCTTATCCAACTCATTTGCAAGTCAGCATGTCTCAAATATATTATGATGATTTTGGTATTCATTTCTTTTCTCCCACTCCATCCTACTCCAGTAATGATGAAATCCTTGTAGATCATGATGCATACCTTGAAAATCTTAGCAAGCTTTCTCCAAGCACCTTCCAACATCCAATAATTCCTCCAAACTATCCTACCATGCCTTCATGCATATCCACTAGCACTCCCTATCATACCTTTGACAAGGTAAATCCATTATCCTATCCATCCACACCTTCTTCATATCTTGAGCCTACATATCCTCCATATGCATTTCTCATACCTCCATCTCCTACTATGGTTGTATCCCAATCACCATCTTTGCATAGAAACACTTCACGCTACTTCCCTTATCCAAAAACTCCATCTCCTTATCTGCTAAAACATTTTCAAATCCCAAATCTAATTCTTCCAATCTATTACCACAATCTTCCATTCAAACCCGCGTTGCCACAAATCCCCTTCCACAAAAATAATGCATCCTTCAAATCAATTTATATCTTGTACCTCAATCTATCACTCCTACCTCACCAAATAGCCAATCCAGTCCACAAGCTTCCTCCAAACCTACCTTTGTGAACTATCTAGTCATGACATCCTCCAACTCCTCATCTGCACCATCATCCCCTCAAGAGAGTTTACAATCTTCCACCCCATCTTCACTTGAGGACCATCCTATCTCCCCACCTTCTACACATTCCAATCCTTCACCTTCTCCAATTTGAAAGCCTCCAAGGAGTTTCAAAAGGAAGCCAACAACAAATCCTTTTCCTAAAGCTGAGGTGTCATGCCATCTCAATCCTTCATATGAAGCCATCAATAAGGATGCCCATCCATGTCCTACATCCATCATTCATCCTCCATCACTCTCATCCATTATAGTTCTTCTGTATATCCCACACATTGATCCTATTCCATATCCTAGCATCATTGAGTCATTCCCATGCATTGACTCCATCCAATCCCCATGCACGTCTCCTCCTCCTAGCATTATCCAAAGCATACCTGATGATCCTCATGAATTCACCCTTCTTCCTTCCATCATAGTTGCAGAATCTCCCATCCTTCCATCCACTCCATCTGAAGAGTCCATCCCTAGATCCTCCATCATTCTATCCACACCAATCCAATCCAATCCATATCTTGTCCAAAATCATGTTGAAGTACCCATAGATGAAAATCAAGATCCAATCCCTTCACTTCCTCTATTGCATATACTATTTCTTCCATCACCCCCAATTCAAGATTCCATCATCCCAATTCTTCCAATCCAAGAGCTTATAATCCAAAATCCTCCAATCCAAGATCCTATCATTCTAAATCCTTCAATCCAGGATCCTCTCATCCCAGTTCCTCCATCTAAAGATCCACTACCATCTCCCAATCCTAGTTAGGATCCCATCATCCCATCCTCTCCACTTGAGGATCCTCCAATCCAAACTATCCTATTGCCATCACTCTTTCCTCTTGGTCCACTTACATTTGTAAAAGGTAGCCCACTTGAAGAAGAAGCAATAAGTTCCATATCTTCCACCACGACACCAAATACTGGATGTTTATCTTATTCCCCAAGTCATAAATATCCTTGTTTGGATAAAATGCTCAAGAAATGGAATTATCAAGGCAAAGGCCTAGGCACTCATGAACAAGGAAATATGGAGCCCGTTAAAAACAAGAAACATCTGAAATCATGTGGTATTGGTCATACATCTAAATAAGGCACTTCCTCTAGAAATGTTGGTACATCTAACACCAAATTCAAACATCCTTCCAAAAAAACCTCTACATCTTCCCATCGTCCATTCAAAGCATACAATGCCATTCCTCCTCCTCTGTCATTACATCCTAGAACAACCTATCACATTCCTCCATCATCCTCTAAATCTATTTTGGGTCCCTATGTCCCTAAATCACCAGCACATATCCTATACATACTAAATCCATTTTGGGGCCTTACATCCCAAAATATCATCCCCCATCTTACCCTACTCAATCCTTCATCCAAAATCCTAACATCCCTAGTCAAGATCAACAAAGGCACATGCCCATATCTCCTATCTACCAATCTCCTTTCATCTCTTCATCCATATTTCCTCCATCCCACACATCTCCTCATATTCCTTCCAATTCTCCTCACAAGTTGGATGCCATATCAGAAATGCATAAAGGTAACTATGTACAAAAATCTAAAGATTGCCATGTCCACTCTAAACGACATGCTCCAGCAAAGAAAAATCCAATCAAGAGATCCAATGCATCCCAATGGCCACAAAGGCCCAACAACACAAAAGAAACATCTTCTACATCCCAATGGCCACAAAGGCACAACAAAAAAAAAGAAAAATCTAATGCATCTCAATGGCCACAAAGGAGCACCAAAGATAAAACAAAGATGATGTGGATCCCAAAGCACAAAGATGTAATCCATCTAACAAAAATATCCACAATGGCATCTAAAATTACTAATCCACCAGCTGCTTAGTTTCCTCCTCCATCACCTAAATCCATCTTGGATCCCTATGTTCCAAGATCTCCTAGAACAAATTCTTCATCATTTACACATCTATCTTCCACTTCCCATCTGCTTCATCCACCCATCTCACAACATGTGCCAATGTTGGTCCTGAAAACATCCCCCTATCATGATCACTTTCCATCCAAACACTTTCTACCACCATATCTCCCATTTCCCCCATCCAATCCATGCCTTTGCATAATCCATCAATCCCAATAAAGTTGTACCAACATCTAGACAAATCAGAAGACCATCAAAGGATCAGAAAAAGTCACCAACAAATCAGAAAGTATTAACAAATGTCAACAACAAATCAAAAATCTAGTGACCAGTCAGAGAAATCAATAGGTCAGTGAAATTAGAATGTCAGCAACGAATCAGAAGATTGATAAAAAGTCAGCAGAAAAAAATTAGAAAAATCCATAAAAATTGGAAAAATCAGAGAAAAATATCAAAAAAATAAAAGAAAAGAGAAAAACATTCATCCAATTGTGAAAACTTGGCAATTCAAGCACCTTAGACAAGTACCATGATGAAAACCTGGAAAATAGGTGTCATGCATAGGCCCCCCCAGTTCCTTTCTACAACTAGGGGCATTTCCCTTCTATCACATCTTATCCAACATCTCCTCCTTCCCATCCTCCATCCTCCTTTGGATCTCAATACAGAAATAGAGACCATTAGGTATACATGCTTTTGGACACCTTTCTACATCTATTGCCAATCTTCCATCACCAAATCCAAATCTTCCTCCAATCCAAATCCTTTAGTATTCCTCTATCCAATCCTCGAGAAAATCCACCATTCAATCTCCCAATAGTTCCTCTGTCCAATCCTTAAGAAAATCCGCCATCTAATCTCCCAATAGTTTCTCCATCCTCCAATCCCCAAGAAAATCCTCTATCCAATCCTGAGCATATTCCTCCAACACTAATCCAGAGCACTCCTCCATCCAAATCCCTCAACAGTTCTTCTATCCAATTCTTTGAGCATTCCTCCATCCAATCCTAATAATTTCCTCCGTCCAAATACTTAGCATTTCCTTCAAGCATTCCATTCTAAGCATTCCTCCATCCAAATCCCTTAGTAGTTCCTCTATCCAATCCTCCACATACCCCTATCCAAATCCCTCAGTAGTTCCTCTATCCAAATACCTTAGTATTTCCACCATCTTTTCATCACATGGTACTTCCCTTGTCATTGGAATCTAGCTACATGCTACCCCCATGCAATCCAATTCCATCCATCCATATTCAAATCTTCCTAGAAATCTTCCAACATCTAAAAATCTTCTTCCATATTATCTAATTATCCAACATCCAAGATCAAGCCAACTGATCCAATCAGAAGCCTTAGTCTTGTCACAAGCCTTGATCTCAATCCAATCATCATCATTGAGATACACCCTTCCCAAATCAATGTCATTTTAGGACACATCATCATTATCAATCCATCTTGGCTTTTTAGCCCATCTAGGGCATCATCTTGTATATCTTTGAAGTGTCAGCTTCATCCTTAGATTCCTTATACATCCTATCCTAAGTCTTGTACTATAGTGTCATTTGTGTCTCCACCTAAGCTCATTTTTGCATATGTGTCTTTAGGTTTCATCCTCTACATCAATCAGCCCTTGTATCATCTTGACCTATCAAGATAAGTGCTTCAACAATCATCCCTTGATCCCTTTTTGAGGTTTGAGTGTCTTACCTATCTCTTGTCATAGGAATCCTTATCCAATCATCCATCACTCACTCAGTGTCATATCCTTTGATTTGATCAATCCTTATCCTAAATCAAAATCATCTAGCACTACCCTTTGATAGAGCATTGTCTAGGGAATCTTATACTTATCTTTGTAGGCTTCATCATCTCAAGAAAGAGATTGGTATGCACTGGCAAGAATCTTGTCTTCTGAAGATCATCAGTCTATCTTAGGTTGACAAATCTAATCCAATCCTATCATATCTGATCCTAAATCAGGAAGTAGAAACTCATCCCTGACACTTGGTAATCTTCCACCAATCACACCAGGTCTATGATGATGTATCCTTCCTCACATTCAAACCAAATCTTCTTGCCATCAATCCAATCAATCTTGATTCAATCAATCGTCATCCATCATCCTACCTATGGAAAAAGGTTTGTGAGATACTTGTTATTTCATTTGTTCCTTTGGGTATTTTTCTTGTGTTTTGGGCCCTATCCCTTGTAAATATCTCCCCATCTGATGTACATATCTTTTTCATCTTCTTGTACATATCCTTGTCATTCCTACAACAACATTTGATCATTTGAGTTTGTCTCACCCATCCTTGCACTTCAACAACATCTTTTATCGACTATCCTTGATCATGTGGTTATCCTTGATCCATCATTTGCCAATTAGCAACACAGTATTCTCCCCATCAACATTGGTCCACATAGATGTATCCTTCTATATTTTCTGACCTAAGAAATCAAACCAAGTCCATGATGATGTATCCTTTTCCATGTCTAGACCTAATCTCCCCCCATCAATCAACTCATCAAACTCTTTCCTTGGTAAATGATGTCTTTTGGAGTTATCATTTTGATCTTGGATTTTGTCCTTTGGATCTTGTTAATCTTTTACAGCTTCTCGTTGTCCTCTACTCAAAGTCACCATGAGCCTTTATATCATGGTGCATTGTAAATGAGGGAAATTTGGGGCAAGGTCTTTTGATTTCTTGCTTCTTCCTATGAGTCATTCGGACATGACCCTTGCATGGTTCACATGTAATCTTCTAGGTTCCATGGTACATTTGGGAAATGTCATTTGTTTTTGGTTTCTCTAGCATCATTTCTACAATGCTTCCTCTTGGGTTCATGCGTGATGCTAGGGTAACCTTGCATGTATTTTTCACATCATTCCTATGCAATGCTGGTGACAAGGCCTTATGATCCCAGTATCCTTGGCAGGTCTCTAGCATTGCTATATCAAACTAGGTTGTGCTCTCTAAAATATCAAACACTTGGAGCTCCCGAAATCCCCCATCCTGCATCATATAGATTAATCTTGCATCTTGCATCATTTAGCATCATATTTCACTAATGCATCTTTTCTCTTGGAAGTTTGGTCATTTATCCCCCCTCCTTCCTCCTTTCCATCCCTTTCTTCCTTGTAAACTTTCAAGAAAATTCCACAAAGTTTTTCTTTGCTTTATTTTCTCGAGGGGGCCCAACCCCTTATCCTCTCAATTCTAGCCTAGGGCATCTTATTTTCTTGTCTTTGACACCACACCACTTGCGGCATTGCATCAAAGAGGGGCAAAATGTAGACACCTAAAAATCTATTACAAAATAAAAATATTTTTATTTTCTGAAAACCCCTGATGACATCATCATTTATTAATTAATTAATTATTTAATTTATTTTTATGCCATTAAATCCTCCTATTTTAATTAAACATCTTTAATTAAAGAATCCCTTCCAACAATGTTTAAATCTCATTTAAACATTATTCCCCTATTTATTAATTATTAATTGATAAATTGACCAAAAATCCTTTAAATAAATAAAATATTTATTTAAATCCTAAAACCTTGGAAATATCCTGGAAACCCCTAACCTCTTCTAGAATTTCCTAATCTCACTTTAATCTTAATTAAAAAGTGATTCCTACATTTCTTAAGCCTAAACCCTCAACCTTTGACTTTGGGTCGAAACCTCTCATAAATGCTTCTTACATCCTCATTAATGCCTCTTACAAGCCATTAATGAAGCCCATGTCTCCTCTTACCCTTTGGTCTCCCTTGCACACTTCCCTAGTGTTGCTCACACATTTGTGAGGAACCTTGACCATGATAATCCTTCCAATTTATTAAATTCATTTAAGAAATAAAGTCCTCAACCAACCCCTTTTAATAAATTTAACATTTATTTAAATCCTAAAATCCTAGATATTCTCTAGAAAACCCTAGAACCTCTAGACTCTTCTAGAAAATCCTAAATTTGACCTTTGAGCCATTGAACCTTTGAAAGTCAATCCTTATCCCTTTGACTAAACTCCTAACCAAACCCCAAACTCTACCCCAAACCTTAACCCCAGTCCTTCCTTGAATCTTATAAATACCCTCCTCTTCCAAGAGAAATTCACCAATTCACATAATCATACTAAGTAGAGTTATAATGTTAGATTCTTGCTAGATCATAAGCTTTTTAGCATATTTGTTAGATTTCATGATTTTTTCTAAATCATCATAGAATAGCTTAATCGAATGAATCTTATTTTCATTTATGCATCATACCAAATAATCCATATAATGCATTAGAAACAAGCTCCAAGTGCTTAGAGAGAAGACCCACATCCCTCATAATCAGAGCAAATCAAATAATAATTTGAAAGCATTCGTTTTGGCTCAATCTAAGGTGGCTTGTTTTTTTGTGTTTATGCTTTGAATTGATATAATGTTTAGATTAGTCTAATGTTTTCTTGTTTACACCTTTCAAGATAGATAAAAATTAAACCGTTGTCCACACTATCATTTCTTTCATATCTATTTCCAGTGAATATCCACTTTTACAATGAATCAATATTTTCCCATTAGGATACATCATTCTTGCATCGACCTATCAAGTCCTACATCACATAATCCAATTTATGGAAAGAACCGTGCACTAAATGACTGCTTGGTAATGAGGCCTTTTTGTTGATTTTATCTTTGTGTTTTTAGAGGAGCCTACTCATGATTTCATTGATATTCCATATCTTGGTATATTTTGAATGGTGTACATTGGAATGTGTGTCTCTTGTGGTATGATCTATTTATTAGTACTTTATAAGTGTATTTATATTGATTACGTAGTTATGATTATGTATGCCTCACCGGAGGTGGGATTTTGTGCATTTCCATCCATGTCCTTAAAAAGAATGGGATGAACTAGGCCTCCCTATGAGTGTACTACATTGGTTCCATCATGACTATTTGATCTAAATCTTTATTCGTAAATCTACCTCTTTTGTCTAAGGGTCTAGTCCACACATAAAACCATGTCATCCACATTGTCTAGCATGCAATGCATACCTCCTCTTGCAAAATAAAACTAGGGTGTTCTCTCAGACATTAACACAATACAATCCCAAAATCTCATTTAGTTAGCTACATTAGTTAGGTTTATAATACCTTTCGCAAGTAGCATTTGTGAGGTTTACTATTTATTCCCCCTGTCCTAGCTAGCTAAATGATCCTTCCAATCAGGGATATTTTTAGTGGCGATTATTCACCAATTGGAAATGCCCTGTCGAGTCTATAGGAATTGGCAAAAAAATGTATATTAAAGAGGTTGACCGGTTCGCCCAGATTTTATAAAAGACATGTATATTGGTGTAATTGTTCACCAATATTTGTATGTAATTTCACTACAGTAGTCAGGTTGTTCACCCATTTTTCTATACTATATTTTACTATTATTCACCACAGATTAAGGAAGGGTATATTTATCAAGGATCACCATTCACCAAAGGCCCATTGTCCCAAGTGAAATTTTTATTTGCACTAGGACCCAATTCGCCATGCATTATACATAATCATGTCCTAAATTCCCGCTTTATTAACCTAGTTAATTACTTGAAATTACATGGGGTTCGCCAAATATTAGTTTTTATCATATGGAATATTCAACCCCTTCACCAAAATTTGAAATAAGCATTTGTATATAAGGATAGTTTCAAGAGATTTAGTAGTATAAAAATTAAGTTGATTTTGAGCTCACAATTGTGATCGGTAGTGAACTAGAATGAGTTTGTAGTAACTTATACAAGTAAAATTATATTGCAGCCTTAATTTGTTGGAGATGTCACAATAATATTTAAATAGGAAGAGGAATATTGAAGGTTGAGAAGTCAAAGAGAGGCCAACGAAATGCAGAAATATATCTTCATACTTTGGTGGGGGTGTGGACGCAAAAGTGTTGGTCAAAGTGAAGAAGGTACATCATCAAAGGAAACTATACAACTTCAAGGTTCTCAAACTACATAGGTGGTGTAGGAGCACCTACTCCTACTCCTAATTCAATAGGCATTCCTACGAAGTCTATGATTTCACACTAAGGTCTTTAGAGGCCTCTAGTCATGCTTAGGATAAGGGTTAGTCTTTGGATCTCACTGTAAGACCATAGTTCCAAGTTGGCATTTTATGAGCCCTTGGTTTAACTAGTGGTCATTTATGATCCAAAACCATATTCTTAGTTATTTTTATTCTTTCTATGTTTGGATCCATTAGGGATCATCAAAATAAGGATAGGACCAAGTTTGGTCACTAGATTTGCAAAATTGCAAAAATTGCTAAAATGCTCCAAAAGTTGTCAAAACAACTTTTAAGCATTGTTAAAACTTTTTATTTCCTCTCCCAAATGGATAATTGGTTTAAAAATCTCATGTAACCATTGGGAGTATCCTATATAAGCTCTTAGAGGTGGGTGATAGGATAACAATATGTAATTTGGCATTTTATCAATAAAAACCATGATTTTCTCTGCAAATTCCTATGTTTCAGAACATTGTAAGGATAGGTACAGATGTGAGGGCATGAACCAATGATTCCAAAGGTTGAATAATTGAATCACCTTTCATCTTCACTTAGTCTCATGTGTTGATCAGCCCTAGGTTGAAAGATATCAGATTTTTAGTGACAGTGCCTAGGATTAAGGCTTAAAACTAGGGATTGAGATAAGGCCTGATTGTTTAGGCACATTCCACCATGGGAAATTGATGCCCCTTGGTGGAATAAAATTTTATTCAATGAATTTTCATATTTTACAGGTTTTGAGTGATGCCAAGCAGAGGATTGGGTTTTCCACCATACCCTAGGTGTACATCTCAATGTGTGCACTAGTCAGTTAATTAGGACAGTCATCCTAGATTGTGGTTGGGGGTTCTCCAAGGCCTGAAAACTTGGATTCTCATTTTTTTTAGACATATACACATGCCTCCATATCTAAATTGTGCATTGGAATAGGAGAAGGAACACCTATAGTGCATTTGGGTCCCTAATTAGGCCTAATAGCCCAGTCCAACGTTGCAACAGCAACAACCTCCAATCATTTCCACTCCTTGGTGTTCAAGCATGTTTTGTAAACCCCAAAAGGGTATCAGAATCCCTAACCAAACTATCCTCTCATTTGGAAGTATTTTGTCTTGTGTTCAAATTTCCTTCTAGGAAGGGCTACAAGTAGGATACTAGGATTGTGCAGCAACATAACCTTGGAAGTTGCTCAATGGTGAAAGAACCATTGGAACTAATAAGATAAGACCTAAATAGGCTAGAAACATGTTTATAAGCCACCCTTGGTCTTAGTATCTATTTCATGGGGTTTGAGTACCTATTTCCTTGAAGAGATCTCTTAGTGAATTCTTTTTTCTTGGTGCTTGGGACTTCGACAAGCCTAGTGATTAGGTGATATTGTCTTGTAGGGTTGTGATAACCTAAAATCAAGTCCTTCTTGATACTTGTGATAAGAATTTTAGGACCAAACCCTTTACCTTGGGTGTTGAAGGGTTCAAACTCACTGAATTGCTAATTGTTTGGAGGCTTCCGCTGACCACTACTGCATCAAGTGGTATCAGCGCTATGTTTGATCCTAAGAATGAGGAGATCCCTGCAAGGGTTACAAATAGTGAGTTGGAAAAGATGGTGAGAGAGAAAAAGGCTGCAAATGAGGCCTTAACTAAGAGGCTTCAAGAACTTGAGAAAAAGCTTGATGACAAGGACAAAGATGAGTTTGAAAATGAAGAAGGGAGTGAAGAAGAGGAGGATGATCCTAATCAGAATATCCCTATAGACCAAAGACCTTTCATTGATGCCTTGAAGTCCATGGGAAGAAGAACCATGGAGGAGAAGATAGATTTTCCAATTTTCAATGGCAAGATGAATGTTGATCTAGCCTTGGATTGGATAGAGGCATTCACAACATTCTTTGAATGTGAAGACATCCCTAAAAAATAGAGAGTAAAGGTAGCAAGATCCAAGTTGAAGGGAGCAGCCCTAACTTGGTGGAACTTCATCCAAATAGAGAGGGTGAAGAATGGGAAGAACATGATCAATTCATAGAATAGAATGATTGCATTGATCAAAGAGACATATTTACCTAAGGACTATGGGTTAAAACTCCATAGGAGGAAGAAAAGTCTGAAACAAAAGGACATGGATGTAGGCTCATACACCGAGGAGTTCTTGAAATTGTGCATGAAGACCAATATGGCTGAAGATGAAGAGGAGAAGCTAGCAAGGTACATGAATGGCTTAAAAGTATCCATTCAAGAAGAGTTGAGTCTACACAACCCTACCATAGTCAATAGGTGCTATCAAATGGCACTTATGGTAGAGGAAAAATGGAAGAGAAAGTAGGATTTTGGCAAAGGAAAGAGAAATGATAGTGGGAAGATTTTTAGAGGCAAAAACAACTCTTGGAACAAGGGACAAAACAGTGGCAGCAATAGCAAGAACCCTGACCAAGGAGATAAGGAGAATAGTGACTCTAATTCAAGAGGAAACTATAGAGGAAGAAGACCTTTCAATAGAGGAAGGACAAATTCAGGAAGAGGCAATGGACCATTGAAGCATTTTTATTGCAACCAATTGGAACACCATGCAGGAAGATGCCCTGAGAAGAGAAATAATAACCAAGGTGAGAGGAGAGCACAACTTGTCCAAGAAGATAAACAAGAGGACAATGCTAATGCTAGAGACTTGGAACTAGAAGGAGTGTGTCTAATGATGAGGTAGGTCTTCCTTCAAGTACCACAAGCCCAATAACCTCCACAAAGAAAGAATCTCTTCAGGACAAAGATCAAGTGTCATGGAAAGGTATGCAATCTTCTTGTTGATTTTGGTTCAACTGAAAATCTTGTGTCATGTGAAATGGTTCAGAAATTAAACTTGCCTAAGAAACCACACCCTTGCCTCTATCATGTATCATGGTTAACCAAAGGCCAACAAACTCTAGTCACAGAACAAGCTTGGATAGAGTTTTCTATTGCTGACTTCAAGGACAAGGTCCTTTGTGATGTTGTTGAGATGGATGCAGCTCACATCCTTCTAGGCAGGCCCTGGAAATTTGATGTTGATGTCACCCACCATTGTAGGAAGAACACCTACTCCATCACCAAAGATGGGAAGACCTTCACTATGAAGCCCCTACTGGATAGAAAAACTAAAAAGGAACCCACTGTGATTATCATGGGGGAAAAGGAGATGTCAAAAACATTGAAAGAATCTGATATTGAACCATTTGTCTTGATTTCTAAACCCAAAGATAACATCAGGTCTGGTTAAGAAGAGCCCATGCCAAATGAAGTCAAAAATCTACTGCAAAAGTATAAAGAAGTCACTATTAGTGACCTTTCCTCTACCTTCCCTCCCATTAGGGACATTAGTCATCAAATAGACCTCATACCAAGCTCATCCCTGCCTAATAAGGCACCATATAAAATGACTCCATTGCAGCATGCAGAGATTGCAAAATAGGTCACTGAATTGTTGGAAAGAGGACTCATTCAAAAGAGTCTTAGTCCTTGTGTTGTACCCTCAGTCTTGGCCCCTAAAAAGGATGAAAAATGGAGGTTATGCACTGATAGTAGGGCCCTAAAAAAAATCACAATAAGGTACAGATTTCCCATGCCAAGGATTGAGGACCTATTGGATCAACTAGGTGGTGCTTGCTACTTCACCAAAATAGACTTAAAGTCTAGTTACCATAAAATTAGAATCAAGCCTGGAGATGAATGGAAAATAGCATTCAAGACTACTAAAGGTTTGTTTGAATGGTTAGTAATGCCCTTTGGTTTAAGCAATGCCCCTAGCACTTTTATGAGGCTTATGAATGAGATATTCATAGATTTTATTGGAAAATTTGTTGTTATTTACCTTGATGACATACTAATATTCAGTCATAACAAGGAAGACCATCTTCATCATGTGGAATAGGTACTAAGAAGACTCCATCAACACAAGTTGGTAGTCAAATTGGAAAAATGCATGTTCATGAGAAAGGAACTTGTATTCCTAGGTTTTGTGATCTCATAGGGTACCCTCAAGATGGATCCTGAAAAGGTAGATGCAATCATTAATTGGCCTCCACTAAAGAATCAAGGTGATGTAAGAAGCTTCCATGGGCTTCCAACATTTTATAGGAAGTTCATAAAAAATTTCAGTCATGTGTGTGCACCAATGCTTGAAACAATCAAAGGTGGAAAGAAGACTAAGTTTGCATGGACAAAGGAAGCCAATGATGCATTCCAATACTTGAAGAATAGAGTCTCTCAATACCCCATCTTGGTCCTCCCTGACTTCAACAAGGTCTTCACTATGGAGACAGATGCAAGTAATTTGGCTATAGGAGTAGTCCTAAGCCAAGAAGGCAAGGCAGTTGCTTTCTTTTCTGAGACATTGAATGAGACCAAGAGGAAGTATTCCACCTATGACTTAGAGCTTTATGCCATGGTCCAAGCCCTCAAGAAATGGAGGCACTCCTTGATCCCAAAGGAGTTTGTAGTCTACACTGACAACCATGCACTAAGCTTGCTGAATTCACAAGAAAAACTTTCAGTCAGGCATCTCAAATGGGTAGAGCAATTGTAGGCCTATACCTTAAACATTAAGCATAAAAAAGGGTGTACCAAACAAAGTTGCTGATGCACTTAGTAGGAGGATTGGTCTGGTTGAAGAAGTTCAACTACAAAGTGTGGGAATTGAGTCCCTCAAACACCTATACCCGGATGACCTTGATTTTTCTAAGATATATCAAATTTGTACAAAAATAGAGGGTAGATATCACACTGATTTTTCTAAATATCTGATTCAGAATGGCCTTCTATTCAAGGGAGCACAACTATGCATACCCAAGTGTTCAATGAGAGAAAACATAATTAGAGAAAAGCATTGTGGTGGCCTAGGAGGTCACTTTGGCATTGACAAGAAAACAAACATGGTAAAGAGGAGTTATTTTTGGCCCAAGTTGAACAATGAGGTCAAAAAGTTTATTGAAACTTGTACAATCTTCCAGCTGGTGTGTGTGAAAATTGTACCTGATTTGTAAACACAACACTTCAGTAAAACATTAGAGGTTAGCAAAAATCAAAATCATGCAAAATTGAAATCTAATTTAACCAAGCGATTTACTACCTTCTAGTAGGTGCGAGATTGATGTTCTCAAATTGTAATCAAGATCAGTGACCTAAACGACACCTAAATGAAGGATTTGAATGAAAAATTGATGGATATGGAATATGAATGCAATTCATCTATTTTTTTTGGATTTTAGATGCAATGATATGATCAAAACTGATATGAATCTATGCTAATATAAAAAATGATATGAAATCTATGATATGTAAAAACTGATATGCTATGAATTGATCTAACAATAATATGAAAACAAAAGTGATCTCACAACAATGTTGATTCGCAATAAGCTTTGATCCTTCCAATTCTGATTCTCCAGCGTGATTGTGCAAAAATATGAGATTCTGTGGATGCAAATTTGAGAGATGAATTGTGAAGAGCTAAGCCTTGATTTTATAGAAATCCAAGGCTTTGGAAGGTGCATGAAAAAAAGCCATAAATCACTCAAATTAACTCAGCTTGATTTTTGAGTTATCTGATAATAAAGATAATTTAATTCACAAAAACATGCAAATCATGCAAAAACAACTTTTTAACTAAAATTAGAGTTTAGATCAGCTTTTTGAACTCCAAAAGGATGTTGAGTTCTAAAAAGTCAACACTTTGCATTGATTTTCTAATTTGGAGTTTAACTGTTTCTTTTGAATGTGAATAATAATTATGAATTAATTAAATAAATAAAGTGATTTATGCTCAACTTAACTGATTTTTGAAAAAAATAATTGATTTATGGGTTAATCAATTATTTAATCAAACTTTTATTAAAAACTATATTATTAAATAATGACAACTTGCTTTAATTAATTAAATAAAAATTTAATCAATTATTCATAAGATATTGGATTTATTGTCAAAATTAAATAATAAAATTAATAATAGATAGAATTAAATTTAATTACACAATTAAGTGACAAGATATTAAATCTAATTAATTAAATATGAAAATATTCAATTAATCAAACTTAGGATAAATGTGATTTATTGCCAAATAATCATTAAATTAAAGATAATTAAGATAATTAGGAATATTGCTAGGAATATTCCCTGATGCAAAATTTAAGATAATCAATTATGATTCGATGATATTTAGATGTGCCTTAGATTAGGACTTCGATGTCGATTTCGTTCGAATTGTTGATATAGAAGATTAATGAACTTATAGCCCATTTTTGGGGTATTACATTTTGCCCCTCTTTGAATTACTATGCGAAGCGCAGTGGTTCAAAGATAGTCTGTGTTTGATAAAGATATGAAACTGATGTTTGAAATTGATAATTGATATGAGACAGAAGCTGATTGATATTGATTTGATATGGAGATAATAGGTCCTGAATGACCAAAGATAATGTTCACTATAATAGCAAATGAACCTATGATTGCGAAAAAGTGTCAAAATGCCTGATTCCAAACCTTAGGATTGCAAAGAAGTGAGTGACCAGTTCTAGACTCGATTGTCTTAGCAGAACTAGCTGGTATCACATCCGAATCCTTCAGTTGCCGAAGAACCAAGGAAAGAACACTATGATCCGATGGTTACAAAAACTGATACAATTTACAAGATTAGAAGAATACCAGATTGATATGGATCTTGATGAATCTGATATGCCCCAAGTGATGATAGATTTGCCCCGATCGATGAGGTTTTTTTATGAATCAATAACTAGATGTGGTTGTTGCCTTGATTACTAAGGAAAGATTGATAGAATTTGATTTACAGACTTTGAATGATGTGCAATACCATGCCCCTTTCAGGATTAAAATTGAAATCTAACAAGAAAAGTCAGCGTTGAGAGTTCAGAAGCATGTTAATTGATTGGAAAAGTGGTTATACACATTCAAGAATGCAGTATGCATCGTTGGAAGGTCCCAAAAGACCAAGTTTGACTAGGTTAAACCATGAGTTGACCATAGTTGACCATAGTTGAAATTTTGATAGTTTGATGGAAGATAATCAGTTAAGTTGAATACTAGATTTGTGTGATGATGGAAGGTCGATTATGCAAGCAGTAGACCATCCTAGGCCAAAAATTTTAAATCATGATTTTGACATAATAAATGATCTCAGATTTTAATTTTGATCCCGAAAAAGGATTCTACTTGTTGTTTCATTGGAGGAACCTTCGTGTCAGATTCAGCTCTTGTTAGATTTGAAGAATTGATATGAAGAATTGTTTAAGCATTGAAGTTCATTTAATCATTGTGAGATCATGCAAACATGCAAAATGAAAAGAGACATGCAAAATGAAATGCAACCTAAGACGTAAGACCTAGTCACTGATGATGTGTCGATTTGTTATCATCATTGAACTTTTAGGTAACTAGATAAATCAATACAGTGCCCACTAGCTATGAAACTATAGACATATGAATATCGATTTGTATGCGCAAGAATCAATACAACACCCATTGGTCAACAACCATGGATATATGAATATTGATTTTATTTTCAAAATGTCAGATTAGATATAAGCACCAAGGCACAAACGCCAAGATGACCTGAATATCATGTCCATTTTGATATAGCAATTTGTACAAGCATCAAAACATAAATGTCATGATGAATGGACTACTCCTTGCATGACAAACACATCAAACAGCCAAGAGATCATTCTAAATCCAGTGTGAATTACCTGTAGTGACCCTTTATCATTCACATCCTTAGGTAAGATTGCTTTTCACAGTAGGAGAAAGAACTTACTCAAAAAGACAATAGTAAGATCAAACTTCCTTGAATTTTTTGGGTATCAATGGTCGAGGTATGCATGGCCATCCAATTTGAGATAGAGGCTCTTACAGTTGGACACCATTTCAATCCAGAATTTCCAAAGTTGTTTAGATTTTCACATACAAGCAAAAAATAAAGAAAAGATTATGCCCCTAGTCATCACTCTCTAAATCCTATAAAGGACATCATCGAAGAGCTTGAAGGGACACAATATGTAAAAATCTCAATGCGAATCAGTAAGCATACAAGGAGATAAAAGCATGAAAAGCACAGATTGTTTTTAGTTTGATGTTTGATGTTGATTGCATTGTTGTAGATGCAAAATCCTTTCTGGAGACAAGACTGACTGACTGACTCACATGAAGCTTCAAAATGACTCTGACTAGATATGATACGTCTCAGATACATGGGAGACCATTGGATATGACATTGATTGCCCCCAAGTATTAAGCATTGATAGGATACAGATGCTTGAGCTGATTGGTGTACAAACTGACTTATTGAAAATAAGAATGCGGAAACAAACCGGGAGATATATACAAACTAAAGCAAGACTGAAAGCTGGGAAAGACCAAGATTGCACTGATAGATGGAGCATTTTGAAACAAATGGCACCCGTTTGCTGGGTTTTCACCATCTTGGCAGAGCTTCTATTTTTGCTACCAAGGCGCCTGTTTCCAGGTTTTTACCAAGGCACTTTTTTTTTCTCATTTTTTTGTATTTTTTCATTTTTTAAATTTTTTAAATTTTTTTGATATTTTCTGATTTTTTTTGTGAATCATCAAGGCGCCTATTGCTAGGTTTTCACCAAGATGTTCATTTTTTCAGGACATTTTCCAATTTTAAAGATTTTTTCAAGACATTTTACCATAGACTGAATGCCTTAGGTGTAGAATTTCTTTAGATGGAGAATGTTGATTGGTTCTCAGAGCTGTTCTCCTTCAGTCATTGAGAGTTGATAGGTACCAAAGCCAAAAATAGCAGTAATTACAAAGGGACCCAGCCAATTGGATTCAAACTTCCCCTTGCGTTTTTGATGGGATTGATTTTTAGGATTTTCTCTCAAGACTAGATCACCAACCTAAAATTCTCTATGTCTAACTTTCTTGTTGTAGCTTCTAGACATTCTCTTTTGATATACTCTGAGATGATCATACACTACTTGTCTGTGCTCATCTAGTAGTTCAAGTTCTTGCAACCTAGATACTCTGTAGTCATCATCAGTTACTAGACCATGCATTCTGATTCTTAGTGATGGGATTTCAACCTCAATAGGCAGTACCACTTCAGACCCATAAACTAAAGAAAAATGTGTAGCCCCAGTAGGTGTTGTGATACTTGTTCTGATACTGGTTCTGATACTGGTTCTAATACTTGTTCTGATACTTATTCTAATACTGATTCTGATACTTATTCTGATACTTGAGATACTTGATAGCATCTTTTTCCATTGCAAACTCCCCAGGCAAGATCATATCATACAGTCCCAATGTCTAGCAAGGTGGAGAACAAGAGGGATTAGCAAGCTAGTGGAAGAGATGGAAGACAAGAGAATGAAGGAGAATGAAAAGAAGAAATCCTCAAGGGCAAACTCCTCAAGAATACTCAAGCTAGGGAAAAATTGTCATGTAAAGTACATTTGGACAAGCAATGAAAGGCTAGCATAGGATAAGTCACAAAAGCATAATGCCAAAGAAGGAAAGGATGTAGTCCAAAAGAGTAGACATGTCAAGAGGCTTCATAGCACCATGTTTTACTCTCTTTTTTCTTTTTTTATTAGATCAAGACCAAAGGGGAAAAGGATAGTGATAGGTGAAAATGAATGGAGGAAGATGGATATGAAGGCTAAACATGGAAGGAATGAAAGCAAGATCATCATAATATAGCTCACAAAATAGCCAAATGTTCATGTATAGATCAACATTGTCAAGATCAAAGAGAGAAGATGAAATAGATGAAATATGTAGAAGAACTACGCATGATGCCTGATTGTTAGGTTTTCATCATGGTACTTATCCAAGGTGCCACAAAGGAGTGGTTTTCACCATAGGATGAATTTATTTCTCTTTACTTTTGCTACCAAGGTGCCTGTTTCCAGGTTTTCACCAAGGCATATTTTTAATTTTTTTTTTAATTAATTATTTTTTTTGGAAGAAGGCAAGCTTTTAAGATAATGCTCCTTGAAAAGATAAACCATGATATGCCAAGGATTCAAAATGATACGCTCAAAGATGCTGATAGGGAAAGGGAGATGGAAGAGAAAAATGGAGGATAGGGTTTTATGTAAAGTGAGTGAGGTTGAAAGATAGGAGGAATAGGCAAATGAGGAAAAATGATAGAAGGTAGAGGGATAATGAATGGAAGGATCATGAAAGGGTAGATAGAAAGGAAGGAAAGATCAACATCAACACACACCTTGAAGGGTGGTGAGAGGATGGAGGAAATGTGAATGAAGGAATACGTGAAGGAATATGGTGAATGGATAGTAAAGGTTGTGGTTTAGGCACATGGAATTGAGGAATGCTTTTGGAAGAAGATGAAGTGGAAGTCTTTGGAAGCTTGAATGTCAACTTCACTTTTTGTTCAACACCAGACTCTTTCAAGAGAGACTTTGGAATCCATATAGCTATAGGATTTTCATTTCTTTTTGGTAATTTGGAGAGAATATCTTTAATGATGGATTTTGGAACCCATACTTGTCTTGTATTTTTCGTCTTAGATATCTTTCTTGACTTTATGCATCCATGTCGTTTAGAGGAGACATGGTGATCCTTTTTTGATGGATTCTTGTATTGCTTCTTTTTCTTGTATTGAACATTTGAGTTACTTCCAAAAGACTTGGGACTTTTGGAAGAAGAAGGAGGATATGACTGGTTTAGATGGGTGGGTGGATGAAAAGGATTCAAGGGTATGCATCTATGTTGATCTTGAGGAAAGATGGGAGATGGAGGGATGTAAGGACCCAAGATGGATGGTGAATTAGGAGAGTTGGGATGGGAAAGTGAAGGGACATAAGGACCCAAGATGGAAGGCAGACATGAAGCCTTTAGTAGTGGTGGAAGAGGTCCAAGGATGGAAGTGGAAGATGCAAAAGGATAATCAACAAGTTCATCAACATCTATATGACAACCAAGGACATCGACATCTTTAGAGTGAGCATTAAGATTTTCAATAGAGTCATGGCCATCATGAATATGAGAACCTTCTTTGATAGGATTGTTCAAAGCTTGCAAAGACTTAGGAAGAGTAGAAAGTGGAAGTGAACATGGAGTGGTAGAATAAGAAGATGGAAGACTTTGATCTTGAAAAAGATCTTTGGATAGCACAAGCGCATAATTTTTCTCTTAATTTTTAATAGGCTTAACATTGGAAGGAACAACACCATTTTTACCAACCTTAATGGAAGTATCATCTTTGGAAAGTGAAAGTGTAGTAAGGTTATTTTGATTGTTAATAAGCTCAACAGTGTAAGTAGTAGCTTGATCTTGCTTAGGAGAAGACTTAAGACATGATGGAATGCATGAAAAAGGGTGTGCAGGATCAAAAGAACCATGAAGCGGATAAGAGACATCGGGAAAAGGAGTGGATGACATGGAGGGTTCTTGATCTTGATCTTGCTTTATGTTATTTTTTTCATCATTTTTAGAGTCCTCTTGACATGGAGCCACTTCTAAGGACAAGGAAGCATGTTGGGATTGTATGGATGACTTTGGAAGAGATGGTAGAGGACTAGCTGAAGTAGGGATTATAGCATATGAAGGATTAGGATCTTTAGGTTTATCAGTATTGAAAGTATTTGCAGCCAAGTGAAGGTTAGCTTGAGTTTCTTTAAGAGGTAGCCCTGGAGGATAACTATAGGGAACCACATGAAAAGTATTAGGGCTTGTGTTGGATGAAGGTTCTGTGAAAGATTTGAAAGACTTGGAAGCTTTAGGAAATGTATGGGTATTGGAGGAAGTAGGGGATGGAAGGGAACCATCGCTAGACAAAGGTTCAACATTAACATGATCTTGCTTGAGAGTGCAATCTTTATTTTCAGCCTGAGAGTTCTTAGAGGAGAGATCCTTATAGTATTGATGTTTCAAATCAGCATGATACATTTTATATTCCTCAATAGAAGTAGATGTATCATCTATATATTGTCAACAAAAGCCATCAAAGTCTCTTTAAAAATTAGAATCATATGGATCACCATCATGATCTATCCAATGTGACGGCCCATTTGTAGTAAGTAGGAACACATGACAAGGAGGACTCTTAAGAACAGAGGTGTCATAGGTATCATTACATTGTCTGTCGTCATAGTCATCATAGTCTCCAAAGCTGGATGTGTCACTCTCCATGGAAGAGGTATCATAAGGGTTATCACATTTCTCAAATTCTGTCTGGAGGCATGGTGACATGTACAAGTCTTTATTAAATGGAAAAGGGCATAGAGCTTCCATGGAGAACTCTTTAGGTTCCTTTTCTTTCTTAAGTTTGTTAATCTTGACTTGCATAGCATGCATCTATTTCATCATGGCCCTCATTAGAGTTTCTTCCTCATGTGTACTGATTCTTTGAGACATGTGTACTAATTCTCAATAGCTACTACTCTGTTCTTGACATAGTGATTTGTATGACAGATTTTGGAAATAGGTTGTAAAAGCTGAAGTATCTGGTAATTCTGACAATTTTTTGACAACTTTTCAAAATTTTCCCAAACGACACTCTACAGACTCGTACAATGGTTTGTAGGCAATGAAATGACAGTTGAAAAACTCGTACGACAGTTGCAAGTAGGATTTTGACTTTTGAATTTTCTGGCATAAAAACTCATACGACACTGGGTACTATATCAAATGACAGATGGGTAGTAATGAAATGACACTTGGCAAAAACTTGTATGACTTTCTGACTTCCTGAGATGACTTTTGACTCCAGAAAGGATTTTACATCAAATTTTGCAAATTGTACTATCTAGATTTGAGGATTGTAACAGATTTGTTCATTTTCAATAACCAGATAGATAAACAAGCATGCAAAATAGCAAGCAAGTGATTTCAAGCATGTCTGAAAACAATGAACAAGGGCAAAAGCAACCTTGCGCATGAAAAATCAAGTGACTTATTCGTTCTAATCCTACGAAGCGCTAATTATGTATGTTCCAAAAATATTTTGCAATAACACACATATACCTTATAAAATGAAAATTTGGCCTTGCTAGGGTTTTTAGTAATGGTTTGACTCTGAAACTTTTATGATCCAAAGGGGTGAACTCCAATCCTGACGCACCAGGGTTTTGACACAGTCTGAGAACTTAATCTTTAGGAGCTACTAGGGAGATCTGACAACCCAACAATGAACCATACCTGTGGAGATTTCTTCCATAAGGACATTTATATAGCGGGTGTCACTACCATGATGAAAATGGCTATTACTGCTTGAGGTTCTGTCAACGCAATTTGCCCTGTGAAGGGATTGTCTACTATGGTTAACCCTCTCTAAAGGTGACTCACAGTAGTATACCACAAGGGGACTTGGCTCTAGATCCAAGGTTTTTGACACCTTTTCACTTTTAACCCAAACAAAGCAAGCAGATTAATCCGACACGCTAAGACAAAGTTTTTCTTCACCAAGGTCTATGATGTCAACTCCACATGATCTATCAACCTCTCTGGGGAGAGAATGTATGAATCAATAAGAGAAGGTGCACTAACCAATTTTGATTCACCAAAGCTCGTGATGTCAACCCCACATGATCTATCAACCTCTCCTGGGAGAGAATGTATCGATCAATAAGAGAAGACGCACTAACCAAGTTGAATGTGAAACACACTAAGTATCCTCCCTACCTACAAGGATTCTATCATCAAGAAGGATTTCACTGGGAATCCAATCTCTCAAGAGTCACGAATAGTGTTCATAGGGCCTAATTGCTCACAAATGTATGTTTCCAAAAGCAAATCTACCAAAAGTACCCAAAAAGTAGAAAGAGGAACACTTAACGCTTAAAAAAAATATGAGATGAGTCCACAAGGTGGAACACTTAACACCTCACACAAGCTAAAAATGAGTCCCCAACTTAGAAAACAAGTGAGTTCCTAAAAGCACAAAAGGGTTGCCTGGTGGAACAATTAACGCTTCTCTCTTGTAGACCCCTCCCCTTTATGGTGCTGAGATTGCAACCACGGGGCGGAATGAGGGGCCGACAGATTAGCAAGTCCAATAACCCAAGATAGCAATCAAGATCAATCACAAGTAATCTAAGACTGCTAATAAATACTTAAGGTGTCACAACCTAGTATCAATTATGCAAATTCGTAGAAAAAGCATGCAAAGAAACACTCAAGCTAAACACATGAGAGATTTATTTTATGGCCAAATTGAAATGTTATTAGATGAAGGAGAATACTTGGGATCTTTGCAATGTAGTTAGTAGATTTTACTTGATTTTTAGCAATTTTTGTTGAGCTTTTCCATGCAAGCAAGTGACGAACTCTCCAACAAGCAAACAAGCAAACAAGATATGCAAAATATATTCAACTTATGAAAACCATAGGGTTAGCTCTAAAAACCAATTATTATCAACAATAATAACCATAAATTAACCCAAATGACAACTCATATCATTTATTGAACCATGTAAAAAAAATAAGTGCATACCCATCACAAAACTTTATTTTTTTTTACTGCATTTGACCTAGTCAACAAGATATAATTTTTTTGATATGATTTTGGCCACAAAAATAGAAATTCAGAACAAAGACCCCTGCTAAAAAATAGAGAGCTTTCCAAAAATGTAAAAATTTTAGAAAAATCTGTTCATTTGTGCCCCCTCGAGACCCATTTTATCAAAATAGAATAGTTTTTGTAAATTTACTATTTGCGCTATTATATTGCATCTAAATTTAAAACACAAAGAATGGACCCCCTGTAGAATTTAAAGAGATTTCTAAAAATATAAAAATTTCCTACAAATATGTTGATTTGCGTCAGATATTAATTTTTTCTGGAATTTCAAGAAAAAATTATTAAAAATTAAAAACATCTTAAAAAATTCTAAATTTTTTATTGTAGCTTTCCTAATATGTGTCCAACTTGAAAAAAAAATTTCAGAGAAAAAATCCAAGTCGTTTGGGAGATAAAATTAAATCTTTGAAACTTTAGGATTTTAGCTCCCCAAAAAAATCAAAACTAGCATGTAAAGGTGGGTTGCCCCACGGTGGGCACCAGAAATGGTGTGTGTGAAAATTGTACCTGATCTGTAAACACAACACTTTAGTAAAACATTAGAGGTTAGAAAAAATCAAAATCATGCAAAATTGAAATATATTTTAACCAAGCGATTTACTGCCTTCTAGTAGGTGCGAGATTGATGTTCTCAGATTGTAATCGAGATCAGTGACCTAGACGACACCTAAATGAAGGATTTGAATGTAAAATTGATGGATATGGAATATGAATGCAATTAATCTATTTTTTTTGGATTTTAGATGCAATGATATGATCAAAATTGATATGAATCTATGCTAATATAAAAAATGATATGAAATCTATGATATGTAAAAACTGATATGCTATGAATTGATCTAACAATAATATGAGCATTAAAAAAAGCCATAAATCACTCAGATTAACTCAGCTTGATTTTTGAGTTATCTGATAATAAAGATAATTTAACTCACAAAAACATGCAAATCATGCAAAAATAGTTTTTTAACTCAAATTAGAGTTTAGATCAACTTTTTGAACTTCAAAAGGATGTTGAGTTCTAAAAAGTCAACACTTTGCATTGATTTTCTAATTTGGAGTTAAACTGTTTCTTTTGAATGTGCATAATAATTATGAATTAATTAAATAAATAAAGTGATTTATGCTCAACTTAACTGATTTTTGAAAAAAATAATTGATTTATGGGTTAATCAATTATTTAATCAAACTTTTATTAAAAACTATATTATTAAATAATGACAACTTTCTTTAATTAATTAAATAAAAATTTAATCAATTATTCATAGGATATTAGATTTATTATCAAAATTAAATAATACAATTAATAATAGATAGAATTAAATTTAATTACACAATTAAGTGGCAAGATATTAAATCTAATTAATTAAATATGAAAATATTCAATTAATCAAACTTAGGATAAATGTGATTTATCGCCAAATAATCATTAAATTAAAGATAATTAAGATAATTAAGAATATTGCTAGGAATATTCTCCGATGCAGAATTTAAGATAATCAATTATGATTCGATGATGTTTAGATGTGCATTAGATTAGGACTTCGATGTCGATTTCGTTTGAATTGTTGATATAGAAGATTAATGAACTTATAGCCCATTTTTGGGGTATTACACTAGCAAGCTAAGAGAATGACAACAAATCAAGGGCTCTACCAACCCTTACCAATCCCTTCAAGGCCTTGGGAATCCATTTCAATGGATTTTGTAATGGGACTGCCAAAAACCAAGCAAGGATTTGATAGTGTGTTTGTCATAGTGGATAGGTTCAGCAAAATGGCCCACTTTGTGCCATGCAAGAGCACAAATGATGCATCTCATATAGCCACTCTCTTCTTCAAGGAAGTAGTTAGAATCCATGGCTTACCTCAAACAATAGTATCAGATAGAGATGTGAAGTTCCAATGGCACTTTTGGAGGACACTCTTCAAGAAGTTGGGTACAACTCTCACCTATAGCTCTGCCTATCACCCTCAAATAGGTGGGTAGATTGAGGTAGTAAATAGGTCCCTAGGCAATCTTTTAAGATGTCTAACCAAGAAATATTCACAAAGTTGGGATACCATACTGCCCCAAGTAGAGTTTTCCTTCAATGACTCCATTAATAGGTCAACTGGTACAACTCCTTTCCAAGCAGTGTATGGTTTGCATCCCAAGGGACCATTGGACCTAATGGAACTCCCCTCTGATTTTAGAATCAGTGCACAAGGCCAAGAATTGGCAGAACTCATCAACAAGGTATAGTAGCAAGTGAAGGAAACCCTGCAAAAGACTAGTTTGAAGTACAAAGAAAATGCTAACAAGAGGAGAAGAGAGGTTCATTTCAAAATAGGAAACAGGGTTTGGGCATTCCTAAGGAAGGAAAGACTACCTAAGGGTAGATACTCCAAGTTTCCAATGAAGAAAGTAGGCCCCTGCAACATACTGAACAAAATAGGTGACAATGCCTATGAGATATCCCTTCCTCCAACATTGCAGATCTCTCCAATCTTCACTATTGTAGACCTCACACCATATAAAGTTACAACAGGTTCAAGCAATGAGCAGGGTAAGGACACAAGCATTGAGGATGAGGACTATGTCATTGATCTTCCATAAAGAAAACTAGTGGAGATTGAAGAAAGTTTGGACAATAAACTACTCAAGTAGACCATATCAAGAAAGTAAATGTAGTACTTAGTAAAATGGAAGGGCCTACCAAAGATTGATGCCACATGGCTGACTGAGGATCAAATACAGTAGCATGGGACCTCAGTAGAGCAGCTATACTCAAGTAGGGACTTGAGTTTTAAAGTTCAAGGGGAGTATGGTGTAGGAGCACCTACTCCTACTCCTGATTCAACAGGTATTCCTATGAAGTCTAGGATTTCACACTAAGGTCTTTAGAGGCCTCTAGTCATGCTTAGGATAAGGGTTAGTCTTTGGATCTCATTGTAAGACCATAGTTCCAAGTTGGCATTTTATGAACCCTTGGTTTAACTAGTGGTCATTTATGATCCAAAACCCTAGTCTTAGGTATTTTTATGCTTTCTATGTTTGGATCCATTAGGGATCATCAAAATAAGGATAGGACCAAGTTTGGTCACTAGATTTGCAAAATTGCAAAAATTGCTAAAATGCTCCAAAAGTTGTCAAAACAACTTTTAAGCATTGTTAAAACTTGTTATTTCCTCTCCCAAATGGATAATTGGTTTAAAAATCTCATGTAACCATTGGGATTATCCTATATAAGCCCTTATAGGTGGGTGATAGGATAACAATATGTAATTTGGCATTTTATCAATAAAAACCATCATTTTCTCTGTAAATTCCCATGTTTCAGAACATTGTATGGATAAGTACGGATGTGAGGGAATGAACAAATGATTTAAAAGGTTTAAGAATTGAATAACCTTTCATCTTTACTTAGTCTCATGTGTTGATTAGCCCTAGGTTGAAAGATATCAGATTTTTAGTTACAGTGCCTAAGATTAAGGCTTAAAACCAGGGATTGAGATAGGGCCTGATTGTTTAGGCACATTCCACCATGGGAAATTGATGCCCCTTGGTGGAATACAATTTTATTCAATTTATTTTCATCTTTTTTAGGTTTGGAGTGATGCCAAGCAGAGGATTGGGTTTGCCACCATACCCTAGGTGTACATCTCAATGTGTGCACCAATCAGTTAACTAGGACAGTCATCCTAGATTGTGGTTGGGGGTTCTCCAAGGATTGAAAACTTGGATTATCATATTTTTTAGACATATACACATTCCTTCATATCTAATTTGTGCATTGGCATAGGAGAAGGAACACCTATAGTTCATTTGGGGCCCTAATTAGGCCTAATAGCCTAGTCCAACGTTGTAACAGAAGCAACCTCCACTCATTTCCACTCCTTGGTGTTCAAGCATGTTTTGTAAACCCCAAAATGGTATCAAAATCCCTAACCAAACTATCCTCTCATTTGGAAGTATTTTGTCTTGTATTCAAATTTCCTTCTAGGAAGGGCTACAAGCATGATACTAGGATTGTGTAGCAGCATAACCTTGGAAGTTGCTCAATGGAGAAAGAACCATTGGAACTAATAAGATAAGACCTAAATAGGCTAGAACCATGTTTATAAGCCACCCCTAGTCTTAGTATCTATTTCATGGGGTTTGAGTACCTATTTCCTTGAAGAGATCTCTTAGTGAATTCTTGTTTCTTGGTGCTTGGGACTTCAAAAAGTCTAGTGATTAGGTGATATTGTCTTGTAGGGTTGTGATAACTTGAAATCAAGTCCTTCTTGATACTTTTGATAAGTATTTCAGCACTAGACCCTTTACCTTGGGTGTTGAGGGGTTCAAACTCACTAAATTGCTCATTGTTTGGAGGCTTCCGTTGACCACTATTGCATCAATAGGAGTCTATTCAATAAATTGGGGAACCTAATAAATCTAGTGATGAAGTTGCAGAACTTGATATCTTTGATGAAGATAAACTTGAAGAAGAATTGGGTGTGTAACCAACTCAATAGAAATAGATGACGGGATTGGGTCTGTGACTATGCCCAAAAAGGCCTTCTGATCCTCCAAGGCAGTGCATCTTAAATGAATTAGAGTGTCCATTGAAAATTGAAATTTGATAAACTGATATTAGTATTCTAATTTTTGAGAAATCTGAAAGAGAACCTGGCACTCATAGACTATTTTCAAAAAATCTTCTTTCACAATCGTAAATTAACTAGTGTAGATCATCTATTTATAAGCCCTGGGGCCCAGGCCTGAGCCCTGGCCTCTAATTGAAATTCTTTCTCTGCCCTAAAGATCTAATTAATTTGTTAGTTAAATGGTAATTGTCCTTAAAAAATTTCTAAATCTTTCATATTTAATGCAACGGTGGGTGAAATTGGAAACAAGACTTATGATAAGACATTTGCTAGCTTGGGAATAATGAAGGAAGTTGGACATAACAATTCTTTAATATAAAAAAATTTGAAACCTATGCCCACTCCGTAGAAACAATGAGAAAAGTACATTAGCTATGAAATGGTGATAGGAAATGAAGCTTTACCATTGATGTAAGATCATCGAGCAATTAGAAAACAATGTCCTTAGATGAAATGATGTTTTCAATTAAGCCTTAAGGCATTATTCTATCAAGGTAATGAATCTAATGATGTGACACATATCTATCATTGAAAATTGAAAGGCACCATCTAAGTAGCCATTAATTGATAGTTACATTACTTTAATTGATGTCATCTACTCATCACCATTAATTAATAATTTTACCTAACATTACAGAAGATTTCCACCATAATTCTACTTTTTTAGTGTCAAAAAATGAGGTCACAAACTCACATGTCCGTTGGATTACAACATATCAATGACCAAAGGTGAATTTCAGGCCTATTTTTGGTCTTCATAACCTTTATGAAAAACTCTTGGCAAAATCATGATATGTGGTATGATTGATCGTGGGCTTATTGGATAAGGATCATAGTGATGGGACCCATTGCACCCACTAGTACAACTTCAACATCAAATCAGAACAATTGGATTAAGAGAGATCAATGGTGGAAGGTCCATTTTAGATGGAATGTTGACATAGGACAGGTAAGGAGGATCCAATTAAGGACAGTCATCACAAGCATCCAAACACCACAATGTAGAACTACTCAACAAGGCAATATTTTCAACTGAATTCTCATTAACATGCCTAGTTGTAAGGCCTTCTGGGTTAGGGCCAAATACGATCAAGGTATTTTTGCAATCTCTTAGCTAGTCTAGCTCTCAAACAAATCAGCTACTGATGGAAACCCTAAGGCATATCTGAACTTGAGCTCGCAAGCCTCCAAGCAATCTCCTTGTCTCCAAGCATGCAAACCACTAGCTCTTCTATTACAACTATCAAATAACAATTTGATCTTCATGATCTTGAAGGATCCAAATCTAATCACTATTAATTTTCCTCCACTGACCCCCATTCTGCCTAAACAACTACCCCAAACACTCCTTAAATACTAATCTTCAGCCACAAGTCGACTGGAAGAAACAATTAACTCCTAAGCCAAGTCATCTCCTATTACAAAAAAATATTAAATGCAACTGTAGACACCTAAAAATCCTTTAGAAAATAAAGTATTTTTATTTTCTGAAAAACCCCTGATGACATCATCATTTATTAATTAATTATTTATTTAATTAATTAAATTTTATTTTTTATGTTATAAATCCCTTTATCTTAATTAAAAATATTTAATTAAGATATCCCTCCCAAAAATGTTTAAATCTTATTTAAACATTATTTCCCTATTTATTAATAATTTAATTAATAAATTGACCAAAAATCCCAAAATAAATTATTTATTTATTTTTTGCCCAAAACTTGGCCAATTTCCTTAAGACCACTAACCTCTTCCAGAATCTTCTAATCCTCCTTTAATTTTGATTAAAAGCTAATCCCATCATTTCCTAACCCTAATCCCAACTCAAAATATTTAATTAAGATTAAATATTTAATCTTCATATTTGTTAAATTCATTTTTAATAAATATTCTTAAAACCTAAACCATGGAAATAAATAAATCTTTATCTATTTCCTAAAATCCATATTTATCCTAAGGAAATTCTAGACTCTTCTAGAAAGTCCTAATCCTAATCCTAATCCTAATCCCCCCCTAATCCTGTCACATTCCCTAACCAAAGGTTAGCCAACTCCTAAGCTTAACCCAAAGTCAACAAACTTCTAGAAACTTCTCTTACATGAATTAAGTGCATTTAAGGCCTCCTTATCCCTCTTACATGCATTTATCATGTATTTAAGAAGCCCCTCACCCCTTTCTTACACCCTTTGACCTTAGGCACATTTCTCAAATTGTACACATCCCTCCCATCTTTCAACCCAATGCCCTTATGACACTTGTCACAAGGAGGTGGCCCTGAACTAGCACAATCCATGTGCTCCCCTTTGAATGAATCTTGGCCTCTCTTAAGGATTTTGATCCTGGCCACTCATTCCTCCTTCCCAAATCCTATAAATGCTCCTCATTTCTAAGAGCAAAACACCCATTCACCTTTCATTTTAAGCATTGTTATCATGCCCTTTTACTTCTAGCCTTAGCATAATCATCCTAATTTAGCTTACTTTCAAGCATTTTAGCTCATCTTAATATAGCAATAATGAATTAACATAGTTTATTTCATTATTTTGCATAAGCATAGCATCATATCACATCTCTATTTGGTCTAAAATTAATCTTAGCATAAACATCATGTAGCTTAATCTTCATTTCAACATCATTTGATCCTTGAAGCCTTAGGGGAAAATCAGGTGTTCTATACCTATTTTGTGCCATTTATGGGGTTTTTATGGATCTCAATCCATCTTAAAATGCATTAGAATATGCTCCAAGTGCTTAGAGAGCACACCCACATCCCCTAAGCAAGAGCAAATCAAACAGTGCTTGGGTGCATCTGTTTTAGCTCAATCTGAGGTGGCTTAGTTTAGAGTTTTATTTGTTTTGAATTGATTTCATGCTTAGACTAAAATCTAAACTTTGTTTGGTTTGAGTCTTTCAAAAAAGATATCCTTAAAAGCCTTGTCCACAACAACAATAGTTGGCTCTCAAATAGCCTTACAAACATTTAATTCTCCATGTCAGCCATAAGATCTACATAGGAGAATACAACAAAAGATACCAACAAGAAATGCACCAAGTTTGCCAACCAAACCCTCAAGAACTCCAGTTGGTAAACCAAAACAACTAAGCACCAGAGAAACAATTAAGCACCAAAGAAATAACCGAGCATCAGTGAAACAACTGACTGCACCAAGAAACACCGAGCAACATGGGCATCACTAAGAACAAGTTCCACCAAGCATAAAAGGTTTCACTGAGTTCCTTTAGCAACTGAGCTTCCCTCAATAACTAAGACCATCGGTTAAAGCTACAACCAAGTAACACAAAACCAAAAAAACACACCTCCACACAGATTAACCAAGTACCCCAGAATGCCCCTACATCAAACACCCCAGGTTTGAAAAGATGTTCTCATAGGTTGGAAGAACATCTTCCGGGATTTAGCACATAAACCCCAAATTGGTTCTTCACATACATGTCCTGCAACTTTTCAGCTTGCATACTCTTCCACTTTAGCTTCCTCTATCTTTTTAAGTCTTTCCTTGATAACACACATGCTTGTTCTCCATACCGATCCTCATTCCTCTTAGGATCCACCAACTCAACTTGGCTACCAATACTTAGACTTCTCTTACTCAGTGTTGTATCCAGAAAAGGCATCAGGGAAAACTTCCTATCATCTTTCTCAATAGTAAATACATTCTTGACACAATCATACATAGCTTTGCAATCATATTGCCAAGGTCTACTGAGCAATATATGACAACTATTCATCTCCACAATATCACACAACACTAGATTCTTGTGGAAAAAATGGAGCAAGGGAAAGGGGAGCAAATGATCATTAATATTAAGGAGGAGTTGGTGTTCAAAATGGATGCTTATGCTCTTAGGCTGCCAATATACCCTTAGGTTGATTTTAGGATTGGTAAGTTCCAAAATGTATGAGGATCTTAGGGTAACTAGACCAACTATAGGGACAAGACTACCCTCTTCACTTCTAGTGCTGCAAAACCAAGGCGGGTGCACCTAACCCAGTGAAAACTATACTTCACACACCAAAGACTGGGTCTAAACAATAGATTGATAGTAAGAAAGTACTAAATGCTAACCTCACATTCATTTTTCTCCATTACTCTAGGGTAACAAAACCACACAACCAAAGACTTAAAGCTTATAAAGGTTATTGATTTTAAGGTTTCAAATGCAATAACTTCAACCAGTGTATGTTAACAAGAGAGGTACTCATTTAGGCCAGTGCCTCATCCATTGGGCAAGATTCCTTAGACACAAAGACACACAAATTTGAAAATATCTAAGAATTCATAGCCATAAATATATTTATCCTAATCTTTACTACTTGTAAGACATCCTTACATAGACAAGGGAAAACTCATATCCCATTTAGAGCATTGTTTAATCCAATCCTAGATTAGAACTCAAGAATGAAGATACATACATAAAAACACTATGTAATGAGCTAGAAAACTCAAAGCTTACTTGACATGCCACAAAGGAGAGATAAGAATAAAATATTTGTATTAAGTATGATGAATTCCTTCTGTGTATACAATGAATCACAAAAAACACTACTTGAAAACTATAGCTTAGACCTGCAACTTTCTTCTTTTATCAACAAACACTGAATCAAAAATTATTACAAACCCTTGACTGAGAATAGGGCTCACCAAGCAAAATTTTTTGAACACCTAACTCCCAATGCCTTTGAATGATCATGAAAAATCCTTTTATCTCAAGGATTGCAACAAGAACTGATGATCATTCAAAGCAACAAATTCAAAACTACCTAACTCAACAAAAAGATTGAAATCCAAACAAGACAGGATCCAAGCGCAAGGCTAGTAAGATCAAGAATAATCATCAAATTTTGCAACAGATCTGACCCTGTACTAGCTCCAAGGACAAAAAAAATCATGCTGGAACAACCATCAGGACCTTCCTCATAAAATCTCACCCACAACCAAGCTGGAACAATAAAAAATGGTCTTGTAATACAGCTTCATTCGATGCACTATCTCCAAACCCTACAGAAACAATTTGAATTTGAAAAACAACAGATACAAGCTCTGGTTTAAAACATGACCGTAGATCCCTTTATTTCTTGGCAGATCAGGTGGCTTATGTTAATCTCTATAATAGTCATGAAACCCTAAAAAGTCCATGTCCATGCCAGCAGTCAACACCAATGAAAAATGTGCACATCAGCCCCCTCTGACATACATGACCCACCCGTGTCAGTGCCTGAGAAAAAGTAAAATCAATGGCTGGTGCAAGATCTCATGGCTCTGACAAATTCCATGAGAACTTACACCAATCTTAGATCCTTTGCTGATGTTAGGGCCCTCAAAACATATCCACAACCAAGTCCCACTGACATGTCCAATCACATAGTGTGGACCAATCAGATAACGATAAATAAGCACACCTAGCATGTGGACCCACTGCACTTTATCCCCTCTGAAAAAGGTAGAATCGACAGTTGTCTCATGATCTTAAACCTCTGACACATCCCATAAGATCATATGCTCATTGTTGATTTTCTGACAATGTCAAGACCCTCTGAAAAACTCAAAAACTAGGTCCCATTGACAAATACCACTATATTATATCATGGACTAATGAGAAGCCACCATTCAACACTTTTCTGACAATGGGCCTAGACCCCTAACTATGCACAGTCACACTGACAACATGCCACATCACAACCTAGATGACCAATAAGATCATGACATGTCAGCATCCACAGGAAGGGAGGTGCACCCAAAAATCTTTCATAGAACACATCAATGGCTATCGTTAAGGCATGATGTTAAAGCCTGCACATCTCCCGTCAGTGAAATGGCAACAACCATAGATTTTGAAGACTCTTTAACCGCCAGCAGGGAAAGACAACAAGGCCCACTGGGATAGGTGTTGTGAAGTCATGTAATCACATGTCAGAACCCCCTGATAGCCTACAGTCTTGTGAACAGGCGACAGCCACACAGAACAAAGGCTTAAGACCTAGGAAAATATTAAACCCACCGGGACACTTAGGAAAAGCAACAAATATTAAAAGGGGCCCGAAAATAAAACCTTTAGTCGCAAGATCACATAACATGAAAAAGGTTCATGCGATCATGTGACAAAGAGGTTAATAATTTAGCACATGTGTTTTAGAGTTTTAAGTGGCCTGAATAAAGTAACACAAAATTAGAACAAGGCCAAGGCATTTTTAGGGCTTTTTCACTACAACGGCTAGATTTTCAAAATTTTAACCTAGGGTTTGAGCTAGAGACCTAAAAAAAATTGCAGAGATCGGTAGAAAAAAGGTAGAGCCATGAAAAAATTCACAGGTGCTAATAGTGGCTCATACTCGGGGACGTGTATCTCCTACAGATACAATGAGCAAGCTAGAATCTCCTGGAAGAGTAGACCAACTCAAAACTTCAACCCAAAAAATAAAAATAGACGATTGTACAGGGGAAAACCTAAACTACTGCTCATGGAAAAGATACTTTAGGAGAAGTAAAACTTTAGGAATTGTCCATGAACAGGCAATTCCAAAGTACCACCAGTTAAACCTTTCAGGACATAAGAATCTATCCCCCATTTGCTCTCAATAAGATAAGGGCCCAACCAAATTGGATCAAACTTTCCATGCTTCCCCTTATCTTCTAACCTTGCATTCCACATCAAGACAAGGTCATCAATTTCAAAACTTCTCTAGGTAGCCCTCCTATCAAACAAATTCTTACATTGTCTCTACAATGCCTCATTTCTTTCATGTGCATCTCTCCTCACCTCCTCCAATTGGATTAGTTCATCCATTCTTACTCTCATCTCATCATTCAAATCTTCATCATATGCCTGGATGAACTTATACATCTGCAATAAATTATTTTGAGGTAGTCTAGCACTTATTCCATATACCAAATCAAATGGAGCACAACCTATGGCCTTCTTTACAGTTACCCTATCAGCCCATAGTGCCCACCATAACTTTGAGTCCTAGGCTTTCTTATTCTTGTCCAACACTCTCTTGAGAATCTTAATCAAACTTTTGTTACTGGACTCAGCCTAGCCATTTCCTTGTGGATGATATGGGGAAGAAAATGAAATTTGTATCCCATATTGCTGACAAAAATCACCAAATTCCTGTGATCTAAAACACATTGCATTATCAACCACAATTACCTCTGGGCAACCAAATCTGGTAAGGATGTTCTACATAACAAAGTCTGTCACAACTTTGCTAGTAGCCTTTCTAGTGGGGATATCTTCAACCCACTTGGTAAAATAATCTATTACTACCAGTATGTAAGAATGTCCACCACTAGATTTTTTTGGAATCCCCCCAATAAAGTCAATACCCCACTTCTAGAAAGGAGCTTGAACTGCAACAGGTCAGAGTGGAAAATTTCCATTAAACTTCAACTTTCCAGCAAATCTCTGACATGCATCACATTTTATTACAAACTAATGTGTATCCTTAAAAACTGTAGGCCACCAAAATCTAGACCTAAGGATCTTGTGAGTTGTGGTCTTTGCCATATAGTGTCCTCCACAAACACCCTGGTGCATTTCCTTTAATAGAGACTTAGACCTCTCATGATCTATGCACTTTAGCAATACTCCTTCATTGCTTCTCCACCATAACTTACCATGTATAATGGCATACCTTGCAGATTGTAACTTGATAGTTCTCCTTTTATTTTCATCCATCTTAGGGGGAAGGATCAATTTCTGCAAGTAACCAATAACATCTTTGTACCAGTCACAATAATCCATATCACAAACATATGGCCTTTGTTCTTCTTCTAACATATTCACATGATTTGAAATTAAATTGTTTTGTGCCATTAATTTTGCAAGACCTAAGCCTCTTACCAAATTTTTAATCTAGATATCAATATTAAATTCTTGGATCCTATTGATCCATCTACATCTTTTCCCTGAAACTTCTTGTTGCACCAATATATCCTTAACTGCAGCACTAGGACCATAAGCAACCACCTTAGCTCCCACAAGGTAACATCTAAAAGCCTTTACTACTTTAACTAAGGCATAAGCCTATTTCTCAGTAATATCATATTTCAATTTTGCTGCTTGTAGGGATTTAATAAAAAATGATATAGGTTGTTCATATCCATCTGAATTCTTTTGCAATAAAATTGCTGCAACCGTATGACAAGAAGCAAAAGAAAAAATCTACATGGGCTTACCATAATCAGGTGTCCTCAAAATAGGAGCATCTTTGATGGCCTTTTTGATATTTTTGAAAGATTCATCTACTTCTTCATTCCATTCAATCTTTGCTTCTTTTTTCAACATTCTAGAGATAGGGATACTGCTTTCTGCAAAATTTGTAACAAATCTCCTTAGAAAGTTTACCTACCCAAAGGACTATATTCCTTTAACATTTCTAGGTGGTGAAATATTTTCTATAGCCATAACCCTTTTAGGGTCAATTCTTACTCCATCCTTGGACACAATATGTCCTAAGAGCTTTCCTTTCACAACACCAAAAGAACACTTCTTTGGATTCAAAGAAATCCCATACTCCAAAGCCCTAATAAAAATCTTCTCAAGATGTTCACAATGTTGACCTTCCTTATCTGAATATGCTGTGAGGTCATCTTGATATACCACTAGAAATTTGTTTATGAAGTCTGCAAAGGCCACATCCATAGCTCTCTGAAAAGTAGCTCCTGCATTTGTCAGACCAAAAGGCATTCTAACATAAACATATGTTCCCCAAGGGGTAGTGAATGCAGTCTTGAACTGTTCTGACTCCTTGACCATGACCTCATTATATCCAGAGAAACCATCCATCATAGACAGTAACTTTGAACCAGTAACCTTCTACAACATATTTTCCATATTAGGCAAACCATAATTGTCCTTCAAAGAATTGACATTCAAATTCCTAGAATCAACACATAACCTAATATCACCATTCTTTTTTCTAACTGGAACCAAGTTTGACACCCAAGTAGAATGTCTGACAGGCTTGATGATGCCAGCATCCATCATCCTTTTGAGTTCATCTTGCATTTTTGGTACCAAGGTAGGATTCATAGGCCTTAACTTTTGCCTAAAAGGTTTAGTTCCTTCTTTCAATGGTATCTCATGCTAGAATAGGTCTTCTCTATAGGCTTTTAAATCATCATAAGACCATGCAAAGACATGTCTAAATCTTTTGAGAAGATCAATTAGATTATTCCTAGTTCTTTGGGATAAACATTTACCTATGTAAACATTTTTAGGTATTTGACTTGTTCCTAAATTTATTTCCTCCAAATCATTTATCTTATCAACAAATTTAGGAAAACAAGTCCTTTCTTTATCATCAAATTCCCTCTCAAGAGAAACCAATCCCCTTAGGATCCTATTTGACCTTAATTGAAAAACTTCCTTCCCAAGAACATTCTCTTTTCCATTTTTGATGTCAACATAAGTGCTGAAATCCATCTCATGACCATCAAAATGAGAATCACACTACAAAAACCTTAGTATATCCTGATCATTAGAAAAAACTTGCCAATTCTCAACATTGTCTAGGATAGAAGGCCTAGACTTACACTCAATTTTGGATATCCCCGCAAAAGTAATATCCTCTAGCCTTAGTGCTATGTTTGCCAATAAATCAGCCATCTTGTTTTGGCTTCTATCCACCCAATCAATACCAAAGGCACTGAAACCTTCAATTTCATGCCAAATAGCATTTCTATATTGTTTCATCCTTTGATTCTTTGGTGCATACCTTGATCTAGTCTGAGAAATAATTAACTCAGAGTCACCAATCACCCTAAGATGTTTGATTCCATGTTTTGATGCTTGTCTCAAACCAATCAGTAGGGCCTCATATTTGGCAACATTATTTGTGCAAAGGAACAAGAGAGTGAAAGAAAACTTAAAAGTCTTACCACTTGGGGATATCAATAGCACTCCTACACTAGCACCTTCCTTAGAACTTGCTCCATAAAAATACAAGGTCCATAAAACATTACCTTCTACCATGTTATTTTCATCATTAGCTAGAAGGACAGGCTTGACCTTTCCTTGAACTTCTCTCTCCTAAACTTGGAAGAACCAATATCAGTGTCAACAAAATAATTCATGTTGTCCTCTTCATCCTCCTCAATCATATGTGGGGTTCTAGCTTCCCTTGAAACTTTCACACTTTCTCCTTCAATACTAAAAGTAGCAAAAGACAAGTCACATTGAATACTTCCTCCCATAGAAGCACTCCATTTTCTAGATAATAGAATTCCATACTAAGGAGGAATATCAACTACAAGAACACTCATAGTTAATTGTTTGTCAAGAAATGCTGCTAATTTATAAGGCAAAGCCTTAATGGTACCAATAACTAGTACTTCTCTTGAGTCCATAGCTTGGCATCTCCCATGAGGCGTATCAACCTTTAGCCCTAATGACTTCATGATCTTTGTAGGCATGATAGTGTTTGATGCTCCTGAATCAATCATGCAATTCTTCAATAATTTTCCATTTATCATAAGGGACAAGAAAAAAGGATCAACTGTCCCTGATGCAGTATTTACAACATTTGCATCCAAATACTTCTAAGGAATCTCAGAGACAATTTCTTCATTCTTACCATCAGGTGTGTCATCTAAAGAAGCTACATGCTTATCAATCCTACTCATTTCTTGGACCCTTACTGAAGAAACACCATTTACCCAATCTAAGGCCTTGACCTTGTGTTCTTCTATTCTCATCATTTCTAACAATGGAACCTTGATAGTTATTTGTGAAAGCAATTTAGTCATATCAATGGGAACATATGTATGGTTGCCCATGTCTTCCTTAATCTTAGTGCCATCTTTATCTTCTACTTTGACAGTCAAGTCAGATTTACCTTTGTGTAGAAACTCATCTTCCTTTTGAGGTATAGGAACAACTATCTCTGGTGTCTTTTCTTTACCTTGAGGTATTGCAACAGGTCCCATCTTCTTTTTTACTTTAACCTTACTGACAACACCAACATCTTTCTCCTTTTCCTCATGTTGTTGTGTACTCTTTTCTGATTTTTTGATAAACATGCTACTGGGTTTACCATTTGTGTTTCCAATTGTCCTATTTCCCAAATTATAATTGCTCCTAGCTTGAGTGACCATGTCTGTAGTGATTTGAGCAATTTCCTCATTAGAGGGTCTCCTTAAGGAAACATGTTCCTCACACTTCACTGTACCACATACAACATCATCAAATTCTTCTTCCTCATCATCAGTAGAGTCAAACTCATCCCATGCATGTGAAGAAGTCATTGCACAACCATTCTGATCATATTGCTCATCCTGTTCTTGGTTCTCAGATAAATCCAGAGCAATAACACAATGTTGTGGACTATGAGGAGATTGACAAGCAACACACCATGGGATATCATCATTCATGTTAACTAAATTTCTTTGCAAAGGATCATGAATCCTATCATCAGGCCTATCCCTTTTAACTGGAAAAATGGGCTTGCCATCCTTCCACTAAGTATTGTATGGGTAATTCTGCATTCTTGGTTGCCTGCCAAAATTACTTGAAATAGGTTGGTCATTTGTTGCAACCCTATTGTTTCTTTTTTCATTAGGCTTTAGATCCTCTAAAACACTTAAAATCTACTTTAGATTATCCTCCTCCTTTGGCTTAAAATTAGCAGACCTTCCCATCTCTTTCTTATTTTGCATTTGAGGCCTATAATCATCTCTTCTCCCTAATTTTCCTGATATTCTTCTATTACTTTCTATGTTGATAGTCAACTTGTAAGCCTCCCCAAGATTTCTAGGGTTCTTATCCCTTAAAAGTTAACCCATCTTTGCATCAAAAGCATTTAAGTATGTCATAAGACACACCCTATCATCTAATCTGATAACTTGTAGGAGCCTATGCATAGCCTTTTGGAATCTTATATTAAATTCAAGGACCTCTTCATTATGATTTTTCTTTATGTTATTGAATTCATTCAAAATAAAACCCTCATTTGTTTTATCTCCATAATGCTCCTTAAAACAAGTCTTAAATTCATTCCAAGATCCTATACTAGCATGGGGCAATCCTCTAAACTAGTCGCTAGCATCCTCAATCAGAGATTGTACAAATAATTTCATTACAACATCATCAGGCTCAACATTATAATCATCTATTACATCCATAAAAATTTTTAGATGTTCCTCACATGTGATGACATTGTTCCCAACAAACTTTGGGAGCTTCTTTCTAATTTCATCAAGAATTACATTAGGATAACTAGGAATACCAAAAAAGATAAGTTGTTTGTACCTTTCATGAACAGGAACTCATTGAGGTGGGTCCATTCCTTGAGATGTAAATGTCCTTGTGTTTGAACTAGCAGGAATTTTAGTAGCACCCAGAATGCCATTTGTCTGAGTTGTAATGTTACCATGATTCCCACCTTGCCCCAAGAAGGAAGTAGAAACAGTTGAAGGTCCTGATGTATGCTTGAGAAAACCAATCTTCTTCCTTATCTCTATAGTAGTGGCCTCCAATTCTACCTTCTCTAATTCTTTATCTAATATTTCTTCTTCCTTTCTAGCCTTCTCAAGGTCTGCATCTAATCTCAACCCTTGCTCTAATGGGTCTTCCACATGAACTTGTTCATTGATCTGAACTCCAACAACTTTCTATTTGCCTTTATCTCTAGGCCTAGTTATATCATGTGTTCTCTGCACAATAGGTTGTTCGTCTACTCTTTCAGGCTCTGGGAAAAAATTAATTGCCTCCAAATCTAACAACTACCTCTTTAGCTGATCAGCCCTTATCATGGCTTGTCTTACTCTGTCTTCTTTATCTTTCTCTCTTTGCTGTCTGATAGCAACTTTTTCTTGGACTCTTCTTTCCAATTCATAGACCTCTTCAAAGATCTCTTCTGATTCTAGGAGAGTAGTCTTAGACTCATCATCTCCCACTTGAAATTCATCCTCATACTGGTTCAATCCCAAATCAACAACCTCTTCATATTCTAAAATATTTTCTTCTTGACTAGGCTTGGTTTGAGTTTCTTGCCTTGTATCCTTTTTACTTCTCCAAGTATGAGAAACATTTCTTTTCTTCTTTCCTCCCCTTGTCTAACTAGGCCTAGAAGAGCTTGGAAAACCTTCTTCCATTCCATCTTCAGGATGCTCCTTTCTTTGAAACCTAGTACCTTTGTAACTCATTTTATAAAAATCTACTGACTAGCACTGCTGCAGAGATGTTTTGAGTCACCACCCAAGAATATTGGGAATCTTACAATAAAACTTCCTCACTAACAAATATCCAAATGAGTTTGACAAGACAAGGGACAAGAATAACCCTATTTCTTCCAATGATGACGTACTGGTTACTATATACTTGTGTAACACTCCCCAGCAGAGTCGCCATCTTGTTGGTGTTCAAAATGGACACTTATGCTCTTAGGCTACCAATATACCCTTAGGTTGATTTTAGGATTGGTAAGTTCCAAAATGTATAAGGATCTTAGGGTAACTGGACCAACTATAGGGACAAGACTGCCCTCTTCACTTCTAGCTCTACAAAACTAAGGTAGGTGCACCTAACCTAGTGAAAACTATACTTCACACACTAAAGACTGGGTCTAAACAACAGATTGATAGTAAGAAAGTACTAAATGCTAACCTCACATTCATTGACTCTCCATTACTATAGGGTAAAAAAACCACACAACCAAAGACTCAAAGCTTAGAAAGGTTATTGATTTTAAGGTTTCAAATGCAATAACTTCAACCAATGTATGTTAACAAGAGAGGTACTCATTTAGGCTAGTGCCTCATCCATTAGGCAAGATTCCTTAGACACAAAGACACACAAATTTGAAAATATCTGAGAATTCATAGCCATAAATACATTTATCCTAATCTTTACTACTTGTAAGACATCCTTACATAGATAAGGGAAAACTCATATCCCATTTAGAGCATTGTTTAATCCAATCCTAGATCAGAACTCAAGAATGAAGATACATACATAAAAACACTATGTAATGAGCTAGAAAACTAAAAGCTTACTTGACTTGACACAAAAGAGAGATAAGAATCAGATATTTGTATTAAGTATGATGAATTCCTTCTATGCATACAATGAATCCCAAAACACCCTGCTTGCAAACTACAGCTTAGACCTGCAACTTTCTTCTTTTATCAACAAACACTGAATCAAAAATTATTACAAACCCTTGACTGAGAATAGGGCTCACCAAGAAATTTTTTTTGAACACCTAACTCCCAATGCCTTTGAATGATCATGAAAAATCCTTTTATCTCAAGGATTGCAATAAGCACGGATGATCATTCAAAGAAACAAATTAAAAAATACCTAACTCAACAAAAAGAATGAAAGCCAGACAAGACAGGCTCCAAGCACAAGGATAGTAAGATCAAGAATAATCATCAAGTTCTACAATAGATCCGACCCTGTACTAGCTCCAAGGATAAAAAAATCATGTTGGAACAACCATTAGGACCTTCCTCATAAAATCTCACCCACAACCAAGTTGGAATGATAAAAAATGGTCTTGTAAGATGGCTTCATTCGGCGCACTATCTCCAAACCCTATAGAAACAATTTGAATTTGAAAAACAATGGATACAAGCTCCGGGTTAAAATGTGACTATAGATCCCTTTATTTCCTACCAAATTTGGTGGCTTACGTTAATATGTACAACAATCATGAAACCTTGAAAAGTCCATGTCCACGCCAGTAGTCAACACCAATGAAAAATGTGCATGTCAACCCCCTCTGACATACAAGACTCACCCACATCAGCACCTGAGAAAAAGTAAAATCAACAACTGGTGCAAGATCTCATGGCTCTGACAAATTCCATGAGAACTTATGCCAACCGTAGATCCTTTGTGGATGTCAGGGCCCTCAAAACATGTCAGCAACTAGGTCCCACTAACAACATGTCCAATCACACAGCGTGGACCAATCAAATAATGACAAATAAGCACACCTAGCATGTGGATCCACTGCACTTTATCCCCTCTGAAAAAGGTAGAATCAATAGTTGTCACATGATCTTAAACCTCTGACACATCCCATAAGATCATACGTCTGTCGTTGATTTTATGACAATGTTAGGACCCTCTGACAAACTCAGAAACCAAGTCCCACTGACAACTGCCACCATATTATATCATGGACCAATGAGAAGCCACCATTCAATGCTTTTTTGATAATGGGCCTAGACCCCTGACTATGCACAGTCACACTAATAGCATGCCACATCACAACCCAAATGACCAATAAGATCATGACATGTTAGCATCCGCAGGCAGGGAGGCCCACCCAAAAATCTTTCATAGAATGCATCAATGGTTGTCGTTAAGGCGTGATGTTAAAGCCCTCACATCTCCTATCAGTGAAATGGTGACAACTATAGATTTTGAAGACTCTTTAACCACTAGCAAGGAAAGACAATAGGGCCCGCCGGGACAGGTGTCGTGAAGTTGTGTAATCACATGTCAAAACCCTCTGACAGCCTGCAATCTTGTGAACAAGTGATAGCCACACAAAACAAAGGCTTAAGACCTAGGAAAATATTAAACCCATCAGGACACTTAGGAAAAGCAACAAATATTAAAAGGGGCCTGAAAATAAAACCTTTAGTTGCAAGATCGCATAACATGAAAAAGGTTCACGCGATCATACGACAAAGAGGTTAGAAATTTAGCACATGCATTTTAGAGTTTTAAGTGGCCTGAATAAAGTAACACAAAATTAGAACAAGGCCGGGGCATTTTTAGGGCTTTTTCACTACAATGACTAGATTTTCAAAATTTTGACCTAGGGTTTGAGCTAGAGACCTAAAAACAATTGCAGAGACTGACAGAAAAAAGGTAGAGCCATGAAAAAATTCACAGGTGCTAATAGGAGGACCATGAACCCAACAAAAGAACCAGATCAAGCTTCAAAAAGCTAGAGGATAACAAGAAAAAAGATATTGAGGAACTCAAATCTTCCTCTGCCAATATGCAGATGTTGGCTGAATAGGCAGGTGATCTTATGAAATGCATCTAGCCAACTGTCTGTTGTCCTGCTATATTTTTTCTATCTTTTTTTATCTTTCTTTCTTGTTAAGGACTTGTTAGCTTTTTGATGTCTCTTTTTGGTGTTGCTGCACTATTTTCGATGGATCTTGAAAGCTTATTTTGTAACTTGATGTAAAATATTTTGGGTCCTTTCCAAACCTACTTTTACGTAATCAAAATACTAGATCCTTATACTAGCCAATCTAAAAATTGACAAAGCACTACTCCCTCACTTCCAAAGCATGAATATTTTGCAACTGGCCAATCCTATAAGGATGAGGATGTTTCATTCTATTCAAAACAAGTTTCTAAACCATGTCCTCAACAACAAGGTTATCGGTGTTAATATGATTTAGAACAACAAAGAGGGGGGGTGAATTAGTTGTTCTTAGGTCCAGATGTATAAAACAAACTTCAAATTTTTTTCTTTAAATTGGATCTAACAACCAAAACCAACTTGTTCATCACTGATTCGATAATATAAACATATAACATTGCAGTCCACTACCCAGCTATATCTAACTTGTAAAACACATAAATGTTTAAAACAAAACATTCACACAAGCATTAACACTAGGATTTATAGTGGAAACCCAATCTGGGAAAAACCACTTTGTAACATGCTACTATTATTTTCACTCTTCTAAAGTGAGCTCGGTTGAAAGCCAACCCTATCAAAGGTTACAATACACACTGTTAGGTGTGACCTAGTTAAAGGATTTCAATCACTCTGTTAGAAGTGAGCATTGTTATAGGACTTACATACATTCCATTAGATTGCAACCTTGTTCAAAGGATTTAAACATATGAATGTTAGGTCAACCTATGTTAAAAGGATTTTGACTATTACAATGGTTAGAAAGTAGTAGCAATATTGATCTAAAAAACATACAACTCACTTTGCAAATATCAGATCCAATTCTGTACACAAATGTTGGTTTATTGACTTTGAAACTTTGCCATCTCCATCTCTGATTTGCTCAAAACTTATCTTCAAGAAATCACCACACTTCTCCTTCAACCTTTTCTACTTATACAGTCAATAACATCTACTAATCTTCCAGCATTCTCTATTCACCCATGCACACACATACCTAATGCTTAGGTTCCTTTAATACTTCCTCAATTAGGTTAAATCATCTTTTTCCATTCAATCTCCTTCATATATCTTAGGGTTAGGTTAGATTCATTGAATCTACCTGCTTTATGTTCTTCGGCTCCTTTTCTAGAAACATCCCAAATCTCTTAAAGATTTACAATAAAACATTTTTCAGTGCATTCAATGCTTTCAAATAATCAATAAATAAAGTCAACATATTTTACATAATCCAAGAATTCAAGAATGTCAGCTCCAAATCTAAATTCTCTTCAAATATCAAAATACTGATGCTCGGTCAATACTATGATCAACTACTTAGTCTTCATGTAGAAAGCTCGATCATTACTAAAAATGTTTCCTTGGATTATATTGTCTTTCTTGGAAATTAACTGATGTTCGGTTGACACTATAATTTTCTCAGCATATACTTACTCGGTCGACACTAACATCACTCGGCTTGAACATGATTTCTCCATTTTTTCCTCGGTCAAGCCTACCAGTTCAGTCTTCAATCTTACTAAGATAAACAATACATTGTCTCATCATTGTACAACATAGTCAAGTACAATTTTTAGTATCAAGATAACTCAACCTTTCCTTAGGTGCTATTGTTACCAACCTTGCCTATCTCCTTAGCAACACTCAAATAGATATAGTACTTTCCTAAGTAGCAACAATCTTACCAGTTAAGGTTTTGACATCAATGACAACACAAAAATTTCTTCAATTGTAGTTTCCAACAATCTCCCTCTTTGGCATTGATGGCAACACCATATGATATCACTTGAATAACACATGGATTACCAACCAATCCAAAAACTTATTTGTCCATCAGAAAAAAAAATTTGTAATATCCTTAGCTTCATTTTGATTTAGAATCTATTAGCCTCACTTCTGTTACCATTAGAAATATCCATATCTCCCTCTATCTTGATCCTTCATTTTAGTTTATCATCTCCTTACTTTCCCTTTCAGTGTCATGTGTTATTATATCATCTCAGTTCATCTCCCTCTTTGACAAAAATTCCAAAGCAACAACTAAAACATACATCCATCAGATGTAGATATTATATGTGTAGCTCATTGTTTTTCCCTCTATCATCTTTCTTATGATTGATTCCTTGTCTTTTCTCTTCTTCACAACTCTAGGCCAGTTCTGAAGTGTGACAATCTTCTGCATCAATTTGTCAAATATTCTGCTATAGCATATTTGATGTAGTGCTCCTAGCTTAACTAGGCAACCTCAGTTAGGGGAAGGACCCCTAATTGACTTCTCAAATACTCATGTGCTTCTTTAGTTAAAGCTTTAGTGAATATGTCTGCTAATTGTTCCTTTGTATTCACATATTGCATTCGGACTTCTTTATCTTGTACCAATTCTCTCAAGTAGTGATACTTGATTGCTATGTGCTTGGTCTTAGTATGCATCACTAGATTCTTAGAATTGTTGATAGCACTTGTGTTGTCACAGAAAATAAGAACAAGTTTAGCGATTTCTTCTTTCATGCCTACCAACAATTATTTTATCCATACCAAATTTGAATAGTTTATTACAGCAGCAACATACTCAGCTTTAGTAGTAGATTGGGAAGTGCAATTTTTTTTCTTGTTCATCTAGGAGACTAATCTATGTCCAAGAAAGAAAACTCCACCACTAGTACTCTTTCTGTCATCTACATTTCTTGCCCAATCAGCATCTGTATATACTCTTAGTTCAAATATTTCATCCTTCTTGTAATATAGCCCATAGTCAGCAGTCCCTTTCAAGTATCTCATAATTCTTCTCACAGCCATCATGTGTGTTTCCTTAGGATTGGTACAGAATCTTGCCACAATCCCAATAGCTAGTACAATATCTGGTCTACTATGTACAACATACTGCAATTTTCTAATCATGGATCTGTACAAAGTTTGGTTCACTTCTGCAGCATCATCATTCTTAGATAACTTTTGTCTAGTAGCCATAGGAGTACTCATTGGTCTAGAATCTTCCATCCCAAAAAATTTTAGTATTTCATTAACATACTTAGACTGTGCAATGAAAATTCCTTTCTTCATTTGATATACTTGTAAACCAAAAAAGAATTTGATCTCACCAAACATGCTCATTTCAAATTCAGTTTGCATTTCATTTGAAAATATTTTACACAAAGCATCTTGTCCACCAAAAATAATATCATCCACAAAATTTTTTGCCAACAGGATACCTTTACCTTCTTCATCTTTCATGTACATATTTCTTGTGTCATTTGTTCTTGAAAATCCAATCTGTATCAAGTAGTTATGAAACCTCTGATACCATTCTCTAGGATCTTGTTTTAATCCATATAGTGCTTTGTTTAGTTTCCATACCACGTGTCTTATGTTTAGATCAATAAAACGTTCTAGCTATTCTATGTAAACTTCTTCTAGTATACCATTTAAGAATGTAGACTTGACATCCATTTGATAAACCTTGAAATATTTATAAGCAGCATATGCAAGCAGAGTTCTTACTCCTTCCAATCTAGCTATAAGGGAAAATGTCTCCCCATAATCTATTCCTTCTTTTTGTGTGTAGCCTTTGCATACCAGCCTAGCTTTGTTCCTAGTTATTTCACCTTTTTCATTCAACTTATTTCAGAACACCCACTTTGTTCCTATAACATTTTTGTTTGCAGGTCTCAGCACCAGAGTCCAAGTATCATTCTTCTCTATTTGGTCTATTTCTTCATTCATTTCTTGTATCTAGTCTTCATTTTCTAATGCCTCTCTAGTTAACTTAGGTTCAAATTCACACAGTAAACATGTTGGATCCTTTGTCTTACTTTTGGTCAGAATTCCAGTATGTTTGTCTCCAGTTATCTGTTCAGGCTTGTGATGTCTTCTTACATATTTTGCCAAAACAGGTTCAGTTCTTCTCTCCTCTATTTCATCAGGTTCCTCAACAAGATTTTTAGATTCAGCTTCTAAATGCTTGGCAACCTCTTCTTGATACTCGATAGCATTATCTTGTCACTCGACATGTTCTTGTTCTCTTTCGGCACTATTTTCTTGATGCTCAGTAGCATCTTCCTATCACTCGGCATTGCTTACCTGAGAATTGGCATTAGGTGCAAGTTTGTTACTTGCCTCTTCTTCTTCTTCAATATACACAAAAGATCTATAATCTTCTGGTTCTCTTTTTCTATCAACTTCATTTCTTTCTGCATGCTCATCAACTTTGACATTCACACTTTCCACAATTTTGTTAGTGTTAGAGTTCAAACACTTATAAGCTTTACTTTTTGTGGAATACCCTAGGAATATGCCTTCATCACTTTTAGCATCAAAATTTCCATTCCTATTGTCTTTTAATATGTAGCACTTTCTTCCAAAGATTCTAAAGTATTTAACACTCAGTGCATGCCCATACCATAATTCATAGGGTGTCAGATTTGTACCTTTCTTGATTTGTACCTGATTAAGAGTGTAGACAGCTGTACTTATAGCTTCTTTCCAATGTTTCTATGCCACATTCTTTTCAATCAACAATGTTCTTGCACAATCCAAGATAGATCTATTTCTTCTCTTTGCTATACCATTCTGTGGAGGTGTTCTAGGTGCAGACATCTATCTTTTGATTCCTCTTTCATTGCAAAATAGATTGAATTCATTTGATCTAAATTCTCCACCTCGGTCAGATCTAAGACATTTCAGGTTCCTACCTATCTCCTTCTGAACCTTAGCCAAATACCACTTAAAGAATTGAAAAGCATCAGATTTTTCTTTTAGAAACATTACATGCATCATCCTGGTATGATCATCAACAAACAAGATAAAATATCTAGCACCATAGTAACTTTGTACACCCATAGGTCCATAAAAGTCAATATGAACCAAATCTAAAATGTTATCATAAGTAAAGGATTTTCTCTTAAAACTTGACTTTGTCATTTTTCCTAACTGGCATTCCTTGCACATCACATTCTTAGGTTTCTTCAATCTAGGTAGACCTCTTACTTTCTTCTTCTTACTTATTTCTACTAGATTATCAAAGTTAACATGACATAGCCTCTTATGCCATAACCAAATGTCATCAAGTTGTGCAACCATACATGCTTCTTTAGATAGGTCAAGATATAACAAATTACCTCTAGTGTGTTCTCCACTTTCGATCAGTTCACCAATAGCATCAAATATTTTATCTTTCTTGTGATGAAATTCCACTCGGTAACTAGTGCTGTTGAGATGTGCAACAATTAGAAAATTATAATTTAGACCTTCAACCCAATATGTATTTTCACAAGAGATCTTATCAATCAGTTTAATCAAACATTTTCCTCTAATAGGACATGGTGCATCATTACCAAATTTTACACTTTTACCTCTATAATGATGTAAGGTCTCAAACTTACTCTTGTCACCAGTCATGTGATGTGAACAACCACTGTCAATAATCTATTTTTCATTCTTGTTCACATAGGAGATCAATACAATTTTCTCATCCTCATTAGATTCATCTTTCATTGCAACATAAACTACCTCAATTTCAAAATCATCACTATCAGTGTTAGTTTCTTCTTCAATAATGTAACAAGATTTCTTACCTTTTCCTTTGTAGTCTTTGTACCTTCAGTAGCTTCTATCATCTCTTCTATCTTTGTTTTTTCTTTTTCTTTCTTCATCTTTATCATTCCTATTAGGACATCTAGTAGCTATATGACCAACTTTATTACATGAAAAACATATAATAGGGAGTTTACCTTTATATTTTCCTTTTCCCCTTCTTAGTCTTCTAGCCATAAGAGCTTCTAGATCTTCAAGTTCTTCATCAGAAGTGTCATTGTCACTTTCACTTTCACTTTCACTGATGCATCTTTATTTTCCTTTCTTTGGCTTGTTGAGAACTAATTGTGACTTAAAAGAAGATTCAACATTACCAATACTACCAACAATGAAGTTATCATAGTTAGAGAGTTCAAAAGTAGTCAGCTTGCCAACCAAACTTTCCAAAGTAAGCACATTTATAGAGTTACATCTAGATTCTTGAATAGCTGAGATCTTAATAGCATATATAGGACATAGAGTTCTTAGTACTTTTGTAATTATAGTTTCATCATCAATAATCCCACTTTCTCCTCTAATAGCATTCACAACTTCTTTTATTCTACCACAATATTGTGTAATGTTCTCACCTTCTTGCATTCTCATTTCATCAAACTTACCTCTAAGACTCTCAGCCTTAGCTTTCAGTACATTTATGTCACCACCATAGATCTTTGCAAGAGTGTCCCACATCTCCTTAGCACTTGTGCAATCCTTAATGTCCTCAAATTATGGATAGCTTAGGGTAGATGCAATTTCTAGCATTGCTTGATTATGTTCTTGCTTAGCTCTCATTTCTTTGGCAGTCAAAGGTGCGACAGGTGAGACATAGTCATTCTCAATGTAGTACTTTGCAGAATCACCAATACCGGCCAGATGCAGCTTCATCAAGCTTTTCCATATAGGGAAGTTTTCCTTATTCAGCTTTGGTACCTCCTTCTTATACATCTAGATCATTTGCTTCAAGTCCCTTTAAATTTGATTTCTGTAAACACCAATAATAAGCATCAAATCTCTGATACCAACTGTTAATATGATTTAGAACAATAGAGAGGGGGGGTGAATCAGTTGTTCTCAAGTCCAGATGTATAAAAAAAACTTCAAAAACTTTTCTTTAAATCAAATTTAACAACCAAAACCAACTTGATCATCACTGATTCAATAATAGAAACATATAACATTGCAGTCCACTACCAAGCTATATCTAACTTGTAAAACATAGAAATGTTTAAACCAAAACATTCACACAAGCATTGACACTAGGATTTATAGTGGAAACCCAATCTAGGAAAAACCACTTTGTAACATGCTACTATTATTTTCACTCTTCTAAAGTGAGCTCGGTTAAAAGCCAACCCTATCAAAGGTTACAATACACACTGTTAGGTGTGACCTGGTTAAAGGATTTCAATCACTCTGTTAGAAGTGAGCCTTGTTATAGGACTTACATACATTCCATTAGAATGCAACCTTTTTCAAAGGATTTAAACATATGACTATTAGGTCAACCTCTGTTAAAAAGATTTTGACTATTACAATGGTTAGAAAGTAGTAGCAGTATTGATTTGAAAAACATACAACTCACTTTGCAAATATTAGATCCAATTCCATACATAAATGCTAGTTTACTAACTTTGAAACTTTGCCATCTCCATCTCTGATTTTTTCAAAACTTTTCTTCAAGCAATCACCACACTTCTCCTTCAGCCTTTTCTGCTTATACAGTCAATAACATCTACTGATCTTCTAGCATTCTCTATTCACCCATGCACACACATACCTAATGCTTAGGTTCCCTTAATACTTCCTCAATTAGGTTAACTCATCTTTTGCCACTCAAACTCCTTCGTAGATCTTAGGGTTGGGTCAGATTCATTGAATCTACCCACTTTATGTTCTTCGGCTCCTTTTCTAGAAACACCCCAAATCTCTTAAAGATTTACAATAAAATCTTTTTCAGTGCATTTAATGCTTTCAAACAATCAATAAATAAAGTCAACACATTTTACATAATCCAAGAATTCAACAATGTCGGCTCCAAATCTGAATTCTCTTCAAATATATAAATACCGATGCTCAGTCAATACTGTGATCAACTACTCGGTCTTCATGTAGAAAGCTCGGTCATTACTAAAAATGTTTCCTCATCTTATACTATCTTTCTCAGCAATTAACTAATGTTTGGTCAACACTATAATTTTTCTAGGCATACTGACTCGGTCAACACTAACATCACTGGTCTTGAACATGATTTCTCCATTTTTTCCTCGGTCAAGCCTACCAGTTTAGTCTTCAATCTTACTAAGATAAACAATACATTGTCTCATCATTGTACATCATAGTCAAGTACACTTTTTAGTATCAAGATAACTCAACCTTTCCTTAGGTGCTATTGTTACCAACCTTGCCTATCCCCTTGGCAAAAATCAAATAGATATAGTACTTTCCTAAGTAGCAACAGTCTTACCAATTAAGGTTTTGAAATAAATGACAACACACCAATTGCTTCAATTGTAGTTTCCAACAATCAGTACTACCACTATCAATAATTAAATCACAAATTTTACCTCTAGACTTGCACTAAGTCCTGAACAAGTTACTCCTTTGACAAGGTGAATGTCCCCGCCAGGGAACCCATAAGGAATCAGGTCTTATGCCCAAAAATTGAAACTAATTTTTTTTTTAAAATTTTATTACATTACATCATTACTACTTCACATTTACATTCCTTAAGGTTCCCTTAATGAATTCATTCACTAACATCTTTACATTACTTATCCAAATTGAATTCATTTCCTTTCTTTACTTTCACATTTTATAACAAAGAGATTGGGTAAGAAAATAACATTTCATTTACAATCATATTCCATACTTTATATACTAAGTTCATTTCTCCTTTCTACACATTGAATAACTATTCATTAAAAATTTCATTTTAACCTTAGCATAATAAACATTTCCTTCCATTGCAACATAGGAGAGATAGGAAAGATCATTCAACATTACATTATACATTTACAACTTTAATCTTTCAAATCACAACCCTTGAAACAAGCCTAGAACTATCCCTCCCAATTACATTGCTTTTCTTTTAAATTACATCTTTTTGATAATAACTCTCATTACAATAAAAAATACATGAATGGCCCAAAGGAATTACAACATATCTTTTCATCTTTCCTTCCAAGAATACATAATACAAAATACAAATATCTACATCAATACATAAATTTGAACACATCCAAATCACGAACCACGAACATGACCTCAAAATATTTTTGCCACCCAACCATGTGGAACTGATGAGGTTCCACCCCCCATGCTAGGAGATAGAACCAAGATACTCACAAGGCCCTAAGAAATCTAAGGCTCAGAAGATAAATAAATCCAAGACTCAAAAAGAACATAGAATATCATCATACCATAACATAGAGGTCAAGGTTCTAGGATACCACCTAAGTGAGTGTCATCACACAACCTATATATTGGGATCCTTCCTGGCAACCATGTAACCCCGGTCCCCCCTTTATGAATAGGGATCCATCCTAGTAGTTATCCCTGGTCCCAGTACTCCAATCAGGTTTGTGTGGCTATTATTATGTTCTCTTTCATTATCTTTTGAATCCCCCCTTCTTAGGTAAATTTTAAGGTTATCACTTTTTACAAATCCACTCATAGGATCATTTGGAAGCCACTTTAGGGTTCCAAAACCTATGGTGAGCCACTCACTTAAGGTTCCTATCCCCTTACCCCACACACGCATAAACCATGAAAACTACAAGTAATCTCAGGATGATCCATTTCATAGGTCTAGGGAACCCTCCGGTGCACTCAGGCCACCCGAACAAGTTCTGACCTTATATTATGGACTCTACCAAAAGCCAAGTATGAAAAAAAGCTTAAACTCAAAACCATGTATAGAAATTCACAACATAAGATTTCCCACATGCATTGGCACAACATTCCATAGCTTATTTCAAAAATCTAGGAAAAAGTCTCATGTGCCTGAAATTTGACTAAGTCTGAATTTTTAAGAAATCTCAAAATTAGAAATTGTATCTTAACTCCCATGAATCTAAAACCTATCCTAATCATCTTAGAAGGTACCTAAACCCTTTATACATGTATAACTTAAAGTACATAAACTTATACTTAACTGTTATACTTGTATAAAGCCTATTTTTCCTCAGTTGACACTAGTTGGTCGGTTAACACAATCTAGGTTGGTTAACACTAGACTAGTCAGTTATCACTGCATTGGTCGGTTAATACTGCATTAGTCAGTTAACACTGCATTGGTCAGTTATTACTACATTGGTCGGTTGATACTGAGTTGGTCAGTTAACACTAAACTGACCTGTCTCGATTAACACTAAACCAACCTGGCTCGGTTAATACTAAACTGACCTAGCTTGGTTAACACTAAACCAACCTGGCTCGGTTAACACTAAACCGACCTAGCTTGGTTAACACTAAACTGACCTGAAACTACAAAATATGATTGTTAATTCTAACTTGTGGGTAAAACTGGGCATTATGGGGACTATGGTTTCCTAATCTAAGCACGACCCATTTGAGATCTCCTAGTTTCCCTTGAAAATGGCTCATTAATCCATCCTATCTATCTAACAAATCTGTTCTAGATCTGGACAAAGAAAAGTGATGCACAAACTGACATGAACCAGTAAGGTTTGAATTAACAGTTCTAAATTCTAGAAGCACTCATGAACATTCTGGAAAGAAGGGAGATAAATAGAAGAATATTAAGGATCCTACAAACCAAATTAACCCAAATACAAGCATCAATTTCATAGAGAAGTCTGCAAGAGGAAAAATAGTAAGGAAATGACTGCATTTCAATACTACACCTTCATGACCCTTCCTATTTCTTACTAAACTTCCCTATTTAATTCAATAAAAGATAACTCATCCTCCCACATGTCCATAAACAAAACTATATGATCATACACAATTTTATTATCATATCATATACAAACACATTCACACACAAAGGAGAAGAATGGAGATTCTTCCCAGATTAGACCATACCTTGAGTCCTACAGAGAATCCTCTTCCCTTGACTAGATAATCTCTGCAAAGCGTCAATCCTTGAGTAGATATCCTTCTAGAAATCTTCCTTTGGCAATCAACTCCCAGCAATCCAAAAACTCCCAAACTCACATAACCCTTCACCAAAAATTTCTGGAGAAACCAATCACAGACAACTCAAAAGAAAACAAATCTTCCAAAAATTAACATCCTCCCACACACAAAAATCTGTAAATATTTATCCCCCAACTATGTGGTTGGAGAAGTTTCTTTACGGGAAGCAACTTCTCAAACTTCCATAGTTGGTTGGAGGAACAACCAAATAATCTCCCGTAAAGACTTAATCAAGGTTTTTAATAGATTTAATTAAAATATCTTTTAAACGAAAGCATAACAAGAATAATAGACAAATACCTTTCAAGGAAAACACATAGCACAATAGGAAAACAAGTGGCCTAACTTCTAGGAGGTCTTGAGTTCAACTCCCCCCTAGATAGCCAATTTTACTACAAAGGCCATTTTCCTCTTATTATTATTATTTTTACTTTTTATTTAATACATTTATTAAATATAATTTATTTAACTCACCTAATTTTCTTATTATAAACACCATATTTATAACTCAATTAATGATAACATACAATTATTATTATTTATATAAGGATGGATATATGCGTGTGCACCCACATATACACAAACCTATATAAAATACAAACAATTATAACATAATTATTTATTATACATATAAAACAGATTAATTTTAGCTCTTAACATAAACTCAGACCAACATCAAATCAAGTCCATAACATAAACTGCATTCCACTTCCCAACTAGGATCACTTCCTAAATAGAATTCTAGGTCCATGGGTAACCTCGGGAGAAACTTGGTTAAATCTCCACACATCCACAGTTTGAGGATTTTGAAGGCACACTCAGACCTGTGTAGCCAAGTGGAGATGATGCCTGGTACCTACATCTTGCATCACCAACTGATATGCATATACAAATATATATAAATATAAACAGATAGTGGCAAACAAGGAGGGAGAGTGCGACATCTTGTGGATCTCCCATGGGAGTAACTATGACTGCCCCTCCTCATCCTACACTCACATCAACTAGTGAACATTAAACCATAATAGGGTTAGATCATAATAAAACATCATAACACAAATCAATGTAAAACATTTTACTGATAGTTTATTTCTAGCCATTCATCATTAAATTATAACTCATTTAATATTTCCAAATAAACTGCAGTAACCAAATATATATTCTCAAATGTCTCATAAAATTCTAACTAAATAATAATCATAGTCCATCATAAAATCCAAAGTGTCAAAGAAATAGTCTTGTCAGTCTAACATAGGAAGATGCTAGGGTGGGCATTACACAAGGTTCCTCCTTTGCACCGAGCAATGTTCTTTGAACCAGCAAGTTCTCAGATTCAGATTCATTCTGAATGATCTCATTTACCACAGAAGTTTGTTGGTCACCAAGCTTCTTTTGTGTGCACTCAAAAGAATGGTGCCCTTCTTCACCACAATTATAAAAAGTATCCTTAAAGATAACTCTACCTATCTTCTTCTTCAATTCTACAAGTTTTGGTTCATCTTCAACAATCAGTTTATCCTTCACTGAGTGATCAATCTTTTCCTTCCCTCAGGGATTACTATGATGTCTCCTTTTCAAATTATCTCCTAAATTTACAACATATTGATAAGCATCTTCAACCAAATCAATCTTCAGCATACTAATCTCATCCTGAATATTAAATCTAAAACCATTCACATATCGAGCTACTTTTTCTTTACCAAGTTCTCTATGTCCAGACTGAATAGTCAACTTATAAAAATCCTCGGTGTAGTTTTCCATAGTCATATCTTTTTGCTTCAGATTCTACAACTTCTTAAACAAGTCAAGCTCATAGTCAGCAAGTATGAACTTAGCTTTCAATTTAGTCACCATCAACCTCCACCGATTGATCTTCATTTCACCTTCATCTTCTCTATATCTTTATAATTCTTTCCACCAAAGAGCAGCATGTCCTTTTAACTTAGTCTATGCCAATCTTACTCAAAGAGGATCTTCAATTTCTTCAAGCTCAAAGAAGTCTTCTAATTCAATAGTCCAATCAATCAAGTCCTTTGGTTTCAAAGTACCAGAGAAAGTAGAAACTTCTATTTGGTAACTAGTACTTAACCGAGCTCCAAATCTATGTAACTGACTAGCTATGTCTTCACCAGATCTGTCTCTCCGATCGTCTCCACTAGATCCAGCAACTTCAAAGTCTTCAGCAACTTCCTCATAACCATCATCAGTACCAAGATTCCTTGGCATCCTAGTAATAGCTCTTATGACCTCAGTGATCATGTCATTATTCATCAATTCCATCTCAGATCTGAAATCAACTATAACTTTCTCTGTAATCTTTGATTCCATAGCATCACAGAGATCTGCAATCACTCTGGGGTCCAATCTTCTCAGAGGCATCCTTCAAGATTTTTTAAAACCCAAAGTAATAAGTCACCAACAAGGTCCTGGTGTAAATAGCCTCAACTAGAGATCGGTTTACACACTCAAGATCTTCAAGCTCTGATACCACTTGACATAGGATAGGTAAGGAGGATCTAATTAAGGATAGTCCTCACAAGAAACCAAACACCACAATGCAGAATTACTCAACAAGACAATGTTTTCAACTAAATTCTCATTAACATGCCTAGCTGTAAGGCCTTCTGGATTAGGGCCAAATACGATCAAGGTATTTCTGTAATCTCTCAGCTAGTCCAGCTCTAAAAAAAATTAGCAACTGATGAAAACCCTAAGGCAGATCTGAACTTGAGCTCGCAAGCCTCCAAGAAATCTCCTTGTCTCCAAGCATGCAAACCACTATCTCTTCTATTACAACTATTAGATAAAAATCTGATCTTCAAGATCTTGCAAGATCCAGACCTAGCCACTATTAATCTACCCCCACTAACCCCCATTCTACCAAAAAAACTACCCCAAACACTCCTTAAATACTAATCTTCAGCCACAAGTCAGCAGGAAGAAACAATTAACTCCTAAGCCAAGTTGGCTCCTATTACAAACAAATATTAAATGCAACAATAGTTGGCTCTCAAATAGCCTTACAAACATTTAATTCTCCATGTCATTCATAAGATCTACATAGGAGAATACAACAAAAGATATCAATAATAAATGCACCAAGTCAACCAACCAAACCCTCAAGAACTCCAGTTGATAAACTAGAACTGGGTGCCAAAGAAATAACCCAACACCAGAGAAACAATTGAGCATCAGTGAAATAACTAACCATGCCAAGAAACATAGAGCAACATAGGCATCACCGAGGACAAGTTCCACCAAGCACAAGAGGTTTCACCGAGCTCCTTCAGCAACCGAGCTTACCTCAATAATAGAGAGCATCAGTTAAAGCTGCAACCGAGTAACATAGAACCAAAACAACACACCTCCATGTAGATTCACTGAGTACCCTAGAATGCCCCTGCATCAAATGTGGTGGGATATCTCCTTTACTGAAAACTCTCTCCAGAATCATCACATGTGTCATTCTTTGAGAATGAAAACTCAGGACCAAACTTATTAAATTTAAGTTAAAAACTTAAATCTCTTGAAATGTTAAATTTAATAATTTCTTCCAATTATTAAATCACCATACCAACTATACAACTATTGTATTAAATCACCAAGTTATATGCATTTTTGAAAAAAATTCACCATGACAAATAAATTAATTAAAATATTTGGAAAATAGTTTCTCCATAATTTATCAGTATTCACCAATTAAATTAATAATTTTCCTATAAAAAAATTTGTAGTCTCCATATTTTTATAAAAATGGTATACTTTATTAAAAACTTTCCACCAAATATCCATATTTTGAAACACAAATTGCCATCAATATTGAAATTTTTCGCTCCAAAAAACATGTGATTCGCCATGATATTATACTTTTCAGGAAGGGGGGGGGGGGTTCTTAAACTTATCCCTGCTTCCAATTACATTGATACACACAAAAATAGGTTTGATGCTAATTGAATTAGCTACATATTTAGACTTCATATTAAAATTGCATTTCATTATCTCAGTTAATTACATTTAGTTCATGGTTAAATATATTTCTTAATTGCATTAGTTTACATTTCATAATTAGTTGCATAATCCATCGTGTTACTTCCATTAACTATGCATTAGGTTGCATTGTCTTTAGTAAAAATATGATTATATTACAAGTTCCATTTTAGATTCATCTTATTCATTCACTAATCCACCTATGCACTATTCCATTTTATTAGATACATATGATATCCATTTATTAATCCATTATATCCATAATATTACTCATTACAAACCATCTATAATGTATTTATTATGTATGTATTCATCATAACATTAATCATTAAAATAATCCATTACATTCATCTATCATAAGGTAAATGTACATCAATATACATACATAATCCATCTTGCATACACCACATATATACATCATAAATAAATCCTACATAGAAAATCACATGTATAAAATCCACCTCCATCTGCATCACAAGTTGTTAGAACAATAACATATAGTATAACTTACAAATCACACACTATCCTGCATCATAAATGTCACTCACATAATCACATCATATAGAGTCATATGTGCATCATAAATCAATAAAAACATACATCACATAATATGCACATCATATAGGGTCAAATATGCATATCATCATTTAGAGAAATCATGAAATAATGTGTCTAATGACCATAGTTCATAAAAGTTTCCATCATAAACTAATAAAACTAAATTGAATGTCCATCAAATCATACTAAAAAATATACATCTCAAATTTGCATAAAGTACATGCATCTAAGTTTCACTATACAACTACTCTCATATCATGTCAAAAATCAAAACTGTGTAGCACTATGATTGAAGACCCCTCACGAGGCTAGCTGAGAGGATCCCCCTACATCTCCTCCCCCTTTATATCTAGGTGCTCTTAGTGGCCTCATCCCCACTAATTCCTATGAGTCTCATCCTATCGTCCATGTGACAGGAAGCTCTAAATATGGTGGTTTTCTGTGATCCTCTAACACTACATAATGGTATAGTCCCATGTAATATGAAAACTCTCATCCTTCCCTAGCTGCATCCCTCTATGCAGAGAGAGCATCCTGCATAATCTATGTCACCCGCAGGAGATTCACTTCCTAATGAACAATATCTTTGTTGTCCATGTATGTCTCTAATCTCCTTTATCATCGATCAGATCATGTACCTTCTACCTAAGGGTTCCTACCTCATGTCTCAAATCATCAAGCTCCTATGTATATCGGGCACCTATATTTGTCTCAACTATAGTAAAATCTCCAATGTCTACCCTATGATGTAAAGCATATAATGTTACATGTGTTTTATCTACCCTTTAATTCTCACCATCATAGAGTCCTTATAGCATGGTAACCCATGTCTATAGGCTAGCCTATAATGCATGGGTTGTGGCATGCTAGCTCCTCTTTGCCTCTAGATCTTCCCTAACCTATTGCAACTATGTCTATCCTCCATCATATGTATCTTGTGCTATGAACCCTGATGGTGATTCTTGTGGTAGTGGTCCTTTTTCTAGGACTTAATCCCCTCCCTATACTTGTGGCTATGCTACCGAGCTAGAACCTATAATGGTACTCCACCTACTAGCATATTCCCCACACCTCTCCTCCTCATGGAAAGAACCATAAGATGTAATATCCATCCTCCCCCATTTCCCCATCACCACCATCACCCCCATCATCACCATCCCCACCCTCATTATCCTCTCTCCCATCCCCATCATGGTTAGACCCCTATTGCTCCTCTTCTTGTACCTATGCTTGATTAGTAAGCCACACTAGTTAGTGTCCAACCCACCAATTAGTGTAAACTATAGTCATCCTTACATCCTATACTATTTCCTATATGTGTCTCCATCAAACTTGTGTCATCATCCTCCAAGACTAATGGGCTCCCCTCAAGTCTACCTTAATCCCCCACAATGATCCCACCTTTCAAGTGACCAGTGAATGTAGAAAGTCATCTAGTACTGTATCTTGAATGATCCTAAAATGTCTCCTCACTCAGGATGGAATATGAAAAGTGATGTGATGTATTGATCATCCGATCAACTAGAAGTATTTATGCACATGACCTAAGTAAAATCTATCCATAAACCTATCCTTTGACTGGTGCTACTCATCCCAGTAGCCCCACTCCTTTCATTTCCTAAATGGTGTCCAATCAAAGAATAGTAGATCATCAAGAATATGCCTCTAGTATGTTGGATTATAGAGAGGAGGAGCAAATCATTAATCCCTGATTCCAAATACCTAAAAAATTTTCCTTTGATTAACTCAGTAGCAACTCGGTAAAACAAACTTCACTATTTATCAACAATAGTAATAAACTTAAAAAATTAGTAAATCATTCAAACAAATCATGCATCACATGTAACACCAGTATTTAATGTGGAAACCCAACTTTGGGAAAAACCATTGTGGGACTTGTCACCCACTAAGAAAATACTTTTTTGAAGTACACCTTGTTAAGATCCAATTTGGTTAAATATTACAATACACACTGTTAGGTGTGACCCGGTTAAGGGATTTACCTTAGATATATTAGGATCTACACCTTGTTAGGAGTGTCCTTGTTAGAGTTCTTCAAACACTCTTTAGAACATTACCTTTTTCAAGGATTTTATAATAAGACTTGTTAAGTCCACCCTGTTAAGATATTTATGTATTACAAATGCTAGTAAGCAATAGGTAAATAAATTGACCTATAGATTTGCAACTATCTTTTCTCAATTAGATCCTTGTGCACTCTTTAATCTTCACTTCAATTCTTCATTATCCACTAGCTTCAACACTTCATCAAATCCTTATTTTTCCACTTGGAATATCTTTGTTCCTTCTTCACTGTAGTAGTTGATGACCCTTTAACTATTCAATTTTCCATCCATTTGTTCATACAAATCCATACTTTATATAGACAATTTTTTCCTCTTAATCTCCTTTGTTACATTTTCCTTTAGTCAATCTTAACCATCCAATTCATTATACCTTGAATCTGGATCTCGGTAACACATTTTCTTTTCACCTAGGAACTTGAACTTTCCTTGAAACTTGTTCCATCTCTTTTTTCCATTTAGATCTTGTTGTAGATTTTCACCTTGAATTTTCCTATCTATAGATCTCTTGTAACTCACTCTCCTTGTCATCATGATCATCTAGCTCATCATAGATAATCATTAAATGTCGATTTAATCCTTATTTAATATTTTTTCCTCACTTAGTGTCCTCCATTTGAGTTTCAGTTAACTTCACTCAGTGCCTAAACCTTTCTTTGATGTTCCATGCCTTTGGTTCCTTTGACTTTACTGAGTTACTTCTTTTTATCTTTTAACTTTACTAAGTGACATATCCTGCTTGGTATCCAAAATAACTTAACTTACCTACTTGTCAAATCATCATCACCATGATTTTCCGACTAACATAATCATATGTTAGATAGAAAACAATTATATCAACATAATCTAATCATTGTCTAATTTGTATTAGTTTCCCATTTAAGTTCTCCAACTTCACAACATCTCATTTCTTCTTCTTCTTAACTCATTCAACTTATATCATTACCGAATGATATGGTAATATAATATAAACTATAAATTAATTGCTTGACATCAATGACAAGAAAATAAATAATCTAACCTTTCTACTATCATGTATTCCTCTTATCTTGGTTAGTCTTCATAATCATCACCATCAGGTAATCAATCTTCAACATTACTATCAGTTATGGTAAAAATCTCCCTCTTTGGCATTGATGGAAACACTAATAATATTTAGTGTTCAATTGATGATGGTAACACTTCACTATCATTCATATTATCCCTCTGAGTAGTAGCTTCTCCTTTGATGTACTTGATCTTCTTGTGTCATCTTTCTAACTCTATCAGTAGTAGTCTTCTTTATTGTCCATCTTAATAATCATCAATAGTACTCTCCCTCTTTGATTTGTTCATCATTAATAATATTCTCCCTATATCATTCATTCTCCCTCTTTGAAAATAATGCCAAAGAGATAGAAACTTATACCTCAAATGTATAGATTTCTCATTACAGTCAGAAACTTATTTTTCACAACTTCAAGCTTAACCTAAAGAGTGAACAATACCATAGATTCACAATATATATATTATATTGAGTCCTTGAATTGATGCAACATGTATCATGCTTTAATGAACATTGGATAGGGGAAGAAACCCTAACTTACCTTAGAGATACTCAAAAGAATCTTTTGTTAATGGTTTTCTAAATATATTAGCTATCTATCCTTTATAATTCACATACTCCAATGTCGCAAGCTTATCTTGTACTTTCTCTCTCAAATAGTGATACTTAATATATATATGCTTTTTTTTTTTAATGCATCACTAGATTCTTTTATATGTTTATAACATTGGTTTTATTACAACAAATTTTAATTGAACCAATAATCTCTTCATGCATACCTTCCAATAATTTTTTGATCCATACAATGTTAGAACAATTCATAGCTACAACAACATACTCAGCTTCAATAGTAGATTCTAAAATACATCTATGTTTCTTTATTAACCATGTCACTATCCTTTCTCCTAAAAAGAAAGCTCCGCCACTAGTGCTCTTTCTGTCATTAACATTTACAGCCTAGTCAGTATCAGTATATACCTTGAGATCAAAATATCCTCCTTTTGTGTATAACAGACTAAAATCTTCAGTCCCTTTTAGATATCTAAATATCCTTTTCACTATAGACATATGTGTCTCCTTTGGGTTTGTAGAAAACCTTGCAACTATACCAATTGAATGTGTAATATCTGGTCAATTGTAGATAATATATTGTAGTTTACCAATCATGAATCAGTAAAGTGTCTCATTTACTTCCTTAGTGTAATCTTCCTTTGACAATTTGCAACTAGTAGCCATTAGTGTTCCAACTGATTTAGATTCTTCCATATTGAATGTTTTCAGGATCTCTTGATATATTTAGATTGTGTTATGTAGATCCCATCCTTTACTTGTTGAATTTGAAGTCCAATAAATAATTTAATCTCTCCTATCATAGACATCTCAAATTCCTTTCTCATTTCCTCAACAAATGATTTAGACATTATCTCATTTCCACCAAATATAATATCATCAACAAATATCTCAGCAATCAGAATTTTATCAATGCTATCACATTTCAAGTATAAATTATTTTTATCACTAGTCCTTTCAAATCCAGTCTTGATTAAGTAAGAGTGTAATCTTCCATACCATGGTTAGGGTTCTTGCTTCAATCGATATAGTTCTTTGTGTAGCTTGTAGACCATATCCTTATCGAAATTCTAAACAAATTCTTTAGGTTGTTCAATGTAGACTTCTTCTTCAAGAATTCCATTCAAAAATATAGACTTAACATCCATATGATAAACTTTAAATCCTTTATATGTAGCATATGCAAGTAATATCCTTACACCTTCTAATATAGAAACAAGTGCAAAAATTTTTCACACTCAATACCTTCTTCTTGTGCATACCCTTTGCAAACTAAATTTGCTTTATTTCTAATCACATCTCCTTTCTCATTGAGTTTATTTATAAAAATCCATTTTATTCCAATCACATTCTTATCCCTAGGTCTCAGTACCAGTGACCATGTGTTTTTCTTTTCAATCTGATCTATCTCTTCTTTGATAGCATTAATCTAGACTTCATTTCATAGTGCATCCTTCACTAATCTTGGCTCAAATTCATAAATCAAACATGTGTTATCTTTCAAATTACTTCTTATCATAACTCCTACATTATTGTCTCCAATAATTCTTCTTGGTGAGTGGTTTCTTCTCACATATTTTTCTAATACAGGCTTGGTAGACTGTTCATCAGTATTTTCATCTCTTGGTGGAGGCTCATCTTACTCATCGGTTCATCCTTGATAACAGTGTTCTTTCTATCATCAAGATTTCTAGCCCCCCAGTTAGCATCAATATATACCTTGAGATCAAAATATCCTCCTTTTCTGTACAACAGAATGAAATATTCATTCCCTTTCAAATTTCTAAATATCCTTTTCAATATAGACATATGTGTCTCCTTTGGGTTTGCAAAAAACCTTGCAACTATACCAACTAAATGTGCAATATCTGGTCATCTATGGACAACATACTATAGTTTACCAATCATGGATTAGTAAAGTGTCTCATTTACTTCCTTAGTGTCATCTTCCTTTGACAATTTGTAACCACTAGTCATCAGTGTTTCAACTAGTTTAGATTCTTCCATATCAAATTTTTTTAGGATCTCCTTGATATACTTAGATTGCGTTACATAGATCCCATCCTTTACTTATTGAATTTGAAGTACAATAAAGAATTTAATCTCTCCTATCATAGACATCTCAAATTCCTTTCTCATTTCCTTAGCAAATGATTTAGACATTATCTCATTTCCACCAAATATAATATCATCAACAAATATCTCAGCAATCAAAATTTTATCAGTGCTATCACATTTCAAGTATAAATTGTTGTTATCACTAGTACTTTCAAATCCAATCTTGATTAAGTAAGAGTGTAATCTTTCATACCATGCTTAAGGTGCTTGCTTCAATCCATATAATTCTTTTTGTAGCTTGCAGACCATATCCTTATCAAAATTCTTAACAAATCCTTCAGGTTGTTCAATGTAGACTTCTTCTTCAAGAATTCCATTCAGAAATATAGACTTAACATCCATCTTATAAAATTTAAATCCTTTATATGTATCATATGCAAGTAATATTTGTTAGCAATAATAGTCCACAATACAACTGAGAGGGGGGGTGAATCAGTTGTATAACAAATTACTAAACTTTAAAATTTAAGTAGCAACAATATCAAATCCAATGAACACAATGAATGCTAATGGGATAACACAATATTTTGGTCTTGGTGAAATCCTATTAAAGGTAAAAAACTCGATGACAATTAGCACCCAAAAATGATGTACTAAGAGTATAGTTATCCTTGTTAGAAGATATAGCCCTATTAGGAGCTTATTAAAATATTACAGTATGTAATCCTTGTTAGAGGACATACCCTGTTAGGAGTCAAGAACAAAAGGGAGGGCTCACTACCTAAAGAAGGTTCATGACACCTTTAGAACTCATTGTTCACAACACAAGTGTATATGAAGAAATACATAATTGTTTGAACTGTTTGGTAGCAATTGTCTTTGCTTGATCAGTTCCAATGAAGTCCACAAACAAACCTCTACTCTACATACAATAGACACAAGATCAAAACTTTCAAAACCTCTCTATATCATCATCTTCTCTACCATATCTTTTCCAAATAAAAAGAACTTTTATCTATACCTTATTACAATTCTCATAAGAAGGTCAGCCCATAAGGATTTCCTAATTACAAATGATTACATAAACCCTTGCTAAGATACACACGGTATCTAAAAAAAGTCTACAATGATTACATTACAATAATTAAGGAACAACATCCTTAATTCAAGCTCACCATCCATCATACACACTACATCTCTATAGTCAGCTTCCAAATAGATCACCTTCCAGAGTACACACCACATATGACCTCATCTTGCATTTCGTACCTTGCATAGTTCATATAACATTCTTCAATACTCTATCTTTCATCTTTGATGTTTTCATGCATTGATTCCACATCACCTGAAAGCTATACACAAAAATCAGAGGCTAACTCTATCATTTCTCACTGTCATAGTCAGTGACCAGTCTTCACAAAAACATCTATAACTCATCCAATATGAAACATTACATGATGCAATCTTGGATATAAGATCACAACACACCACTAAACTCTCATCTAACTTTGTAGCATTTGAAACATTTGTACAATGTACGTACATTGTGATAACTAGTCTGAACTCCTCATAGAAACATATGTTGACATCAGTGAAAAACACAAATGACAATAGTATGAGTGCCCATTTAGTAACATAGTGATTAAACATATTAAATGTCTCAATCACCTCCTCATGCATTAGCAATATCAATAATCTCCCCCTTTGGAATTGATGTCAACATAAGGGAAAATTCATCATCCCAAAGTTATACAACCAAAATAATCTCCCCATATAGTAGGGATTTTCTCATAGCAACACTCCCCCTTTGACAGCAATGGAAAAGGGTGCCATGAAGCAACAACTGCTTTCCAACATCTTACTTCCACGATCACTCCCCCTGAGGAGTAGATCCCTACATCTAGTCCAGATTAAGATAATGCTCTAAAAACCCCTGGACTGATACATCTCTACATCATTTAATTATGACTAGGAGGGACCTAAAATCCCAACATACCTCTGAGATATTCATGTTAGGAATAGTCCCAAGAGATAACTGAGAAGGGGGGGGTGAATTAGTTATCTACAAGATTCAATTCTTTATCCAATTAAGTATACTTAAACATAAAGCATAAACACAATGAGAGAACACAAGAACACAACACTAATATTTTGGTTACAGGGGAACCCAAATAGGTACAAACCCTGATGGGAATTGACACCCACTAATATTATGCACTAGAGTATTATGATCCTTGTTAGAAGATCCTTAACCTTGTTAGGAGTAGCTTTACAATATATTTAGTACAGTAGACCTGGTCAAGGGTTGGACCCTGTTAGGAGTCTTTCACAATTGTTCCTATTAGGGGAGAGGACACACTATCTAAGAGCTCACTGCTCAAAGGGGCGAAGGCTACAACCTTTTGAATAATAGATACACACTATATCTGGATCTTAGTGAGCTATGCTTTGAATTTCTATCTAGATCAGTTCCAATGTATAGCACAAGTACTTTACTTGGTCACATAGACATTCTTCTAATGGCTCAACACTTCACACACTCTACTCTTCTTTTCTTAATCAACTATGAACCACACTTCAACAATCACAAATGACTGCCTATAAATATCTTTCCTCTAAATGATATAATCAATTTAGCCTATTAGAACCACCTTGAAATCATAATAGAGAAACTATAACAAACTCCAATAAACATGCTGTTAGCTCTACTATGCACGCAACACATTCTGGGACCTGTCCAATAAGATAATTATAGATGTATGCTACACACTGTCGGCTCTACCAAAACAACTGAATCTTTCTCCTCAAGCTACACACTGTCATCTCTCTTAACCAAACATCAATAACTCTCCTTTAAGCTTAAATCCAAGGGTGCATACCCACAGGATAGGTGCAACTACATAACCAATAAAATCTCTATTGACTCTTCTAAATAAACACAAGAAATTGCTACTGGCAAATAGTGACTACATAACTTCACTTCTACTCATTAATAGACTATGTGTTGATGACTGAAAAATCACTAACATGTCTTCAACATATATCCAAGTGTGCAAGGCTCCATGATAACTATACGGACAACCATACATAGAACACTGCCTGTTACTCTGTTAGGAACATTGCTGACACTAGCTTCTATATAATTGTATGTACTAAAATTCAACCTCTACACCCATGATATCATTCTAATATCATGTCCATTCTACATATACTGAAAGCTTACTACATAAGAATTCCACGCATGCTACTTTCCATATGTTGTCATCAATGACAAACATACATTCAGTACTAGCCTACTAGAAAATATCCAACAATCTCCCCCTTTGGCATTGATGGCAACATGTGGAATGAAAAAACACCACCAACCCAAATGAACATTTCTTTTATAACATTCTCCATTTCCTCTTCAAAACTCCCCCAAAGATGAATCCTCCATCTACTACAATATTTTCCAATATTCTCCATTTCCTCAACTGAACTGTTGTCAAAACTGAATGCTACTCCCCCTTAGTATATTACTCCTCCTTTTTACTTCTTTTTTTCATGACTCTATATATTACTTCCCCTTTGACATCAATAGAAAAGGGTGCCATTCATTTTAAGCATTGGTGCTACTCCTGAGGTAGAGTAGTCAATGTTTCATTAGTCCCTGAGGACTGATGCCTTTCCTTCTTTCTTCTAAGTAGAATCAAGGAAGAGAATTACTCCCAAATTCTCCTTGAGATAATCAAAAGTATCCTTAGGTAAGGGATTTGTGAATATATCTACCAACTGATCTTTAGTACTCACATAGTCCAACTTGCCTTCTTTCTCTACCACTTTCTCTCTTAGAAAGTGATACTTGATCTCAATGTGCTTTGTCTTTGCATGCATCATAGGGTTCTTTGACATATTGATAATGCTAGTGTTATCATAGTGAATAACAATAGGATAATCAATCTGAATTCCAAAATCCTTTATCATCTGCTTGATCCAAACAATTGTAGAACAACTCAAGGCTGCTGCAACATACTCCACTTCTGCTATTGACTGAGAAATACAATTTTGTTTCTTGCTTGTCCAAGTGACAAGTCTATCACCAAGAAACACTACTCCACCTGGAGTACTCTTTCTATCATCAACACATCCTACCCAATCTGCATTAGTGTACACATGAAGCTCAACATTTTCTGAATTATGATACCATAGACCATAATCTATAGTGCCCTACAAGTATTTGAATATTCTCTTTACTACCATGAGGTGACATTTTTTAGGCTCTGCTACAAATCTTCTAACTATGCCAACTACATTTGAAATATCAGGTCTAGTCTGAGTAAAATATATAAGTTTACCAATCATAGACTTATATAATGTTATATCTATTGTTAGTGAATCATCTTCTTTTGTAAGCTTGCATCCGATGATCATAGGGGTTCCTACTGGCTTGCAATCATCCATCTTGAATTTCTTCAGTATCTCTTTCGCATATTTTGACTGATTAATAAAAAATACTTTTTATGTCTACTACACATTTAGTCCTAAAAAGTATTTGATAGGACCAATCATACTCATCTCAAACTCATTCTACATTTCTTTAGCAAATTTTGCACTTAGTTTGTCATTATCTCCAAAGATAATGTCATCAACAAATATAGCTACAAGTAGTAAACCTTCAAATGTCTCTCTAATAAAAAGATTACAATCTGCTACTCCTTTCTTGAATCCAATCTTTGTTAGATATCCATTTAGTCTCTCATACCATGCTCTTGGGGCTTGCTTAAGTCCATAGAGGGCCTTCTTTAATCTACATACCATATTAGGTCTGTCTGATAAGGTGAATCCTTCTAGCTGCTCAATGTATACTTCTTTCAAATCTCCATTTAGGAATGCTTACTTGACATCCATCTAATAAACTTTGAAGTTTTTGACTATAGCATAAGCTAGAAATAAGCTAATAGCTTCTAATCTGCTCACAAGTGCAAATGTGTCTGAATAATCAATGCCTTCTCTTTTTGCATATCCTTTACATACTAACATTGCTTTATTTCTTACTACTATACCATCTTCATTCATCTTGCTTTTGAATATCCACTTTTTTCCAATCACATTCTTATCACTAGGTCTTGGGACCAGTTCCCAAGTATCATTCTTAACAATCTAATCAAGTTCTTCTTTCACAACATCATGCCAATTTGAATCATTACATGCATCTTCAACACTTAAGGGTTCAATCTGAGATAGCAAACATACCACTTTACTACTAGCTGAGTTCTTTACTTGTGATCTTGTTAAGACTTTTTCGCTCTCATCTCTAATGATGTCTATCTTGGAATGATTTCTTGATGTAATCTTTGGAACTTTAGGTGATGCTAACTTATCAACCTTAGGAGTTTCTTCTTCACTTGTCTTGGGGTCATTGAATAACACATCAATACTATCAAACATTTCTTCAATAACTATCTCACTAGATTAGGGTCTAGGTTCTTCTTCAATCATGGGTGAGTAATCATGATATCTTTCTTGAATCATAAACTTTTCATCAATCTTTACATGAGAACTTTCTATGATCCTTTTCAATCTTAAATTGAAACATCTATAAGCTTTACTTTTAGTAGAGTAACCAGGAAAAAAACCTTCATCACTTCTTGCATCAAACATGCCTACTGCTTCATCCCTCTTGATGTAGCACTTGCTTCCAAAGATTCTGAAGTATTTTACTATGGGAATATTACCAAACCATAGCTCATATGGTGTTTTGTCAGTGCCTGGCCTTAATTGAATTCTATTGATGGTATAGAATATTTTATTGACTACATCTCTCCAATAGGTGTGTGCAACTTTTCATTCTATCATGATGGTGCATGCTATATCAAGGATGATCCTATTCCTTCTCTCTGCAATTCCATTCTACTAAGGGGTTGTAGGTGCACTTAACTATCTCATTATGCCATGTTCTTCACAGTACTCATAGAATCTATCAGAGGTGAATTCTCCTTCTCTATCTAATCTCAAACATTTTATCTTTAGTCTAGATTCATTCTCAACCTTAGCTTTGAATATTTTGAATTTCTCAAATGCTTCTAATTTATCTTTCAAGAATGCAACCCACATCATTCTAGTTTAATCATTAACAAAAAAAATGAAATACCTTTCACCATAGTATGATCTTGTTTGAGTTGGACCACATAGATCTATATGAATCAGATCCAACTTGTTCTCTACTGAATTTTTCTTACTCCTGAATGAATTTCTCACATGCTTTCCCATTATACATTCCTTGCATATATTATCAACTAGCTTTTCTATGCTAGGTAGATCTCTTACTACCTTTACATTGCTTATCTTTACTATGTTATCAAAATTGATATGACATAGTATTTTATGCCACAACCAACTGTCATCAACTTTAGCAACAAAACAACTTGCTTCTGAATTGAGTTGAAAAACATTACCTCTTGTCTTTGAGCTTGATGCAATCATAACATCATCTTTGTTTTTAATAATGCATTTATCATTTTTTAACTTTAATTGATAGCCTTTTCCAAGTAACTATCCAACACTGAGAAGGTTATGTTTCAAACCATCAACATAAAGAACATCATTAGTACTATTCTTTCCATCCAAGGTGATGGCTCCTCTACCAACTATTGGTTTAGGAGTGTTGTCTCCAAATCTGACCATACCACCATTGTATTTGTCCAAATGAACAAACTTGCCTTTATCACCTATCATGTGGTGTGAACAACCATTATCTATAATCCAATCTATTATAATGTCAGCTTGTGAAATTAATGCTAGTTCTTGTTCCTTTTTATCATCTTTATGACTTGTCTTATTATTCATTTTGTCTATAATAGCAATGAATCCAATTTATTCTTCACTAGATTCTTCATTTGAAACTCCATCTCTAGCATAGTAGCATTCCTCAGAATACTTAGGCCTATAATCCTTTTTGAACTTTCTAGCTCTAGTAGGACACTTAGATGCAAATTGACCGATCTTATTACATGAAAAGCACTTAAATGGTAATTGACCTTCATATTTTAATTTTCCTTTCTTTTCTCTTTTGGAAATCATAGCAATGAAATCATCTAGTGTTTTCTCTTCATCATCATCATCAAAATTACCAAAACTATTTGCATATTTCTTACCATGAACTGTTGCTTTGAAGGTTGTTTCACTTTTTGGTTATGTCTTCAATCTTGAGATCTCAAAAGCTAAGATTTTGTTGATCAAAGTCTCTTTTTTGAAATTAGATATAAGATGCATGGTCTCATCAAGGATTTTGATCTTTCTTTCATATTCAGGAGTGAGATTAGTCATTAACTTGTCCATAATGTCCTCTTTTGAAATCTCTCCACCATTGTTTCTGATTCTAGCAACTGCTTCATTTATCCTTTTATTATAAGCTCTGATGTTTTCTTCAGCCAACATCTCTAATGCATTGTATCTTTTCTTCCATGTCTTTCTGCATGCATCCTTTTCTTGTTTGTCTCCTTCAAATATGTCTTCTAGATGCTTCCATATTTTGTGGGTTGTATCTACCTTTTTTATTTATGAAAACTCACCATCAGATAGGGCATTGATAAGGGATTCTTTAGCAATAGCATTTTGATGAAACAATTCCTTTTTCCTATTAGTAACATCATCTTGTGCAAGGTCTTCAAGGGTAGGTATCTTGGCTACTTTGATAGTTACATCAAAAACTTCAAAACCAATGCACTGCAAATGGGTCACCATTTTGTTCTTCCAATCAAGATAATTCTCTCCATCAAACTTAGGACTTTCTTTCGTAAAGTATGCCATCTGATCGACCTCAAGATGTTAAACTTTCTCTCTGAGGCACTTGGCTCTGATACCAATTGTTAGGAATAGTCCCAAGAGATAACTAAGAGGGGCGGGGGTGAATCAATTATCTACAAGATTCAATTCTTTATCCAATTAAGTATACTTAAACATAAAGAATAAAAACAATGAGAGAACACAAGAACACAACACCAATATTTTGGTTACAAGGAAACCCAAATAGGTAAAAACCCCGGTGGGAATTGACACCCACTAATATTCTGCACTAGAGTATTATGATCCTTGTTAGAAGATCCTTAATCCTGTTAGGAGTAGCTTTACAATATATTTAGTACACTAGACCTAGTCAAGGGTCAGACCCTATTAGGAGTCTTTTACAATTGTCCCTATTAGGGGAGAGGACACATTGTCCAAGAGCTCACTGCTCAAAGGGGCAAAGGCTATAACCTTCTGAATAATAGATACACACTATATCTAGATCTTGGTGAACTATGCTTTGACCTACTATCTAGATTAGTTTCAATGTATAACACAAGTACTTTACTTGGTCACATAGACCTTCTTCTGATGGCTCAACACTTTTCACACTCTGCTCTGCTCTGCTTTTCTTAATCAACTATGAACCACACTTCAACAATCACAAATGACTGCCTATAAATATCTTTCCTCTAAATGATATAATCAAGTTGGCCTATTAGAACCACCTTGAAATCATAATAGATAAAATACAACAAACTCCAATAAATATTATGTCAGCTCTACTATGCACACAACACATTCAGGGACCTGTCCAATAAGATAATTGTAGACATACGCTACACATTGTTGGCTCTACCAAAACAACTAGATCTTTCTCCTCAAGCTGAATTACTTCATGCACTCTTAACCAAACATCAATAACTCTCCTTTAAGCTTAAATCCAAGGGCACATACCCATAGGATTGGTGCAACTACATAACCAATAAAATCTTTGTCAGCTCTTCTGAATAACAGGAAATTGCTTCTAGAGAATAGCGACTACATAACTTCACTTATGCTCATTAACTGACTATGTGTCCATGACTAAAACATCACTAACATGTCTTCAACATATATCCAAGTGAGAAAGGCTCCATGATAACTATACAGACAACCATACATAGAACACTACCTGTTACTCTGTCAGGAACACTGCTGATACCAGCTGCTATATAACTATCTGTACTAACAGTTAACCTTTGTGCCTATGATATCATGCTGATATCATGTCAATGCTACATATATTGAACACTTAATGCATAAGAATTCCATGCATGCTACTTTCCATATGCTTTCATCAATGAAAAACATACAGTCAGTACTGGCCTACTGGCAAATCTCCAACAATTCAAAGGTATCTTTCAGCAGTGGCTTTGTGAAGATTTCTACAATCTACTCTTTTGTACTGATATACTCTAATTTAATTTCCTTCTCTACCACCTTGTCTCTCAAGAAGTGATACTTGATAGAAATATGTTTAGTTTTAGAGTGCATTACCATATTCTTTGACATATTCACTGTACTGGTGTTATCACAATAGATAACCATAGGCTCATCAAAAGTTATTCTAATGTCTATCAATATTTGTTTCATCCAAACAATTTGAGTGCAATTTATGGTAGCAACAAAAAACTCTGATTCAACAGTAAATTGTGCTATACAATCTTGTTTCTTAATTAACCAAGAAACCAACTTTTTCCCAAGGAAAAATGCACCACCACTAGTACTTTTTCTGTCATCAATATTCCCTGCCTAATCAGCATCATTATAAGCATCAAGTTCAAAGCTATAATTTCTATCATACCATAAGCCATAGTCTATGGTTCTTCTTAGATACCCCAGTATCCTTTTCACCACAGCTAGATGTGTTTCTTTAGTTTCTACGTAATATCTAGCCACAATTCCAACAACATTAGCAATATTTGGTCTGGTGCGGGTTAGATATTGTAGTCCTCGAACCATTGATATGTAAAAGGTTTGAAAAACATACTTTGATTCATCATCAATTGTTATCTTGTTACTAGTAACCATAGGTATTCCTAATGGTTTACAGTCCTCCATTCTAAACTTCTTTAGCAGTTCTTTGAGATACTTGGTATGAGAAATAAATATACTATTCTCATTTTGAGTAATTTTCAATCCAAGAAAGAATTTCATTTCACCTATCATGGACATCTCAAATTCACTTTCTATTTCTTTAGAAAATTTCTTACATAGATCATCATTACCTCCAAAGATAATATCATCCACAAAGACTTCTATTATCAAGATTCCATCTTCACTAGTTCTTAAATAAAAAATACTATCTACATTACCTTTTTTGAATCCAAGCCGAAGTAGGTACTTTTCTAACCTTGCATACCAAGTCCTAGGAGCTTTCTTCAACTCATACAGAGCTTTCTTCAACTTGCACACCATGTCTCTATCTTCGCATAGAGGAAATTCATCGGGTTGTTCTATATAAACTTCTTCTTCAAGATCTCCATTCAAATATGTAGATTTCACATCCATCTTATACACCTTGAAGTTCTTATGTGCAACATAAGCTAAGAACAATCTTACTACCTCTATTCTAGCAACATGAGAAAATGTTTCTTCAAAGTCTATGCCTTCTTGCTATGAGTATCCTTTACATACTAGTCTTTCTTTGTTTCTTACAATAGTTCCTTCTTCATTCATTTTGTTTCTAAAAACCCATTTTGTTCCTATTATATTTTTGTTTTTAGGCCTAGGAACCAATTCCCAAGTGTCATTCTTTGTTATCTGATTTAACTCTTCCTTCATAACATTTAACCAAGATTCATCTTTGCATGCTTCATCTGTAGTTTTTGGTTCAACTTGAGAAACCAAACAAATTTCTTCTCCAACCCTTGATCTAGTTAGTACTCCCTGACTGTGATGCAAGAGCATCCTAGGTGTGGAGGTTCATTTTTGTTGTATCAACTTGCAAATAAAGTTTCATTGCTGGATCAAGTCTAGTTTTGAAGATATTGAAAATTTTTGGTTTTGGAAATAGGGTACAGAAACTTTAAACTTAGTTTTGAAGGCTTTAGAGGCCTCAGATGAGATCAAAACTTCAGCTGAATGAAGCTTGCTTGATTCAAGTGTTGTAGAGTGCTTCATGCCCTTTCTGAAATGGGGTTATAATAGTCAATTAGATCAACGGGTGATGACTTATGGTCTTCGGAAGTTGGGCCACCTAAAATGACAGAAAATAAATTTCCTTCAAAATTTTTGTTTGGGTTTCAAAAGTTGTTCTGAGCCGACTATGATGTAATAAAATGAAAAATAAAATAACTCTAAGTTTGGTCGGCCTTATTGGCTAAAATTATGGAACCTTCCTGATGAATCAATATTATGGAATGTTTTGTTTATGATTTTCTAAGTTCAAACTTGAATATCTTATGGTTTTTCATGAACATTATACAATCTTTTATGTTTCTAAGCTTTAGCTATATGTATATTTGATACTTATGAAACTTAAGGACAAGACTGAATATATATATATATATATATATATATATATATATATATATATATATATATATATATATATATATATATAGATTAATGAATTTTATGATAAAATCTAGTATCTTTCTTCTCTAGCTTTAATGGGTAGATCTCTTGCAGCTGTATGACAAGGCTACGTTAAAATAGGGAAACTTATTATAATCTCTACCTTGGATTCATGTTTTGGATTCTGTTATGTTAACCTTTTGCAGGAAGAATAAGTCAGCAAGGAGTGTGGACTCAAAGATGAGTGGGTCTTTTAAGGTAGATAACTATTTCAGAAGTTCATCATAGCTCCACTCCTTCCATCACTTTGCGGTTTCTGATTCGGTCCAAGTCAATCTAGTTGCCAGCATTCCTATATTCTCAAAGCACTAAATATGGCTTATCTTCTTGCATGAATGATGCTGTCATTTTTGTAATTGAAGTTGTTATGATCTATAATGAAGGATCTAGTTGCAGGAGTTCTATTTTTCTTAAATGCTTTTAAATAAGCTGGAACTTCTGATTCTAGGCTAGTTAGACATTTTGAGAATTTCATATTGTAATCCAGCAATAGAATAAAAATACTTTGATATCCTATATTGTACTTATGTTTTGTTGAAAGAATATATGTCAGTTCTTCATTTCAATCTTTGAGTTATAATTCATTCATACTTCTGTGGGGGCCCAGACGGGAGATGAATTCCATGTTCATGTCTAAGTAGGATTTAGTTAAGTTTCTTCAAAATTGTTAAGTACTATTGCTCCTATAGCCACTGGTAGTAGAACCATTGACTATTTCCTATAGCATAGGTTTACTTCTCAAGCATTATCTATTTACTGTTAAGTTTGTTTCCTTCAAGATGAGGTTAATCAGTAGTTTTAGTTTCTAGTTTAAATCTCATGTAGCAATAGCTTTTATTTTAGTAGTGGTGACTATTGAGAACTAAAGCATAAACTTTGTAGCCATCATCTCAAGTTCATGTTCCTGGATTGATATAATTAATGAAGCCTAGCATGATGTTCTAAGTAGATACATGATGATTTTCAACAATGAATCACTCTTAAAGGATGTCCAATCCTTGAGTTACTAGGATATTATTCTAACCAGTCATTTTTGGTGTCATTACCGGGGATGGTGTCAATTTAGTTCGACCTAGAAGTCATTAAGTTAATTTTCATTGTACATAATTTTGCATGCATAGGCATAGGGGCCATCTTGGGCAATTCCTACCTAACCTTAATCAGGAAGAACCATTTGAGCTTTTAGATCTAATGTTTGAGGAACCTCAATTAGAAATCACACAACAAGAACCATTTGAGAATGTGTTTGCTAATTCTTTTGATCACTTTCCTTCACCACCATCATCTGAGGAATCTTACCATTTAAATGCCCTCTTTGCTTGCCTTGAATAACTAGATAATGCAATGGCTCATCCTACTTTCCCTTTTCCTATTCCTACTTAATAAGGTAACCAAAATCTAAAGAACATTCCTACAGCCGCACTTTCTAAATTCTATGGACTCATCATAGAGGATCTAGAGACCTTCCTCTTTGAATTTGATGTCCTCTGTAGAAGCTACAATTACACCACTGACAGCCATAAGCTTAAATTATTTTCTTCCATCTTAAAGGAGGCTTCTCTACAATGGTTTATGAGTTTGGGTGTTGATGCTATAGCAGATTGGAATTCAATGTACACCATGTTTCTTGAGAAGTATAAAGATTATTGTAGAGGAGGAGACTTAAAGGGAGATGACATATTTAAAATGTCATAGAAGGAAGATGAAACTCTGGAAGACTATGTCTCCAAGTTTATGTTTAGCCTGTAGCATAGCACACAACATGCACTAAATGAAGAGTCTCAAAAGCATTTTTTTTTTAGAGGAGTGAATGATGGGAGCATAGAGGCCCTTAACCTTATGGTAGGGGAAGACATTACTTAGAAGACATGGGAGGACATACAAAACATATGTCTCAACTATTCAAGAGCCACTATCAAGAAAGGAAGAGGCTTTAGAGCCTTACCTCATAAGTCCAATGGTGCAGAGGTGTTCAAAATGGAGTTATCCAATCTATTGTTAGATTTAAAGTAGGACATCATTAATGATGTCACCACTCAGTTGGACACAATGCAGGCAAGGAGAAAGAAGGATGAAGCTGATGCAATGTTAGCAAAGTACTATCCACACTGTAGGGAAATGAAAAAGAATTGTCGGTGTAAGTCTATTGCAAGCTTGGAGTCCCAACCAATTCCTACCAAGTTCAAAGCCATTGATGAGAATGGAGAGGTTCTCTACATTGCCCAATGATGACCATGGGCTCAAAGACCGAGTATTCCCCAAGATCCTCTTCAAAATTTTAATAATACTAATGCATGGCAAAATCAACAACATAGTGGATTTAGTGGGTATAATAGTTGGCAGCAACCTCAGCAAGGTTGGCAGCAACATTAACAAAATTGGCAACAACCTCAGCAAGGCTGGCAGTAGCATCAGCCAGGATGGCAACAATCTCAACAGGGTTGGTCACAACCTCAGCAACCTTGGCAGTAGCCCCAGCAAGGGTGGCAACAACCACACAATTGGATGAACCAATCCAACCAGCTAGCTTTGATGCCACCATGTTAGTAGCCAAATTTGATGCCTCCTCCTATAGGCAATACTACTTCCCCTAAATAGACTCAATTGCTTCCTTAGCCTACTTCGAATCCCAACAATGCAGTAGTAGAGCTATGCAATTTCCCTGAATAATATCCATTTAAGATTTGGCACAACTCTTCCTCCTCTACAACAACCTATTATTACCAAAGTTGGGGATGCCTTAGCAGAACCAACTGAGGTACCAGTCTAGCCTACTATTCCTACTACTCCTCCAGCACAAGAACCCACATTTCCTCATAGGTTGGAGGAATAAGTTAAGCTAGTGGAAAATCAAGTAGTGTTTCATTTTCTTGCCCAACTAAAGCAAATAACAATAAATATTCCCTTGCTAGGTGCCATAAAGGAAGTACCTACATATACTAAAGCCATCAAGGAAGCTTGTATCAAGTAGCCTAGGAGGAAGAAAAAGGATCTCAAAACCATCCATGTCCTAGGCCAATTGTTTGGTCTAATGTTGGAGAAATTGACAGTTCCCAAGTATTTTGATCCTGGTAGCCCTATGGTTACGGTTACTACTCAAGGAATACAAGTCCAAAATGCTCTAGTTGACTTAGGTGCATCCATAAATGTCATGACCAAGTGAGTAATGTCTCAGTTATATATCATTGGTCTTAGGGAAACCCCAACCATCCTTCAGCTTGCTGATAGTTCCACCATTACACCTAATGGGATGGTAGAGGATGTAATAGTCACCTTGAATTCTTGGGAATATTCAGTTGACTTTTTTGTCCTTTCTCCAAAGGATAACATGGGAGGATATCCAATAATTCTAGGCAAGCCTTGGCTAGCTACTGCATATGCCTATATAGCTTGTTGGTCAGGGAAAATGACTATATCCAATGGAGTCAACACTAAAAATTTGACTCGGTATTCCCTAGCTCAACCTCTATTGCAAGATGACCAGATAATCTGGCTAGATTTGGATGATACTAAACCTGAGGTTAAATATTCCATTCATCAGTTAATGATGATATCCAGGGAACCTTTTGTAGCTTCTAGGGAGGAATATGAAATAATTTCCTCCATTATTTTGAATGAGTATGGGGTGCAATCCCAAGTGTGTTCACAAAAGGACTATGTCGTTGACACCTTGTTAGCACCTATTGATGCCCTGTAGTATTCAGAAACTTCCAAATTTCTTCATACATTACTACCTCATGAAATGGAGTGTTGCTTAATTGCTCAGCTATCCATGGCATAAAAGGTCACTAAGCTAGAGATTAGCTCAGGGCGAGAGTTAAGTGTAAACAATGTCTTAACTCTCTCTTAGCAGACAGATGTCCTACAGCTTCTAAAAGAACATTAATCAGCCTTTGCTTGGGATTATACTGACATGAAAGGTCTAGACCCTAAGCTTTGCACTCACAAAATTTATATCAGCCCTGATTTCAGACTTGTTTGCCAACCTTAGCGAAGGGTAAACCTAGCTCTAAGAGATATAGTAAAGAATGAGCTGCAGAAGTTACTCAATGCTGGATTCATCTATCCCATTTCTGATAGTCAGTGTTTCTCCCCTCTTCTCATAGTACCTAAAAAAGGATGAAAGTGGAGAGTTTGTGTTGACTATAGAGAGCTTAACATAGCCACTAAGAAGGACAACTTTCCATTGTCATTCATAGATCAAGTCCTTGATAACTTAGCTAGAAAGAAATACTTCTCTTTTCTAGATGGATTCAGTGGTTATAATTAGATACAAATTTCCCCTGAGGATCATTAGAAAAAAAAATTTACGTACCCATGGGGTACATTTTCCTATTCAGTGCTTCCTTTTGGGTTGTGTAATGCCCCTGCTACCTTCCAGTGAGCTGTGATCAATATATTCTTAGATATCTCTATTGATTGCATGGAGATTTACATGGATGACTTTACCATCTATGGGCATAATTTTGCTAAGGACAAGGAAAATTTGGAGAAAGTTCTTTAGAGATGTTGTGATTATAACCTCTCTCTTAATAGTGAAAAGTGCTTCATGATGATGGAAGAAGGGGTTGTCTTAGGACATTTTATTTCTTCAAAAGGTATTCAAGTGGACCCTGCCAAGATTGAAGTAATCAACACATTGCCTACTCCAGAAAAAAAAAAAGATGTGCATAGTTTTATTGGACATGCTAGGTATTATAGAAGGTTTATAAAGGATTTCAGTCAGCTTTCAACACCCCTGTATAACTTTCTCAAGAAGGATGCTGAATTTGACTGGGATTCTGAGTGTGCAAAGTCTTTCCTATAGCTTAAAGAAGTTCTCACTATAGCACCAGTATTGAGAGGACCTAATTGGGGCTTACCTTTTCACATCCATACTAATGCCTTAGACTATGCTATTGGAGCTATTCTTGGTCAAAAGGTCGACTCTGTTGAGAATGCAATTTACTTTATCAGTAAGAATTTGCAAGGCATTGAGTTTAACTATATTGTAACTGAAAAAGAACTTCTTGCCATCGTTTATGCCTTGAATAAATTCAGACACTATATTACTAGATATGAGATCTATGTGCATACTGACCATTATGCTATTAAGTATCTCATGAACAAGCCTAAAATCTCTGGTAGATTGGCTCACTGGTTTCTGCTTATGCAAGAGTTTGACATTACCATCATCGATAAACCTGTTAAAACCAATGTGGTAGCTGATTTTGTTTCTAGGTTGCATGTACTTGATGATCCTGCAGCAGTTGATGACAATTTTCCTAATGAACATCTTTTCTTGCTGACTGCACACAATCCTTGGTATGCTGATATTGCCAATTGTGAGATAATTGAAAAGAGATTTAATTGAAAAGAGATTTAATTATTCATGGATTTTGAGATTCATTTTTTATACCGGTTCTAACCAAGTAACTAGAAGATGCATTCAAGAGGATGAAACCTATGATATCCTCAAGGCATGTCATGATGAACCTTGTGGTGGACATTTTTCTGCTAAAAGAATAGCATTGAAGATTTTGACTATAGGTTATTATTGGCCCAGTCTCCACAAGGATGTTGCCTAGTACACCAAAAAGTTTGAAAAATGCCAATGCATGGGATGGTCTATGAATATAGATGGAATGCCCCTATAGCCATAGGTAGTTGTCGCACCCTTTGACAAATGGGGGATTGACTTCATTGGTCCTATTGAGCCCTCTTCCCAAGGTAAATCTTATATCCTTGTTTGCATTGACTATGTTACAAAATGGGCTGAGGCTAAGCCTATGAAGCACCCTAGGGATAACAATGTTGCAAAGTTCCTTTATGAATTAATCTTCACTAGATTTGGAGTACTAAGGGAGATTCAATCTAATCAAGGTCCTTAGTTTACTTCCAATTTGATTATTGCTCTGATGAAGGAATACAACATCAGGCATGCTAAATCTTCACGCTATCATCCTCAAGCTAATGGACAGGTGGAAGTTACCAATCAGGAGTTGGAATCTATTCTTACAAAAATAGTAGCCATTCATAAGAAAGATTGGGCTATCTGACTTCCTGAAGCACTTTGGGCATACCGAACTACATCGAAGTCTACAACCAGTTTCACACCATTTGAGCTTGTCTATGGTCGCTCTGCAGTCATGCCTATTGAATTCAAACATAAGACACTTAGGATAGCTCTTGATCTTGGGATGGATCTCACTACAACACAACAAGATAGGATTCTAAGTTTGAATGGCCTTGATGAGTGGAGAAAATCTGCCCTGCATAACATCAAATTAAGCCAAACTCAACACAAGCATTGGCATGACAAGTTTGTCAAAGACAAAATGTTCTTAGTTGGAGACTGGGTGCTCCTATATGACTCTTGGTACTAGAATAACCTAGAGGAATTCCAAACCAAATGGCTTGGCCCATATGAGATAATTTTAGTCTTTCCAAATGGCATGGTTCAGCTCTCCACAATTGATCCAGTACGTTTCAAACTACTAGTCAATGGTCACAAATTGAAGTTGTATCACAAACCCCAGAGAAAGGATGAGTTCCTATAGCAATTATCTTCCACTGTTGGTGAAACCCTTCCTGCAACCACTCATAATGAGCTTTATACTCATTTGCCTTTCTCGCTCTAAAATGGTCTTTTCACCTTCATAATAAACACTTTCTTCAAGAAAGTCACTTCTCCATAGTAAATTTCTACTTCATTTCTAGTCTACCATCCATCCACCTCATATTTTTATTTCATTCATGGATAATTAACAATTGCCACCTCACCAATACTTCAGGTTAGCACACCATTCAAGGTATGTCACTTCAATTTGTTTCCTTTTTAATTTTAGCATATGCCTTGTCATTCCTATAATTGAGGGCCTACTTACAATATCTTAAGCTAGGGGGGGGGAGTTTATTAGTTTTTTTTGTCATTATGTTTATGCAATCTTTATATTTATTCTTTTCTCCTATCATACTTGTATTTTTCATCCACAATTAGACACTTTTGAAAAACATTGTGCTGCATGTTATCTTTCACACGTAAAAAGCTAAGGTGGCAAGTTATGTTGAGTATGAGTTCTGTGGAGTGTACTTATGAGTAATTATGAAATGATAATATGGTAATTTGCATTTATGTTACTCATAAGCTCATTTCTCAAGCTGCTTTGCTAGAAATTTCCAAATTTGAATCATCTTGCAACTTTCCTTTCAAACTTTCTTGTTCAAAATTCTGGTTGTCTATTTTATTTCCTACAACTCTGTTTGGGTATCTTGGAAACAAGACGATGGGTGGTGACCTAAACAGAAGAGAGCCTACTATGCATGGTGTTTTTCTTGAAGACCAAAATTGTAGGCCATACTTCTAGGCAAGGGGTTGGATGGATTATGTTCAAAAATTAACTAGTTGGGATGACGAGGTTGCACTTCAGTTTCTTAGCTCCTCGAAAGAAGGAGTAGAAACATTTAAGGGATTGAAGGTGTCATTTTCTCAGTTAGTTTTGGTAGAGGTCATGGTATTACCACTTGAGGGTGAGGAATTTGCAAAGAATCTTGACCCAACTACTTCCAGAGCTCAATTAACTCTTCATACAGACCTGTCGCTTAAAGTGGATAGAAAACAAGGTACATTTTAGTTATCTCTTCCTGATCCATTTTAAAAATGTGAGATTTATATCATTAGGTATTTCACCTATGAAGGGAGGCATTCATTTATGCATACTATTCACTTTAAATTCTTGAGTTGTTTGAGACATGATAATAGGCCTATTAATGTCCCTAGTTTTGTGTTTGGTATTCTGTCAAAACAAGTCGTTCTAGTCCAAGAGGGTAAACAAAATTCTGTTTCTCACCATTGTCTAATCAAGTTGGTAGTGGAAAAAGCCTTAAGAGAACAGTAAGATATTTCCTGGGAGGAATTTTTGCTACACGGATTTAAGGAGCCTACCCCTGAACCAATTGGGCATAGAGTGGGACAAAGGGTTAAAACTACTAAAGGGGTTAGGAATTTTTTTATTGAAATAGGACAGTGTTCTTTGTCCAAGAAGAAATATAGGGTTAGGACCCCTAATTTCTCTAATTCTACTAATTATTCTACTTCAAGATCAACTCATGAAGAGGAATCAGAGACTCCTACAAAAAAGGTTGAAGTTGCTCCTGCAGTAGAAATAGTTTCCCCAAAGGATAAGAAAAAGAAAATTAACCCTAGTACTAGTCGGCAGGCTAAGGCATCTCCTGCAACCATGACCACGTCTAGAAAAAGAAAAGCTCTAGAAAAGATGGAGGAAACTCCATTAAGGAGAAGTGCTAGGAGGAGGTTAAAATCAACTGAGGAGATTCCAATTAATGAGCCAAATATAACACAAAATTATGGGTAGAAGGAAGAAGAGGATAAAAACATTCAGCAAGAGGATGAAAACATTCAACAAGAACCTGAATTACAGCCTGAAACTTCTCAGCAGGAATGACAATGGACTGAGATTATGGAACAAGATACATCTGAGGAATGTCCTAATGTTAAAACAGAGCAGGTTCCTGATAAGCCAATTAATGTAGAAGTCATCATAATCAGAGATGACTCCAGCTCGGAAGAGCAAGCTTATGTGTTTTGAAGGAGAGGATCAGCCTCTGGGAATTTTTAGGAAGATGATTTTGATAGTTACTTTAGGGAAGTAGATTAAACAATGTTCTCTCCTACAGCAGAATCTCTTGTGGCAGAAAGGGACCCTTATGAAGAAAATCTAGATATTGACATAGACCTTGTCAATAAGGTTGTAGAGAAAATTTTGAATGAAGGGTTAGATACATTAGCTTTAGTGGCTCAACAATGCTCTAACACTGAGAGGGCTATGATCATCTAGATAGATCCTTTGAAGAGGACAAATTCTAATAATGGTAAGTCATTTGTTCCTCCAGCAGCAAACAATTCTAGCCCTAGTTCAATAACAGGTCAATCTAGTTCAAATTCTTTGTTGTTTGTTATCTTCCAATTGTCTAAGCAATTAAATACTAAGAGAGAGGAGTGGAAACAACAACGCAAAGAACTAAATAGGGTAGTGGACCTTCATTATTAGGAAACACTTGTTCAAGAGGAAAAGATAGAACAATTAAGTGAGAAACTTGACAAAATTACATCTTTAATTCCTGACCTGATGGGTTGTAGATCTCCATCACCTGTCTATACCCTATTTCTTAAGGAACAACTGTTAAACTATCAAATGACCTGTATTATGCAGGACAAGTCTTCCTCATTACAAGAGCCTACCCAATTTTCTCAAGCATTCCATACCTCTCCTGCAGCCATTCAAAATCTGTTATGTGAACTTTATTCCCACAACCTAGCAGTCCCTAATGACCAAGTTTGGAATCCCTTTCTTTATGTTGGGGATATTCAAGTCAGAGTCCTCATGTCTTGGGTATAGAATGAAATTAGTTGGGACACTCAAGCTAAGGTGTATAGGGATTTGGAGTCAGACATTCCCTTATTTCTAAGGCCTGAAGCTAAAGATCCTAAAACTTACTACTATAATTGGTTAAGGATAGCCCGCTCTGACTCAAGCTACAATATCATTTATCCAATGAGAAATGAAGCATTTAATACATATGAGTAGATGATGGATTCTAAACTACCTAAGGCTAGAAATGTCATTTAGTGGCACTAGAATAGTTTATCTAGGGAGATGAGAAATAGAGAACCACATTCACCTCTCAATTTTTCTATGGAAACATAGTGTGCCCCTTGGTACATTGCATAAGGAAGAGAAAGAGAAAGCTTCTGGATTCCATTAAACCTTTCAGCCTCCATTACTAATGTCTCATTTACATGAAATTCAGAAAATCTGGATAGTTTTGATATGCAAAGGGAAAAGGATAGATGGAAGAAACATGGGGAAACAAAGGGATTCTACTAGAGCCATATAGAGGGAGGTACTAGATAGAGAACAACTGCTGACTATAGATTAATAGCCAGGTTAAAGAATTTATTTGCTAGAGGATCAACAAATAGTTAATCTCGAGGGAATGATGAGTCAATATTATGGAATGTTTTGTTTATGATTTTCTAAGTTCAAACTTGAATATCTTATGGTTTTTCATGAACATTATATAGTCTTTTATGTTTCTAAGCTTTAGCTATATGTATATTTGATACTTATGAAACTTAAGGACAAGAATGAATATATATATATAGATTAATGAATGTTATGATAAAATCTGGTATCTTTCTTCTCTAGCTTTAATGGGTAGATCTCTTGCAGCTGTATGACAAGGCTATGTTAAAATAGGGAAACTTATTATAGTCTCTACTTTGGATTTGTGTTTTGGATTCTATTATGTTAACCTTTTGTAGGAAGAATAAGTCAGCAAGGAGCATGGAATCAAAGATGAGTGGGTCTTTTAAGGTAGATAACTATTTCAGAAGTTCATCATAGCTCCAGTCCTTCCATCACTTTGTGATTGCTCTTTCAGTCCAAGTCAATCTAGTTTCCAACATTCCTATATTCTCGAAGCACTAAATATAGCTTATCTTCTTGCATGAATGATGTTTTCATTCTTGTAACTAAAGTTGTTATGATCTATAATGAAGGATCTAGTTTGTAAGAGTTATATTTTTCTTAGTTGCTTTTAAATAAGATGGAACTGTTGATTCCAGGCTAGTTAGACATTTTGAGAATTTCATACTATAATCCAGAAATAGAGTAAAAATACTTTGATATCCTATATTGTACTTATGTTTTGTTGAATGAATAGATGAGAGTTCTTCATTTCAATCTCTGAGTTCTAATTCATTCATACTTTCATGGGGGCCCACACGGGAGATGAATTCCATGTTCATGTCTAAGTAGGATTCAGTTAAGTTTCTTCAAAATTGTTAAGTACTGATACTCCTGCAGCCACTGGTAGTAGAACCATTGACTATTTCCTGTAGCATAGGTTTACTTCTCAAGCATTATCTATTTACTATTAAGTTTGTTTCCTTCAAGATGAGGTTAATCAGTAGTTTCATTTTCTAGTATAAATCTCCTGTAGCAATAGCTTTTACTTTAGTAGTGGTGACTATTGAGAAGAACTAAAGCATAAACTTTGTAGCCATCATCTCAAGTTCACGTTCTCAAATTGATACATTTAATGAAGTCTAGCATGATGTTTTAAGTAGATACATGATTATTTTCAGCAATGAATCACTGTTAAAGGATGTCCAATCCTTGAGTTACTAGCATATTATTGTAACTAGTCATTTATGACACTGCTATCGGGGATGGTGTCAATTTAGTTCGACCCAAAAGTCATTAAGTTAGTTTTCATTCTACATAATTTTTCATGCATAGGCATAGGGACCATCTTGGGTGATTCCTACCTAACCTTAATCAGGAAGAACCATTTGAGGTTTTAGATCTAATGTTTGAGGAACCCCAATTAGAAATCCCACAAAAAGAAGAACCATTTGAGAATGTGTTTGCTGATGCTTTTGATCACTTGCCTTCACCACCATCATCTAAGGAATTTGACCATTTAAATTCTCTCTTTGCTTGCCTTGAATATCTAGATAACGCAATGGCTCATCCTACTTTCCCTTTTCCTATTCCTACTCAGCAAGGTAACCAAAATCTGAAGAACATTCCTATAGCCACACTTCCTAAATTCTATGGACTCATCATAGACAATCCAAAGACCTTCCTCTTTGAATTTGATGTCCTCTGTAGAAGCTAGGATTACACCACTAATGGCCATAATCTTAAATTATTTCCTTCCACCTTAAAGGAGGCTGCACTACGATGGTTTATGAGTTTGGGTGCTGATGTTGTAGCAGATTGGAATTCAATGTGCACCATATTTTTTGAGAAGTATAAAGATTATTGTAGAGGAGGAGACTTAAAAGGAGATGACATATTTAAAATCTCACAAAAGGAAGATTAAACTTTGGAAGACTATGTCTCTAGGTTTATGTTCAGCCTGTAGCGTAACACACAACATGCGCTGAATGAAGAGTCTCAAAAGAATTTGTTTTTGAGAGGAGTGAATGATGGGAGCATAGAGGCCCTTGACCTTATGGTAGGGGGAGACATGGGAGGACATAAAGAACATATGTCTCAACTATTCAAGAGCCACTATCAAGAAAGGAAGAGGCTTGAGAGCCTTGCCTCATAAGTCCAATGGTGTAGGGGTGTCCAAAATGGAGTTATCCAATCTATTGTCAGATTTCAAGCAAGACATCATTAATGATGTCGCCACTCAGTTGGACACAATGTAGGCAAGGAGAAAGAATGATGAAGTTAATGCAATGTTAGTAGAGTACTATCCACATTGTACGGAAAAGAAAAAGAATTGTCGGTGTAAGTCTATTGCAAGCTTGGAGTCCCAACCAATTCCTACCAAGTTCAAAGCCGTTGATGAGAATGGAGAGGTTCTCTATGTTGCCCAGCAATGACCATGGGCTCAGAGACCAGGTATTCCCCAAGATCCTCTTCAAAATTTTAATAATACTAATGCATGGAAAAATCAACAACATAGTGGATTTAGTGGGTATAATAGTTGGCAACAACCTTAGCAAGGTTGGCAGAAACATCCATAGAATTGGAAACAACCTTAGAAAGATTGGAAAAAACCTCAGTAGGGTTGGCAGTAGCATCAGCCAGGATGGCAACAATCTCAACAAGGTTGGTCACAACCTCAGCAACTTTGGCAACAGACCCAAGAGTGGTGGCAACAACCACACAATTGGATGAACCAATCCAACCAGCCAACTTTGATGCCTCCTCCTACATCCAATACTACTTCCCCTAAATAGACTCAATTGTGTGCTCAGCCTACTCTGAATCCCAACAATACTAAACCAACAATGCAACAGCAGAGCTATGCAATTTCCCTGAATAATATCCATTTAAGATCTGGCACAACTCTTTCTCCTCCACAACAGCCTATTATTACCAAAGTTGAGGATGCCTAAAAAGAATTTGTTTTTGAGAGGAGTGAATGATGGGAGCATAGAGGCCCTTGACCTTATGGTAGGGGGATACATTACTTAGAAGACATGGGAGGACATAAAGAACATATGTCTCAACTATTCAAGAGCCACTGTCAAGAAAGGAAGAGGCTTGAGAGCCTTGCCTCATAAGTCCAATGGTGAAGGGGTGTCAAAAATGGAGTTATCCAATCTATTGTCAGATTTCAAGCAAGATATCATTAATGGTATCGCCACTCAGTTGGACATAATGTAGGCAAGGAGAAAGAAGGATGAAGCTGATGCAATGTTAGCAGAGTACTGTCCACACTGTAGGGAAAAGAAAAATAATTGTTGATGTAAGTTTGTTGCAGGCTTGGAGTCCCAACCAATGCCTACCAAGTTCAAAGCCATTGATGAGAATGGAGAGGTGCTCTACATTTTCCAGCGACGGCCATGGGCTCAGAGACCAGGTATTCCCCAAGATCCTCTTCAAAATTTTAATAATACTAATCCATGGAAAAATCAACAACATAGTGGATTTAGTGGGTATAATAGTTGGCAATAGCCTCAGCAAGGTTGGTAGCAGCATCAATAGAATTGGAAACAACCTCAGTAGGGTTGGTAGCAACATCATCCAAGATGGAAACAATCTCAACAGGGTTGGTCACAACCTCAGCAACTTTGGCAACAGCCCTAGAAGGGGTGGTAACAACCACACAATTGGATGAACCAATCCAACTAGCCAGCTTTGATGCCACCACCTCATCAACCAGCTTTGATGCCTCCTCTTGTAGCCAATACTACTTCCCCTAAATAAACTCAATTCCCTACTCAGCCTACTCCGAATCCTTGCAATGCTAAACCAACAATGCAATAGCAGAGTTATGTAATTTCCCTAAATAATATCCATTTAAGATCTGGCACAACTCTTCTTCCTCCATAGCAGCCTATTATTATTGAAATTGAGGATGCCTCGGTAGAACCAATTGAGGTACTAGACCAACCTACTTTTCCTGGTACTCCTGTAGCACAAGAACCCCCATTTCCTCATAGGTTGGTGGAACAAGTTAAGCTAGTGGAAAATCAAGCAGTGTTGGATTTGCTTGCCCAACTAAAGCAAATGACAATAAAGATTCCCCTACTAGATGCCATAAAGGAAGTACCTGCATATACTAAATCCATCAAGGAAGATTGTATCAAGTAACCTGAGAGGAAGAAAAAGGATCCCAAAACCATCCATGTCCTAGGCTAGTTGTTTGATCTAATAGTGGAGAAATTGACAGTTCCCAAGTATTTTGATACTAGTAGCCCTGTGGTTACGGTCACTATTCAAGTAATGCAAGTCCAAAATGCTCTAGTTGACTTAGGTGCATCCATAAATGTCATGACCAAGGAAGTAATGTCTCATTTACATATCATCAGTCTTAGGGAAACCCCAACCATCCTTCAGCTTGTTGATAGTTCCACCATTACACTTGATGGGATGGCAGAGGATGTAATAGTCACCTTGAATTCTTGGGAATATTCGGTTCACTTTGTTGTCATTTCTCCAAAGGCTAACATGGGAGGATATCCAATAATTCTAGGCAAGCCTTGGCTAGCTACTGTAGATGCCTATATAGTTTGTTGGTCAGGGAAAATGACTATATCCAATGGATTCAACACTAAAAATCTGACTATGTATTCCCCAGCTCAACCTTTGTTGCAAGATGACCAGATAATCTGGCCAAATTTGGATGATATTGAACCTGAGGTTAATTCCATTTGTCAGTTAATGATGATATCCAGGGAAACTTTTGTAGCTTCTAGGGAGGAATATGAAATAATTTCCTCCATTATTTTGAATGAGTATGGGGTGCAATCCCAAGTGTGTTCACAAAGGACTCTGTCCTTGACACCTTGTTACCACCTATTGATGCCCTGAAGTATTCAAAAACTTCCAAATTTCTTCATACATTACTACCTCATGAAATGGAGTCTTCCTTAATTGCTCAGCTGTCCATGGCAGAAAAGGTCACTAAGCTAGAGGTTAGCTCAGGGCCAAAGATAAATGTAAACAATGTCTTAACTCTCTCTCAGCAAACAGATATCCTCTAGCTTCTAAAAGAACATTAATCAGCCTTTGCTTGGGATTATACTAACATGAAAGGTCTAGAAACTAGGATTTGCATTTATAAAATTTATATCAGCCCTAATTTCAGACCTATTCACCAACCTCAGTGAAGGGTAAACCTAGCTCTAAGGGATATAGTAAAGATTGAGTTGTAGAAGTTACTCAATGCTAAATTCATCTATCCCATTTTTGATAGTCAGTGGGTCTCCCTTCTTGTCATAGTGCCTTAAAAAGTAGGAAAGTGGAGAGTTTGTGTCGACTATAGAGAGCTTAACATAGCCACTAAGAAGGACCACTTTCCATTGTCGTTCATAGATCAAGTCCTTGATAACTTAGCTGGAAAGAAATGCTTCTCTTTTCTGGATGGATTCAATGGTTATAATCAGATACAAATTGCCCCTAAGGATTAGAAAAAGACAACATTTAGTTGCCCATGGGGTACATTTTCCTATTCAATGCTTCCTTTTGGGTTGAGTAATGCCCCTGCTACCTTCCAGTGAGCTATGATCAGTATATTCTTAGATATCTCTGCTATTGCATGGAGATTTACATGGATGACTTTACCACCTATGGGCATACTTTTGATGAGGCCAAGGAAAATTTGGAGAAATTTCTTCAGAGATGTCATGATTATAACTTCTCTCTTAATAGTGAAAAGTGCTTCATGATGATGGAAGAAGGGGTTGTCTTAGGACATTTCATTTCTTCAAAAGGTATTCAAGTGGACCCTTCCAAGATTGAAGTAAATAGGACATTATCTACTCCAGCAAAAAAAAAAGATGTGCGTAGTTTTCTTGGACATGTCGGGTATTATAGAAGGTTTATAAAGGATTTCAGTCAACTTGGAGCAACCCTATATATCTTTCTCAAGAAGGATGCTAAATTTTCTTGGGAATCTGAGTGTGTAAAGTCTTTCCTGCAACTTAAAGTTCTCACTATAGCACCAGTGTTGAGAGGACCTAATTGGGGCTTACCTTTTCACATCCATACTGATGCCTTAGACTATGCTATTGCAACTATACTTGGCCAGAATGTGGACTCTGTTGAGCATGCAATTTACTTTATCAGTAACAATTTGCAAGGCGCTGAGTTTAACTATACTATCATTGAAAAAGAACTTCTTGCTGTCATTTTTGCCCTGAATAAATTCAGATACTACATTACTAGATATGAGATCTATGTGCATATTGACCATTCTTCTATTAAGTATCTCATGAACAAGCCTGTAATATCTAGTAGATTGGCTCACTGGTTGCTGCTTATGCAAGAGTTTGACATTACCATCATCGATAAACTTGGTAAAACCAATGTGGTAGCTAATTTTCTTTCTAGGTTGCATGTACCTGATGATCTTGTAGCAATTGATGATAGTTTTCCTAATGAACATCTTTTCTTGCTGATTGCACACAATTCTTGGTATGCCGATATTGCTAATTATCTCACAACTGGTAAGACAACAGCTCATTTCTCTGCTAAAGAAAGCAGGTTGTTAACTGAAAAGAGCTTTAATTATTCATGGATTTCTGGATTCATGTTTTATACTAGTCCTAACCAAGTAACTAGAAGATGCATTTGAGAGGATGAAACCTATGATATCCTCAAGGCATGTCATGATGAACCTTCTGGTGGACATTTTGCTGCCAAAAGAACAACATTGAAGATTTTGACTACAAGTTATTATTGGCCTAGTCTCCACAAGGATGCTGCCTAGTACACCAAAAAGTGTGACAAATGCCAACACATGGGATGGCCTACAAAGACAAATGAAATGCCCCTACAACCACAGGTAGTTATTGCACCCTTTGACAAATGTGGGATTGACTTTGTTGGTCCTATTGAGCCATTTTCCCAAGGTAAATCTTATATCTTTGTTTGCACTGACTATGTTATAAAATGGGCTGAGGCTAAGCCTATGAAGCACCCTAGGGATAAAAATGTTGTAAATTTCCTTTATGAATTCATCTTCACTAGATTTGGAGTACCAAGGTAGATTCAATCTGATCAAGGTCCTTAGTTTACTTCCAATTTGATTGCCGCTCTGATGAAGGAATACAACATCAGACATGCTAAATATTCACCCTATCACCCCCAAGCTAATGGACAGGTGGAAGTTACCAATCAGGAGTTGGAATCTATTCTCACTAAAATAGTAGCCATTCATAAGAAAGATTGGGCTATCTGACTTCCTAAAACACTTTGGGCATACCAAACTACATGGAAGTCTACAACTAGTTTCACACCATTTGAGCTTGTCTATGGATGCTTTGCAGTCATGCCTATTGAATTAAAACATACGACACTTAGGATAGCTCTTGATCTTGGGATGGATCTCACTATAGCATAGCAAGACAGGATTATGAGTTTGAATGGCCTTGATGAATGGAGAAAATCTGCCCTGCATAACATCGAATTAATCCAAACTCAACTCAAGCAATGGCATGACAAGTTTGTCAAGGAAAAAATGTTCTTAGTTGGAGACTGGGTGCTCCTATACAACTCTTAGTACTAGCATAACCCAAGGAAATTCAAAACTAGATGGCTTGGCCCATATGAGATAATTGCAGTCTTTCCAAATGGCATGGTTTAGCTCTCCACAGTTGATCCAGTACGTTTCAAACTATTGGTCAGTGGTCACAGATTGAAGTTGTATCACAAACCCCAGAGCAAGGATGAGTTCCTACAAAAATTCTCTTCTACCATTGGTGAAACCCTTCCCGTAGCCACTCATAATGAGCTTTATGTTCATTTGCCTTCCTCGCTCTAAAATGGTCTTTTCACCTTCATAATAAACACTTTCTTCAAGAAAGTCACTTCTCCATAATAAATTTCTGCTTCATTTCTAGTCTACCATGCATCCACCTCATATATTTATTTCATTCATAGATAATTAACAACTGCCACCTCACCAGTACTTCAGGTTAGCACACCAATCAAGGTCTGCCACTTTAATTTGTTTCCTTTTTAATTTTAGCATATGCCTTGTCGTTCCTACAAGTGAGGGCCCACTTGCAATATCTTAAGCTGGGGGGGGAAGTTTATTAGTTTTTTTTGTCATTATGTTTATGCAATCTTTATATTTATTCTTTTCTCAAGTCATACTTATATTTTTTTTCCATGATTAGACACTTTTGAAAATCATTGTGCTATGTGTAATCTTTCGCACGTATAAAACTAAGGTGGTAAGTTATGTTGAGTATGAGTTCTACAAAGTGTACTTATGAGTAATTATGAAATGATAACATGGTAATTTGCATTTATGTTACTCATAAGCTCATTTCTCGAGCTGCTTTGCTAGAAATTTCCAAATTTGAATCATCCTGCAACCTACATTTCAAACTTTCTTGTTCAAAATTATGTTTGTCTTTTATTTCCTGCAACTCTATTTGGGTATCTCAAAAACAAGACGATGGGTGGTGACCTCATCAGAAGGGAGCCTACTATGCATGGTGTTTTTCTTGAAGACTAGGATTGTAGGCTGATTTTCCAGGCAAGGGGTTGGATGGCATGACAAGTTTGTCAAGGACAAAATGTTGTCAATTGGAGATTGGGTGCTCCTATATGACTCTCAGTACTAGCATAACCTAGGGAAATTCCAAACTAGATGGATTGGCCAATATGAGATAATTGCAGTCTTTCCAAATGGTGCGATTTAGCTCTCCACATTTGATCTAGTACATTTCAAACTATTGGTCAATGGTCACAGATTGAAGTTGTATCACAAACCCCAGAGCAAGGATGAGTTCCTATAGCAATTCTCTTCTGCCGTTGGTGAAACCCTTCCTGCAACCACTCGTAATCAGATTTATGCTCATTTCCCTTCCTCGCTCTAAAATGGCCTTTTCACCTTCATAATAAACACCTTCTTCAAGAAAGTCACTTCTCAATAATTCATAAGGAGTCTTACTTGTACCTTCTCTGATCTAAATTTTGTTCAATGTATACATTGTTGTTCCAACAGCTTCTCTCCAATGTACATGAGATACATTTATTTCAATCATCATTATCCTAGAAGAATTAAGTATAGTCCTATTCCTTCCCTCTTCTATCCCATTCTATTGTGGAGTCCTAGGAGAAGATGTTTGTCTCTTTATCCCATACTCTTCGCAATATGAATTGAATAAGTCTGAAGTAAACTCTCCACCTCTATTTGACCTTAAACACTTAATATTTAAACTTGATTCATTCTCAACTTTTTCTTTGAACAACTTGAATTTATTAAATGCTTCTGATTTTTCCTTCAAATAAGTGACCCACATCATTCTAGAAAAGTCATCAACAAAGAGTATGAAATACCTTTCACCATAGTATGATTTTGTCCTTGTAAGTCCACATAGGTCTGTGTGTACCAGCTCCAACTTTTGTTTTGATGTATATGCTTTTCTTTTGTAACTACTTCTAGTATGTTTTCCCATGACACACTCTCTACCAATAGTGTTAGATAGTTTCACAATATTTGGCAGATCTCTCACTGCATTAGTCATACTTGCCTTTAAAATGTTATCAAAATTAACATGATAAAATTTCCTATGCCATAACCAACTGTCATCAACCTTTGCAACAAAGCAAGAGGCTCCAGATGTATTTAATTCAAATACATTATCTCTAGACTTGGTACCGGTTGCAATCAGCTTACTTGCCTTACTTCTTATTAAACCTTTTCCATTAACAAAACTTAATTGAAACTCTTTATCCATTAATTTTCCAACACTCAAAAAGTTATGTTTTAATCCTTCAACAAGTAGTACATTATCTATATTAGTCTTTCCATCCAAAGTAATAGATCCTACTCCTATGATAGATTTAGGAAGATTGCCCCAAACCTCACAACACCACCATCATACTTTACTAATTTAACAAACTTGTTATTATCACTAGTCATATGATGAGAACAACCACTATCTATTAGCCATTTAGTTTTCTTATCAACATGAGATACTAAATATTTTTCCTCATGCACTGGTTCATCTCTAATAGCAACAAATCCAATTTATTCACAATATAAATCATCATCATCAGGGATGCCTTCACTAGCATCATAACATTATTTGTCCCTTTTAATCTTTTCATAATTAGGCTTGTACTTAGGAACTCTTGTAGGACATCTAGATGAAAAATGACCTACCTTATTACATGAAAAATATTTGAAGGGTAACTTGCCTTCAAACTTGCCCTTACCTCTTTTTTCTCTTCTAGCAATTAGTGCAAAAATTTCATCCATATTTCTTTCTTTTGCCATTATCTGTTCCCATTGCTTAACATACTCACCAAGCTCTTCTTTTAGGTCTTCTTTGTTGGTGCTTGGAAGTGTAGACAATTTCTTGTCTACAGATGCCTTAAATGCAGATTCAACTTTTGGTACAACCTCTCCTAATTCTGTAGCTTCAAAGGTAGTTATCTTTACAGTCAACATCTCTCTATTAAAGTTCAAAGTTAGAGGTATAGTTTCTTGAATAGACATAGCCTTGAACTTGTAAGTAGGTATCAAGGATCTAAGGATCATCGCAATAACTTCATCTTCATCATAAGTGCCTCTATAGCTTTTGATTCCAACTATAGCTTTTGTAACCCTTTGAACATAGGCCCTAATGCTTTCATCCTTATTCATTTGCAGCTTCTCCATCTTTGTCTTCTAGTTTTGCAACTTCTCTTGTTTGGTATACTTGTCTCCCTCATATAGTTCTACTAATCTTTCCCAAATCAGGAATGCCAAATCCAAGTCTTTGACTTCATTAAACTCTCCTTTACAAAGTGCATTGATCAGTGCTTCTTTTGCGATCATGTTAAGTGAAAATATCTTCTTTTCATCCTTAGTAGATGTTGTCAATTCATCTTCAGTCTTTATAGCCACCTTCTTACTTGTAATCAACCAATAGTCAATTCCCAAACAAAATAGGTGATTTCACATCTTGTTCTTCCAACTGTCAAAGTTTTTAGGATCAAATTTCAGACTATCCTTCCAATACAATTCCATATCCAAGATCACCTCAAGTTGTTTAGCTTTCTCTCTAAGGACCACTTTCTCTGATACCAATTGAGAGGGGGGGTGAATTAGTTGTATAAAAGACTATTAAACTTTAAAATTTAAGTAGAAGCAATATCAGATCCAATGAACACAATGAATGCCAACATAATAACACAATATTCTAGTCTTGGGGAAACCCTATTAAAGGTAAAAACCCTAATGGGAATTAGCATCCACAAATGATGTAATGAGAGTATAGTTATCCTTATTAGAAGATATAGCCCTATTAGGAGCTTATTGAAACATTACAGTACGTAGTCCTTGCTAGAGGACAGACCCTGTTAGGAGTCAATAACAAAAGGGAGGGCTCACTTCCCAATGCTCACTGCCCAAAGAAGGTTAAGTCCACCTTTAGAACTCACTGTTTGCAATGTAATGTCCCTACCAGGGGACCCATAAGGAATAAGGTCTATGACCTAAACTTACAAACTAACAAATTTTTTTCCTTAACATTCTAACATATCATCTCTAATATTCACAAGTACATTCCTTAAGGTTCCCTTAATGAATTCATTTACCATTATCAAGTATTACTTAATCTAACGAATTCTATTTTGGTTTTAACTTCAATTTACCTTGAAACATTGCTTTCATTCTACTTCAAAACCAATTTCCTTAGTGAATTAATTGAATTCATTTTCTTTACCAAACCAACACATCATTTACTTTTAGAAATGAAACTAGCACACATTACTTATCTCATCTACTAAGTACATTTATTATTTCCTATTTATTTACTCCTTAATCTTATCTATGCTCAACTCAATTGCACCATGAAAACTCAATTAATATTTTCCATTAAGAATCCTTACTTTCTATTTTCATCTCAATATAATAATAGAAAGAGCGTAAAGTACTTAACCATATATGGCTAACTAACATAAACCATTTAATGAATCATTTTTTCCACAAGTTTAACTTCCAAAAATTATTATCTATAACCTTGTACAAGTCTAGTTAATAATTGAGATTAAAACCTAGTTTGAATAACCACACATTACTCATATTGAACTATACATTTAAGGATCACATCTCATTACTAATTTCAATACTATACATGTTTCTTACCCTTATTATTTCACCTAGAAATATCTGTTAGGAATGGGAACATAGAAGGGGGGGTGAATCAATGTTCATAGTATTTTATCTTTTTACTTAATCTTTAAACTAAACTTAAATGCTTAAGTACTGAAATGAACATCCACATAAACATGAAACATGAAATCAACACATAACACCAATATGGTTATGAAGGAAACCCAAATAGGTAAAAACCCCAATGGAAATTGACACCCACTAATATTTTGTACTAGTGTTTTATGATCCTTGTTAGAATATCCTTAACCCTGTTAGGAGTTGGCTCAAGTGTGTTTACAAAAAAACATATTTACATGTCAAAAACCTAATTACAATAGGTGCATAGCCTTTACATCATTAGAATATAACTGCAACTCAAAATGCTAACAATTGGTTGCTTACTCTGTTCTTCTTTGGCACACACTAGCTGTGTAACTTCAACTGTCTGTATCTTTCTCATACTTGCATATCTGATCATGCGCTCATAGAATAAGCATGAATATAGTCTAACCAACTTATCTTCTAGGTCACATACCATAACTTGGTCATACACACGTGCGTTGATTCTCTAAGCTTTAGGAACTTTGTACACTGTCCAGTCTTCAACACTTAGTCGATCTTCCCATCAAGTGTGCTAACTCCAAACTGCTATATGAATTTGTTTTCATAATGAAAACACTATACTAAGTCATATGCATCAGTATAGACAACTTTCCAACAATCTCCCCCTTTTTAATTGATGGCAACAAAGGAATATGGCCAAGTTGCTAACTATCCTTAATACAAAAAAAAAACTTTTGTCTTATATCTCCCTATACATAATTTTCTATCTTATATCTCCTTATACATAGATATAATCCATATTCTATACATACTCCCATTTTGACATTAATGACAAAGGTGTGTCAAAACTGAGTCTATAAAAACTTACTGTGATAGAACATCTGGATATGCTATCTACAGATTTTGGATCTCCTTCTTCCAAAATGTGATTAGTGAGTTTACAATCTGTAGATGGGCACATAAAGCATATTGTAGCTTCTCCATCTTCTCTAGATTAGTGCTATGACCTTGATCATATGCCACCATGGTGGCATCAATCTCCTTGATATTTTGATTTAGTATGTCTAATGAGGGTGCAAAAGCATTCCTTAGCTGAGTCTGTCTAGCCCTTATCTTGATCATCTCTTTTTCTGCCTTCTCAATCTTGTCTAATTGTCCTTGGTAGACATTATTGCACATGTTCACATCAATAGAGGGATCTTCCACTAATTTCTTTATTCTATCTATCATGACTTCTACCTATTGTACCTTTTTGTACAGACCACCAGTCAGTTTGTCCTAGTCCATACAGTCAGCAATGATCTTTCTACGCTTTACTACAAACTCCTTCAAAGATGCTTGACCAGCCTTTAGTGAGTTCAGGTCAAGTGTATATTTGCTAACCAATTCACTTAATCTCTTCTTCAATTACTTCTCCTCTGCAACTAAGGATGTAGATTCTTCCAGGCTAGAGAAATTGTTTTTGAATTGTGAAATGACTGCACTTACATCATCAACAGAGTGTACCTTGGACACTTTCTTGTCTGTAGGTAACAAACTATTCAGTATGTTCACTAACTCTACAAGGAGAGGATTCCACATCACTTTTTTCTCCTTGGCCTTCTCCATAGCTAAGATGTTGAACTTAATCAAGTCTTCTTCTCCCCATGAGTCCAAACTAGTTGTGTCAGGTGTCAAACTTGACAACAATGCTACTGAGGGAGTGATGGGAGTGCTATCCATCACTTCTTGTTTTGCCTTGATTGGTTCAACTGATGTTTCATCTTTTTGTTCACTTCCTTTTACCTCTTCTTCTTCTTTTTGTTTTTTAGCTTCCTTTTCTTTTTCTCCTTCTTTATTTTCTTCCATCTTTTCTTCTTCTTTCTCATTTGTTATATCCTCAATCAATATTTCTTCTTGATGAGTAGGAGGAGTGTTACTACATAAGTTTTATGCCTCTTGAGTGCTTAAAAATTCCTCTTCAAACTTGTCTAACTTAGTATCAGTGGTCTCCATGGCTATCTCTACATTATCAATGATAATGGTGCTTTCCTTTAGTGACTCTGTCATGGGTGCAGACTTGTCTGCCTCTATTTGTGTTTCCACTGCAAGCGCTGAATCCTGAGGACTTGTCACTAATGCATTAGTGGGCTCTACCACATTGAAATCCTTTAAGGGTACTTGTGTTGTGGGCATGGTAGCTAGATACATGTGCCTATTCATGAATACGTTCTTGAATGCCTTCTCTATTTCCTTAGCAACAAGATCATAGTTCTTGTCCATTATATGCAAAGTCCTTGACTTTGTTCTTAGATGTGGCTTCACTAGATCTAACAATAGAGATTTCTCTTTTAAGGAACATACTAGAAGAGTGTCATCTAGAATATTTTCCCTTATCCTTAAATCCTCTTCAATGGCTTGTCTCTTTTGGAATTATAGGATGTTCCATACATTGTCAGGGATCATAGTCTTAAGTTCCAAGACTGTCTTCTTGAACTTTAGCATGTCTTTGACTATCATTACATGTATCTCAAATTTGTCTATCTCACTATATTTTTCATAAAACTTTCCTACTTAATCAATTCTTCCCTCATCAATTATTCTTGCACTTAGCACACTGAGACTAGGTTTGAAACTTACTTCAGGAGGTGCTTGTGAGTTCTTTATGTTCCTTGTTACTATCAAGGATGGATGACCAATTTTGATCTCTTTCTTCCTCTTCGACATTGCCTTATACTTAGGAGGAGAAGTAAGGTCAATGGTTTCTTTGAGCACAAAAGGAGTAACATCAGTTTTACCTTTTTGTTCATCAAATTTTTCAATCTTTACTTTCTTTAGCTTAGGATCATCTAATTCTGCCTTTTCTACATTTGTTCTCTCTAATTCCAAAGCAATATTTTGTTCCCTTGATTTGTCTAGGTTTTCTTGAGACACTCCATGTATTCTCAAGATTTATGAGGTAACCTTGGTAACCTTCCTTTTTGTTGTTGTGATGTTCAAGACTGCATCAATTTCTCTTGTTTTCTCCTCATAAGCTCCCCATCTTGGCTCATTAGGGTCTTTAGGGGCTGAAAGCAATACTTGAGCATATGCTTCCAAGACTTGCTCATATACTTCATAACCAGGTGGATGAATACACTTTGTTCTAGGTTCAACTGTCTCCATGCATGTTGTGTCTGTTTCAACCATAAAACAAATAGTATCCTTATATTTCTCAAATATCTTTTCTAGTATCCTATACCTCATCTACATCTTAACTCTTAATGTATTCAATTAAGGAGTCATGTAGTCTCTTAGAGTGCTCTCAGTAGATTCCTTGAAGGATATTTGTGGCATGGTAGGAATTTTCCTATCAAGGTATAAGTCTGACACCTTTCCAATAATATGGAAGTACATATAAATGATAAGAGACCCAAATATAAATATCTTGGTCTTATCATGCATGATTGCCTTGATGTTGTCAATTAGCTATGTGCACAAGATTTCACATAGGTTCAACTCTCCATTCTCATTTACAATTCTTATGGCTACAAGAATTGTGCATGTAGACACACTGTTTACCCTGCTGGTGTGTTGAAACTTGTATCCAAGTATCATGGACATCAATTTGATGCCATCTTGCTCAATAGGCTCTATGGTCATTGCACGCCTATCACTACTTTATTTGCAAGTCTGTTCAACAATATTTCTTACATCTTTTCCCACTGAAAGAATGATGTCTATCCTTGGGAAGCCTATCATCTCATTAATTAGGTCACCAATAATTCTAACCAGCACTTCACCTATCCAAAATAGATCATCATGAATCCTACTCAGAAGAATCTTGATCCATTCTGATTCATAGAACTCATATGCCATAGCATACTCCACTATAGGGTGATTATCCCACCATGCATACTCATCCATGAAGGTTTTGTTTGGTTTTAACATAGTTTCCATGTGTACCCTTAATCTATCTAATACTACTGGTTCTTTCATAAAATAGATGTATGCCCTAATGTCCTTGACATGCATAATGCCCATAGGCATGCAGGAGAATGCCCCTTCTAGGTCATCTAGTGTAGATTTAAATGGATGCCTCTTAAACATAGATATTTTATTCTCTGCAACATAAAATACTATAGGAGTAGCCATTACTTACTTGTATAATGCTTCTTTAAGGGTTTCCAATAGATTCTGAATCGGCACGATGAACTAGGGTTTCCACAATTGATCAAATGCACAACAAATCACTTGAAGAATCAAACTACAATCCTTCTCAATCAACTACTAAGGCTCTTTTTCTCTTCAATCACTCTTAATTTGAATACAATGAGAGATATTCTAACTTCTGTGTACTTTAAAGGATAAATTATGCCATTAATGCTTGTCACGTAAACCAGGTTGTCACTTGGAAATTGCTATCTTACATTCTACAAACAATCAACTAGTGTGCTCTTGCATGAAGGTTCCCTTAGTCTTCAAAAGCTTAAGTCCAAAGGCGCATACTCTAAGAGTGAGTATACTAGCCACATAGGGGTCTAGAGCTAAATTAGCTCCCCCTATGACATTAAGGGTCATTCATCTAGATGTAGAGGGTGCGTCCACTGTGGATGCATCCAATACATACTCATCAACCTTGTCCTTCTTTTCTTTTGACCAAATCAAGCTTGCATCCTCTAAAGATTTCACAAAATTGACTTCTCCTTTGAGATCTAAAACTGATTTTTCAAGCTTTTTAGGGCTTTCTTGACCTTGCGTCCTTGATTTTCAAAACTTTGAGATGTGTTCAGCCTTGTTGCAAGAGTGACAAATGATTGGAGGCCTTATATTCCTCGGTGCATTGACATGAGTCACCATCTTACATTGTTTAGCTGAGTGACCATTATAGTTACATATCTGACATGTAACATTCTAAGAACTTCTTACATTTGACTGATTCTAAATTCTTTGATTATGAGTCCTTTTCTTTTGAATTTTCTTGCAATTCATAGCTTTATGACCAAATGTATTGCATGAATAACAGTAACCATTGAAAGGTCTTACCTCTATACAGTTCCTTGCTATGTGTCCATGCTTGTTACATGCATAACAAGTGTGGTCTACTAGCTTGCACTCATTCTTAGGTGGTTCAATATGATCCTTAGTCTAACCTCTAGTCTCCTTAGTATTTGAGGTGCCTTCTGGTGCTTTCATTCTTTCTTGCATGTTGTCAATCTGATTTTGTGCTTCATTGTATCCAATGCACCTAGTATCTCCTTTAGCTCTTCTTGCATACAACTGAGATTCTATCAAATCAAAATTGGTGTGTAATTTATTAATGTCATTCTTAGCATCTTTTAATTTAGATTTCAATCTTTCTTTGTTGTTTCTTGGCTCTAAGATTTCCATGTTTTCTTGCCTCAATTCTTCATTCAGTTGAAGGTTCTCTTTGACCTATTCATCATAGACTTCCTGATTGTTAGTCATCTTATCATCAAATTCTTCAAGTTGTTCTTTTAAGGATGTATTTTCTTCATTTAGCTTCTTAACCATTGTCCCTAGATCACTGGTAGATCATTCTTTCAAATCCTTCCTTATCCTTTTGATGACTAATTGAGAATCACTAAGTTTTTCCCTTAGTTCTTCAGTTTCTCTTTCAGATTTATCCAGGTCTTCAAGAGAAACTTCAAGATTTCTTTTTAGATGTTTCATTTCTTCTTTATCCATGATCTCCTCAAGTGGTTAAAATTATTTTCTGAGGACCAAAGCTCTGATACCAATTGTTAGGAATGGGAACACTAAGTGGGGGGGGGTGAATCAGTCTTCACAGTATTTTATCTTTTTACTTAATCTTTAAACCAAACTTAGATGCTTAAGTACTGAAATGAACATCCACATAAACATGAAACATGAAATCAACATATAAAACCAATATGGTTACAGGGAAACCCAAATAGGTAAAAACCCCGATGGGAATTGACACCCACTAATATTTTGCACTAGTGTTTTATGATCCTTGTTAGAAGATCCTTAACCCTGTTAGGAGTTTCTTTACAATGCATTAAGTATAGTAGATCTTGTCAATGGTCAGACCCTATTAGGAGTCTTTTATAATATTCCCTGTTAGGGGAGTGGATGCACTATCCTAGAGCTCACTTCTCAAGTGGTGAAGGCTACAACCTTCTGATCTTAGATACACACTATATCTACTGGATGAACTGTCACTATGACATTGTTTGTCAGATCAAATCCTTTGATGCCCTGATGCTTTGACCTCTTGCAAAGCTCTAATACATCTCATAGTCTCTTCACACACTTTTTCTCTTCTTATCACAACTCTATATCAAATTCCATGCTAATTACAATGGGTGCATCTCATATTTATATGCGCATACAAAACAAACAACTAGGTCGGCCCTTAAACCTATTACATACAATGCTTCAAATTGAATTGGCTTAGGCATGTTTAAAAAAAAACATATTTACATGTCAAAAACCTAATTAAAATAGGCACATAGCCTTTACATCATTAGAATATAACCCTAACTCAAAATGCTAACAGTTGGTTGCTTACTCTATTCTTCTTTGGCACACACTTGCTGTGTAACTTCAATTATCTGTACCTTTCTCATACTTGCACATCTAATCATGTGCTCATAGCCTAAGCATGAATATAGTCTAACCAAATTATCTTCTATGGTGCATACCATAAATTGGTCATACGTACGTGTGTTGATGCTCTAATCTTCAGGAACTCTATACACTATCCAGTCTTCAACACTTAGCTGATTTCTGATCTTCCCATCAAGTGCGTTGACTCCAAACTACTATATGACTTTGTTTCCATAATGAAAACACTATACTAAGTCATATACATTATTATAGGCAACTTTCCAACAATACCCTTGAACCCTTAGCATATCTTTTCACTATTCCACATATCAAAATGAGTATTCCTTAAGAAGTTTACAACTATAAGTGCTTTGCAAAAGCTTACATAGAATCATTACTTTCAATTTCATTTCAAAATCAAGAGAGATAGTGTAGGAATTACTTAAACATAATCCATGCTTTATTTACTTAAATTCAATTCCCTTTTTGAGATTTCTAAATACCACCTTACCCATATACATAGCTTCTCTCTTATAATTTCCATTTACAACATAATTAGAATTACAATTACTGCACATGGACCAAAGGCATAGAGAAAGATAATTACATCAAGTTGCCCAAGGCTTAAAATAAATCTTTACATGTCTCAATTTTAAAAGATAGAGATACATGATACAAGAATAGAATCTTCACCACTGAACAACTCAAAATTCAAGCCATGACATGAACCATGAACAATACCTCGAAAGAGATTTTCCACCCAACCATGTGAAACTAGTAAAGTTCCACCCCCCCATGCTAGGAGATAGAACCAAGGTACTCCCAAGACCTTAAGGAAATATTGTTAGAATAACTAAGAGGGGGGTGAATCAGTTATCCAGTGTTCCAATATAAAATGTATAAGTCAAAATATCTTCTTTAATTTATGCTTGTCAGTAAGCAATAATAACTCTCACTGTCTGTACTTTTACCGATCAAATCTAACATGTAACATGTAAAGAATGATAACAAACAAATATCACAATCAACACATAACATAAGAGATTTAACATGGAAACCTTGTAAAGGGAAAAACCACCTAGGACCGGCAACCCAAAATTGTTCACTCTTCTAAAGTGAGGTTGGTTAAGACCCAACCCTGTTAAAGGTTACAAACACATTGTCAGGTGTGACCTTGTTAGAGGATTTTAGACTAGAATTTATCGTCCAACTAGCATTCACTATGGGGTTGACAGGATAAAAATGTTCATTCTATGAATGACACATCATAAGACTTTCAGAGTCCACTCGGTTAAGAGATTTAGACTGTATACAATGGTTAAATATGCAACAGTAAAATGACCTGCCTTAGTACAACTTCAATTGTAGATTATAGATCAATATTTAGTCCATACAAATCTTTCTAATCAATATTTCACTTCAGATTCAATACCATATCAACTTAATGTCCATTGGTAATAGCTCTTTGTAGCTCAGTAACTGTTCTGTAGCTCAGTTCTCACTAACCAGTATGATCAGAATGCATGAAAGCTTGTTCACATGAAATTGCTGCAGCTTCTTCCTCCAGCTCTTTTCATAAATAAATTTTGTTCTCTTATATAGACAAGTAAATCATTTTCTTCTCCACCATCAAATTTTGTTTCTTAATCACATTCATAGATTTTTCCACTTAAAACTTTCTCAGTATTTGTGTCAATAACATGTTTCAATCTGCTCCGTTAGATCTTCCTTGAATTTTGTCAACCGTCGATCTTTGTAACAAACATTATCTGTTACCTTGATGTTATACTCTTTCTAGCTCATCAATCTTATTAGCTAAACTAATCATTTAATTCATTCTATCCTCCTCGGTTAACAAATAATGTGTCAGTGAACACTACTTAGTTAATACTACGATCAGTATACACTACACTCCGTCGGTGTATACTAGAAATGCTTCATTTACTGACAACACTACTTTGTGTCTTTCAGCTCTATACTTCATTATAGATGAATGCAACATAATAAAGTCAATATCATCAAGTCATAGACTCATAAAAAAGTTACTCAATGTGTTCCTTATCCTCGTTTGTCTTGTACATCTTTCCTCATGTAGATTTCTCTATTCTTCATCTCTTTTCCACTTTACTTCAGATGTCTCGGTGTAGTAACTTACAAGATAAGTGCTATCAAACTAGTTGATATCAATGACAACATAATACTGATTTAATCATATTCCATATCTAATCAGCAACTTCTCAGTGATCTTGCAATCACAAATCCTTCAATCAGATTCCAAATTAGTTGTAGTCCAACAATCTCTCCCTTTTGCATTGATGGCAACTGAAGTAATATGAAATGTACCATACACATACCAAATATACATTCTACAACTTTGTGAACAAATGTTGTAAGTTGAATAGACTTAATATGTTTATTCACTACGTTACTGAACCAGCATTAAGTAATACAACTTTACCTTTCTATAGTTGTAATGTTTTTAGTTCTTTTGTTCCATTCAGATTGTCTCTCCCTTAGATAGTTCTCTCTCCCTTTCATTGTTGTACATTCCTTTCATATTGTTCATCTATCCCTTTGACAACAATGCCAAAGAAACAAATAAACAATTAGCTTTGTAGTAGCCAAGTAACTCTCTATGGTGTCCAGTACTTCCTTTGTATCTCTGTATACTGATATCTCATCGGTTAAAGTGCTCAAACTTAATCACAACCTTGAACATGATTCAAAGTGTGAACTATGTTGCATCAACATGAATGATCTTCTAATAAAAGTAGGCTGATGCAACATCTAGATCACCTTAGTGACCGATAGATAGGGGACGGACCCCAAGTCTAGTCCTCAAGTATTCAAATGTGTCCTTCGGTAGAGGCTTTGTGAAAATATGAGCAAGTTGTTCTTTAGATGTAACAAATTCTAGCTTTACTTTCTTCTCTGGCACTTGTTCTCTTAAGTAATGATACTTAATAGATATATGCTTTGTCTTAGAGTGCATCATAGGATTCTTTGAAATATTAATAGCACTAGTGTTGTCACAATATATAATCACCGAGTCAGTGATTACCTCATTCATTCCTTCCAACACTTGTTTGATATATGCAATGTTTGAACAATTAGTAGTAGTAGCAACATACTCTGCTTCAGCTATAGACTGAGAAATACAAGCCTTCTTTTTACTTGTCCAAGTTACAAGTCTTTCACCAAAGAAAAATGCTCCTCTAGTGGTTCTTTTTCTATCATCCACATTTCCAGTCCAATCAGCATCAGTGTAAACTTTCAGTTCAAACTTCCCTTCCTTAGGATACCATAATCCATAATTATCTATTTTCTTCAAGTATCTTAAGATCCTTTTTGTAACTATCATGTGTGATTCTCTAGGATTAGAAAAAAATCTTGCAACTATACCCACAACATGTGCTATATCTGGCCTACTATGAACTACGTACATTAACTTACCAATCATGGATTGATAAAGTGTCTGATTTACCTTAGTAGTTCCATCCTCCTTTGTTAATTTTCATCTAGTAGCCATCGGTGTTCCTACAAGTTTTGCATCTTCAGTGCCAAATGTCTTTAGTACTTCCTTTATGTATTTAGATTATGTGATGAATATTCCATCATGCTGCTGAATCACTTGTAGTCCAAGAAAGCACTTAATCTCTCTAAACATAGACATTTCAAATTCCTTTTGCATTTCATCAGAAAATTCCTTGCAGACAAGATCTGAGCCACCAAAGATGATATCATCAACAAATATTTTAGCAATGATAATAGTATCATCAGTTTCACCTTTCACATACAGATTGTTGTTTTCACCTGTTCTAATAAATCCAATACTTAACAAATAAGTATGAAGTCTTTCATACCATGCTCTCAGTGCTTGCTTTAGTCCATATAAAGCTTTATGTAATCTACATACCATGTCTTTATTGTTGGGATCAACAAATCCTTTAGGTTGTTCAATGTAGACCTCCTCTTCAAGTATACCATTCAAAAATGTTGACTTCACATCCATTTGATAGACTTTGAATTTCTAATGTGCAGCATATGCAGGTAGCATTCTAGCTCCTTCTAATCTAGTGACAGGTGACAATGTTTCACCATAGTCAATGCCTTCTTCCTGTGCATATCCCTTGCATACTAATCTAGCTTTATTTCTTGTGACTTCACCATTTTCATTCAATTTATTCCGGTATATCCACTTAGTATCGATAACATTCTTATCTTTTGGTCAGGGTACTAAGGACCAAGTTTTGTTCTTTTCTATTTGTTCTATTTCCTCTTTCATTGCATTAACCCATTCTTCATTCTCTAATGCAACTTTCATAGTTTTAGGTTCAAACTCACAAATTAAACATGTACCTTGTCTTGTTTTGCTTCAAGTTTGCATTCCAGCATGTCTGTCTCCAATGATTTGTGTGTTAGGATGGTGTCTTCTGACAAAACTAGCCAAGACATGATTTATCCTTTCTTGTTCATCCTGCTTAGGGTCATTTCCTTACTCGGTCGCTTCTTCATGTTCATCAATTTGTGGTGCATGTTGTATTGCATTGTTTCCCTGTTGATCGGTTGACACTGTAGATACTCTGGATATTCAATATAAGTGAATCTACCATAGTCTTCTAGTTCCTTTGTACTATCCTCTATGTACTTATCATCAAACTCATCAACACAAACATTAGTACTTTCAACAATCTTATTTGTAACCTTATTCAAACATTTGTATGCTTTACTTGTAGTGGAATATCCTAGAAATATCCCTTCATCTCCTTTAGAATCAAACTTCCCATTTCTTTCATCTTTCAAGATAAAGCATTTACTTCCAAAAATTTTGAAATAACTTACAGTAGGTTTGTGTCCAAACTATAGTTCATAAGGTGTTCGATTGGAGTCCTTCTTCAATTGTACTCAGTTAAGAACATATGCAGCTATGCTGATAGCTTCCCTCCAATATGTCTGAGCAACATTATTTTGTATCATCAATGTTCTAGCACAGTCAATTATAGACCTATTCCTTCTTTCAGCAATGCAATTTTGCTGAGGTGTTCTCGGTGCCGATAGCTGCCTTTTGATTCCATGCTCATTGCAAAAGTTAGTAAATTCATCAGAGATAAATTCACCTCCTCTATCAGATCTTAAGCATTTTATTTCCTTTCTAGTTTCTTTCTCTACCTTAGCTTTATACCACTTAAATATTTTGAAGGCTTCAGATTTCTCTTTTAAGAACATAACAGTCATTAGTCTAGTGTAATCATCAACAAAAAGAATAAAATATCCATCACCATAATAGCTCTGAGTTCTCATAGGACCACATAGGTCAGTATGAACCAACTCAAGTATCTTCTTTGTTGAATAGTCTTTGCTTTTAAAACTAGACTTAGTCATCTTACCTCTTTGAAATTCATGGCACATAGCATGATCAGGTTTTGTTAAGTTAGGCAGTCCTCTAACTCTTTTCTTTCTACTAATTTTAATCATGTTGTCAAAGTTCACATGGCATAACCTTCAGTTCCACAACCAAGCATCTTCATCATTTATTAATAAACAAGAAGACTAATCCATATCAAGATAGAATAGATTACCTCTAGATTGTGTACCAGTTCTGACAAGTCTTCCTCCATCATCATAAATCTTCACCTTTTTTCTCTCAAAAGCCAATCGGTGGCCTAAGTTGTTCAATTGAGCCACACTTATCAAATTATAGTTTAGTCCATCTACCCAGTATGCATTTTCACATTGTAGTCTATCATTGATCATCAGTGAGCCTTTGCCTCTTACCATACATGATGCATCATTTCCCATTCTCATAGATCCTTCATTATATTCAACAAGATGATCAAACTTCTCTACATCACCAGTCATATGATGTGTGCAGCCACTGTCTATGATCCATGTATCATTTCTACTTACTTTAGAGATCAGTGTTGTCTCTTCATGTTTCTCTTCCTCTTTTGAGTCATATTTCATAGCAACAAATACAACTTCTATATCATCATCAGAATCAGATTCAGTTTCAATATCTTCGGCTATGTAACGTACCCTTTTGCCTTTTTCATCTTAGTTGTCTCTGTTGTTGTGTTGGTAAGCTCTGTTGACTCTTCTTCCATAGTTTCCTTTAGATTGGTCTTTTGATCTTTCATCATCTTTCTTCTAAGGACATCTAACAATGATGTGACCAACTTCTTTACAATTAAAGCATGCTAAAGGTAGCTTGCCTCTATACCTTCCTTTTCCTTCGGGCAATCTTTGGGCCATAAGTGCTTCAAGCTCATCAAGTTCATCATCAGTATTGTCATCACTATCACAATTCTTACCATTCCTGCTAGACTTTCCAATCTTCAGAGAAGACATGAAAGTGGATTCAATAGAAGGAACAACACTGTTATCAAAATTGTTTAATTCAAAGGTTGTAAGTTTACCAATCAGAGTCTCAAGAGCAAGGTTGGATGTAGCTCTTGTTTCATGAATTGCAGATATCCTGATTGCATAAACTGGTAGCAAAGTTCTAAGAATCTTGCTTATCACTATTTCATCATCAATTACTCCATCAGATGCTCTAATAGCATGTACCACCTCTTTGAGTCTATTTGAATATTGGACAATATTCTCACCTTCTTTCATTCTCGTATCATCAAATCTACCTCTCATACTTTCAGCTCGAGCTCTTTTGACATTCAGATCTCCATTGTAGATTTGTGATAATTTATCCCACATTTCTCTAGCAGTTGTGCATGTCTTGATATCTTCAAATTCAGCATCAATACAGGCAACAACAAGTTCCATCATAGTAACATTGTGTTCATGCTTATCCTTCAGTTGATCAAAAGTTAGGAGACTAGTGGGTGGTTGTATGTAGCCATTTTCCATCAAATCTAGTGCTGAGTTCCCAATTCTAGATATGTGCAGCTTCATTCTGCTTTGCCATATTGTGAAGTTCTCTTTGTTTAGTATCGGTACTACCCTCTTATAAATCTTGATACCTTTATCCTTAAGTCCTTAAAAATCTATTCCAAGAAACCAACGCTCTGATACCAATTGTTAGAATTACTGAGAGGGGGGTGAATTAGTTATCTAGTGTCCTAATACAAAATGTATAATTAAAAACATCTTTAATTTCTACTTGTCGGTAAGCAATAATAACTCTCACTGTCTGTACTTTTACCAATCAAATCTAACATGTAACATGTAAAGAATGATAACAAACAAATATCACAATCAACACATAACACAAGAGATTTAATGTGGAAACCACCTAGGACTGACAACCCAAAATTGTTCACTCTTCTGAAGTGAGGTCGGTTAAGACCCAACCTTGTTAAAGGTTACAAACACACTATTAGGTGTGACCTTGTTAGAGGATTTTAGAATATAATTTATTGTCCAACCAACATTCACTATGGGGTTGATAGGATAACAATGTTCATTCTATGAATGATACATCATAAGACTTTTAGAGTCCACTTGGTTAAGAGATTTAGATTGTATACAATGGTTAAATATGTAATAGTAAAATGACCTGACTTAGTACAACTTCAATTGTAGATTATAGATCAATATTCAGTCCATACAGATCCTTCTGATCAATATTTCACTTTAGATTCAATACTATATCAACTTACTATCTATGGGTAATAGCTCTTTGTAGCTCGGTAACTATTCTCTAGCTCAGTTCTCACTAACCAATATGATCATAATGCATGAAAGCTTGTTCACGTGAAATTGTTGCAGCTTCTTCTTCCTCCAACTCTTTTCATAAATAAATTATGTTCTCTTATATAGACAAGTAAATCATTTTCTTCTCCACCATTAGATTTCTCCACTTAATCACATTCATAGATTTTTCCACTTAAAACTTTCTCAGTACTTGTGTCAATAACACGTTTCAATCTGCTATGTTAGATCTTCCTTAAATTTTGTCAATTGTCAATCTTTGTAACAAACATTATCTATTACCTCAATGTTATACGCTTGCCAGCTCATCAATCTTATCAGCTAAACTAATCATTTAATTCATTCTATCCTCCATAGTTAACAAAGAATGCATCAGTGAACACTACTCAGTTAATACTACAGTCGGTATACACTACACTCCATCGGTGTATACTAGAAATGCTTCATTTATCGACAACACTACTTTGTGTCTTTCATCTCTATACTTCATTATAGATGAATGCAACATAATAAAGTCAATATCATCAAGTCATAGACTCATCAAAAAGTTACTCAATGTGTTCCTTATCCTCATCTGTCTTGTACATCTTTCCTAATGTAGATTTCTCTGTTAATCTCTTTTGCACTTTACTTCAGATGTCTCGGTGTAGTAACTTACAAGATAAGTGATGTCAAACTAGTTGACATCAATGACAACATAATACTAATTTAATCTTATTCCATATCTAATCATTAACTTCTCAATGATCTTGCAAATATAGATCCTTCAATTAGATTCCAAATTAGTTGTAGTCCAACAAATATAAGTCTCAAAAACCTATAAATCCAAGACTCAAAAGAACAAGAATAAATCACATAAAATATCATCATACTATAACACCAAGGTTAAGGTTCTAGGATACCACCTAAGTGAGTGTCATCACACAACCCGTGTATTGGGATCCACCCTACCAACCATGTAACCCCAGTCCCCCCTTTATGAATAGGGATCCACCCTGGCAGTTATCCTTTGTCCCAGTACTCCAATTAGGTTTGTGTGGCCATTATTATGTTTTCTTTCATTATCTTTTGAATCCCCCCTTCCTAGGTTAATTTTTTTAAGGTTATCACTTTTTACAAACCCACCCATAGGATCATCTGGAAACCACTTTAGGGTTTCAATACCTATGGTGAGCCACTCACTTAGGGTTCCTATTCCCTTACTCCATCCAAGCCAAAGATATAATCTAACACTTCCAAGTCTTGATCCATAGGTTTAGGAAACTCCCCTGCACACTTAGGCCCTCAGATCGAGTCCTAACCTTAGCCATATACACAATAGGAACCATTGGAAGAGTGTCTTTCACAAGACTCCTTAAGGAATATCATAAAACTTGCTACATGCATAAATACAACTTTTCATGGATAATTTATAGGTCTTGGAAACCCTCTCATGCACATAGGCCACCGAGACAAGTCCTAGTCTCATAAACTAAGCTCAAGTATATGCCAAGATAAAAACATCATAAGTACACCATATAACCTCAACAAATTAGGTAATGAACATACATAGGGGATACAAACTTCCACATTCATTAACACAACATTCCATCTATGGGAACCTCCTGTGCCTAAAATTTGGCTAAGTCTGATTTTTTTTTTGGAAATCTCCAAAATCTAGAATCTTCATCTTAACTCCTATGAATTTGCAACCTATCTCAAACATCCTAGAATGTATTTATACAAATATAAATTATACTTAAATGTTATATTTGTATAAATCCTACCACAAATTTTGCAAGTTTGAGCCCTTGGAACCCTCAAAACTCCAAATGACTTTGTATATGATCTCATATGATAATGTATGCATTCACATATGACATTTGACCAAGTGTCGTATGAGTCTGACTACAATGTCATACGACACTGCAAGATAGTTTCATGAAATTAAATTTTAAACTTCCCGAAAACACTAAAACTAATTTTTTTTAACCCATAAGACAATTTATGAATTCCCATATGACATTTGACCAAGTGTTGTATGAGTATGACTACAATGTCATACGACACTGCAAGACACTTTTACTAAATTAATTCAAAATTGCCCGAAAAGGCCAAAAAATGACTTTTAAGGCATGTAGAGTGCCTAGGAAAGGCTCCCTGAGGTCAACTTGATGCAGGGACCTCAGTACCACATCCAAAACACATCCTTAACACTACATAAGTCTCAGATAAGATTTATTAAATGAAAAACAACAAATCACAGAGAAGGCCTGCAAAAGTAAAAATGGGGAAGAAGGACTGCAACCTTTCCTAAACCACCCAAAATCTTCCTAAACTTCCCTAAACCATTACATAACTCTCACAAACACCATAAGGAAGTTTCACAACAAATCCCAAAATCCCAGGAAAGATTTTATCATAAAAACTATACAAACATTTTATAGAATTACTTCTTGGGAACACAACAGACAATATAACATTTAAATTTCCTTTCTAATTCATAGTAAGAATTCATATGCTAATACAATAACATATCATTCATATACACAATCATACACATAGGAAGAATGGAGATTCATCCTAGTTTAGACCCTACTTGGGGTCCTACGGAGAATCTTCTTCCCTCGGCTAGAGAACTCTCTGCAAATCTCCAAGCCTTGAGTAGGTAGCCTCCTGGATATCTTCTTTTGGCAACCAATATTCAATCAATCCACACATACAATTTGCCTCACCAAACTAGAGAATTCACAATCTCACAAAAAAAATTCAAATACATTTATGGAAAAATCAATGTAGAATACTCCCAAAAATCCTTCCAAAACTCTTTCTCCCAAACCATAGAAAATTGCAATTATTTATCCTCCAACTATGTGGTTGGAGGAGTTGCTTTATAGGAAGAAACTTCTCCAACTTCCATAGTTGGTTGGAAAATTAAACAAAACATTCCCATAAGCACTTAACAAAGTTTAAATAAATTTAGTTAAAATAGCTTTCAAAGAAAACCCTAACAAGAATAATAAAGAAATAACTTTCAAGAAAAACACATAGCAGACATGGAAACCAACTAGCCTAACTTCTAGGAGGTCTCGAGTTCAACTCTCTCCTAGATAGCTAGTTTTACTACAAAGAGGGTTTATTTTTATTATAACTACTATTAATATTATTTTCACTTTAATATACTTCATTCAATAGACTTTATTGAATTCACTTTATTTAATTATTAAAATATCATTTACACAATCAATAAAAAACATACAAATATTATTATTTATATAAGCATGGGTATATGCGTATGCACCCACATATACACATACCTATATAAGATACAATAAATTATAACATAGATAAAATAAATTATATATATATATATATATATATATATATATATATATATATATATATAAGGACAATTATAACTCACGACATAAATCTCAGAATAACATCGAATCATAAATCATAAGACCACATCACATACTACATTCAAATCCCCTCACTAGGGTAACCTCCTAAACATAAATCTAAGTCCACGGGTAACCTTGAGAGTAATCTTGGTAATATCTCAACACAACAACAGTTCAAGGATTTTTAAGGAACACTCAAACCTATGTAGCCAGGAGGATTCAATGTCTGGTACCTGCATCCTACAATGCCAACTAACATGCATATATATATATATATAGATAGATAGATAGATAAATAGATAGTGGCAAACAAGGAGGGAGAGTGTGACATCATGTGGACCTCCTGTAGGAGTAACTATGATTGCCTCCCCTCATCCTACACTCACATTAGACAGTGACATTGATAAAGCATAATTGGATTAGTGTGGTTAGTACCAAGATAATCTCTTTTCAATATTTGTATAACAAGAATGAATCATAACATAATCATGTAAATGTTGGATATTGCTAATGCATGGGTGGTGATTGAGATATGTAATATGTTTAATCACTACATTACTGAATGGGCACTCATACTATTGTCATTTGTGTTTTGTCATTGATGTCAACATATGTTTCTATAAAGGAACCAAACTGGTAATCATAGTGTACAGAAGGTGTATGGATGTTTTAGATATTGTGAAGTCAGAAAAGATTTTAGATGGATGTTGTGATCTTATATCTGAGATTTCATCATTAATGGATGCATATTAAGGAAGATACAATTGTTTTGGTAAAGACTAGTCACTAAACTGTGACAGTGAGAATTGACAGAGTTAGTCTCTGAGTTTTTGGTATAGATTTTAGAGGGATTGGATTCAATGTATGTGATCTTGAAGGATGATGGAAGAGGCACTGATAGATTTTCATTGGTCAGTGCAAGGTATGAAATGATTGGTGATGTCATCTATGGCGTGTACTCTAGCGATGGCTTATCAGGAAGTTGACTCAGGGAATGAATCGTGTGTTTTTTTTGGCAAGCATAATTCAAAGATGTCGGTCCTTAATTGTTGTAATGTAATCATTGTAAACTTTTTTATGATACTGTGTGTATCCTAGCAAGGACCTATGTAATTGTTTATAATTAGGAAAGTCTTATGGGCTGACCTATTCTTGGTAAAATGTAATAAGGTATAAATAAAAGGTCTTTTCTTTGGAAGAGACATGGATGTGATAAGTGTGATATAAGGAGGTTGCAAATTTGTGTCTGTTGTATGTAGAGTAGAGGATTATTGGTGGACTTCATTGGAACTGATCAAGCAAAGATAGTTGTTGGCAAATAGTTCAAAAGATTGTGTATTTCTCCACATACACCTGTTGCGAACTAGTGAGTTCAGAAGGTGGACTTAACCTTCTTTGGATAGTGAGCCTTGGGTAGTGTGCCCTCTTTTATTCTTCACTCAGGGTATGTCCTCTAACAAGGACTATGTACTGTAATGTTTCAATAAGCTCCTAATAGGGCTATATCTTCTAACAAGGATTACTATACTCTTAGTATATCATTAGTGAGCACTAATTCCCATTGGGGTTTTTACCTTTAACAGGGTTTCCCCGTAACAAAAATATTGTGTTATTGTGTTGGCATTCATTGTGTTGATTGGATCTAATATTGATAAGCTTAAAGTTTAAAGTTTAATATTTTGTCATAAAACTGATTCACCCCCCCCTTCTCAATTGTATTGTGGACTATTAATCCTAACAATTGGTATTAGAGCTTGTGGTCCTCAGAGAGAAAGCTTAACAACTTGAGGTGATCTTGGAAAATGGCATACTATAGGAAGGATAATCCTAAGTTTGATCCTGAAAACTTTGATAGTTGGAAAAACAAGATGCGAACACATTTTCTATGCTTGGACATAGACTACTAGATGATTGTGAAGAAGGAAACTTTGAAAGATGAGAATGACTTAGTGTCAGCCAACGATGATGAAAAAAAACTATTTTCATGCAACATGATCACAAGAGAAGCATTGATTAGTGCACTATCTGAGGGTGAGTTTACTAAAATTAAAGATCTGAATTTGGCACATCATATTTGGAATAGACTAGAGGCACTCTATGAAGGAGACAAATATACCAAACAAGAGAAATTACAGAACTAGAAGACAAAGATGGAGAAGCTACAAATGAATGAAGATGAAAGCATTAGAGCCTATGTTCAAAGGGTTACATAAGCTATAGTTGGAATCAAAAATTGTGGAGGTACTTATTGTTGGAAAGTTGTCTATACTGATGAATATGACTTGATATAGTGTTATCATTATGGCAACAAAGTCATATAGAAGTTTGGAGTCAGCGCACTTGAAGAGAAGATCATAAATCAATTGTTGAAGACTAGATAGTGTACAGAGTTCCTACAGCTCAGAGCATCAGTGCACATGTGTACGGATGAATTATGGTATGTTCCCTAGTAGTTAAGTTGGTTAGACTATATTAATGCTTAGTCTATGAGTGCATGATCAGATGTGCAAGTATGAGAAAGTTATTGTCAATTGAAGTTTCACAGCCAATGTGTGCCAGAGAAGAACATAGCATGAAGTTGAAAGTTATTATTTTGGTTTGTAGATATAATGTAATATTGTAAAGGCTATGCACCTATTGTATTTAGGTTTCCGACATGTATACTTGTTTGTTTTTAAGCACACTTAAGCCAATTCATTTGGAAGCATTGTATGTAATAGGTCTAAGGGCTGACCTAGTTGTTTATTTTGTATGAGTGTATAAATATAAGGTGCACCCATTGTATTCAGTATGGAAGTTGATAAAGAGTTGTGATAAGCAAAGAAGAAGTGCATGAAGACACTATAAGATGTATTAGAGCTTTGATAGAGGTTAAAGCATCAGTGCATCAAAGGAACTAATCTGACATGCATTGTCAAAGTGATAGTTCATCCAGTAGATATAGTGTGTATCTGAGATCTGAAGGTTGTAGCCTTCACCACTTGAGCTGTGAGCTCTAGGATAGTGTGTCCACTCCCCTAATAGTGACTATTGTAAAAGACTCCTAATAGGGTCTGACCCTTGACAAGGTCTACTATACTTAAAGCATTGTAAAGCAACTCCTAACAGTGTTAAGGATCTTTTAACAAGGATCACAAAAAACTAGTGCAGAATATTAGTGGGTGTCAATTCCCACTGGGTTTTTTACCTATTTGGGTTTCCCCATAGCCATATTGGTGTCATGTGTTGATTTCATGTTTCATGTTTATATGAATGTTTAATTTAGTACTTAAGCATTTAAGTTCAATATAAAGATTAAAGTGAAAATTTAAAATATAGTGAACACTGATTCACCCCCCCTCCCCCTCTTAGTGTTCCCATTCCTAAGAATTGGTATCAAAGCTTTGGTCCTCAACAAAGAAGTTTAACCACTTGAGGAGATCATGGACAAAGCATAAATGAAACATCTGAAAATAAATCTTGAAAATGTTCTTGAAGACCTGGATAAATCAAAAAGAGAAATTGAAGAACTAAAAGAAAAAGTCAGTGATGCACAATTAGTTATCAAAAGGCTAAGAAAGGATTTAAAAGAATGCTCTAAGAGTGATCTAGGAGAAAAGATCAAGAAGATGAATGAATAAAATGCATCTATGAAAGAACTACTTGAAGAAGTTGATGATAAGCTAATCAACAATCAGGACCTCTACAATGAACAAGTCAAAGAGAACCTTCAACTCAATGAAGAACTAAGGAAAGCAAACATGGAAATCTTGGAGCTAAGGAATAGAAAAGAAAGCTTGGAGTTTGAATTTAAAGAAGTAAAGAATCATATCAAAAAATTGCACACCAGTTCTGATTTGATAGAATCTCAGTTGTATGCAAGGAGAGCCAAAAGGAGAAACTAGTTGTATTGGATACAATGAAGCACAAAATCAAATTGACAACATGCATGCAAGAAAGGATTCACAAAAGGACTCTACTGATGCTAAGGAGATTGAAGATCAAACCAAAGATAATGGTGAGCCACCTAAGAATGAGTGCAAGCCTATAGACCGCACTTGTTTTTCTTGTAACAAGCATGGACACATTGCAAGGAACTGTATAGAGGTAAGACCATTTAATGGTTACTATTATTCATGTAATAAATTTGGTCATAGAGCTATGAATTGCAAGACTAGTAAGAAGAATAGGATTTAGCAAGATCAGAGAAATCAGAATTAGACAAATGTAAGAAGTTCTTAGAATGTTACATGCCAGCTATGTAACTATAATGGTCACTTAGTGAGATAATGTAGAATGGTAACTCATGTCAATGCACTGAGGAATATAAGACCTCCAGTCATTTTTCACTCTTGTAACAAGGCTGGACATATCTCAAAGTTCTGTAGATCAAAGATGCAAGGTTAGGAAAGCCCTAAAAGGGTCAAAGAACCAGTTTTGGATCCTGAACGAGAAGTTAATTTTGTCAAAGCCTTAGATGATTCAAGCATGATTTGGTCAGAGAAAAAGAAGGAAAAGATTAATGAGAATGTATTGGATGCATCCATAGTGGACTCACCCTCTACATCTAGATGAATGGCCCTCAGGGTCATAGGGGGAGCTAATTTAGCTCTAGACCCCTACGTGGCTGGTATACTCACTCTTAGAGTATGAATCTTTGGACTTAAGCTTTTGGAGTATAAAGGAACCTTCATGCAAGAATGCACATACTAATTGTTAGCAGAACTCACATTGGAAATATTTAAGTGATAGCCTGGTTTACGCGGCAAGCATTAATGGCAGAATTTTCACTTTAAGTACACAGAAAGTTGTTTGATTGCTCATTGCATTCAAATTCAGAGAAATAGGAGAGCAGAAAAAGCCTTAAAAGTTGTTGTAAAGACTTTGAGATTTATCTCTCAGTGATTTATAGTATTTAGCAATGCTTTTGGTTAGTTGCAAAAACCCTAGCTCAACGTGCCAATTCAGAAGTCTTTGGATCATCTTGGAGATTAGTTGGAAAGTGATCAAACAATAAGTCATGGCCACTCCCATAGTTTTTGATGTTGCTGAGAAGAAGAGATATGTATTCAAGAAACATCCTTCCAATTCAACCCTAGATGATTTAGAGGGAGCATTCTCCCACACGCCTATGGGTGTTATGCATGTGGAAGACATTAGGGATTATATCTACTATAAGAAAGAACCATTAGGGTTGGATAGGTTAAGGGTGCACATGGATACCATGTTAAAACTAGATAAAACATTCATGGATGAATATGTTAAATGGAATGATCACCCTATAGTTGAGTATGCTACAACATATGAATTTTATGAGACTAAATGGATTAAGATACTATTGAGTAGAATTCATGATGACCTATTTTGGATAGGTGATGTGCTGGTCAGAATTACTAGTGACCTAATAAATGAGATGATAGGCCTTTCAAGGATAGGCACCATCATTCTTGTGGGCAAGGATGTCAAGAAAATGGTTGAGAAAACTTGTAAGTCAAGGAGTGATAGGTGAGGAATGACAATTGAGCCTATTGAGCAAGCAAACATCAAATTGATGTCTATGATACTTGGATACAAGTTTCATCACACCAAAAGGGTGAATAGTGTGTCTATGAGCACAATTATAGCAACCATTATACTTGTGAAGGAAGATTCAGAGTTCAAATTGTGTGAGATCTTGTGTGCACATTTCATTGATAACATCAAGGAAATCAAGCATGACAAAACCAAGATATTCAAGTTTGGGTCATTAATCATTTACATGTACCTTCATATAGTTGGGAAGAAAACAAATTTGTATTTGGACAAGTCCATTCCAACCATGCCATAAATATCCAACAAAGCATCCACTGAAAGCACATTGAGAGATTATATAACATTGGAATTGAAGACCTTCAGGGTCAAGATGCAAATGAGGTATAGAATTCTAGAAAACATTATTGAAAAGTATAAGGATACTATTTTCTTTATCATAGAGACATACACAACTTGTATGGAAGCTATTGAGCCAAGAACTAAGTGGATTCATCCACTTGGTTATGAGGTAGAGGAATAGGTCCTTAAATCATGTGCATAGGTTCTACTATCAGACCCTAAAGATCCTAATGAGCCTAGGTGGGGAACTTATGTAGAGAAGACAAGAGAAATAGATGCAAAGCTAAACAACGCAGCAACTAAGAGGAAAGCCTCTAAGATTACATCTAAGATACTCAAAATTCATGGAGTAACACAAGAAGATCTAGACAAAGCAAGGGAAGAAAAGATTTCTTTGGAAATAGAGAGCGCATCCACATAGGAGACTAAGTCTGATGATCCTAAGATGAAAAAGGTAAAGATTGAGAAGAATGATGAACCAAAGGACAAATAGGGTAAAACTAAAGATATTAGTCCTACGCCCACTACTACAGTTGACACTAAATCTATATATGCATCTCCTAACATGCCCAAGAGGAGAAAACAAATTGCCACAAACCACCCTTCAGCTATAAGTGCAGCCACAAGAAGCAAATTGAAGAATGTGCAGTCACCTCCAGAAGTAGGATTCATACCTAGTCTTCAAGTGTTAAGGACTAGATTTTTAGAAGAAGGAAGGATAGATCAGATAGCCAAGTTTTATGATAAATATCATGAAATTGATAAGTCAGAGATTCATGAGATGATGATCAAACACATGATAAAATTGAAGAAGATAGTTCTAGAATTGAAGACAGCTATCCTAGATAAGGTATGGGAGATTATGGATACCTTGAAGAGACAAGCCACTGAAGAAGACTTCAGAATAAGGGAAAAAACATTTGATTCCACTCTTCCAATATGTTTTGTTGAAGAAAATTCAATGTTATTGAATTTGGTGAAGCCACACTTAAGGATAAAGATGAGAACACTACACCTCATGAACAAAGACTATGAGCTGATTTCTAAGGAAACAAAGAAGGCCTTTGAGAAGGTATTCTTAGAGAAGCACATGAAACCTATGTCTGAACCCATCTCTCAAGAACCTAGCGAGCAAGAAAAAGTAGCAGAGACCATCAAAATATAATCTACAGGTCCTCATGATTCAACACCTGCAGTGGAAGCACAAACAGAGTTTGATAAGTCTGCACCCATGATAGAGTCACTCAAGGATAGCACAATTATCATTGATAATGTTGAGATAGTAGTGTAGGAGCACTCACTATAAACTTAACAAATAATGTTCATCAAAGTCCTAAGGACATCTAGCTAGGTTAGATCTTCCATCTAGGCATATAGACCAAGTTGTAAGACCTAGTTCCAAGATTGGCATAACTATAAGCCCTTGGTCAACTATGGTCAAAGGTGGTTAAAAGGCCTAGAAACTTAGGATTTTTTTTATTTTCATTCTTTTAATGCTTTAGATCCATGTTGGATCAATAGATTAGGTCTAGACCAAGTTTGGTCTCCTAGTATGCAAAAATTGCAAAAATGTTGTAAAAGTTGCTTAACAACTTTGACAACTTTTGCCAAAAGTTGTAACCAAAGCCCCCAATAGTTAAATGGTTTGAAATTGAGTTTTAACCGATGGGGGACACCTTCATAAGCCCTTTCAGGTAGGTGGAAGGTAAGACATGTAAGTTTGGCAATTCAAATCAATAAAATATCAACATTTCTCCGCAAATTCTGAGGAGAATTGAAGTGTACAGATGGGTATGGATAGGAGGGCATGAAATTGTGAAACCAAAAGTTGGATCCCTAAATCTAATTTCATTTTCAACTGGTTTGATGTTCTAATCTTTCCTAGTTTTTAAGATATCTATTTTTAGTGAGACTGCCTGGATTGAAGGCTTAAAATGAAGGTTTCCAATAGGGCTTGGTTGTTTGGATCAATTCCACCATGGGAAATTGATGCCCCTTGGTTGAATTCAAACTTTGTCAATTTATTTTCATATTCTATAGGTTAGAAGTGTGGATTTGTAGGGGAGTGGATTTTCCATTATGCCCTAGGTGTACATCTCTATGTGTGCACCAATTTGTGACTTAGAACAGTCACCATAACTCTCAGTTGGAGATTCATCAAGGTTCCAAAATATGGATTCTAAGTTCTTTTACATGTCCTCACATGCTCCCACAATTGGTTCAGACATTGGCTTGGGAGAAAGAGCACCCATAGTGCAATTGGAGTCCTAATTGGGCCTAATAGCCCGGTCTAGATTAGATGTTTCAATATCATTCATTGGACTTCAAATCTTGGTGTTTGTATATGTTTTGTAAAGCCCAAAATTGTGTCATAATATCCAACCTAATTCATCTCTCATATTGAAGTATTTTGACTTGTGATCAAAATTCCTTCTAGGAAAGGCTACAAGCCTAATCCTTGGTTTGTGAAGCAACTAGTATGTATGGGTTTCTTGTAAGTGAAAGAACCATTGGAACTAAACAAATAGGACCTACATAGGATAGAACAATTATTGTAGGCTACCTTTGGTCTTGTGAGTCATTTCATAGGGTTTGGTTTTTTATTGGGTTAAGGAAACTCCTTAGTAACCCTTGGTCATTGGTGTCTAGAACTTTGTGAAACCTAGTGATTAGGTTCCCCTTGGATCTTGGGGTTGTGATAACCTCACTTATTGTTCATTATACACTTGGGATAAGTGTAGGGCACTCGACCATTCATAGCTTGGTGTACTTGGTACCCAATTCTTGCCAATTGCTCACTATTTCAGGCTTCTGACTACCCACTTTGCATCAAGTGGTATCAGAGCAATGTTTGCTACTGAGGATGAAGAGATCCCTACAAGGGTCACAAATAGTGAGTTACTAAATATGGTGAGAGAACAAAGGGCTGCAAACATAGCCTTAACTAAGAGGCTTCAAGAACTTGAAAAGAAGCTAGACAAGGATAAGGAAGATGGGTCTGAAAATGAAGAGGGGAGTGAAGAGGAGGAAGATAATCTTGACTAGTACATCCTTGTATACCAAAGGCCCCTCATTGATGCCTTAAAGTCCATGGGGAGAAGAACCATAGAGCAAAAGATAGACTTGATAGTCTTCAATGGCAAGATGAATGCAGATTTAGCCTTGGATTGGGTAGAGGCTTTGACAACATTCTTTGAATGTGAGGACATCCTTGAAAAGCAAAGGGTAAAGATATCAAGATCCATGTTGAAGGGAGCAGCCCTAACTTGGTGGAACTTCATCCAAACAGAGAGCATGAAGAATGGAAGGAGCATGATCAATTCATGGAACAAGATGATAGCATTGATTAAGGAGACATATGTACCTGAAGACTATGGGGTACAACTCCATAGGAGGAAGAAAAGTTTGAAACAAAAAGACATGGATGTAGGTTCATACACCGAGGAGTTCCTAAAATTATGTATGAAGACAAATGTGGTAGAAGATGAGGAAGAAAAACTAGCAAGATACATGAATGGTTTGAAGGTATCCATTCAAGAGGAACTTATCCTACACTACCCTACCATAGTCAATAAGTGTTATCAAATGGCACTCAAGGTAGAGGAGAAATGGAAAATAAAATAGGAGTTTGGCAAAGGGAAGAGTAATGACAATGGGAAGAACTTTAGAGGCAAAGGAAACTCTTGGAACAAGGGAAAAAATAGTGGTAGCAACTACAGGACCCCTAGCCAAGGAGACAAAGAAAATAGTGACTCAAATTCAAGAGGAAACTATAGAGGAAGGAGGCCCTTCAATAGAGGAAGAAAAAACTCTAGAAGAGGTAATAGACCATTGAAATGTTTCTATTGTAATCAGATGGGACATCATGCAAGAAGGTGTCTTGAGAAGAGGAATAACAACAATCAAGGTGAGAGGAGAGAACAACTAATCCAAGAAGACAAGCAAGAAGATAGAGATTTGGAACCAGAGGAAGGAGTATGTTTGATGATGAGGTAGGTCTTCCTTCAAGTGCCATAGAACCAAGAGCCTCCACAAAGGAAGAACCTCTTTAGAATAAAGATCAAATGTCATGGAAAGGTGTGTAATCTACTTATAGATTCTAGTTCAACTAAAAATTTAATATCTTGTGAAATGGTTCAAAAGTTAAACCTCTATAAGAAGCCACACCCTTGCCCCTATCATGTCTCATGGCTAACAAAAGGCCAACAAAATCTAGTAACAGAATAAGCATGGATAGAGTTCTCAATATCAGACTTTAAGGACAAAGTTCTTTGTGATGTGGTTGAGATGGATGCCTCACACATCCTTCTATGTAGGCCTTGGCAATTTGATGTAGATGCCATACACCATTGTAGGAAGAACACCTACTTCATCACCAAGGATGGAAATTTTTTTACCATGAAGCCCCTACCTAATTGAAAGTCTGAAAAAGAACCTACTATCATCATCATGGGAGAGAAAGAAATGTTAAAAACATTTAAGGAACCTAATACTAAAGCTTTTGTCCTAATCTCCAAACCCAAAGACAACATGAAGTCTGATAAAAAAGATCCTATACAAAAAGAAGCTATGAAACTACTAGAAAAGTATAGAGATGTCACTGCTAGTGACCTACCCACAAGTCTCCCTCCCTTAAGAAATATCAATCACCAAATTGACTTCATACCTGGTTCCTCTCTACCTAATAAGGACCCATATAAAATGACACCATTGTAGCATGCATAGATTGCAAAGAAAGTTGGAGAACTATTGGAAATAAGACTCATTCAAAAGAGTCTCAATCCATGTGTAGTACCATTAGTTCTTCCCCCTAAAAAGGATGGAAAATGGAGATTATGCACTGATAGAAAAGCCATCAACAAGATCATCATAAGGTATAGATTCCCCATGCCAAGGATTGAGGGTCTATTGGATCAACTAGGAGGTGCTTGCTACTTCACCAAGATAGACTTAAAGTCTGGTTATCATCAAATCAGGATCAAACCAAGAGATGAATGGAAAACAACATTCAAGACTACTAAAGGTTTGTTTGAATGGTTGGTAATTCCCTTTGGCTTAAGCAATGCCCCTAGCACTTTTATGAGGCTTATGAATGAGATATTCATTGATTTTATTGGGAAATTTGTTGTTGTTTACCTTGATGACATACTAATATTTAGTCATAGCAAGGAAGACCATCTTGATCATGTGAAATAGGTATTAAGAAGACTTCATCAACACAAGTTGGTAATCAACTTGGAGAAGTCCATGTTTATGAGGAAGGAACTTGTGTTCCTAGGATTTGTGATCTCACAAGGTACTCTCAAGATGGACCCTAAGAAGGTAGAAGTAATCATCAACTAGCCTCCTCCAAAGAACCAAGGTGATGTAAGAAGCTTCCATGGACTTGCAAATTTCTATAGAAAGTTCATAAAAAATTTTAGTCATGTATGTGCACCGATGCTTGAAACCATTAAAGGAGGAAAGAAGAATAAGTTTATGTGGAAAAAAGAAGCAAATGATGCATTCCAATACTTGAAGAATAGGGTTTCCCAATATCCTATCTTGGTCCTCCCTGATTTCAACAAAGTCTTCACTATGGAGATAGATGCTATCAATTTGGCTATAGGTGCAGTCCTAAGTCAGGAAGGTAAAGTAGTTGCCTTTTTCTCAGAGACACTAAATGAGTCCAAAAGGAAATACTCTACATATGACCTAGAGCTTTATGCCATGGTCCAAGCCCTCAAGGAATGGAGGAACTATTTGATCCCAAAGGAATTTGTGGTATACACTGATAACCATGCATTAAGTTTCCTTAATTCACAAGAAAAACTCTTTGTTAGACATCTGAAATGGGTAGAACAGTTGCAGGCCTACACCTTCAACATTAAGCATAAGAAGGGTGTAAAAAATAAAGTTGTTGATGCCCTTAGTAGGAGGGTTGGTCTGATTGAAGAAATACAACTACAAAGTGTGGGACTTGAGTCTCTCAAGCACATATACCCTGATGACTCTAATTTTGTAGATATATATCAAATCTGCACAAAGATGGTTGGAAGATACCATACTGACTTTTCTCAATATCTAATTTAGAATGGACTACTATTCAAAGAAGCTCAACTATGTATACCAAAATGTTCAATGAGGATAAAAATAATCAAGGAAAAGCACTATGGTGGCCTAGGAGGTCACTTTGGCATTGATAAGACAACAGGCATGGTAAGGAGAAGTTATTTTTGGCCTAAAATGAACAATGATGTTAAGAAGTTCATAGAAACTTGCACAATATGTCAACAAGATAAAGGTGTGTCAACCAATCACAGACTATATCAACCCTTACCAATTCCTTCTAGACCATGGGAGTCCATCTCAATGGATTTTGTAATGGGGTTGCCTAAAACAAAGCAAGGCTTTGACAATGTTTTTTGTAATAGTGGACAGATTTAGCAAAATTGTCCATTTTGTACCATGTAAAAGCACAAATGATGCTTCCCACATTGCACATCTTTTCTTCAAAGAGGTAGTTAGGATCCATGGTCTACCTCAGTCAATTGTATTTGATAGGGATGTAAAGTTCCAAGGCCATTTTTGGAGGACACTCTTCAAGAAATTGGGAACAAATCTTACCTATAGCTCTGCCTATCACCAATAAATAGATGGATAGACTGAGGTAGTAAATAGATCCCTAGGTAATCTCCTAAGATGCCTAACCAAACAATATGCTTAGAGTTGGGATACACTCCTACCCTAGGAAGAGTTTGCATTTAATGATTCCATGAACAGGTCAACCCCAAAGGACCATTAGACCTAATAAAACTACCATTTGACTTCAAGGTCAGTGCTCAAAGCCAAGAACTAGAAAAACTCATCAAAAAAGTGCAGCATGAGGTCAAAGAAGCATTGCAAAGATCCAATTTGAAGTACAAGGAACATGTTGATAAGAGAAGAAGGGAGATCCACTTCAAAGTGGGAGACAAGGTTTGGGCATTTCTAAGGAAAGAGAGACTACCTAAGGGTAGATACTCTAAACTTCATATGAAGAAAGTTGGACCCTATAGTATAATCAACAAAATGGGTGAGAATTCTTATGATATTTCTCTTCCCCCAACCTTGAAAATCTCTCCAATATTCAATGTTGCAAACCTCACTCCCTACAAACCTACAACAGGTTCAACAAGTGAACAAGGGGAGGAAACAAACATCAATGATGAAGACTATGTCACAAATCTTCCTCAAAGAAAACTAGTAGAGTTGGAAGACATATTGGACACCAAGTTGCTGAAGAAAACTAGAACCAAGAAGTATATGCAGTATTTAGTCAAATGGAAAGGGCTCCCCAACATGCATGCAACTTGGCTAACCGAAGACCAGATCAAACAACATGGGACTTTAGTGAAATAGTTAACCTCAAGTAGGAACTTGAGTTTTAAAAATCAAGGGGAGTATGGTGCAAGATTACCCACTATAAACTTAACAAATAATGTTCATCAAAGTCCTAAGGACATCTAGTTAGGTTAGATCTTCCATCTAGGCATATAGACCAAGTTGTAAGACCTAGTTCCAAGATTGGCATAATTATAAGCCCTTGGTAAACTATGGTTAAAGGTGGTTAAAAGGCCTAGAAACTTAGGATTTTTTTCATTTTCATTCTTTTAATGCTTTAGATCCATGTTGGATCAATAGATTAGGTCTAGACCAAGTTTGGTCTCCTAGTATGCAAAAATTGCAAAAATGTTGTAAAAGTTGCTTAACAACTTTGACAACTTTTGCCAAAAGTTGTAACCAAATCCCCCAATAGTTAAATGGTTTGAAATTAAGTTGTAACTAATGGGGAAAACCTTCATAAGCCCTTTTAGGTGGGTGGAAGGTAAGACATGTAAGTTTGGCAATTCAAATCAATAAAATATAAACATTTCTCTACAAATTCTAAGGAGAATTGAAGTGTACAAATGGGTACAGATAGGAGGGCATGAAATTGTGAAACTAAAAGTTGGATCCCTAAATCTAATTTCATTTGCAACTGGTCTGATGTTCTAATCTTTCCCAGTTTGTAAGATATCTAGTTTTAGTGAGACTGCCTGGATTGAAGGCTTAAAACTAGGGTTTCCAATAGGGCTTGGTTGTTTGGATCAATTCCACCATGGGAAATTGATGCCCCTTGGTGGAATTCAACCTTTTTCAATTAATTTTCATATTCTATAGGTTAGAAGTTTGGATTTGTAGGGGAGTGGATTTTTCATTATGCCCTAGGTGTACATCTCTATGTGTGCACCAGTCTGTGACATAGAACAGTCACCATAAATCTCATTTGGAGATTCATCAAGGCTCTAAAATCTGGATTTTGAGTTATTTTACATGTCCTCACATGCTCCCACAATTGGTTCAGGCATTGGCTTTGGAGAAAGAGCACCCATAGTGCAATTGGAGTCCTAATTAGGCCTAATAGCCCGGTCTAGATTAGATGTTTCAGTATCATTCATTGGACTTCACATCTTGGTGTTTGGATATGTTTTGTAAAGCCCAAAAGGGTGTCAGAATATCCAACCTAATTCATCTCTCATATGGAAGTATTTTGACTTGTGATGAAAATTCCTTCTAGGAAAGGCTACAAGCCTAGTCCTTGGTTTGTGAAGCAACTAGTATGTATGGATTTCTTGTAAGTGAAAGAACCATTGGAACTAAAAAAATAGGACCTAAATAGGCTATAAAAATGATTATAGGCTACCCTTGGCCTTGTGAGTCATTTCATAGTGTTTGGATGTTTATTGGATTAAGGAAACTCCTTAGTAACCCTTGGTCATTAGTGTCTAGAACTTTGTGAAACCTAGTGATTAGGTTCCCCTTGGATCTTGGGGTTGTGATAACCTCACTTATTATTCATTCTACACTTGGGATAAGTGTTGGGCACTTGACCTTTCATAGCTTGGTGTACTTGGCACCCAATTCTTGCCAATTGTTCACTGTTTCAGGCTTCCGACTACCCATTTTGTATCGGATAGCCATGGAGGCCATTGACACTGAGTTGGACAAGTTTGAGGAAGCTTTTGTGAGCACACAAGAAGCTAAAATGTTATGCAGAAAAACACCACCCACTCATCAAGAAGAAGCATTGATTGATGATGACAAAGAAGAAGAAAAAGAATAAGGAAAAGAAATAGAAAAAGAGGAAGGAAAGAAATAAGAAGGAAAGGTAAAGGAAAGTGAGAAAAAGGATGAAATGTCAATAGAGAAAAGAGTGTTGGACAACACTCCCATCACTCCTTCATCTACATTGTCATCAAGTTTGACACCTAACACATCTAGTTTGGACTCATGGAGAGAAGAAGACCCGATTAAGTTCAACGTCTTATCTATGGAGAAAGCCAAAGAAAAACAAGTAATGAGGAATCCCCTCTTGGTAGAATCAGTAAACATGTTGAACAATCTATTACCAGAGGACAAGAAAGTATCAAAGATACACTTGGTTGTTGATGTGAGTATAATCATCTCATATTTTAAAAGAAAATTCTCAAGCCTTAAAGAGTCTGCATCCCTAGTTGCAAAAGAAAAGTATCTGAACAAGAGATTGACTAAATTGGTGAATAACTTTGCACTTGACCTGAGTTTCCTCAAGACTAGTCAAGCATCCTTGAAAGAATTTGTAGATCAAGGAAGAAAAATCATTGCAAAATGCATGGATCAAGATAAGCTTACTGATGCTCATTTCAAGAAAATAAAAGAGGCAGAAGCTATGATTGAGAAAGTGAAGAGTTCAATAAAAGACCCATCAATAGATGTGAACATGTGCAATAATGTCTACCAAAGTTAGATATACAAAATTGAGAAGGAAAAAAAGGAGATGACAAAGTTAAAGGCTAGACAGACTCAGTTGAGGAATGATCTTGTGCCTTCATTAGACATCCTAAATCAGAACATCAAGGAGATTGATGCCACCATGTTGACCTATGATCAAGGTCCTTCCACAAATTTGAAGAAGATGGAGAAGCTTTAGTATGCTTTATGTGCCCATCTCCAGATAGTCAACTCTTTGATCACATTTTGGAAGAAGGAGATCTAGAACCCAAAGGTTTCATATCCAGATGTTTTCCCTCAGTGGGTATGTATAGATATAGTTTTTTGTAACACCTTTTTCATTAATGTCAAAGGGGGAGTTGTGTATAGAGGAAGAATATGGATCATAATATGTAAAGGGAGATATAAGTATATGTATAGATGACAAAAAGTTTTTTTATTAAGGATAGTTAACAACTTGCCCATATTCCTTTGTTGCCATCAATGACAAAGGTAGAGATTGTTGGAAAGTTGTCTATACTAATGAATATGACTTGATATAGTATTTTCATTATGGAAACAAATTCATATAGCAGTTTGGAGTCAGTGCACTTGAAGAGAATATCATAAATCAGTTAAGTGTTGAAGACTAGACAGTGTACAGAGTTCTTGCAGCTCAAAGCATCAGCGCACGTTCATAGGAATGAATTATGGTATGTTCCCTAGAAGTTAAGTTGGTTAGAATATATTAATGCTTAGTCTATGAGCACATGATCAGATGTGCAAGTATGAGAAAGTTACTGTTAGTTGAAGTTGCACAGCCAGTGTGTGCCAGAGAATAACATTACATGAAGCCGACAGTTAGTATTTTGGTTTGTGGATATAATGTAATGTTGTAAAGGCTATGCACCTATTGTATTTAGGTTTCCAACATGTATACTTGTTTTTTTGTAAGCACGCTTAAGCCAATTCATTTGGAAGCATTGTATGTAATAGGTCTAAGGGTCGACCTAGTTTTTTATTTTGTATGAGCATATAAATGTAAGGTGCACCCATTATATTCGGTATGGAAGTTGATAAAGAGTTGTGATAAGAAGAGAATAAGTGTGTGAAGACACTATAAGATGTATTAGATCTTTGATAGAGGTCAAAGCATTAGTGCATCAGAGGAACTGATCTAATAAGAAGTGTCATAGTGACAGTTCATCCAGTAGATATAGTGTGTATCTGAGATCCAAAGGTTGTAGCCTTCACCACTTGAGAAGTGAGATCTAGGATAGTGCATCCACTCCCCTAATAGGGACTATTGTAAAAGACTCCTAATAGGGTGTGACCCTTGACAAGGTCTACTTTACTTAAAGCATTGTAAAGAAACTCCTAACAGGGTTAAGGATCTTCTAACAAGGATCACAAAACACTAATGCAGAATATTAGTGGGTGTCAATTCCCATGTGGATTTTTACCTATTTGGGTTTCCCCGTAACCATATTGGTGTCATGTTTTGATTTCATGTTTCATGTTTATATGAATGTTTAATTCAGTACTTAAGAATTTAAGTTCAGTATAAAGATTAAAGTGAAAAGTTAAAATACAATGAACATTGATTCACCCCCCCTCTCAGTGTTCCCATTCCTAACACTTATGATGAAGAGGAAGTCATTGCAAAGATTCTCAGATCTATAACTCCTACCTACAAATTCAAGGCAATTTCAATTCAAGAAACTATACTCCTGACTCCAAACTTTAGCAGAGAGATGTTGATTGAAAAATTAACCACCTTTGAAGATGTGGAATTAGGAGAAGTTGCTCCTAAAGTTGAATCTGCATTTAGGGCATCCACACACAAGAAAGTATCTACACTTCTGAGTACAAGAAAATAAGACCTAAGAGAAGAGCTTGGTGAGTATGATGAGGAATGGGAGAAGATAATGGAAGAAGAAAAGAAGATGGGAGAACTTGTTGCACTAATAGCTAGAAGAGAGAAAAGAGGTAAGGGAAAATTTGAAAGAAAATTACCTTTGAAATATTTTTCATACAATAAGGTAGGTCATTTTGCATCTAGATGTCCTAGAAGAGTTCCTAAATACAAACTTGATTATGCAAATATTAGAAGAGATAAAGAATGTTATTATGCTAGTGAAGGAATCTCTGATGATGATGATGATTTAGATAATGAAGAGATTGGATTTGTTGCTATTAAAGATGAACCGGTTCATGAAGAAAAAGCCTTAGTATCTCATGTTGACAAGAAAACTGAATGGATAATTGACAGTGGATGTTCTCACCACATGACTAGTGATAAGAACAAATTTGTTATATTAGTAAATTATAATGGAGGTGTTGTAAGGTTTGGGGACAATCTCCCAAAATCCATCATAGGAGTAAGATCCATCACTCTGGATGGAAAGACTAATATGGACAATGTACTACTTTTTGAAGGACTAAAACATAACTTGTTGAGTGTTGGATAATTAATGGATAAAAAATTTCAGTTAGGTTTTTTTAATGGTAAGTGCTTTATCAGAAGCAAGGAAAACTAATTGCTACTGGTTCAAGATCTAGAGGTAATGTATTTGAACTAAACACATTTGGAGCCTCTTGTTTTGTTGAGAAGGTAGATGATAGTTGGTTATGGCATAGAAGATTTTGTCATGTTAACTTTGATAACATTTTGAAAGAAAGTATGGCTAATGCAGTAAGAGATCTACCGAAGATTGTGAAACCTTCTAACACTGTATGCAGAGAATGTGTTATGGGAAAGAAAACTAAAAGAAGTCATAAAAGAAAAAAATTTACATCAAAAGGAAAGTTGGATCTGGTAGATATAGACCTATGTGGGCCTACAAGAACAAATTTGTACTACAGTGAAAGGTATTTTATACTCTTTGTTGATGACTTTTCTAGAATGATGTGGGTTACTTATTTGAGAGAGAAATCAAAAGCATTTGACAAATTCAAGTTGTTTAAAGAAAAGGTAGAGAATGAATCAAGACTAAAAATAAAGTGTTTAAGATTAGAAAGAGGTGGAGAGTTTACATCATATCTATTCAATTATTACTATGAAGAGCATGGGATAAAAAGACAAAAATCTACTCCTAGAACTCCACAATAGAATGGAATAGCAGAGCGAAGAAAGAGAACTATACTTGATGTTTCCAGGACAATGTTGATTGAAGGGAATGTATCTCATGTACATTGGAGAGAGGCTATTGGAACAATAGTGTACACATTAAATAGAATTCAAATTAGAGATGGCACAAGTAAGACTCCCTATGAACTATGGTTTGATCATACTCCTACTGTAAAATATTTCAAAATTTTTGGTAGAAAATGTTATATCAAGAGGGATGATGAGATAGGAAAATTTGATGCTAGAAGTGATGAAGGTATCTTCCTTGGTTATTCTATTAAAAGAAAGGCATAAAAATGTTTCAATTTGAGATTAAGGAAGATGGTTGAAAGTAACAATGTAAGAATAGATGAGAAATTTTAGATACAAGAAAGAATTTATGACACCAGTTAGATATCAGAAGTAAAAGAAGCCACTGATGTTGCCAAAGAAGAACTTGTTGAGGAAGAAAGTGAAAAAGAGGCTTGTGATGATACAAGAAAGACCTCTGAAACTCCTAAAACTACAAGTTATGTAAAAAATAACCATCCTGAAAATCAAATTATTGGCAATACCAATCAGGGAGTGCTAACTAGATCTAAAGCTAGAGAAGAAATTTATTTGATTTCCCAAGTTGAACTGAAGACTACAAATGAAGCCTTTAAAGATGAATCTTGGATAAATGCCATGAAAGAAGAATTAGATCAGATAAAGAAAAATAATACTTGGAAATTGGTTCCAAGACCTAAAAATAAAAATGTTATAGGAACAAAATGGGTCTTTAGAAACAAAATGGATGAAGAAGGAACAAAGCAAGACTAGTGTGTAAGGGATACTCATAGCAAGAAAGCATAGACTTTGAAGAAACATTTTCTCTTATTGCTATAATAGAGGTAGTAAGATTATTTCTATCTTATGTTGCACACAAAAACTTCAAAGTATATCAGATGGATGTTAAATCTGCATTTTTGAATGGAGAACTTGAAGAAGAAGTGTACATAGAACAACCATATGGATTTCCTCTATGCGAAGACAAAGACATGGTGTGCAAATTAAAGAAAGCACTGTATGGGTTGAAGCAAGCTCCTAGGGCTTGGTATGTAAGGTTGGAAAAGTATCTACTTGGACTTGGATTCAGAAAAGGTAATGGGGATAGTAATTTGTACTTAAGAACAACTGAAGATGGAATCCTGATAGTAGAGGTATTTGTGGATGACATTATCTTTGGAGGCAATGATGATCTATGTAAGAAGTTTTCCAAAGAAATGGAACGTGAATTTGAGATGTCCATGATAGGTGAAATAAAATTCTTTCTTGGACTGCAAATAACTCAGAATGAGAATGGTATTTTCATTTTTCAGACCAAGTATCTCAAAGAATTGCTCAAGAAATTTGTTATGGAAGATTGTAAACTAGTAGGAACACCTATGGTAACTGGAAACAAGCTAAAAATTAATGATGAATCAAAATGTGTTTTTCAGACTTTGTATAGATCAATGGTTGGAGGGTTACAATATTTGACTCACACTAGACCAGATATTGCTAATGTTGTTGGAATTGTGGCTAGATATCAGGTAGAACCCAAAGAGACTCATCTAGCTAGTGTTAAAATGATACTGAGGTATCTCAGAGGGACCATAGACTATGGTTTATGGTATGGTAGGAATGATAGCTTTGAACTTCATTCTTATACTAATGTTGATTGGGCAGGAAATATTGATGATAGAAAAAGTACAAGTGGTGGTGCATTTTTCCTTGGGAAAAAGTTGGTTTCTTGGATAAGTAAGAAACAAGATTGTATAGCATAATCTACTGCTGAATCAGAATATGTTGTTGCTACTATAAATTGCACTCAAATTGTTTGGATGAAACAAATGCTGACAGACATTGGAATAATTTTTAATATGCCTGTGGTTATCCATTGTGATAACACCAGCACAATAAACATGTCAAAGAATCTAGTGGTGCACTCTAAAACTAAACACATTTATATCAAATATCACTTCTTAAGAGACAAGGTGGTAGAAAAAGAAATTAAGCTTGAGTATATCAGTAAAAAAGAGAAGATTGAAAACATCTTTACAAAGCCACTACTGAAAGATACCTTTGAATATCTTAGAGGTATGTTAGGGGTTCAAGCCCCTCCTAGTCAGAACTAAATGATGCAGAGATGCATCGGTCTAGAAGTGCTCAGAGCCTCATCATTTTTTGGACTGGATGTAGGGATCTACTCCTTAGGGGGAGTGATTGTGGAAGAAATTTTATTTGTGAAGACAATTGGCACCCTTTTCCATTGTTGTCAAAGGGGGAGTGTTGTTATGATAAAATCCTCACTATTTGGGGAGATTGATTTGTGGAAAGACTTTTGGGTTGACATAACTTTGGGATAAGATTTTCCCATATGTTGACATCAATGCCAAAGGGGGAGATTGTTGGATATTTCTAATGCATGGGTAGTGATTGAGACTTTTAATATGTTTAATCACTAGGTTACTAAATGGGCACTCATACTATTGTCATTTGTGTTTTGTCATTGATGTCAACATATGTTTCTATAAAGGAACCAGACTGGTAATCATAGTGTACAGAAGGTGTATGGATGTTTGAGATGCTGTGAATTCAGAAGAGAGTTTAGATGGATGTTGTGATCTAATATCTAAAATTGCATCATTAATGGATGCATATTAAGAAAGATACAACTGTTTTGGTAAATACTAGTCACTGAACTGTGACAGTGAGAATTGACAGAGTTAGTCTCTGAGTTTTTGGTATATATTTTAGAGGGATTGGATTCAAGGTATGTAATATTGAAGGATGATGGAAGAGGTAATGACATATGTTCATTGGTCAGTGCAAGGTACAGAATGATTGGTGATGTCATCTGTGGTGTGTGCTCTGGCGATGGCTTACCAGGAAGCTGACTCAGGGAATGAAGCGTGTGTTTTGTTTGGCAAGCATAATTCAAAGATGTTAGTCCTTAATTGTTGTAATGTAATCATAATAAACTTTTTTATGATAATGTGTGTATCCTAGCAAGGACCTATGTAATTTTTTATAATTAGGAAAGCCTTATGGGCCGACCTATTTTTGGTAAAATGTAATAAGGTATAAATAAAAGATCTTTTCTTTGGAAGAGACATGGATGTGATAAGTCTGATATAAGGAGGTTGCAAATTTGTGTCTATTGTATGTAGTGTAAAGGATTATTGGTGGAATTCATTGGAACTAATCAAGCAAAGACAATTGCTGGCAAATAGTTCAAAAGATTGTGTATTTCTCTACATACACTTGTTGCGAACTAGTGAGTTCAGAAGGTGGACTTAACCTTCTTTGGGTAGTGAGACCTCTATTGTTCTTGACTCCTAACAAGGTCTACCCTCTAACAAGGACTATGTACTGTAATGTTTCAATAAGCTCCTAACAGGGCTATATCTTCTAACAAGGATTACTATACTCTCAGTACATCATTAGTGGGTGCTAATTCCCACCAGGGTTTTTACATTTAATAGGGTTTCCCCATAACCGAAATATTGTGTTATTGTGTTGGCATTCATTGTGCTCATTGGATCTGATATTGATAAGCTTAAATTTTAAAGTTTAATATTCTGTCATACAACTAATTCACCCCCCCCTTCTCAGTTGTATTGTGGATTGTTAATCCTAACAGCAAATGTAAATCATCTATTAACTTTCAAAAACCTATTTAACCATCAAGCATGTACTCAAAATGTCCCATTATCAAATCAAGATAAACAAGTCATATAACCCTAAATGCATTAATCATGTCTAATCCCTGTTATACATTGAATTTGCACCTCTGATCTCAAGCTCTCTTGGTCTTGATAATCCAGTATAAGAAGGGAATCATCTCAAGGTTGTGGGACCTTTGCTAACCAAGATGAGACCTCTAGGTTCTAGGTTGGTTCCTCTTGGATAGTCACCTTAGTTTGCTTCTAGACAGGAAAGTAAAACTTTTGAGGAAAAGGGATAGGAGTACATGGAAAGGGAAATGACTGAAAGAAAATCTATCCTACTAGGTGATGCACCAAAACTAGGGTTTGGATCTCAGTATAGAGGGATGAGATCAATGGAGAAATTAGGTCTAATAAGTCACCACTCACTAGATAGGTTTGCATAAGTATTTCATAGGAAGGCTTGAACAGAAGACTCAACCTATGACCTGCAAACAAACATCCTCCTCTACAACTAGGTGTAGGAATGAGACAATACTGCTAGGGGCTGTAGCATACCCACAAAACATTTAAATTAGATCAGACATATTAACACACAAAATCACAAAAAGTGAGAGGGACGAGGAACCCCAATTTCTATTGACAGCATTCATAAACTTCAATCCAATAAGAGATAACTCACATAAGAAGGCATGAGGACAGGAAAAATGTCACAGAATGCTTTGCAATATCTGAACAATCAATGAAAATTTAACAATTGCAGAAAGTTAAGGGGTAGAAAGAATGCCTTCAATGACCTTTGGGAAAGAAACTTTCCTTTTTTTTACAATTAGCAAATTTTGAGCACTACAGGCTCCAAAAAATGTTATATATGTCACTCAACTACACGCAGGCAGGAGTCAAAATTAACTAGGGTTACATAAATCTGCATAAAAGAATCCAACCCTAAACTAGTCACTTCTAATCATAAATACAATTATGTAAATATCTCAACCGATCAGATATTTCTCCTTGCGTGCCCATGCCTATACTGATCCTGCCTATAGATCAACAACCTTGATCCATCTACCTCCCTGCAAGCCCACTGAGTCATGAATACTCTCAAAATCTAATCAGATACTAGAAAGGACCCAAAATGGTAGCTTGAATTTTTTGCAAATTCTCCCAACTACAACCACCTTTCAGAATCATCAATTTCTAGCTACCTGCACTTGCAAACATCTCTCTCAGAAGAAAGCCCCGCAAAAATAGGCCGCACTGCCTTGAAAAAAAACTGGTCGCATGATCACATGAGCTCAAAAGATTTTATGTGATCATGTGACAAGCTCTTTAGAAACTGCCACCGCTTTGCCACATAGACACCTAGACCCACCAAATATCCACCACCTCAGTCAATCCCATGACAACACAACAAGAAATGCCAGAAGAATCTGATGGTAGTCGCATGATCGCATGAGCTCAAAAGATCTCATGCAAACATGCGACCACCGTAGATCTTGCATCTATGGGGCCCATGCTATCGGGCCCACTGCAACCTTTGCCAACTACCAGCCAGCCACTGAGAAGTGGACACATCACCTCCCATGGACCCACCAGCAGCTGTCAAAGACCTGTTGATCGCTAGAGGCTTGTCACATGGTCGCATGTGGTTAGGAAGCTGCATGCGATCATGCGACAAGCATGAAACCACACCATCAAAACCATCTACGAGAACCCCATTGCAACCACTAATGGCTTGTCGAATGGTTGCATGGGATCAGAAGATCCCATACGATCATGTGACCAATAGGAAGATGCTACCTGATGACCGCCGGTGGCACCACTGAAACTGTTGATAATTTGTCACATGGTCACATGGGCTCGGAAGAGCCCATGCAATCATGTGACCAACCGTAAGATGTTAGCCACTGACTGGCACCTTGTTGGCTACTTGACTACTGACCAACCACTGTTGATGCCTTTTGAAATGAGACCCACTGATAGAAAGGTGACATGGAACAATGCAGACAAATCAGGAGCTGCTGAATAGGATTATGTGGCTTGGACCCACTGACACCAGCATCACATCAGAAGGAAGATCGATGACCATCGTTACACCACATGCTTAAATAGGCAACATCTTTCCTTAGCTGTGTAGTGACAACCACAAGATTTTGCCAAGCTTTAACTTTGTAGATAGAGAATGGGCCCACCGACAGGTGTCATCCTATTGCATGATCGCAAGGGCAAGGAATATTCCTTGCAAACACATGACAACTACAAGAATTTGAGGAAAGCCAGTGATGGGGTCCCATCAGGTTGAAGTTGTGCACTTAGGGAAGTGTCGACACCAAAGTAGAAGTGCGAAACATGAGGGGTTGAAAACATAAAGAATTCTCAGGGAGAAGGTCAAAAACACACTGGGTTTTTAGACCAAAAGGTAGACAACACACTGGGTTTTTGACACTTGGGCATTTCTTTGAAAAATAGGATGGTGGCCAAAAATAAATGATAGGCAATTTTTGGGTAACATTTTGGCGACCTCTACAGGATGTCAGCCTGCTAGACATTTAGACCAGTTGCCTTGAAGCAATCCATTGGGCATGGAGTCAATTTAGGAACACAAAAAACTTTCTAACAGGGAGAGGGAAAAAAATTGTGCTCGAGCACTTCTTGGAAAATAGGAAAAGACTAAACTAGAAGCTAGAAGAAAGTAGGAAAAACTAACCTATCCTAAACTAACCAATGCAAAATTTTGGTCAAACAAAACCATTCACTGGTTGTGAAAAGTAGCTACCTTTCCTCCTTAGGGTATTTTGCATCGAGCACATGAGGATAGCTATGAAGATAAGAGGCATACAAAGATTTGGCAAATGAGGATGCACTACCTCTGCAAAAACAAGATCAAGTTCACTCACCTCAAATGGATCATATGGAGGTGTCTTAGTGAACTCCTTCTGGGCCAAGTATCTGATGGGGCAGCCTCTTGAAAGTCTGAAGGTAGGACTTTCCTTGAAGGCTTCTTATTTATCTTCATGGTTGGCCTCCATCATGGATAGCCATGTCAACTCATCATCCATGGACAGGGGACTGTCATCCTCTTCCTCTTTTAAACTAGCTAAGAGCTCATCAAAGCTATCAACATCTTGAAGATTTGGAATTGATTCCAAATCTTGCTCATGCAGTAGCTCCTTGTGAAAAGGGTGATCCAAGACTAGGCCCCCTTCATCAGGCACATAACCTTGAATCTCCACTCCAAGGAATAGGGATTCAACATTTAGTTTGTTACAAAAAACCTCTATGATATTGGAAAAATCATACTCTTCTTCAAGGATTTTGTGTGTTTCCTTTTCTTGGAAAGGCTCTCCCATGGCTTCATCATTCTACTCCATAAAATAAGGCAGCTCACCCATCAAGGACATGGCATTCTCTTCTATATCAACCTCCTATTAATGGTAAACCTTTTGTTCTAATTGACCTTCAGCCATAGGTAATGGCATGGTCTCTTCTTCATCATCAATGAAGAGGGGAGGCTCATCAAGAAAATCAACCAAGAGCTCACGCTGAGCATCAACCTCCACCTCCACACCTTGCTGCTCTATTTCACCACAGTCATCACTCTGCACTGATACCTTAGATTTCTTCTCCTCCTCTTCAAATGAAAGTTCATTTACCATAGGTCCTTGCTCAGACACTAGACTAGTATCCTTGCAAAGGCTTGGCATCTGACAACCAGGAGGGAGAGTCCATTAGGGTATCCAAATCACCTCATCATCCTAAGAGACCAGAGGGGCCTCTTGAGATAACTCACTTCTCTGAATAGGCTACTCTTGTAGAGTGGTAGGCTGAATCTCAAGCACATGCTTTTGAAAAGAATTTTTTGCCTTGAAACTTGGGATATGAAATTGAGGAGGCTCAGAGGGAGACATAGAAGGAATACCCATCTTGAAGCTTGGAAATGAATGCTTTTTTGGCTCTTCATGTGTAGGCTCTTGAGATAGATGGGCCCTCCAGCTTGGGATCTTAGGTCTAGGAGCCTCTTTTTGAGCAATTAGTGATCTCAACCTTGCTGTCTCCATGTCAGCTCAGCATCTAATCTCCTCTTGAAATTGCCTTACTTGTTTCTCATCAACAAGAGTCTCTACCGCTTGGTAAGGAATGAACCCTTGCTCATATTTTTGAGCCTCCATCTCCTGGTAGGGAGCTGACTCCTCTTCATAATAACCTTGAGCCTCCTGCTCTCTCTACTCCCTGAGCTTAGACACTTGCTTAACTAAATCAAGAAATAGACTCTTTGCCTCCTGCATCTTCATGAAGTCTGAGCTCAGAGTCTGCATCTGTTGCTGAATAGGTTGAGAAGGGGAGGGTGGGTGGTAAGCATGATGGGGAAGCTAGCTTTGCATCTACTATTGTGCCTCTTGTGCCCATGATCCATCTTGTGGAAGGGTCCATTCATAACTTTGCACAAGGGCGAACTCATTTGAGGCATACTGGATATATTGATACCCTTGAGAATTATAATAGCTTGGGGTAAAAGGAGGCTTTGGGTGACTTTGGTAAGGCTGAAAACTAGCTGATTAAGCATTATTCTCACAATAGGATGGTGAGTAACCTGACTGTCCATAGAAACTTGACATGTCTACTCATGTAATCAGTTGGAACTTGAATATGAAGATTGAAAACATACCAGCACTTGACCTTTGAAACCAATACACTTTCTGGAGTCACTAGATATGCAGCAAAATGACCTCTTCTAGGTCTGTAATATGTTATCAGCATATCAGAGATACTATATTCTTTCCAAGTAAACTTCTTTTGTGGTCCCATCGGGCATGCCAAAAATGTCATACGCTAGCACCAAGGTGGGGAATCCTTGAGCTTGAGTCTATACTGATAGGCCTTGTGTACTGAATTTCTCTGATCCTTTTGTAGATGAACCAATAGGAACACATTTGAACTTTACTCTGATCTTCACTATGGTCCCACCGGGCATGCTAGAAATGTTATACACTGGCACCAAGGTGGGGAATCCTTGAGCTTGAGTCTATACTGATAGGCCTTGTGTACTGAATTTCTCTGATCCTCACTATGGTCCCATTGGGCGTGCCAGAAATGTTATACACTAAATTTGTGCCTCTGATCTCAAGCTCTCTTGGTCTTGATAATCCAGTATAACAAGGGAATCATCTCAAGGTTGTGGGACCTTTCCTAATCGAGATGAGAGCTCCAGGTTCTAGGCTGGTTCCTCTTGGATAGTCACCTTAGTTTTCTTCTAGACAGGAAAGTAAAACTTTTGAGGGAAAGGGATAGAAGGAGTACATGGAAAGGGAAATGACTAAAAGTAAATCTATCCTACTAGGTGATGCACTGAAACTAGGGTTTGGATCTCAGTATAGAGGGATGAGATCAATAGAGGAATCAAGTCTAATAAGTCACCACTCACTAGATATGTTTGCATAAGTATTTCATAAGAAGGCTTGAACAGAAGACTCAACCTATGACCTGTAAACAAACATCCTCCTCTACAACTAGGTGTAGGAATGAGACAAGACTGCTACGGGCTGTAGCATACCCACAAAACATCTAAATCAGATTACACATAGTAACACACAAAATCACAGAAAGTGAGAGGGACCAGGAACCCCAATTTCTATTGATAGCATTCATAAACTTCAATCCAATAAGAGATAACTCACATAAGAAGGCATGAGGATAGGAAAAATGTCACAGAATGCTTTGCAATATCTGAACAATCAATGAAAATTTAACAATTGCAAAAAGTTAAGGGGCAAAAAGAATGCCTTCAATAACCTTTGGGAAAGAAACTTTCCTTTTTTTTTACAATTAGTGAATTCTGAGCACTACAGGCTCCAAGAAATGTTATATACATCACTCAACTGCACATAGGCAGGAGTCAAAATTAACCAAGATTACATAAATCTACAAAAAATAATCCAACCCTAAACCAGTCACTTCTAATCATAAATACAATTCTGCAAATATCTCAACCAATCAGATATTTCTCCTTACATGCCCATGCCTGTACTGATCCTGCCTGTAGATCAACAACCTTGATCCATCTACCTCCCTGCAAGCCCACTGAGTCATGAACACTCTCAAAATCCAATTAGATACTGGAAAGGACCCAAAACGGTGGCCTAAATTTTCTACAAATTCTCCCAAATACAACCGCCTTTGGAATCATCAATTTCCAGCTACCTGCACTTGCAAACATCTCTCTCAGAAGAAAGCCACATGAAAATAGGCCGCACCACCTTGAAAAACCACCGGTCACATGATCGCATGAGCTCAAAAGATTTTATGCAATCATGTGACAAGCTCTTTAGAAACTACCACCACTTTGCCACATAGACACCTAGACCCACCAAATATCCACCACCTCAGTCAATCCCATGACAGCACCATAAGAAACACTAGAAGAATCTGATGGTAGTTACATGATCACACAAGCTCAAAAGATCTCATGCAAACATGCGACCACCATAGATCTTGCATCTATGGGGCCCATGCTACCGGGCCCACTGCAACCTTCACCGACCACCAACCAGCCACTGAGAAGCAGACACATCACCTCCCATGGACCCACCAGTAGCTGCCGAAGACCCTTTGACTACTAGAGGCTTGTTGCATGGTCGCATGCGGTTAGGAAGTAGCATGTGATCATGCAACAAGCATGAAATTGCACCACCAAAACCATCTACGGGAACCCCATCGCAACCACTAACAGCTTGTTGCATGGTCACATGGGATCAGAAGATCCCATGTGATCATGCGACCAATAGGAAGATGCTACCTGATGACCGCTGGTGGCACCACCAAAACCATTGATAGTTTGTTGCATGGTCACATGGTCTTGAAAGAGCCCATGTGATCATGCGACCAACTGTAATATGTTAGCCACTGACCGTCACCTTGTTGGCTACTTGACTGCTGACCGACCACCATTGATGCCTTTTGAAATGAGACCCACTGACAGAAAGGTGAGATAGAATGATGTGGATGAATTAGGAGCCACCAAATAGGATTATGTGGCCTGGACCCACTGACACCAGTGTCACATTGGAAGGAAGATCAACGACCGTCATTACACCGTGTGCTTAAATAGGCAACATCTTTCCTTAGGGATGTAGCGACAACCACAAGATTTTGTCGAGCTTTAACTCTACAGATGGAGAATGGGCCCACCGATAGGTGTCATCCTATTGCATGATCACAAGGGCAAGGAATATTCCTTGTGAACACATGACAACCACAAGAATTTGAGGAAAGCCAGCCACGGGGTCCCACCAGGTCGGAGTTGCGCACTTAGGGAAGTGTCGACGCCAGAGTAGAAGTGTGAAACATGAGGGGTCGAAAACATAGAGAATTCTTGGGGAGAAGGTCGAAAACACACTGGGTTTTCAGACCAAAAGGTAGAAAACACACTGGGTTTTCGACACTTAGGCATTTCTTTGAAAAATAGGACCGTGGCCAAAAATGAATGATAGGGAATTTTTGGGTAACAATCCCAAGTAACATTATTAGAGAAGGTAACACATCTAACTCCTAATTGATTATAATCAATTAACCTAAGGTACACATAAATATTAATAATGAGCATTCCACATAAAATAATATAAGTCTATCAGGTGATCCTTTTAGCATTAAGGTCCTAAACTATTGCTGACACACAAGAAGATGTATAGGAACATACCTATGCAATATTATTATTTCCCACATTAAAATATGAAGTTATGGTGAGCTAGAAGAGGTTCAATTTAAGAAACCATCACAAGAAGGATCATTCTCACATATAGCTCTTCCTAATTTCTAGTGAGCATAACTAGGACTTAATAGGGTTGGAGGGTCATTACACACAACACAATTTTATATGAATAAATATTCAATCTTTTGAACTATTTGGCAGAAACTATCTTTGCTTGATTAGTTCCAATGAAGTCCACCAACAAAACTCTACTCTACATATAGTAGACACAAGCTCGTAGATTTCATAACCTCTCTATATCATCTTCTTCTCTACCATATCTTTTCCAAAGAAAAAGACCCTTTTATTTATACCTTATTACAATTCTCATAAGAAGGTCAGCCCATAAGGCTTTCCTAATTATAAACTATTACATAAATGCTTTCTAAGATAAACATAGTATCTAAAACAAGTCTACAATGATTACATTACAACAATTAAGGACCGACATCCTTAATTCAAGTTATCTATCCATCATGCACGCTACATCTCTGTAGTTAAATTCCAAATAGATCACCTTCCAGAGTACATGCAACATCTAACGTCATCCTACATTTTGTACCTTGCATAGCTCATAGAACATTTTTTAATACTCTATCTTTCATCTATGAAGTTTGCATGCACTAATTCCACATCACCTGAAAGCTATACACAAAAATTAGAAGCTAACTCTGTCATTTCTCACTATCACAGTCAGTGACCAATCTTTACCAAAACATCTTTAACTCATCTAATATGAAACATTACATGATGTGATATTGGATATAAGATCACAACACACTCCTAAACTCTCATCTGCCTTCACAACATTTGAAACATCCATATAGTATCCATACACTGTGATAAATAGTCTGAAATCCTCGTAGAAACATATGTTGACATCAATGACAAAACACAAATGGCAACAGTATGAGTGCCCATTTAGTAATGTAGTGATTAAACATATTAAATGTCTCAATCACCTCCTCATGCATTAACAATATCAACAATATCCTTACACCTTCTAAGCTAGAAACAGGTGAAAATTTTTTACCGTACTCAATACCTTCGTCTTGTGCATACCCTTTGAAGACTGATGCAGTCAAGGATGGTGGATCCAATTAAGGATATTCCAAACCTTCCAGCCAATAGAATTACACAGTGGAATACTCAACACAATAGACAACATCATAAATGTTTCAATTGATTTGCATTAACATGCTCAGCTGTAAGGCCTTCCAGGTTAGGGCCAATTAAAAAATGAAACAATTCTGTAAGATCCACACCAGATCTAATACAATTTTAGCTAGTTCAGCTCTGAAGACAATCAGAAGCTGATGGAAACCCTAAGGTAGATCTAAACTTCAGCTCACAAGCTTCCAATAAATCTCCTTGTTCCCAAGTATGAAAACCCCTAGCTCTGCTACAAATGACTATCAGATTACAATATGATCTGCAAGAACATCAAGAACTTTTCCACAACTTTTTCTTAAGCTTCACATCTAACTTCCAGATCTACCAAGTTGTTCTTCTCCCAATTCTATCCCTAAACATCTACCCAAGCCTCCTTAAATACTAATCATCAACCACAAGTTGACAAGATGAAACCCTTAACTCCCTAAAACAAATAATTAAATGCCATACAAGTCAGCTTACAAATGTATACAAACATTTAATTCTGCATGTCGGCCCAAGACAATGGCTACCAACAATTAATTCACCAAGTCAGCTCAATAAATCACATAGAACTCCAATTGGTAAGTCAGAACTACCAAGCAACAGTAAAACTACCGAGCACCCCAGGCATCACCAAGCACTAGTGTCAACCGAGCATTGTAGGCATGACCAAGAAACAATTTCACTAAGCGCTAGAGACTACGGAGTTCCTTTAGTGATCGAGCTTCCTTCAATGATCGAGACTATCGGTCAAGGCTACAACTGAGTAACACTGGTCAAAATACAAACACTCCATGTAGTTTCATCGAGGACATAGAATGCCCCTTCCTTAACTTTGGATGCCCCCGCATCAGACACCCCAGGTTCTAAAAGATGTTCATATGTGAAGAGAACATCTTTTAGGATTCAACACATAAATCCTAAACTGGTTCTTCACATACAAGTCCTCTACCTTTTCTTCTTGTAGAGTCTTTCACTTTAGTTTTCTCTATTTCTTCAAGTCTTTCCTTGATAAGGTATAGGTCAATTCTCCATATTGATCATTCATTTTCTCTGGATCCACAATCTCAACTCGGCTACCAATACTCAAGCTTCTCCTACTGAGTGTTGTATCCATTAAAGACATCAGTGAAAACTTCCTATCATTATTCTCAATAGTAAACACATTTCTTACATAGTCATAAATAGCTCTGCAATCATATTTCCAAGGTCTACCAAGCAATATATCACAACTATTCATCTTCACAATGTCACAAAGCACAAGATCCTTGTACTGGCCAATCTAAACATCAATGAAGCATTGTTCCACAACTTCCAAAGCATTAACATCTTGTAACCAGCCAAGCCTATAAGGACAAGGATGTTTCATTCTATTCAAACCAAGTTTTTGAACTAGGTCCTCAGCAACAAGGTTATCAGTACTACCACTATCAACAATAACATTATAGAGTTTACCTCTAGTCTTGCATTGGGTCCTAAACAAGTCACTCCTTTGACAAGGTTCATCCTTTATATCAAGCAATGCTTGCCGAAGTAGAAAGTTCTCTGATTCAGGTTCATTCTGAATGTTCTCATACATCACAATAGTTCATCAGTTAACCTTCTTCTGTGTACACTCAAAAGAATGGTGTCCTTCCTCTCCATAGTTATACCAAGTACCCTTAAAGATAACTCTACCTGTCTTCTTCTTTGGTTCCACTAGTTTTTGTTCATCTTTTGCATCAGTCAGTTTATCCTTTATCGAGTGATCAATCTTTTCTTTCCCTCAGGAGTTGCTAGGTTGTTTCCTCTTCAACTTATCTTCTTCCTTTAGAGCATATTGATAAGCATCTTCAATAGAATCAATCTTCAACATACCAAGCTCATCCTTAATATTGAATCTTAGACCATTTACATATTGAGCTACCTTTTCCTTACCAAGCTCTCAGTGTTTAGACTAAATAGTAAGTTTGTAGAACTCGGTATAATCTTCAATAGAAAAATCCTTTTGTTTCAGATTCTACAACTTCTTAAACAAGTCAAGCTCATAGTCAGCCGGTATGAACTTAGCTTTCAACTTATTCACCATCAATCTCCACTGATTGATCTTTGTTTCACCTTCATCTTCTTTGTCTCTTTATTGTTCTTTCCACCAAAGAGCAGCATGTCCTTTCAACTTTGTCTGAGCTAATCTCACCTGAAGAGGATCTTCAATTTCTTCCAACTCAAATAAATCTTCAAGTTCACCAATTCAATCAATCAAATTGTCGAGTTTCAAAGTACCAGAGAAAGTAGAAACTTCCATTCGGTAATTACTAAACTGAGCAACAGGTCTAGGCAATCAAACAGTTCTATCTTCACTAGATCTATTCCTCTAGTCATCACCACTAGATCCAGTAGTCTCAAATTCTTCATTAGCTTCTTCATAGCCATCCTTAGTACCAATATTTCAAGGTATTCCAATAGTAGTTCTCAAGATCTCGATGACCATATCATTCTTCATCAATTCCATCTCAGATCTAAAATTTGATTTCACCTTCTCTGTGATCTTGGATTCAACAGTATCACAAAGATATGAAATAACTCTAGGGTCCAATCTTCTAGGAGGTATCCTTAAAGATAAGAGAAACCTTTTGCAACAAACCCTCACTGACCACCTTGTGACAATTTCCAAGTTGCAACAAGTCAGATCTCAACTTGCAATCTTGCAAACAACTAGGGCATAATTTCACAAGTTTAGTGCTTCAAATATGCAATCCAAATTGTGAACAATCTCTACTCCAACAAGATCAACTTCACAAGATCAGCCTAGCTAGGTCAAGCTTCTGCTTCAACAAGATCAACCTTCACTCTAATACCACCTGATGTAGTCAAGGATGGTGGATCTAATTAAGGATAGTCTAAACCTTGAAGCCAACAAAATTACACAGTAGAATACTCAACACAATAGACAACACCATAAATTTTTCAAGTAATTTTCATTAACATGCCCAACTGTAAGGCCTTCTAGGTTAGGGCCAATTAAAAAATGAAACAATTCTGTAGGATCCACACTAGATATAATATAATTTTAGCTAGTTCAGCTCTAAATAAAATCAGAAGCTAATGGAAACCCTAAGGCAGATCTAAACTTAAGCTCACAAGCCTCCAAGAAATCTCCTTGTTCCCAAGTATAGTTTAACAACCTTAACTTCAAGGGTGCATACCATAGTTCATTCATACACACATGCGCTGATGCTCTAAGTCTCTGGTGCTCTTTATGCTTTCTAGTCTTCAACACTTAACTGATCTTTACACTTAGTGCGCTGACTCCAAACTGCTATGTGACTTTGTTTCCATAATGAAAATACTATATCTAGTCATATAATTCAGTATAGATAACTTGCCAACATCACTGACTGTTGCAGTGAAGAAGGAATAGAGAGACTTCGAGTGGGAAAAGAAGGATTTGATGAAGTGTTGAATCCAGTGGATAATGAAGAATTGAAGTGAAGATTGAAGAGTGTGCATGGATATGATGGATAAAAGATAGTTGTAAATCTACGGGCCAATTTATTTACTATTTCTTACTAGCATGTTTAACAAAGAAATCTCTTAACAAGGTGGATTTAACAGTCTTATTGTAAAATCCTTGAAAAGGTAACATTCTAAAGAGTATTTGACACCCTCTAAAAAGGACACTCCTAATAGGGTGAAGATCCCAACAGATCTAAAGTAAATCCCTTAACCGAGTTACATCTAACAATGTGCATTGTAATCTTTAACCAAATTGGCTCTTAACCAGGCATACTTTAGAAGAGTATTTTCTTAGTGGGTGCAAGTCCCACAGTGGTTTTTCCTAATGTTGGGTTTCCATGTTGAATACTGGTGTTACATGTGATGCATGATTTATTTGAATGATTTACTAAATTTCATAGTTTATTTATTCTTGTCAGTAAATAGTGAATTTTGTTTTATCGAGCTTCTACTAAGTTAATCAAAGGAAAAGTTTTTAGGTATTTGGAATTAGGGATTATTGATTCACACCCCTCTCTTTAATCTAACAATTAGTATCAGAGCTTAGTAATATGAAGAGATAATTTTAAAACACTTGAGTAAAACATCTGAATATGTATAGGAGAGAAGTACCTAAGTTGAACAAGGAAAGTTGCTCTACATGGAAAAGTAGAATGAGATTGTATCTATCTGGGATTGAAGATTCTGCACTGAGTCTTTTGACTAATGAATACACTCCACCACCTCCTAGACCTATGAGAGTTGATAAAATGAGATAAAAGAAGAAACACAACTCGGTTATGATATAGATTTCTTCTTCCCTCACTGATGTTGAATTCAATGATGTTAAGGACTATGTTAATTTAAGAAAGATGTTGGATAGGATTATAATGATATATGGAGGAGATCAGTATGTACAGAAGGATAAGGTTGATAATCTTAGGGTAAAGTATGATGAAATGAGGATGAAGGATGAAGAGAGCATCACGCAATACAGTAGAAGAATCAAGGAAGTGGTGAGTGCCATCAAAGGTGCTGGTGGACCATTGAATAATGAAGAAGTGGAAGTAAAATTATGAGAACTATTTCTTCTAAGTATGCTATTAGAGTATCTTCTATTCATGAGTTGAGATCTATACCAAACAATGTTGTTATGATTAAATCCCCAATCAGCAAGCTAGCTGCATTTGAGTTAAGTAATTATGATAATAGTCTACCGACCATTGAAACTACATTCAAGTCATCTCTAAGAATTGGTACATATAGAAAAGACAAAGAGATTCACAGTAGTTCATATGGAAATGAATATGATAGTATTCTAAATGAGGAAAAAGAACAAGAAGAGTTGGAGGAATTACTAGCTAGAAGACTTCCAAGAGGTAAAGGAAATTAAAAAGGAAAGCTACCTTTGAAATGTTTTAATTTTAATAATATTGGTCATATTGTATCTATATGTCCTGACAATGACATGAATTATAAGAATGAAAAAAGAGACAACTGGCACCAAAGATTTAGAGATTACAAGGACAAACGTAAGAAGTCTTTCTACCTAGTTGAGGAAGGTGTAACTGATGATGAATCAGATGATACTGAAGAAGGATATGAAGTTGTCTATGTTATAGTAAAGGAAGAATTTGATGAAGAAAAGTATGAAGATGAAAAAGCACTTGTTTCTCATATAATCAAACCTAACCCATGGATTATTGATTGTGGATGTTCACATCATATGACTGGTGATATTGAGAAGTTTTGATAATCTAGAAAAGTATGATGGAGGATTTTTCAGATTTGGAAATGATGCTCCATGCCTTGTGAAAGGTAAAGGATCCATTGTATTGAATGAAAAGATTAAATGTAATGATACATATTGGGTTAAAGGACTGAATAATAATTTTTTGAGTGTTGTACAACTGAACAATATAGGCCACTGACTAGAATTTCAGAGCAAAAAGGTTAAGATTTATGGTACTAATGGAGATATGATTGGAACTAGTGAACAATCAAAAGGTAATTTATTTTATCTTGATACTTCTCCAAAGAGTTTGTTATTTACTAACATTGAAGATGTATGTCTATGGAATAAGAAACTTTGTCAAGTAAATTTTGATAACATGATTAAAGTGAGTAAAAATAATAGAGTTAGAGGTCTACCAAGATTAAGTAAACCTGAGAAAGCTATGTGAAAATAATGTCAAATTGGTAAAAAGACAAATTCTAGTTTCTCAAGTAAATATAACTCTACTAATGGTATCTTGGAACTAGTACACACTTACTTTTGTGGTCCTATGAGAGTTTAAAGCTAATATGGAGATCAACACTTTATTTTATTTGTTGATGATTATTGAAGAATGATGTCTTTTGTTTTTCTAAAAGAAAAATATAATGCATTACAAATGTTAAAGTATTATAAAGAAAGAGTTAAAAAGGAAACATGAAAACAATTGAAGTGTTTGAGATCATATAAAGGAGGTGAATTTATCTCTGATGAATTTACTGTCTTCTACAACTAGCATGGAATTAAAAGACAAGTATCTACATCGAGGACTCCATAACAAAATGGGATAGTTGAGAAAAGGAATAGATCCATAGTTGATTGTGCTAGAACACTATTAATTGATAAAGAAGTTTCTCAAAAATTCTAGAGAGAAGCCATAAGCATTGTTTTCTACACACTCAATCAAGTATAGTTGAAGAAAGGAACCAACAAGACACCCTATGAGCTCTAGTTTGGTTACACATCGAATGTAAGTTCTACTTTAAAATCTTTGGAAGTAAGTGTTATATGTTGAAAGATTATAGAAATGGAAAGTTTGACTCTAAAGGAGATGAAGGTATATTTTATGGTTGGTCATCAAAAGGAAAAACATATAAATGTTTGATCAAGGCTACTAACAAAATTGTTGAAAGTGTAAATGTAAGAATTGATGAATTTGCAAAAAGGAATGAAGAGGATAGAAAAAAGGAACTTGAGGATTAAAAAAGATTTGTTTATGTTTAGGAAGGTTATTCGGTTGAAGAAATTGAGTTGTATCAAGGATGAACCTATGAGAAAGATGAGCCTCTACCGAGAGATGAAAACACTGATGAGCAGTCTACTGAGTATGTATTAGAAAAATATGTGAGAAGACACCACTCACCAAGAAGAATTATTGGAGACAAGAATGCAAGAGTTATGACAAGAAGTAAGTTGAAAGATTACACATGTTTGATTTCTGAATTTGAGCCAAGATTAGTGAAGGATGAACTATGAAATGAAGCGTGGATTAATTCTATGAAAGAAGAGATAGATCAGATTGAAAAGAACAAAACATAGTCACTGGTACTGAGACCTAAGTGTTGGTGTAATTAATTATTCCTAATTACACTTTACTTAATCTTACTTAGGATAATGCATTGCATAGTAGTTTGTGATTGAGACACCAAGGAGTGTGCACATCCATTAAGCACATGGTGTAGGAGAAATTCCACTTTTGGTGTGATAGTTGTCAACACATACCTTGTTGTGTGTGAGATCCACCTTTTGTGCTCTTATCACATTATCATCCTAATCCAATGCACATACTTTATTGCATATTGGAGGATGATCCAAATTTGGTGGACATGTGATCACACCTAGCATAGGTGATAGCTTATTAGCTCCTTATCATTCCTTCATATCACCTTTCCTATATAAGGAGGCCTATTATGTAATCATATCAACTATTGGTGAATATCATTAATTCATTGGATCTATTCAATCCATCCTTGCATTCATATGTTCTCTCTTGTGCTTTTCTTCAACCTCTTGATCTTGGTTCAATATTTTCTATTTGCAAATTCTTACATGGTATCAGAGCCATTGGAGTGTTCTTGATTAGCCGATTTGAAGAGAGCTTGATGCAAGCTTTGAAGGTCCAAATCTCAGATCTGAGAACCAGCGTGTGATAGAGGCATCTTGGAGTAGATCTGACCTCTCCATTGGGTCCGAGAGGCTGTTTTGGTTAAAATTGACTATAAACTTGCCCATATTCAGTGAAAGTCCAATCCGAGGCAAAAAAAATTTTGCAAATCAGACCGTACGGCTCGATCTGCCTCTGTGGTATGATTTTATTAAAAAAAAAATATTTTTTTTAATATGTCATTTTTTATTTTTTTCATTATTCTGCAAAAAGTGGGCTTGGTACATGCCCTATATACTACTGATATTGAAGAGAATATTCTCTGTGAATGGAAGGGTGACATCATCATACCAACAGAAAGCCCGAACACAAGAAGGTGGGCCCACGCACCGTGCTCAGCGCAAACCAAAGGGTGCTTTATTCTTTGTGTTATTACAAAGGGTGTCAGCATATTTAAGGGGTTTCAAACCCCTTCCCACTGCAGATGTGGGATTAAAATCCCACCATCTGCAGCAGATCACCACTCGGGTAGCCTCCTCTCCTAATGCACCACCTACTCTGCACCCTGCCACTCCGAAGACCACCGCCACCGAGTGCAACGGCCACTTCCACTGGTCTCCGCTAGCCACCACGCGGCACTCTATAGGTGCACCATCAACACCCCTCGATGCTTTGTCATCCAATCAGATTGTGACACGTCGACATCAGTGCCCAGTCACCACTTGAGAGGCCACCTCAGTCCCTACTTGCAATGAATGAGATAGTGCCACATGGCACTTCATCATCACCGAGAAAGCCTCCACAGTCAGCACCTATGATAGCCCTAAGATCCGCGGGCCCAATCAAAAATTGCCACATGGCCCTACCACATCATTTGCCCAATTGACCACCACGTCGACCTTCTGTATGGTATGACATTCCATGCCAGCACCATGTTAGCTGAAGGAGGCTTTTTTCACTGACATCATCTGACACGTGAGCATAAATTTGACGACCTTCTAGCCGTCACTATAGGGCGAAATTGGGTCTTTTTGATAGTTGTATGACCGTCAAATTTAACCTAGTGTTTTTCTGACGTCTTCAAGGTTTGGAAATTTTTCTACCTTCACCATTTGCATTTTGGATTTGACAGTCTAACTTTGAGAGGCTATATTTGGGTCATCCAGGCTCCAAATCGGGTGCAATTTTTTTTGAAATTGGGTAGAATTTCCTAAATTTTCTAGTGGTGGTGTTGGTTTTGCATTTTGGTGACCACATTTGTCAGAAATTGCAGATCTTGTTGACTGTTCCTATCTATTCCTGATTTCTAGAACTTCCAGGGCTTTGTTTGGGCACATACAATAACATTTTGAGGTGAAATTTTTTTTGAAAGTGCATGATTTTTTGTCTACTTTCCAGATCTGCAATCAGATTTGAGTGATTTTGGGTAGACATATCACTTTCAAAAATAGGTCATTTTGGGGCTATAATTGCACTTGGTTAATCCTTGGATTTTAGTTTTCTGATTTGCATCAGTCATTTGAAGAAGTTATTAGTAGTTATCAGTCATTATTTGGTGTTAATATGGATAATTCAAAGGTTAAAATCCTCACTCCATATAACTACCATCAATGGAAAGTATCTTTAAGTGATCATTTGTTGAGTCTTGGATTGCTTAGAATGACTCTTGGGCAGGATCAAGAACCTCTAATAGGTGTTGTAGAAAGGTGAAAGTGGTTTGATAGAAGAGATAAAGCACTTGGCTCTCTTAGATCATCCATCTCTCGTGACATGCACTTTCATATTGAATCTTGCACAAATCCTCATGATGCTTGGATCACATTGGAAGTACTCTTTGGTAAACCTGATAGAATGAGAAAATTCAGATTAGAGAATGATCTCATAGGTCTAAATCCTAGAGATTTTGAAAATATTCAAGATTTCTTCTCTAAGTTCAATACTATTAGATTGGAGCTTTCTTCATGTGGCATTGTTAAAGGGGATGAACAATTGATCTTTTCTATTCTTTCCAAGCTTGGTCCTGATTATTTTCTTTGTTTCTACATTCTATGCTACTATGGATGCTCTTGGTAGTGCATACAAATTGCCCTCTCTTGATGAATTTGCAGCCCAGCTCACAAGGGAACAAGCAAAGTTAGCACACATGGGTTAGTTGAAGCCTTCCACACATCAAGCATTGATTGCAAGTGAGTATACTTCAAAGGCTTCTAATGGCAAAGGAAAGAAACACAATAAGGATCGTAAGCCTTGTGACAAAGGTAATGAATCTTCTTCACCAAAAAGTACTGAATCCAAGTCCTCTTCAAGAGAGAAATCATCTAGAAGAAAGAGAAATAAATGTGCATATTGTCAAAAGTTAGGACATGATTAGCATAAGTGTTTTCAAAAGAAGATTGATGAGATAACTCACATTATTCAAAAACACAACATTAAGTTTCCCTCATCAGTGTCTGCTCCTTCTTCTACACATTTGGTAGCTTCTACATCTCCATCATCATCCAAAGATAAAGGTAAAGGACAAGCACTCATGGCTTCCACACATCATGAGCAAGGTAAATGGCTTCTTGATTTAGGTGCATCACATCATATGGAATCTTCTATGGATATGTTTTCTTCTATTGAGCCTTGTAATTCTCCTAATATTTTGATGGGTAACAACACACTCATGAGAGTTTGTGGGAAAGGTTCTATTCCTATGGGAGAGGGGACATTTAATGATGTTCTTTGTGTACCATCCTTGACAACTAATGTCCTTTCTATTTACCAAATTACACATTGGGCACAAGGTAAAATTGTTGAGTTCACTCCTGATTATGTCTACATTAGGGACATGGAGACTAGAAATGTCATAGCAATGGGAGTTGTTGATCATACATCCCACTTGTATTATTTTTCCACTTTTGTTGATAATGATGATGATATTCATGATGTACCCATCCCTTTTCCAAGGGATAATTATGAGGAGAAATTTGGGCACTTGAATCATTTTGTTGCTGAGACAAGTGTTGATCTTCCTACTCCACTTCTTGCTTCTCCAGACATGGGCTCTACTATTCAGTAGGATGATCATAGTGTTTTAGATCTTGCAAAATGTGATAACTACTTGGATGCATCTTTAGCACTTGTTGATTCTCATGATGCAAATTTGGAAGACATACATGAGGGGGTTTCTCTTTCCCTTGATGACAGTTTCATCATAGATGGGGACACTTCTTCACCTTCTTTGGAGATTGGTGTACTTGATTCTTCTCCTTCTACACTTGATTTGTCACATGAAGTGATAGATTCTTTGATCTTGGAGAGACCTATTTAGTCTTCAAAGATTCATGCATGGAGACCTTCATCTTCTTCCTCCTTCCATTTGCACATGGATTGGCTTCTTCATCACTTTATGTATCTATTTCTTCCTAAGGGGAGACATGTTTCTTGTACGCATTGGTTGAACTATTGTTTGCAGGTACTCTTAATCAACATGGGAGCTTCTATATTATGGGGGGGATATCATGTCTCCAACTATCCTTCTTATGTGGGGATACTTCTTTGTATATACATGATGTATGTAGTTCTTGGGGGGTCTTGAGCACTCCATCCATCCATGCATCTTGTTTTCTTCTCTCTTTTTGGGGGAGGGTTTTTCCCATGAAGTTTTCCCTCTTTCTCCACTTTATGAGAGTTATGCATTTCATGTAGCTTTGTACATGGGTACCTAACATGGCCTAGTAGCCGGGACCCATCTTGCATTGTGAGTTTAAGTGCATTCCCCTAAGTTTCACTTAAGGGGGGTGTTGGTGTAATTAATTATTCCTAATTACACTTTACTTAATCTTACTTAGGATAATGCATTGCATAGTAGTTTATGATTGAGACACCTAGGAGTGTGCACATCTATTAAGCACATGGTGTAGGAGAAATTCCACTTTTGGTGTGATAATTGTCAACACATACCTTGTTGTGTGTGAGATCCACCTTTCGTGCTCTTATCACATTATCATCCTAATCCAATGCACATACTTTATTGCATATTGGAGGATGATCCACATTTGGTGGACATGTGATTACACCTAGCATAGGTGATATCTTATCAACTCCTTATCATTCCCTCATATCATCTTTCCTATATAAGGAGGCCTATTATGTAATCATATCAACTATTGTTGAATATCATTAATTCATTGGATCTATTCAATCCATCCTTGCATTCATATTTTCTCTCTTGTGCTTTTCTTCAACCTCTTGATCTTGGTTCAATATTTGCTATTTGCAAATTCTTACACTAAGGATAAGAATGTGATTGGAATAAAATAGATTTTCATAAATAAACTCAATGAGAAAGGATATGTGATTAGAAATAAAGAAAGGTTAGTCTTTGATGTAGGGGCATCCAAGGTTAAGGCAAGGGCATTCTGTGTCCTTGGTGAAACTACATGGAGTGTTTGTATTTTGGTTAGTGTTAATCAGTTGCAGCCTTGACCGACGATCTCAATCATTGAAGGAAGCTTGATCACTGAAGGAACTCAATAGTCTCTAGCACTCAGTGAAATTGTTTCTTGGTCATGCCTGCAGTGCTCGGTGATGCCTGGCGTGCTCAGTAGTTTTACTGTCGCTTGGTAGTTCTGACTTATCGACTGGATTTTTGTGTGTTTTTGAGCCGACTTGGTGAATTAATTGTTGGTAGCCATTGTCTTGGGATGACATCGGGAATTAAATTTTTGTATACATTTGTAAGCTGACTTGTATGGAATTTAATTATTTTTTTTGGGAAGTTAAGGATTTCATCTTGTTGACTTGTGGCTGATGATTAGTATTTATGGAGGCTTGGGTAGATGTTTAGGGATAGAATTGGGAGAAGAACAACTTGGTAGATCTAGAAGTAAGATGTGAAGCTTGAGAGAGAAGTTGTGGAAAAGTTCTTGATGTTCTTGCATATCAGATTGTAATCTGATAGTTATTTGTAGTAGAGCTAGGGGTTTGCATACTTGGGAACAAGGAGATTTCTTGGAGGCTTGTGAGCTTAAGATTAGATCTGCCTTAGGGTTTCCATCAGCTTCTGATTGTCTTCAGAGCTAAACTAGCTAAAATTATATTATATCTAGTGTGGATCCTACAGAATTGTTTCATTTTTTAATTGGCCCTAACCTAGAAGGCCTTACAGTTGGGCATGTTAATGAAAATTACTTGAAAAATTTATGGTGTTTTCTATTGTGTTGAGTATTCTACTATGTAATTTTGTTGGCTTCAAGGTTTGGACTATCCTTAATTAGATCCACCATCCTTGACTACATCAGGTGGTATTAGAGTGAAGGTTGATCTTGTTGAAGCAGAAGCTTGACCTAGCTAGGCTGATCTTGTGAAGTTGATCTTGTTGGAGTAGAGATTGTGCACAATTTGGATTGCATATTTGAAGCACTAAACTTGTGAAATTATGCCCTAGTTGTTTGCAAGATTGCAGGTTGAGATCTGACTTGTTGCAACTTGGAAATTGTCACAAGGTGGTCAGTGAGGGTTTGTTGCAAAAGGTTTCTCTTATCTTTAAGGATGCCTCCTAGAAGATTGGACCCTAGAGTTATTTCATATCTTTGTGATACTGTTGAATCCAGGATCACAGAGAAGGTGAAATCAGATTTTAGATCTGAGATGGAATTGATGAAGAATGATATGGTCATCGAGATCTTGAGAACTACTATTGGAATACCTTGAAATATTGGTACTAAGGATGGCTATGAAGAAGCTAATGAAGAATTTGAGACTACTAGATCTAGTGGTGATGACTAGAGGAATAGATCTAGTGAAGATAGAACTGTTCGATTGCCTAGACCTGTTGCCCAGTTTAGTAATTACCGAATGGAAGTTTCTACTTTCTCTGGTACTTTGAAACTCGACAATTTGATTGATTGAATTGGTGAACTTGAAGATTTATTTGAGTTGGAAGAAATTGAAGATCCTCTTCAGGTGAGATTAGCTCAGACAAAGTTGAAAGGACATGCTGCTCTTTGGTGGAAAGAACAATAAAGAGACGAAGAAGATGAAGGTGAAACAAAGATCAATCAGTGGAGATTGATGGTGAATAAGTTGAAAGATAAGTTCATACCGGCTGACTATGAGCTTGACTTGTTTAATAAGTTGTAGAATCTGAAACAAAAGGATTTTTCTATTGAAGATTATACCGAGTTCTACAAACTTACTATTTAGTCTAAACACCGAGAGCTTGGTAAGGAAAAGGTAGCTCAATATGTAAATGGTCTAAGATTCAATATTAAGGATGAGCTTGGTATGTTGAAGATTGATTCTATTGAAGATGCTTATCAATATGCTCTAAAGGAAGAAGATAAGTTGAAGAGGAAACAACCTAGCAACTCCCAAGGGAAAGAAAAGATTGATCACTCAATAAAGGATAAACTGACTGATGCAAAAGATGAACAAAAACCAGTGGAACCAAAGAAGAAGACAGGTAGAGTTATCTTTAAGGGTACTTGGTATAACTATGTGGAAATAGCCATGGCGGCTACTGATAAGGAGTTAGACAAATTTGAGGAAGTATTTGTTAGCACTAAGGAAGAAGAAATCCTATGCAGCAATATCCCTCCCACTCAGCAAGAAGAAGTAATCATAGAAGATATATCTTATGAGAAAGAAGAAGAAAAGAAAGAAGGAGTAGAGATAGAAAAGAAAGATGAATCTTCTATTGATTTGGTCAAGGTGAAGCAAGAGGTTATGGATAGCACTCCCATCACTCCCTCCTCAGCATTGTTGTCAAGTTTCACACCTGACACTAGTAGTTTGGACTCCTGGAAGGAAGAAGACATCATTAAGTTCAGCGTTCTAGCTATGGAGAAGGCTAAGGAGAAGCAAGTAGTGAGAAATCCTCTCTTGGTGGAATCAGTAAATATTTTGAATAGTTTGTTGCCAGAGGATAAGAAGATGGTAAATGTACATTTAGTTAATGATGTGAGCATAGTCATCTCTTAGTTCAAAGTCAATTTTTCAAACCTAGAAGAATCTATGGCCATAGTGGCAGAGGAAAAGTACTTAAAGAAGAGAATCAATGAACTAATGAGTAATTTTGCACTAGACTTAAACTCTCTTAAGTCTGGTTAAGAATCATTGAAGGAATTTACAGATCAAGGAAGGAAAGTCATTATAGAATCCATGGATCAGGATAAGTTCATTGATTCCCATCTTAAGAAGATTAAAGATCCAGAGGCAATGATTGAGAAGGTGAAGATTTTAGTGCTAGACACATCCACTAATGTAAACATGTGTAACAATGTCTATCAAGGTCAGTTGGACATAATTGAGAAGGCAGAAAAATAAATGGAGAAGATAAGGTCTAGATAGACTCAGTTGAGGAATGCTCTTGCACCCTCACTAGACATTCTCAGTCAGAACATAAAGGAGATTGATACAACTATGATAACCTATGATCAAGGTATGAGCATAGAACTAGAGAAGATAGAGAATCTTCAATATGGATTATGCGCCCATCTACATATAGTCAATTCACTAATAACCTTTTGGAAGAAGGAGATCCAGAACCTCAAGATTGCATATCTAGATGTTTTCCCTCTGTAAGTGTATGTGGATAAAGTTTTTTATGCACCTTTATCATTAATGTCAAAGGGGGATTTGTATAGAATATGGAGTATATATATGTATAGGAGATATAAGATTATGTATAGAAGATATATAAAAGACAAAAGTTTGTGTATTAAGGGACAGTTAGAGACTTGGCCATATTCCTTTGTTGCCATCAATGAAAAAGGGGGAGATTGTTGGAAAGTTTTCTATACTAAAGTATATGACTAGATATAGTGTTTTCATTATGGCAACAAAGTCATATAGAAGTTTGGAGTCAGCGCACTAAGTGTAAAGATCAGAATTTAGTTAAGTGTTGAAGACTAGACAACATACAAAGCACCAGAGACTCAGAGCATTAGCACACGTGTGTATGGATGAATTATGGTATGTGCCCTTGAAGTTAAGGTTGTTAGACTATACTTATGCTTAGTCTATGAGTGCATAAGTAGACGTGCAAAGATGTGAAATTTATAGTCAGTTGAAGATGCACAACCAGTGTGTGCCAGTAGCGAAAAGAGCATAGATCTGACAGTTAGCATTTTGGTTTGCAATTATGTTTTAATGTTGTAAAGGCTATGCACCCATTGTATTTAGGTTTTCGACATATGTATATGTATAATTGTAAGCACGCTTAAGCCAATTCATTTGGAAGCATTATTTGTAATTAGTTATAGGGCCGACCTAATTGTATAATTGGTATGAGCGCATAAATATAAGGTGTGCCCATTGTATTTGGTATGGAAGTAGTAATAGAGTTGTGATAAGAATAATAGAGGTCTGCAAAGTGATCATAAGATGTATTAGAGCTTTGCTAGAGGTCAAAGCATTAGTGCACCAAAGGAATTGATCTAACAAGTAGTGTCACAGTAAACAGTTCACCTATAGATATAGTGTGTATCTGATTTAGAAGGTTAAAGCCTTCACCATTCGAACAGTGAGCTCTAGGACAGTGAGTCCACTCCCCTATCAGGGATCATTGTAAAAGACTCCTAATAGGGTTTGAACCTTAACAAGGTCTACTGTACTAAAAGCATTGTAAAGCTACTCCTAACAAGGTAAAGGATCTTCTAACAAGGATCACAAAACACTAGTGTAGATTATTAGTGGGTATCAAGTCCCACCAGGGTTTTTACCTATTTGGGTTTCCCTGTAACCATATTGGTGTCATGTGCTGATTTCATGTCTCATGTTTATGTGAATGTTTAATTTAGTACTTAAGCATTTATAATTCAATATTCAAATTAAAGTGAAAAGTTAAAATACAGTGAACATTGATTCACCCCCCCCCCCCCTCTCAGTGTTCCCATTCCTAACAAGTGACCCTTCAACTATTCAATTTTCTAGTCATTTTCTCATACAAATCCATCTTTAATATAGATAATTTTTTCCTCTTAATCTCCTTTATTACATTTTCCTTTAGTCAATCATAACAGTCCAATTTATTATACCTTGAATCTGGATCTCGGTAACATGTTTTCTTTTCACCTAGGAACTTGAACTTTCCTTGAAACTTGTTCCTTCTTTTTTTTCCATTTAAATCTTGACGTAGATCTTCACCTTGAATTTTCCTCTCTGTAGATCTCTTATAACTAACTCTCCTTGGAATTATGATCATCCATCCCATCATAGCTAATCATTAAATATCGATTCAATCCTTATTTAATATGTGTTCCTCACTCAGTGTCCTCCATTTGAATTTTGGTTAACTTCACTCAGTGCCTAAACCTTTCTTTGGTGTTCAGTGCCTTTGGTTCCTTTATCTTTACCGAGTTACTTCTTTTACCTTTTACCTTTACCCAGTGACATATCCTACTTGGTAGCCAAAATAACTTAACTTAGCGACTTGTCAAATCTTCATCACCATGCTTTACTAACTTAACATAATCATATGCTATATAGAAAACAATTATATCAACATAATCTAATCATTGTATGATCTGTATCAGTTGCCCATTTATGTTCTTCAACTTCACAACATCTCATTTCTTCTTCTTCTTAACTCATTCAACTTATATCATTACCAATTGATATGGCAACATAATATAAATCGAAAATCAATTGCTTGACATCAATGACAAGACAATAACAAATCTAACCTTTCTACTATCATGTATTCCTCTTATCTTAGTCGGTCTTCATTATCATCACCATTAGGTAATCAATCTTCAACATTACTATCAATTATGGTAAGATAGTATTCCAATGATCTGATATTTTCCTATGTAATGGGAGGCCGATACCTACATGCAATTGGCTCATATGGCTTCTTGGTCTTTTGTCAACAAATGGGTTGCATGACAGCTATGTGCTCCCATGCCCAGATGAGTAACAAGGTAACCCCTAGCCATAGGATGCACCTTGTATTGTATGTGAACATATGAAGGTCATAATAATGCTATAGTATAGCGTACCCCCAACAATATACTATGCCCTCTTTCTCCTCCGGCATGTGGCTAAGTACCCTGGTCCTGTTTTGTGGGAATCCTTGAGCTGCGTGGTCACACATCATTTGTCTATTGATCAACCTTGCCAGATATAATTCTAGTCATGATAGTGTGGCCTACATTACCCCCCTTTCAAGAATGCATTGTCATGAGCATGGTAATCTATCAAATATCCACCTAAAGTAGGTCTCCATGTAAGACTCTTCTCTATCTGGTAAGTACTGTAGAATAACTCTTCTGATAAAAATCCTATAAATGTGCCACATGTTTAATAGTGTGACAATGGCCTCTCTTATGGGTATATGGAAACTTGATTTATCTAAGTGCTATCTCTCTACCAATTTTTTCATGAGTACATTACGGGCTCTAATCTAGGGCCACTCATAAACATGATCTAGCCTACATAATGTCACTCGGGCCCACTCTGTAGTTGTGACCTAATCTTGTAGCTCCATCGTATCTGGCAAGCACTCCCTCAACTAAAAGGGAGTTAGCTATGCGTGTATCCAGTTCAAGCATATGAGTCAATCTCTTCTAGCCAAAATTTCCCCTAATCCTAATCCAAAATGGGGCACCGTGTCCCTATCCGATCCCTAGTCAGTCCCTAACCCCTCCCGATTGAGTTTTTCTAGTCTACTCATTATCGTTTGTCCCAAATGATAGATACATTAATAATTGGGCCACACAAATGACAATCTATGGAAATAATTATGCATGTGAATTTTGTACCTAGCTATGGACACAACACTTTAGTAAAACATTAGAGGTTAGTAAAATCAAGAAATCTGCAAACAAAAACAATATAGCTAACCAAGCAATTTACTACCTTCTAGTAGATATGAGTTTGATATTCTCAAATTATGACCGAGACCAATGACAATGCAATACCTAAATGGAGGATTTGAAATGATGAAAGGAATGAAATTATGGATGCAGATTAATATATATTTTTGGATTTTCTATGCAATATGATGAAAAAATGATATGAATTTGATCTAAAATGGATTGAAGTGATTTAAAAATATAATCTAACAATGCTATCAAATGTTATGAATGAATTAAAATTGCAAAAATCTCACAATCACCTATTCACAAGAGATCAATTCTCTAACTAATTGAAAGTGCAGTTCAAGGATGAAGGATCGTTTGTGAAGGACTGAGCTTCATTTATATAGAAATCCAAGGCTTGAGGGTGCATGGAAAAAGCCATAAATCACTCCTTGATGAACTCAACTTGATTTTGGAGTTATCAAGAAATTAGAAACAGATAACTCACAAAATCATGCAAAAATAGCTTTTTAACTCAAATCAAGAGTTCAGTTTACTTTTTCAACTCACAATCACATGTTGAGTTTAGAAAGTTAACAAATTGAATTGATTTGTTGATTTAAAGTTTAACTTCTTTTTCTGAATGTGCATGATTTAATCATGAATTAATTTAATATTCCAAGTGATTTATTCTCAACTAAACTGATTTTTTAATTAAAATAACTAATTTATGGGTTAATCAATTATTAAATCAAACTTTATCCCGAAACTATATCATTAAATATTGACAATTCGATTTAATCAATTAAATAATAATTTAATCAATTATTTGTAGGATTTTTTATTTATTGTCAAAATTAAATAATATTAATTAGGAATAAATAGAATTGAATCTAATTAAATTAATTAAGTGGTATAATTAAATCTAATTAATCAAATATTCAACATATTAAATTAATTGACTTTAGGATAAATATGATTTATCTCCAAATAATATTTAATTAAGATAAATTAGGAATATTCAAGAATATTCCCCGATGTAGAATTAGGATAAAATCAATTAGGGTTTTGATAATTTTATGTGTAGATGTGCCTTAGGTTAGGACTTTAAGGTCGATTTTGATTGATTTGTTGATGTAGAAGGTCAGTGGTCCTATAGCCCATTTTTTGGGGTATTGCATTTTTCCCCTCTTTAAATTACTATGCAAAGTACAGTGGTTCAAAGATTAATATGTTCTTGATGATGATGTGGACTCAGTTATGTGGTGGAGAAACTGATCCTAAAAGATTAATTGATTCCAAGATAGAAACCGATTGATTGATTTGAAGATTTGGTGATTTAGGTCCTTATTGACCAAATAATCAAGATGATGCTAACTATATCAACAATAAACCGATGATTACAAAGAAGTGTCAAAACACCTTATTCTGAATCTTATGATTATGAAGAAGTGACCATCCTGACTCTAGACTTGATTGTCCAAAGGAATTGAAAGGATGTCAAATCTAAACCTTTCAGTTACAAAGAATCATGGAAATAACACTACTGAACCGATGGTTACGAAGAGTTAATACAGTTCACAAGTTTGTGAGAGAACATCAGATTGATATGGATTTTGATGAATCTGATATGCCCCAAGTGATGAGGACTTTTGATGAATCAACAACTAGATGTGGTTAATGTCTTGATTACTGAAGGAAATATTTGATTGATAGATTTGACTGATTATGTGTAATACCATGCCCCCTTTGGGATGAAAATTGAAATCTAGCAAGAAAAGTGAGCGTTGAATGATTATAAGCATGTTAATTGATAGTACAATTGGTTGGACACGTCTGAGAATGTGTTTTGCATCGTTTACAGGTCCTGGAGACTAAGTTTGACTAGGTTTGACCATGATTTGGCCATGGTTGACCAAGTTGAAATTTGAAGAGTTTGATGTGAGATAATCAGTTAAGTTGAATACTGGATTCCATTAATGTTAAGAAGGTCGATTATGCAAGCAATCAGCCATCCTAGGTCTAAAAATTTTAAATCACGATTTTGAAAAAGTAAACAATCTCATATTTCAATTTTGATCCCAAAAATGGGTTCAAAATGTTGAAATTAGCTAGGGGTGCAATTTTTAAGCAAAATGAAGCACTTTGAAAAATTAGGTCAAAACCTATATAAGGACCAAAAGTTTCATTTTCAAAATCATTTGAACCATTTGTCTTTTGTGAATTTGTGGAGTCCTCTAAGCAAAGATGCAAGTTCCCATGTCCTCTCATCATTTTGAGTACAATCGATGCTACCAATGACCTCGCTAGTATGGCAACCCGGTAAGTGGACCTCTGTGCCTATCGTGCATTCAAATTTTTCCATGTTTTATGCATTTTTTGAATTTTTTATACATTTTTCAAGTTTTTCAATTTTTGCCTTACGAAGACTTGTACAATAGTCTACCAGGGCTCGTATGAGTTTTTAAGTCCAACTTTAGAGTCGTATGGGTTACTTCTGTAACTTGTATGAAGAGGACCCAAATGTCGTACGACATTTTGTCAGGTCCCTCATGTGTCATATGAGAACTGTCAAAAACTCATATAACCATCAAATGTTGTATGAGACCTTTATGTAACTCATATAATTTTTTATGCTAGTTTGAAAAATTGAATGAAAAATAGTGACCAAATTTCATGTCCTCAGGTCAAAATTTTGACTTTTTTAATTTCGTAGTCTGATATCTTAGTCATTAATGCACCTTCTGAAGTTGTCAATTTCTCATTTTCTATGCGTCAAGTCTGATTTTTGACCAAGTTACTGATAGGTTACCTTATTTTGTGCTATGTAAGTCATCTTTCCTAACGTTCATGTGCAGATCTCACATCTAGCTACTCAGAGCTTGTGTGTAGCACTTCTTGATCCACTCAAAGTACACTTAGCTACCTGTGGCTTTGAGTATTTGGTTCAGTTCCCTGACATTCAGGTAAACCATAGGCTTATCACTACACTTGTTGAGTGTTTTTATTCTTAGACGCAAACCTTTCATCTCCCAATAGGGGAGCTCACTATGACTCCAAAGGACATGCATAGGATACTACAGATTCCATTTCATGGCCCTTGCCTAAACTAAATTAGTTTGGGTAACATAGGTCTAGTTGCATTTAGATCATTGTTAAGTGCTAATGAGAAGATCACTCAGTAGATTTCATGGGAGACCTTAGTGTAGTAGAATGGATAGACACACCATCTAGAGTGCATTATTGCTGGGATGATTGATGGGATCATCATGTCAGATCAATAGCAGTGTGGTCTTCTGATGGGCTAGGCCCCTATGGTACAATGATTGATGGCTGGTCCCATTGAGCTTGGTTGGGGTCATTGCCTTCTTGTACACATGTTTTTTGAGATACATGAGATCATCTACCATGAGGCAAAATCATTTTCATCAGGAGTCCTTGTATTACAGATCTAGGCCTAGGAGCACATCTCCATCTATAGGCTGATAGGCATAGATGAGCTTCATCCATAGGATCCTATGATATACAAATATTTAGGCTACATAATATAGGTTAGGATGGGTCATACTGAGTACTTGAGGTGCATGCTCGATGATATGACCATTATTACCTAGTGGGCATATTTGCAGGTAGAGGCATGGCCTACCTCTTGTGTTTAGTTTGGATACTTCTTCTAGAGTGGGGTTTTGATTGGCCGGTCTTCCATTATTTTGGAGCATTTTTTATCACTAGAGTATGGAGATAGTACATCCTCATTCAAGATATCCCTCAGGATTTCACTTCATATGTTCAGATAATATGAGAGCTTGGACTCAGATGGTCACCTTGACTATCTTAGGCAAAGTGGAGCATGGAGTACAGGGGATATATCAGTCATGACTGGGTCTACAGGGTGAAGATCTTAGATGTTGGAGTGATAGATGCATTCATGGCATGGTTAGCAGAGCATCCTATCAAGAGATTCTCAGACCCCATAGAGAACATTCCTATGATGGAGGATGTAGAGGATGTCACAGGTGCCCCTATGGGAAGAGGTGAGAGACAGAGAGAGGTACAGATCCTGGTGATGCCTATTCCTCCTCAACCACAAGTAGTATTGATGACACCACCTTGAGGGTAGACTACATTGGTAGCTAGGCTAGCAGTGTTGTAGCAGTGATACACCAAAGGTGAGGGTGAATCCCTAGGTGGAGTTGGTACTATGAATGATGTACTAGGTACTCATTCAGATGTTGGGGGTGTAGATGATATGTAGGATGTAACTTCTGATTTTGATTTAGGTGCAGAGGGTCGACATTGTAAGGTGCATACTGAGGATATCATAGATCATCCTATGAAGGAGGTAGAGACAACAACAATAGAGGTCGATACTAGTGTGAGAGAAGTGGCACCAGATGTGGTTAGGTGAATGAGGTAGCAGTTATAGGATCTGAGGTTACATAGTGCCACAATGGAGGCTTAGCTTAGAGTCCCTAAGAGATAGGTACAAGAGTGGGAGGCTGATGTGAGATGACTATAGGCTGAGGTGATCCCTCAAATGAGTCAGGCCTCATATTATGTTTCTACTTATTATTCGAGGGTACCTGCTGATCAGAGAGTGCCATCATATTATGAGTACATGCTTGCTTCTAAGGGAGCTAGAGCACCACATGCTGACCCACCACTAGATGCACCTTCTAAAGGAGGAGTACCAGATGTTGAGGACCAGACAGATAGCTAATATGTCATAGTGTTCTCATTTTTTTCACTTTGTCTATTCATTGATCATATCTGATAGCTCAATCAAGCTCATTCTTTTGTATACTGTGACAATAGTGCCCCCCTATACTATTATGATTTTTGATATATATATACGAGTTATTTTTGGTTGTGACTTCATACACACTTGTCATTTTGTTTATGAGTATTATATCATGTGATGCAAATGCTTAATGTGTTAGCGTAGAATTTATGGAATATGCAATGCAATTTTTACTTTCAAATGTATGGATTATACAATGCAATGATAGATTCATTATGGGAATGTATGATTAGTTTATGCTTCATGGATGCACATGTATGTATGTAAAATGGATTGATGGAATGATCGTGATATGTAATGTAAATGCAGTGATACACATGATTTATTTTGTAGGTACATGATGAAGACAAGTGCTCATTCATTTTTCAAAATGGATGTTTAACCTAGGATGGTGACTGCTTGTTGATCTATTAAGGAGACCTTCATGCAATACTTAGTCCTTGTGTCATGTTCAACATAGTTTTGGAGAATCATTAAGAATCAAATTGAATTTGAAATCATGAGATAAATGCAACCATGCAAAGTGCAAAATGGAATGTGGAATGAAATGCAAACCTAGGAACTAGGACTTAGTCACTGGTCATGTGTTGATATTTTTCATCACTAAATATTTATTAGGTAACCGAATAGTCGATACAATGCCCACTGGCTAGACAACCATGGAAATATGAATATGGACTTTTTGTCGGAAATGTTGGAGTAGATATAAGCATCAAGGAACAAAAGCCAGGATGACCTGAATATCATGCCCATTTTGATATAGAAATTTGTATAAGCATTAGAACATAAACGTTGTGATGACCTGAATATGCCTTACGTATAAATACACTAAGTAGTTTAGGAGATCATTTTGATTCCATGTGAATTTAGCCGTAGTGACCCTTTATCATTCACATCCTTGGGTATCAGCATGTTTCACAATAGAGAAGTAGAAATCACTCAAAAAGACAAAGTTAGATCAAACTCCCTTGAAGCTTCTAGGTATCAATGGTTGAGGTACACGTGGCCATCCAATACATGATGGATGTACTTATAGTGGACACCAATTCAATCTAGAATTTCCAAAGTTATTATATTTTCACTCAAAGCAGAAAACAAAGAAAAGATTATGCCCCTAGTCATCACTCTCTAAATCCTATGAAGGACATTGTCGAGGAGCTCAAGGGGATAGAATATGCAAAAATCTCAATGTGAATTAATAAGCATACAAAAATATTTAAGCATGTCACAGAGATTGTTTTTAGTTTGTTGTTGATGTTTGTTTGTGTTTGGTTGTAGGTGCAAAATCCCTTTCTGGTAAGGAGATAGATAGACTGACTCAGATGTAGCTTCAAATGGCTCTGAATGGACATGACTTGTCTGAGGTACTGAGGACTATAGGATATGACATTGATTTCCCCCAATTTTGGAACATTGATAGGATACATACGCTTTTGTTGATTGGTGTATAGAATGACTTTATTAAAAATAGGATGCAAAAGCAAACCGGGAGATAGGTACAAACTAAAGCATAACTAAAAGCTAGGAAATACCAAGATTGTGCTAATAAATGGAGCATTTTAAACAAGTGGCACCCATTTGCCAGGTTTTCACCATCTTGGCAGAGATTCTATTTTTTCAACCAAGGCGCCATGTTTTCACCAAGTTACTTTTTCTTCTTTTTCTTCTTTTTTTTTGTATTTTTCATCTTTTCAATTTTTTTGTATTTTTCCATTTTTCTGAGTTTTTTGTGATACATCAAGGTGCCTATTGCTAGGTTTTCACTAGGATGATCATTTTTCAGGACTTTTTTTTATTTTTATGATTTTTTTCAAGACATTTTACCATAGACTGAATGCCTTAGGCATAGAATTTCTTCATATGGAGAATGTTGATTGGTTCTCAAAGCTATTTTCCTTCAGTCATTGAGAGTTGATAGGCTCTAGAGCCAAAAGTAGCAGTGATAACAAAGGGACCCAGCTAGTTGGGTTCAAACTTCCCCTTGCGCTCTCAATGTGATTGATTTTTGGGATTTTCTCTCAAGACTAGATCACCAACCTAAAATTCTCTATGTTTGACTTTCTTGTTGTAGCCTCTAGAAATTCTCTTCAGATATACCCTAAGATTATCATATGTGACTTGCTTGTGCTCATCTAGTAGTTCAAGTTCTTACAACCTAGATACTCTTTAATCATCATCAGTTACTAGACCATGCATTTTGATTCTTAGTGATGGGATTTCAACCTCAATAGGTAGTACCACTTTAGACCCATAAACTAAAGTGAATGGTATAGCCCCAGTGGGTGTTCTGATACTTGTTCTATATGCCCAAAGAGATGGATTAATAATGAGATGCCAGTCTCTTCCTGTCTTGTTGATTGTGCGATGTAGGATCTTTAAAAAAATTTTGTTTGATGCCTCAGCTTGTCCATTCCCTTGAGGATAGTATATGGATAACCAATGTTGTGTCATCTTGAATTTAGAGCACAAGGAATCTAAGTCCTTATTCTTGAATTGGCCACCATTATCTGTGACTATAGAATGTGGAATCCCATACCAACAAATGATATAGTTCAAAATGAACATTGAAATTTGTTTACCAGTTGCTTGAGTCAGAGGAACTGCTTCTACCCATTTTGTAAAATAGTTTGTAGCTATAATAATATGAGTATGTCCATTGGAAGAATGTGGATATATAGCCCCTATAAGATCAAAGGCCCATTGTTGGAAAGGCCATTATGTAGTAAAGGGAATAAGATCTCTCCCTAGCACATGAATTAAGTTACCATGGACTTGGCACTTTTGACAGTTCTTAGCATATTTGATAGCCTCTTTTTCCATTTTAGACCAATAGTAACCAGCCCTAATAAGTTTTTGAGCTAGTGTTAAACCATTGGAATTTGATCCACATATAGCTTTGTGGACTTCCTCTAATGCTCATTGAGACTCCTTACATTCTAAACATCAAAGGAGTGTAGCATCTAGACTCTATTTGTACATGTCATTACCTATGATGACATACCGTGATGCGTTTTAGATAAGGTATCATTTCTCATGGTGGTTGAAGGTATCAATAATGATTTGGTCTTGAAGGTAGGATAAAATGTGTTTGTATCTGGAGGAATCATGACCAACAATAGTGCAGATCATGTAGGTTTTGGGGGAATCATATGTAGGAAATGACAGTCCTTCCACCAGGAACTTATAACGTAGCTCATGTTCAGGTTGTTGTTGTAGAGATGATAGCATTTCCATAGCATCAAAAGCCTTGTTCTCTATTCTAGCAATCTTCTCAAACATGACTGAGATGAAATCATTATTAAGGTCATCAACCATGCATTTGTATGGAACTAGTTTTTCATCTTTTGTCTGGTACACAGCATTGACTTGGTGTATGACTAGTTGTAAGTCTCCATGAATGTGCAACTCTATCACTCGCCACTCAATTACTATCTTCATGCCATTAAGTAGAGCTTCATATTCAACAATATTGTTTCTACAAGGAAATTTTATTCTAAAAGCTTTAGGCATTGAGTAACCTTGTGGTGTTATGAACAATATGCCTTCTCCTGATCCATTATGTGTTTAAGATCGATCAAAGAAAATACTCTAGGTCCTAGAAGATATGTGCATGATGGATGAATCAGGAAATTCTATCTGTAATGGTGTATCATCAAACATTGGTGCTTAAACCAATTGATCTAAAATGACTTGGCCTTTGATAGCTTTACTTTCAACATATTTTATGTCAAATTTTCTCAATAGCATCACCCATTTAGCCATTCTACCTATGAGGTAGATTTTCTTAATAATTATTTCAATGGATCTATCTTAGTGATCAATTGTGTTGTATAAGCCAACATATAATGTCTCATTTTTCATGATGCAAAGATCACAGCTAGAGAATCTTTCTTGATCATTGAATAGTTCTTCTCATAAGCTACTAGTGTTCTACTGATGTAGTAGATAGCTCTCTCCTTATTTTCATCATGTTGTGCTAGTAATGCCCCCAGTGATGTATCCGTAGTGGAGACATACAGAATCAATGGCTTCCCCTATATAGGAGGCATCAGAATAGGAGGATTTAATAGATATTTCTTGATGTGGTTGAAATTATTCTCACACTCCTCATTCCATGCAAAAGTCACACCTTTATGTAATGTCTTTGTGAAATGCTGTGATATATCTGCTAGCTGAGATATGAAACATCTGATTGATTGCACCCTTCCTTTTAAGGTTCTCATTTGACTGATATTTTTGGGGGGTTTCATTTCCATGATAACCTTGACTTTAGCAAGATCTACTTCAATGCCCTTCTTTGAAACAATATAGCCCAGGAGCTTTCCAGAAGTGACACCAAAAGCAAACTGTTTAGGGTTTAGTTTGAGACTAAACTTCTCCATTCTATCCAATATTTTATTCAAGTCTATTAAATGTTCAAATCTCATCATTGATTTAGCTAAGGTGTCATCAACATAGTCCTCCATAGTTTGATGCACCATATCATGGAAGATAGATGTCATGTCTCATTGATATGTAGTACTGGCATTCTTAAGACCAAATGACATGACATTCCAGCAGAAAGTACCCCATACACATGTAAAAGTTTTTTTCTCTTCATCTTATGGAGAAATCTTGATTTGGTTGTATCCAGAGAAACCATCTATGAGATAGTACATTTCAAACCCCACAGTCATGTCCGCTATCATTTTGATGTTTGGTATTGGAAATTCATCCTTAGGGCATGCTTTGTTTACATCTTTGAATTCTATGCATACTCTTATAGATTTGTCAAGTTTTTAAATTGGAACTATGTTTGAGATCCACTCTGCATAATCGATGACTTAGATAAATCCGTCTTTTAGTAACTTTTCTAGATCAGCTTTGACTAGGAGTGCCACATGAGGATGCATCTTCCACAACTTCTATTTAATAGGTTTGACTCCTGGAGCTATAGAAATATGATGCATGATGAGATTAGGATATAACCCTGGCATATCTGAATATTTCCATGCAAAGTTGATTTTCTTCTCTATTAAGAAAGTAGTGAATTCTTGTTTCTCTTGCTCTAATAGGGATTGTGCTACATGAATCAGTTGTGGTTTCTCTTTTGTACCCAAGTTGATAGGTTGAGTTGGTTCTATCAGTACTAGAGATTTTTCATGTAAATGACTCAGAAGGACATCAAATATCTCATCCTTAGGCACCTTAGGGAGGTTTTACCTTCATATACATTGTTTATTTTTACTATTTTACGTTCTGAGACTGCTACATAGTGGTTTTCACCCTCAAAATTCTTTTTCTTTTTTCTTTTGTTTTTTTGACTGAGATATTTGATATCTGACACTGTCATGCTAATGCTAGGTTTGTCGATGGAATTTTTCATAGGTTCCACTACATTAAGGTAGAAGGAAAGAGCATAGTCAGTTCGAAAGGTGTGTATATCTCGATTTGGATTGGTAAATGTCTGGTCTATAAGCTCTGGATGTTGGATAGTCAATGAAGGGAATGATTGGGAAATGGTGTTCATGCATATGGTGTTGTCATAATTGGTCCTAACCTGACTCTTGAATTCAAAGGTGATATTACTACTTAGAATGTTTATTTCATGAATCATTTCAACATCATTATTAGATTCCACTTCAGCAGTAGGTGGATTAGACTTGTTAAATTCATCATTTCTCTCTAGAATCAGGTCAGATTTAGGTGAATATTGGTGAATGAAATCAATGTGTTTTTCTTTGATAAGCTCATCTTCTTCTAGAACAATTCCCCATTCACAGTCATTTGATTCTTCATTTGGATCTCTAGGAAAATCAAGAATATGTGTGAAATCAGGATGAATTCCCCAAGAAGGGTTTCCTTTAGAGTCTGAGTGCAACTAATATTCATGGGCATCTATCTTAGAATCATTGTTGTATCCCAAATGTTCAGCTATTGTGATTGGTCCACTTTCCTCTTGTTTTTTTTATCAGCTGGTTCTTGTGGGACGACTGTCTCTTGTTCAATAGTAGGTTCTTGTGTATCTACTACGTTGATTGTTTTAGGTTCATTTTCCTCCTTGAGAATGTCTAAGATTTTTTTAGGAATGTGTTCATAGTGGAAAACATTTGTAGCATCAGAGTCATCATTGTCTTCTTGGTGTGTTTCCTCTTCTTCAATTTTATCCACTTCTAGTTATATCTGTTCTATCACATAAGGAGAGTTTCCACTAAGATGGAAAGCTTTCTTCTGATAACCTAGACATGTAGTATCCTTGTTTGTCCAACCATAGTGTGCAATGGGTGATATAAGACCTTTACCTCATGTTACCAGAGGTCCTTTTGTAGTATATCCCATTTTAGTCATTAGTTTATGTCCTGGTCCATACAATTTTGAAGGAACTTTAGGCGTTTTAGAGTCACATTTTTGAATTGTCTGGGATTAAGTCTCATCCTTGTATAACCAAGAAAGCATAACTTCCTCTTCATCAGATTCTTGTTTTGATACTTTTTCTATGATAAAGCTTCCATTAAAGATAATATGAGGTTCTTTGGCTAATAGTCTTGTTTTCTCATAAGGTTGTCCATAAGACTTCGGTGAAAGAGGGAGAGATGTGAGAGATAGGACTGGTTTCATAGTATATTCTCCCATGCTTGTGTCCTTGATCTTGACTCCTTTTGATAGGTCTTCCATTTTACATGTAGATGCTATGTCTATTTGTTTGGTAGAAGACTCTCTATTATGTAGAACAAGTTTGTCGACACTCTCTTTCAAGGCATTGCAAGATGTAGATATGTCAGCTAGAATTGTTACCTCTACTCCATCATAAGGAAATTTCATGCATTGATGGTATGTTGATGGAATAGCTTGCATTTTATGTATCCAAGGTCTCCCTAGAAGAGTATTGTAGGCCAATGGAAGATACAGAACTTGACAAGTGATGTCTCTGATAATTGGTCTTGTTCTAATAGGTAGTACAATTGTTCCCTTAGAGGATATTTCTTGTTCATCATATGCTTTTATGGTTTTCTTCTTTTTAGGATCAATAGAATCTTTTGATAAACCCAGTTGTGTGACCAATTTTTAGGAAGAAATGTTTAGACCAGCGCCTCCATCTATCAACACACATTTGACACGATGGTTTTGGATTAAGACTTCAATGTGCAAGGGCTGGTTATGTGGATGACTCAGTGAATTGTCATATTTCTCTGAAAAGGAGATATACTGGGGTGATGTTAGATGACCAACCATAGTCTGAAATCTATCTAGATCAAGATTGTCAGGAACATTGGAATTGAGCAGAGATTTATCTAGAATAGCCCTATGAGCAGGAGATATCCGAAGCAACTCAAACATGGATATTTTTGCATTGGTATGCTAAAGTTGTTGGAAAATACTATATGATGTTGCCCTGGTCTCTTTATGGTTTGATGATTTTGAGGTAGCCCTCTATTTAGAAGCAAATGAAATATTGAAAGGCACCTTGGGGGTGTTTAGTGAACCCAAGTTTTGTCCTTGTAGATGTACACCTGAGCTTATGATCGAGTTACTATATTTTTTTATTGATTATCTCTATCTCTTATTACAATGGTGATGACATTGCAATGTTCAGATAGGCATGGTTCAACCATGTTTATGACATCATTGTTTCTAGAGTAGGAGTAATTGACTTTAGCACCCATAGAAGATGAATCTCCTTGATTATGCTTTAGAAATGGTTATGTGAATGTTGTATGATCATTGTTGGCTTTATGGTTGTCAATTAAAATTTCTCCATCATTAATTTTGTCTTGTATGATATGATTTAAGCACATGAAGTTATTGGTTTTATGACCCTTGTTTTGATGGAAATTATAAAAATCATTCTCTTTCCACCATTTAGGTTTAACTTTAGGATCATACAGTTTCATCTCAAACAATGTGATGATTTTGTTTTCCAATAGTGTTTTCATGGAAGATTCTAAGGACTCACCCAAAGGATTGAACTCGCACTTTCATTTTGTAACCCATGGTTTATAGTCATTAGAATTTTTAGAAGATTTAGATGCCTTTAGTTCAGAAGATTTTATAACCTAGGTACCAATGGTGAGATTGAATACTGGTGCCTTTGGTGGAGCACTGATGTGATCAACAACACCATCTGTTATGACATTTTTGTTCTTGTTCCAGAATTTGACTTTATCTTTTTTGTTGGAACTAGAACCTGATTCATACTTGCTATCTTTATTAAGTGATATATCTCCCTTACGAGAAAGCACATTTTCAATCTTTATGGCATTTTCTACCATTTTCTCAAAAGAAGTATGATTATGTATTTGCAAGTGATAATTGATTTTTGGAATTAGGTTATTGATAAAGATTTCTAATTTCTCATTTTCTAGGATTTGTCTAGCATAGAGTGAAAATTTCTTGCTCCAACATTTGAGTAAGGTCAGGAAGGGTTCTCGTGGATTTTTTTAAAGATTGCAGATGTCGATCATAGTGACCAGATGTTGAAAATTATAGGAGTATTTCTAGTAAAATAGTTTGATCATATCCTCAAAATTCTTGATTGTTGGAGGCATTTTAAAGAACCAATGAATGAATGCTCCTCCCAAAGATCATGGGAAAAGATGAATTAAGTAGGTTGGTTCATGCATGAACTCCATGGATTGAGTACAAAATTCTCTGACATGATCTCGGGGGTTAGAGTTTCCATCGTATTTGTCATATTTTGGTATCTCCAGTCTTTTTGGGAATGGTGGCATGTACAAGTCTTTATCAAATGGAAAGGGGCATAGAGCCTCCATAGACAATTCTTTGGGTTCCTTCTCTTTTTCCAACTTGTTAGACTTAACTTGCATGGCATGCATCTATTTCATCATGGTTGCGATGGGGGTTTCTTCCTCTTATGTGATGATATTATCGACATTAAAGTATTGAGGAAGTTTGGCTCCTTGTTGAGCTAGTTGTAAGAAATAGGCCTCTTTCTCTTCTTGTAAGAAGTGTTTCTTCATATTTTGAAATAGATCATCATTTCTATATCATTCAACTTTAGATAGTGTTGGTTTAGGATCTCCTCCATGATTAGAATGCTGACCTTGGGAGCCTTGGTTTTCTCCTCTTTGAGACATTGTGGTGTTGTGAGGACTCCCAAGGATCGATTGATGTAGAGTTGATTAATTACCTCTGTGAGTTCATTAAGGAGGATTATAATAACCTTCTTTCAGATGTAGATTACCTAGACTATCTTCTTCGTAATGATTTGTATTGTAAGGTTGATTAATGGTTTGAACAATGTAAGAAGACAAAGGTGAGAATTTTGGTTCTTCTATAGGTTTTTTGTGTGAGGAAGCTCTGGTTTCCACCATTAACCTTGAGTGAATTGAAAGAGTAAGATTAAGATAACTAATGAATGACCTGATTCAAGAAAATTGAATGATGCAACCTTGTCAAGATTGGATTGGTTGATTGATGAAAAGATTGTAAGTGTAGGTTATTGTGCCCTAGATGTATGGGTAGACACCCAAAAGATAGCGAACATGAGCTCACAACACTCAACTATTTTGAGGATTGAATTTGAAGATGATTTTGACAAGGTTTTGACACAAGATGAAATGGGATTCAAACTGATAAATCAGAAGGCTAGATCAAACTAAAGAGATGGCCACTTTAGGAAAATGAATTGGATTTTTTTGGGTTTTCTGCTATGTTCCTAACATAGTGAATGTTCTGACAGAATCTAGTGGTTGACTACAATGATTGAATTTATGACAAAATTGAAGGGTTTCTAACAATTTTGACACAACTCACATATGACTTTATCAAGGCTCGTACGAGTCAGGATGGGGTCTGATACGACAATTGGAAAAACTCATATGACAATTGACTCCAATATTGAATTTTTCTTAGGTTTTCTGACAATAGTCATATGACAAAGTACAGGTTATCGTACGAGTTTCTAGGGGTTCTGAAATGATAATTGGAAAAACTCATACGAATTTTAATTTTCCAGGATGACAATTGACACTAGAAAGGATTTTTGCTTCAAATTTGATTAATTTTTTAGTTGTTTGATGTTTTCAATATCAAGTTGATTGTAAATTTCTCTGTCCAAGTTTTTGTAGATATGTGAAATGGATTGTATGAGGTTGTTTAACATAGCAGTAGGCTCACAATCACAAAAAATAGAGGGAACTGACTTGATGAATCAATCACACCTATCTTACCCTAGATAGGAGAAGAGATGTATTACTTTCTCATTGACTTAGGAACACACTCATGGAATCCTCAGAATATGTAGGGCCAACAATAAGTAATGGATGTTGAAGCCCATATTAGCCAAGTTCAAGTGTCGAAGAGGGCTCGATATGATGAGTTTCTTGGGGTGATTACTATTCACCTCGCACAAGCACTACAAATCCATCAGAGGTAGATCGGTAGAAAAAATAGCTTAGTCTTTTAATCAGGGCATCTGCTCACAACTTTCTCTCATAGTCCCACAAGTAGGATTAAGGTTGTTAACCCTATGAGCACTCTAACAAGTGTAGTCTCGCAAGCAAGATTTAAGTAGCTGTGCTCTACACAATATCAAAGCGTGTTCATGGCACAAGGATAAGGAAAAAACACAACTGTCTTTTGAGGCTTTAACCTCAAGGAAGCATCAAATTTTATAGTGGGGTGGAAGAGTCAGCTTAAGACTTGTCCCACTTGGGTCATTCCCAGGAGCTTTTTACCTCTCCGACAGGCCCTCTAAAGGATTAATTGAAATGTGAGGTTGGGGACCACAAGATCTGGGTTTCTAATTCTTTGAAAGAGAAGAGCATAATCCCCTAACCTTTTCCTTTTCCCTATCCAAGACATGCCAAGGAGTATTAATCTAGAGACAGTACACAAGTTGGCACCAAGGAAGACACTTTTTGGGTTTTTGGTTCTCCTAGGAAGGAGAAGAGCATAATCGCCTGAGTATTTTCCTCAATGGAAATAGATGAACGTACCTATTAAAGTAAGTACCTATGAAAATGAAATTTAATCAGACACAATGTTTGCTTGAATGATAGTAGGCAACCTGAAAAACCACTTATCAGAAATTTTTGTAGAATGAACTTTCTTTGACTAGTGAATTTTTTGAAAGTAGGGTTATTTGCAAAAGATGGCTTAGAAGTCAAGACAAGGCCAAAGAATGGGGTTTTTATGTTCAATCTTGATCTTTCATCCTACATAGATATTGTTAGGTTGCCAAAAATGATCAAAAACAACAAGTATCAATCATTAGGGTTAGTTGTCAACAGAAATCTGAAAAGATTGTTCAAAAACATGATACGATTATGCAAAACTAACATCAAAACTCGTATAGGTTTCTACACATTCCCATATGACAATCGGGAAATGATATGACAATGGGTTAGTTCTCATATGATAATTTATCTTCCAAACGACACTACATAACAACCCATAGGACAATCTAGAATATCATTTGTCGTACGACAACCAAAGTATTCTGATACGACTTTCTAAAATGTCATACGAAATCATACAAAGGAAAAAAATTAAAAATTTAAGCTTGAATGAAATTGTTAGAAAATTGATAGAATCAAAATGGAAACCCATTGTAGGTCCCCATGGTGGGTGCCCGAAATGTGCGTGTGAATTTTTTACCTAGCTGTGGACACAACACTTCAGTAAAACATTAGACGTTAGTAAAATCAAGAAATCTTCAAAAGAAAACAATATAGCTAACCAGGAGATTTACTTCCTTCTAGTAGGTATGAGTTTGATATTCTCAGATTATGACCAAGACCACTGACAATGCAATACCTAAATGAAGGATTTGAAATGATGGAAGAAATCAAATTATGGATGTAAATTAATCTATATTTTTGGATTTTCTATGCAATATGATGAAAATTTGATATGAATTTGATCTTAAATGGATTGAAATGATTTGAAAATATAATCTAACAATGTTATCAAATGCTATGCATGAATTGAAAACAATGAATTGAAATTGCAAAAATCTCACAATCACCTATTTGCAAGAGCTTGATTCTCCAAGTAATTGAAAGCACAGTTCAAGGATGCAGGATTGTTTGTGAAGGACTAAGCCTCATTTATATAGAAATCCGAGGCTTGAGGGTGCATGGAAAAAGCCATAAATCACTCCTTGATGAACTTAGCTTGATTTTTGAGTTATCAAGAAATTAGAAACAGTTAACTCACAAAATCATGCAAAAATAACTTTTTAACTTGAATCAAGAGTTCAATTTACTTTTTCAACTCACAATCACATGTTGAGTTTAGAAAGTTAACAAATTGAATTGATTTGTTGATTTAAAGTTTAACTTCTTTTTCTGAATGTGCATGATTTAATCATGAATTAATTTAATATTCCAAGTAATGTATTCTCAACTTAACTAATTTTTGAATTAAAATAACAAATTTATGGGTTAATCAATTATTAAATCAAACTTTATCCCAAAATTGTATCATTAAATATTGACAATTTGATTTAATCAATTAAATAAGAATTTAATCAATTATTTGTAGGATTTTTTATTTATTGTGAAAAGAAAATAATATTAATTAGGAATAAATAGAATTAAATCTAATTAAATTAATTAAGTGGCAGAATTAAATCTAATTAATCAAATATTCAACATATTCAATTAATTGACTTTCAGATAAATATGATTTATCGCCAAATAATATTTAATTAACATAAATTAGGAATATTCAAGAATATTCTCTATTACAGAATTAGGATAAAATCAATTAGGGTTTTGATAATTTGATGTGCAGATGTGCCTTAGGTTAGGACTTTAAGGTCGATTTTGATTGATTTGTTGATGTAGAAGGTCAATGGTCCTATAGCCCATTTTTGGGGTATTACAATAATGATCTACAGAGATGGTGATTTGCAAATCCCACCTTTGGTCAACTGGTCAAACCCCTCCCCCCTCGTTCTCCATTTTGAAAATATGATTTGGTGAATCATCATCTCTAATTTCCTTTCCCCGTCTCCGAGATGATGATTAGACAATCATTGTCTCCTCCCTAACAAATTCTACCCTACCTTTTAACTATACAGACACACAATAAATAAAATTTAAAAATATCAAATGAAAGGTACAAGAGAGGTCTTCGAGACTCACCAATGGTCCTATGTCGGCTGGCTGCTGGTGTACCCTCACTCTATCTCCAAGATTTTGTCTCTCTCACTTGTTTTCCATCTCACTCTCTTAAGCTCTAAGTTATCTTTTTCTCACTGTTAAATTCACTCTCCATAGGGACCTCTAGGCCTATTTGTAGGCCCCCCTTTGGGCCCTTTTTTCATCCCAAACCCCATTTTCCATCCTCTTTTCTCTCAATTCTTGGACTATCAAGTAAAATGTCTCTTCTCTCATCTTTCTTATTAATCTTTCTTCCCTGCCACATTTTTTTTAAGAAAATCCCCCAAAATTAATTTTTTGCATTATTTCCTTGAGGGGGCACACTCTCTTGCCTAATTCTCACTGGGCATCTTGTTCTCTTTTCTTTGACGTGATGCCACCTTTGACACCACATCAAAGAGGGAAAAAATGTAGATGCCTAAAATCATCGTTGCACACTTATATTAATTAAAATAGATTTAATTAATATTTCCCTTAGCATTATAGTCAATTTTAAGTAATTAATTATATTCTCTATATTCAACTATCTATTAACTAAGGTTCACTACCTTTAGTATTTAAATTTAATTTAAATGTTTTGCCTAATGTATTAAATTTATTTAAATACAAGATTCCTTAATAAATCCCCCCTTTTAATATATTTACTAAATTCCTTCTATAGTCTAATATTCATCTACGCTATGATTAATTTGAATTTAATTTAGATTAATTCTAAATCCACCTAAAAATCCTATTGTACACCCATCACTCTCATCCTAATAAGCCTACCCACTAATTAATCCTATTTAATTAGCCTAAAAAGATTATTCCTAACCTTTTTAAGTGCTAATGAGTTTCTCACACATGTGTGAGAAACTCATCCCATCGAAGCCACCCATCTTCCTTAAATTCTCCAACTCCCTTCTTATACCTTTGTCCTCCACTCCTTTCTCCCATGTTGGTCACCTTGAGCCTCTCAAACCTTAAATGCTCCAAGTTGACATTTTTCATTGCGTGTTCTTTTTCCCTTGTGGCTCCTATGTGGATCTTATGTGAATGCCACATGGGTGCCACCTCATCCAAGCCCTTCCCTTCCATCAAAAAATCTATAAATAGGAGGCCTCACTCCTTTCAAATCATCTCATTTTTTATGCATTGTTATCATGTTAGTATTGCTCTTGGATTTCATAGTTTATTTTTATGCTTAGTTCATCATTGAATCTAGATATCACATGCTAGTTTAATGGTGAATTAATCTTAGTTTAAATCTTTCATTTCATCCTATTTTGAATCTTCATTTACATTAATGAGGAAAATTTGAGATAAGTTCTTCATACTTGTTCTTGAGTTCTTCATCAAATCCATTAGTTTGCAGTGTAGGATCAATCACCTCAATAAAAAAACCAATAGTGGGATTTTTATTTTGTTTTGTGAGAGCACAACCAGATTCCTCTTTAAGGGAAAATCAACAAGGTGTGGATGCCCTTATTTGACTCATCAGAGGTTATGTTGCAAGCTATTATGTAGTTGTAAGTTTTATGAACATGTTAGATTAGTTTGAATTGATTTATACCTAATGTTTTCATCTTTGAGAATGTTCCACATAGATAGGGTTTTCATCATACACATATACCACATTACTAACTTTAGGTTCAGGTTGAACTTCTTCAAGATAAAGTAAACAATCACCTTCCTGTAATTAATCATCTATGACACTAGAATTTTCATTAACATAATATACCTTCTTATATAATTTTAGTTTTGGTCTTCTTCCTTTTTCAAAAAATCTAGTAGCTATATGACCAACCTTTCCACATCTAAAATATTTAAGAGGTAAGATACATTTATACTTATCAGTTTGTTTCTTTACCCTTCTTACAAAGTTTGCTTCCACTTATTTTATGCTATCATCATTTGAATCTTCATCTATCTTTGTCACTTTAAATGCACTCTAAGAGTTCACTTTGTCTTTTCCAAAAATTTTCATCTAAAATACCCTTAGAGTGCCAAACAATTATTCTCTGGTGAAGTTTTCTAGATCATAAGTTCCTTCAATTGTTGAGGCCTTGCCATTGTAGCTTTTTGGTAAAGTCCTTAAAATTTTCTCTATTACATCCTTACCATCTAGAGTGTTGCTATGATTTCTAATCTCATTTATAACATCATCAATTTTGTTAAAGTATCTTTCTATATATTTTCATTTTGTCCATCCTTAAGCTCTCATATCTTCCTTTAGTAGACCATATCTTTGTTGGAAATATAGATGGAGTAACTGAGAGGGGGGTGAATCAGTTAACCACAAAAATATTACCATAGATCCCTTAGATGTCTTAATAATTCATTTACTATTGTCACTCGATAATCATATAGAGAAATGTTGAAACTCGGTTATTGCAGTGAGTATTAATTATAACTATTCTTAAGTATTCATCGGTGATTAACATGCATGCATAAAGAAAATAACATGAACACAAGAGACACCAGATTTAACATGGAAACCCAATATGGGAAAAACCACCAATGTAACTAGTTACTATTTTTCACTCTTCTGAAGTGAGCCCTGTTAGGAGCCAACCCAGTGAAAGGTTACAAAACACACTGTTAGGTGTGACCTTGTTAGAGGATTTAATCACCCTGTTAGGAGTGGCCTTGTAAGAGGTCTTTGAAACAATTCAATAGAACTATCACCTTGTTAGAGGATTTACAAAATGACTGTTAAACCAACTCTGTTAAGATACCAAACTCTTGCCAAGAAAGAATGCTCCACCACTTGTACTCTTTCTATCATCAATGTTTCCTGCCTAATTAGCATTGGTAAACACTTTTAAGTCCAAATTGCCTCCAAATTTATACCACAAGCCATAACCTTCAGTTCCTTTCAAGTATCTCAAGATTCTTTTGATTTCCATCATATGATTTTCTCTGGGTTTTGCTGAGAATCTTGCTACTATACCAACTGCTAGGGCAATATCAAGCCTTGTATGAACTACATACTGTAATTTTCCAATCATTGATCTATATAAGGTCTGATCTACTTCTTTTGAATCATCATCTTTGGTAAGCTTCAATCTAGTACACATGGGGGTACCAACTGGTTTTGCATCTTCCATACCAAACTTCTTAAGTATTTCCTTGATGTATTTAGACTGAGTAATGTAGATACTGTTCTTGCTTTGCTGAATTTGAAGACCTTCAAAGAACTTTATTTGACCAAAAATAGACATTTCAAATTCTTTGTTCATTTGCTCTGAAAATTCTTTGCACTGATCATCATCACCTGTTAATACAGTATCATCCACATATATTTCTACCAAAACAATTCTATTATTTGGTCCTTCCTTGATGTACAAACTACTGTTATCATTAGCTCTTTTGAAACCAATCTGAATAAGATAGTTATGTAATCTTTCATACCATGCTCTAGGGGCTTGTTTCAGACCATATAATGCTTTGTGTAACTTGTAGTCCATATTCCTTTTGTCTGGATCAACAAAACCTTCAGGTTGCTCAATGTAGACTTCTTCATCAAGAATACCATTGAGAAATGTAGATTTTACATCCATCTAATATACCTTAAATCCTTTATGTGCTGCATATGCAAGTAGAGTTCTTACACCTTCTAATCTTGCAACAGGAGAAAAAGTCTCACCATAATCTATACCTTCTTCTTGAGAATATCCTTTACCCACCAATCTATCTTTGTTTCTTGATACTTGACCATCTTCATTCAACTTATTCCTGAATACCCATTTTGTTCCAATTACATTTTTCTCTTTAGGCCTAGGTACAAGAGTCCATGTTTTGTTCTTCTCTATTTGTTTTATTTCTTCATTCATAGCCTTAATCCAACTTTCATTTTCCAATGCATCTTTGACATTTCTAGGTTCAAAATCAGCAAGTAAACATGTACCTTTTAGTTTACTTCTTGTCATAGTACCATCTGATTTGTTTCCAATAATCTGATCTGGTGTATGATGCCTCCTAACATATTTAGCCAATACAAGTTCCTTGCCTCTTAAATTAGTTACATTGTCATCTTCTTAAATTTCATCTTTAGGTTCTGGTTGCTCAGGCTCGGTAGATATTGGCTTGGTAGCTTCAGAATGAGACTCGGGTCCTTGTGACTCAGTTTGAACTTCTTCTTGTGACTCGGTTTGATCTTCTTCCTATGACTCAGTTATTGTACTGGGCTCGGTAGATGAAGTCTCCTTATTGACAAATGTGTCTAGTAATGTATCAGGTTCAATGTAAACAAATCTCCTATAATCCTCTAGTTCCCTTTTGCTTTCTTCTTTAGTCTTTTCTGCAAACTCATCCACTTTCACATGTGCACTTTCTATGATTTTGTGAGTAGACAAATTCAAACATCTATATGCCTTACTCTTGCAAGAATATCCCAAGAATATTCCTTCATCACTTTTTACATCAAATTTGCCTTTTATAGATTCTTTTAAGATGTAACACTTACTACCAAATACTTTCAGGTAACTTACATTGGGTTTATAGCCATACCATAACTCATAAGGAGTTTTGAATGTGTCTTTCTTCAACTATACTTGGTTTATGGTATGAACTGCAGTGCTGATAGCTTCCTTCCAGTATTTCATAGCAATGTTCTTTTCAATCATTAGAGTCCTTGCACAATCCATGATAGATTTTTTCCTCCTTTCAGCTATTCCATTTTGCTCAGGAGTTCTTGGGGCTGATACCTATCTTTTGATTCCTCTTTCAATGCAAAAATTATTGAATTCATGGGAGATGAATTCACCACCTCTGTCTGATCTTAAGCACTTTATTCTTTTCCCTATTTCCTTTTATACTCTTTCCAAATACCATTTGAATTTCTCAAATGCTTCTGACTTTTCTCTTAGATACATAACAGTCATCATTCTAGAGTAGTCATCAACAAAGAGAATAAATTTTTTTTCTCCAGTATAGCTCTCAATTCCAATAGGTCCACATAAATCAATATGCACAATTTCCAAAATATCTTCAGACTAATAGTTTTTACTTTTAAAGCTAGTCTTTCCCATTTTTCCAATCTGACAATTCTTGCATAGACCAACATCAGGTTTCTTCAAAGTAGGAATGCCTCTTACTTTCTTGAATTTTCTTATTTTCACCATATTATCAAAATTTACATGACATAACCTTTTGTGCCATAACCAACTTTCTTCAATTTGAGAAATAAAACATGAGCATTCACCAAGATCAAGATAAAAAAAGTTACCTTTGGTTTGTTTGCCTGATCCAATCAGTTTTCCCTTGTCATCTAGCAGTCTTGCTTTGCCATGCATGAATTCAACTTTGAATCCAATGTTGATTAGCTATGCTACACTTAGAAGATTATGCTTTAGTCCTTCAACCCAATATGCATTATCACATATAAGTTCTTTGGTTAATGAGATTCATCCTCTTCCTTTTATGCAACAAGGTTCATTGTTTCCAAACCTTACATTACCACCATCATAGTCTTCAAGGTGTTCAAACTTTGTTCTATCACTAGTCATATGATGTGAACATTCACTGTCTATGATCCATATATCACTTTTGCTTATATGAGAGATAAGTGCCATCTCATCTTCATCATCATTAGATTCATCTTTTATAGCAATGAAGACAATTTCTTCTTCACTATCATCAGAATCCTTAGCCAAAAAACATATTTTCTTACCTTTATCCTTGAATGATTTGAAATTCTTCCTGCCATTGTACTTGTAACCTTTCTTCTCATCCTTTCTTTGCTTTTTTGGGCACCTAGCTGCAATATGACCAATTTCTTCACATGAAAAATAGATTAAGGGAGTTTTACCTTTGTATTTACCTCTGCCTCTAGTATATTTCTTTGCAAGTAATGCTTCAATAACTTCAAGATCACTATCAGAACTTTCTTCTGATTCTTCTTCACTTTCTGACTGGATTTTCTTGCCCTTCTTAAGTAAAAGTTTGGCCTCAAATGCTGATTCAATATTTTTGGAAGTTGGAACATAGTTGTCATAGTTATCCAACTCAAAAGCTGTCAATCTTCCCACTAAGGCATCCAAAGTTATATTGTGATTTTCTTCACATCTTCTTTCTTGAAAAGCAGACACTCTTATTGCATAGATAGGGAGTAATGTTCTAAGAACCTTACTTATAACTATTTCATCATCAATTGTTCCTCCAAAAGCTCTAATTGCACTAACACTTGCCTTGATCCTTTCAACATATTTTGCAATGTTTTCATCTTCTCTCATTTTCATCTGATCAAACTATCCTCTTAGGCTTTCTGCTTTGGCTCTCTTCACATTTTCATCACCACCATAAATTTTCTTTAGCTTGTTCCACATTGCATAAGTAGTTGTGTAGTCTTTGATCTCATCAAATTCTTCATAGTTGAGAGCTGATGCAATGTCTATCATCATGGTGTTATGGTTCTTTTTCTCTGCAATGTCTTCAACTGTTAATATGCCAGTAGGAGCTATATATTCTTGATCAAGATATTTGCATCTTGAATCACCAATGGAAGCCAGATGAAGTCTCATGAGACCTTTCCATGTTGAAAAGTTATCTCTATTAAGCCTTGGAATTTATCTCTTGTAAGACATCCTAATCTTTAGCTTAGGTCCTTGAAACCCTTCCTGTAAGCACCAAAAGCTCTGATACCAATTGTTGGAAATATAGATGGAGTAACTGAGAGGGGGGTGAATCAGTTAACCACAAAAATATTACCACAGATCCCTTAGATGTCTTAATAATTCATTTACTCTTGTCACTCGGTAATCATACACAGAAATGCTAAAACTCGGTTATTGCAGTGAGTATTAATTATAACTATTCTTAAGTATTCATCAGTGATTAACATGCATGCATAAAGAAAATAACATGAACACAAGAGACACCAGATTTAACATGGAAACCCAATATGGGAAAAACCACCAATGTAACTAGTTACTATTTTTTACTCTTCTGAAGTGAGCCCTATTAGGAGCCAACCTAGTTAAAGGTTACAAAACACACTGTTAGGTGTGACCTTGTTAGAGGATTTAATCACCCTGTTAGGAGTGGCCTTGTAAGAGGTTTTTGAAACAATTCAATAGAAGTGTCACCTTGTTAGAGGATTTACAAAATGGATATTAAACCAACTCTGTTAAGAGATTTTGAAATCACTGCTACAATGGTAAGAAAGTAATAATGAAGTGACCTGAATAATGATGCAACTAAATTTTTGATTACAGATCTTTGTCCTACTTTACTAGATCCTTTCTGATCGAGTAAATCTTTGCTGCTCCTCAAGGATATCTAACCATCCTTCAAAATTTGCACATACCTTCCTTCAAAATGATTTGCATGTTCGCTCACAAATTTCCACACTTTCACACTATTCTTCTCACCTCTTAATTCACCATTTGACCTTCTATATATATATACCATTCAGATTGTCAAGTCGGCACTAATAATCATTAACACTCATTACAACAGTTGGCTGGATTAAACAAACTTTATTTCTCAAATTAACAAAATCCTTTATTGGGCCAACCTTGCTCAGTAAATAGTAATCCTGAAAAGATTTCCTTTGGTGACCAAGTGAACTCAGTAAAAACTATGAATTCTGCAACATCCTTTGGAGACCGAGAGATCTTGGTAGACACTAAAAATTGCCTACTGACCGACTAAGCTCAGTAGACACACAGAACTACTTTGTTGACTGACTGAGCTTAGTAAACACTAGGAATTGCTTTGCTGACCGACTGAGCATGATAATTGATATGAAATTTGTGTGACATCAAAGGCAACACACAATTAATCCAACAATCTCCTTCAAACAATTGTATCCAACATATCTTATCTAGTTTAACCCTATTATTTCCTTCGTCTAGATGCTTTGTAATTTTTCCCAAACTTCATAAGAAATTTTTAATGCAACACCATTTGCCAATTCAGTTTTGCATAATGCATTAAAAATAACATACCTTGCTCTTTCATTTTATTCATAGGCATCAATCTCATCTAGAGTAGTAGGCCCAATTTTTGGCATAGTATATTTTTTTCTCCATAACTTTCCATGTCTTGTAACTCAAATAAATTACATATCCTCACATCTTTGTTAGAATGATTTTAGAATAACTGAGAGGGGGGGTGAATCAGTTATCCTCAAGTTCTGATGTACTAATTGAAATTTTAAACACTTCAACCAACTTAGATCTAATCAACAATCCACATGGAAACTATAACATATAGCTAGTAAAATAATCTTGCAGGCCACTATCCAAAAGTAATCAACTTGCAAAATATAAAATACATCAAATAAAATTTACACAAATATTACATTGGGATTTAGCATGGAAACCCAATTTAGGAAAAACCACCAGTAAGAGGGGCTTCTCCATGGCGAATAGATGTGTCCTATGTAAGGAGGAGGAGGAAATGGAAAATCACCTATTTATCCACTGTGATTATGCCACTAGCATTTGGTAAGTGGTAATCGGCAAGTTGGGTATCTCATGGGCCCTGGGTAGCGATGTGCATCAATTTACCAATTGGAGATCTCCCTCCAATCACCCCCTACTCCAACTCCTTTGGAAAATGCCACCCCCTTGCATCTACTAGATTATTTGGAAGGAAAGGAACAATAGGATCTTCAAGGAGGCTAGTAACCAGTCTGAGATTTGTCTCTGTATTGGAACTAAGTTCCTATGTGAAAATGCTAGGGCGGCTAAGTAGAAGCTTCCCTCTATTCCCCCTGCTGCCTGGGAGGTTAGAATAGCTGACAATTGGAATCTCCTAGCTAGGTATAAGAGGTTTGATGATGCTAAACGGATAGCTAGAAAAGCTACCAGATGGATCACCCATCTCAGAGGATGGACCAAACTAAACTTTGATGGGGCAGAAAATAATCTTGGCCAGGGTGGGGGTGGTGTGCTGAGAGATCATAATGGCATATGCCTATTGGCTTATGCAGGGCTACTCCATAACTGCACTATCAACCAAGCGGAGGAAATTTCCCTTCTATGGGGGACTAAATTTGCAACCCAAATGAATATCAAATTGTTGGAAATCAAGGTAGACTCCAAAGTAGTGGTAGAGGTTGTCAAAAGTGGAGCTAATGCAGGCTGGCGGGTTAGATCCATTATGCTAGAGATCTGGGAGCTACTCAATACCTTCCAGTGCATGACTATTGGCCACATGTACTAGAGGGGAATTTGGTTGCTGATTTGATGGCAGCCATAGGCCTAAAGAAAATCAAATTTAATAGTTGGAGGGTGGTCAGTGATCTTCCTACGATGACTCTGTAACTCATCGGAGGAGAAATGAATATTACATCTTAAAATGAGCCAAGCTATCATATTCATTAAGAATCCTTCCTAGATCATGTGTTGGCATGCTCTGGTGATTTTTGCAATTATAAAAAGGAATACCCAAAACCCCATAAAGAATCATAATTACTTTTCAAACATGTGGAGAGAGAGTTGTCTGAATCATTGGGCTTACTTAGCTAATAAGGATAGCAAGTGCATCCCTGGCATTATTTCTATTAATGGCACCTGGAGATCTATTAATTTTGGCTGTACGGAGCCCATCTTCCAATATTTCACCCAAGGCCAGCATTTTGAGTATAATCTTTCCTTGAAATGGCCACACAAAAACAAGTGGTTTTTTACGATATGCCAAGAAGCTCGGCTCTTAGGTTTTCAGGATATTCTGGCATAGGAGAGGTAGAGCATTGACATGGGAGGCAACACTCTTTGCATTGAACCAGACAAGATTGATGAGGTTTTCACCTCAGACCCTTTGGTGACCCACTACTACAAAGAAAGTGATATATGGGGTTTTATGGAGCGCATGAAAGGTGGGTAGGATGAGCATATTTCCAAACAATTTGTCTCATCCTGGAATAATAGGAGTGTCTCAGTTGGTGGCATCCATTTCCAGATCAATGAGGAGGTCATTGTGAAGGCAATGCACCTCTCTATGGAGACCAATCAGACTCCCGACCCTACCAGCCTCAACCAGTTTTTCAAAGAAGGAGAGAATCATGTGAAGAAGCAAGGGGATTTTAACTGGGAAGAGCTGTCGGAGTTCTAGCCCAATATTTGTCTCATTGTGATGAAATATTTCACACTGGAAGGTAAGTTCACTATGTTCTACTACTACCACTTACCATTCCTGAATCATATTAGAAATAAGGATTTAATTTCCATACCCTTCTATCTCTTGCATTCCATAGAAAGTAATATTTTGGATATTAAGGAGAACCTTGATAAATCAATCCCTATCCTCCATCAAGGCCTCCTTCTCTATATTTACCACTTCCACAAGGCTATCTACCCACCACCCCAACCCCCCCCCCCCAATTATCCAAGAGATGACTCAGGAGGAGTCCCCGACCAAAACTGAAGACCCTAATCATTCTAACTCCCAGTCCATCTAGGTTATCTAGGAGTCTGAATTAGATGCTAAAGAGGGTAGAACCCAAAAAAAATGTGTTAAAAACCCTTTCAAAAAGGAGGGTTAAGAGGAGTCTCATGTCTCTGAATCTATGTAGATTAAAGATCGGAAGGAGTCTGATAGTACTCTTGAGACTGAACAAAAGCCCAAAAAATGGAGAATGATGGAGAGCCAGGTTAATTTTGAGGTGGACTTAAGTGGGTTAGGTCACCGAAGGTCTAATAGAATTGCGAAGGAGCAGTGTAAAACTAGAATGTTGGAAGTGGCCTCTAGAGAGTAGTCCCTATCTGAAAAAGACTCTCATACCATTGAGTCCATAAAGGGTTCCTCGGATGATCACATGAGTCCTATTAGAACTGATAACACTCCCCCGTCCAACCTCCAGCAAACCATGGAAATCCCCTGTAACCCTACCCCACCCTTGAGTCCTCCCCATGATCTCTAGGATAAAATCCAAACCTCTGAGTACAATATCAAGTTTTTGGTTGACAAAGACAAAATTAAAGGAACTCTCAAGATGAGGTTCTCTGTTATGGACAAGGAGATTGCTGACATCAAAAAGAATATGCAAGAACTAAAGCATCACTACATGATGACTAACAAAATTGCACTGAAGGTCATGCATGCTTCAGCTATGACCCTCTATGTTGTGTAGGAAAAGCTAGCAGGCAGTAGTCTGGAGGCAGACAAGGAAAATAAGGATTTGTTCCTGTTCTTGTAAGAGGAATGGGCTAGGACCCTGATGTCTCAACATTTGGGTGGAAAGAACTAGCTAGTGGTGGTCATGAGTTAGTTATTTTTGACTGGGCATGGCTCTTGGTTCCCCTATTTTGTGTTTGGGTTTAAAGTTATTATATCTAGCTCTTGGTACAACTCTGCGTGGCTTATAACTGTTATTTTAACTACTACTCTTCGTTTTAAATACTCTAGTTTAATCCTTTTGATTAGTAATGTGATTTATGTTTTTTATATCTAGGTAGATTAGACTTGGTGATTCTATTGTTAAACTGATTGTATTTTCTTTGACTAGTGCCATTAATGTGCTATTAATGTGCTTCTAGTCTGTTTGTTCTATGGGCCAGCACCCTCTTGCTGGTTTTTCTATCAAAAACATGCTACCAATTTTTTACTCTTCTAAAGTGAGATCTGTGAGAAGCCAACCCTATTAAAGGTTACAATACACATTGTTAGGTGTGACCCTATTAAAGGATTAAATCACCCTATCAAAAGTGGTCGTATTAGAGGACTTAAGAACATCCCATTAGAATGTCACCTTGATTAAAGGATTTACAAATAATTGTTAGGTCAACCTTGATTAAAGGATTTCAACTGATACAATGGTTAGAAAGTAATAATAGGTTTTGATCTAATACATACAACTTACTTTGCAAATACAGATCCAATGTAGCTCATATATTGATCTATGGACTGGTCTTCATTGTCATCTCCATCTTTGATCTTCTTGGAAACCCTTCAAGCAATCACCACTTCACAACTCTTCTCAACTCTTCACAAATATTCTCAGCCTTCTACTTAGGCTCACCAATCAACAGAATCAACCTCTCACATAACCCAAAATTGGGTCATCCTTATACCTTCTTAATTAGGTAGCCTAATCTTTTGACACTTAATCATCTCCGTAGATCTTAGGTTTTGGTCAAATTTGTCGATTCCTTCCAAAATTTTGTTCTCCCTCTAACCTTTTAGATACTTCTCAAAACTTCTCCTTGAATCCATGCATAAAAATGGTTTACCATGCATTAAATACTCCAAGTCATTCATCCTTATCTTTAACAAATTTTACATATTCCAAGAATTCAACTATGTCAACTGGGAATATCAATCCCTTCATAAACTATAAAATACTGCCACTCAGTCTTCACTAGATAACTCGGTCATCACTAAAACTATTCTTCTCAGTAATCACTGGCTTTTCTTGGTTATTACTGATACTCGGTAATTATTGATGCTTAGTTGACATTATATTTGCTCGGCTTACACTGGCACTCAGTCAACACTACCATCAGTGGACTTATACTTAAGTTCCTTAATATTCTTCTCTTTTACTCGATCAAACCTATGCTTTCGGACTTTCTTTTCTTATTTCTTCCATGCTTCAAACCAACTATTTTCTTCACTTAGTGTTATAGATAAACAACACATTACCTTTTCAATGTGCCAACTAATAAAGTACCTATTGTAGTTTCTCATAGCTCAACGTTTCACTAGGTCTTCTTGTTATATCCTCTTTTCAAATCCTCTTCATCAATCAAATGATATGGCACTCTACTAGATAGCAACTGTCTCACTAGTTAAGGCTTGACATCATTGATAATATAACAATTGTTTCAATTGTAGTTTCCAAAAATCTCCTTCTTTGGCATTGATGGCAACACCATATGCATAGTTACCATATAATCCAAAAATTATGTATTGAAGAAACTTTTGTCAACTCTCTCTATGTTCATATCATATCCCTCTTTGTTTGTACATCATTTTACTGAATTTAGCCCTTATCTTCTCAAATTCTCTCCCTCAACTATTCATGGTAACTTGTACTGAATCTCTCCCTCTTTGACAACAATGCCAAAGACATTTTCAACTTTCTCATTCATCTTCACCATGTAGATATCTTCATGTTAGCTCTCTGAACTGTATGCTTCCTTTGTCATCTTTCTTATGACTGATCAACTTCTTGTGCTTTACTCTTCACAACTTTAGGCATCTCCTAAAATGTGACCTCCTTGCATCAATTTATCAGATATTCTTAGTTATACATTTGATGCAACACTCTTATTTGATTTAGGTAGCCTCAGCTAGGGGACTCTGATGAACTACAACTAATTTAGAACTTGATTGAAGATTATGTGATTTAATATCACCGAGCTGATTGATTAGATATGTAATATGATTAAATCAATATTATGTTGTCATTGATGTCAACTAGTTTGACAATACTTATCTTGTAAGTTACTATACCAAAACATCTATAGTAAAGGAGTGAAAGAGATGAAGCACAGAAACATCTACATGAGGAAGATGGATATGACAGATGAGGATTAAAAATATATTGAGTAACTTTTTGATGAGTCTATGACCTTATGATATTGACTTGATTATGTTTCATTCATCTATGATGAGGAAAAGAGTTGAAAGACACAAAATAGTGTTGTCGGTTGATGAAGCATTTTAGTGTACACCGACGAAGTGTAGTGTATACTAAGCATAGTGTAAACTGAGCTTGTGTCCACTAACCCATTTCTTTGTTAACTGAGCATAACAAAGGAACTAAATGACTAGCTTAGCCGATAAGATTGATGAGTTGGAAAGTGTGTGGTTTCGAGGTAATAGATAATATTTGTTACACATATCGATGGCTAACAAAATTTAGGAAATATCTAAAGGATGAGAATCAAACATGTTATTGACACATCAGCCGAGGTATGTTTAAGCAAAAAAATCTGATGGAGCAAAAGAAAACAATTTACTTGTCTATTTAAGAGACTAGAGATTTCATAGTGAATGTAATGTCAGAAGGAGGAGACTATAGAATTATTGCATGAACAATTTTTCATGGATACCTGATCAAACTAGTTTGTGAGAACCAAACTACAAAGTTTTTATCGAGTGACAGGAAGCTATTACCAAGCGACAGTAAGTTACTGAACATTGATTGGAACATAATTGATTTAATGATTAGAGGATTGAATGAGCTTAACATTGATTTGTACATCTGCAATTGAAGTTGTATTAAGTCAGATCACCTATTGTTACATTTTAACCATTGTACATAGTCAAATATCTTAACTGAGTGGACTAAGAAAGTCTTTTATGTATCATTCATAGAATGAACATTGTTATCCTATCAACCCCAGAGTGATTACTAGTTGGACAATAATGGTTGGTCTAAAATCCTCTAACAAGGTCACACCTAACAGTGTGTTTGTAACCTTTAACAAGGTTGGGTCTTCACCGACCTCACTTCAGAAGAGTGAATATTTTGGGTTGTCGATCCCAAGTGGTTTTTCCCTTCACATGGTTTTCACATTAAATCTCTTTTGTTATGTGTTGATTGTGATGTTTGTATGATGTCATATTTGAATGTTGCATATTTGATTCGATCGGTAACTACTATATGTTTTAGACTGGTAATCGGTAAAATCATAGACAGTATAGTATTTTAAGTTACCGAGTATCAAATTTTTTAAGTATTTGTTTTTGGATTATACATTTTGTATTGGGACACTGGATAACTGATTCACCCCCCTCTCAGTTATTCTAACAATTGGTATCAGAGCATTGGTTTCTTAGAATAGAGTTTTAAGGACTTCATTACAAAGATCTCAAAATGTATAAGAGGGAAGTGCCAAAGCTGAACAAAGAGAGCTTCATAGTATGGAAAATCCAAATGAAGTTGTACATATCTGGAATTGGGAATTTTGCACTAGAATTGATGGAGAATGGCTATATAGAACTGACCGCTAGTCCTCTGACACTTGATCAACTGAGAGATAGGCATGAACACAATGCTACTATGATGGAGATTGTTGTTGCATGTAGTGATGCTAAATTTGAAGATATTAAAAGCTGCACTACTACAAAAGCCATGTGGGATAAACTTTCTCAAGTTTATAGCGTAGATGTGAATGTAAAAAGAGCCAGAGTAGAAAGCTTAAGGGACAAATTCGATGATATGAAGATGAAGGAAGGTGAGAATATTATGCAATACACAAGTAGACTAAAAGAGGTAGTATATGCTATTAGAGCATCTAATGGAGTTATTAGTAAAGAGATAATTGTAGCAAAGTCCTTAGAACCTTATTATCAGTTTACACAATTAGAATGTCTACTATTCATGAAACAAGGTCTATAGCTGGTAATGTCCTTACACTTGACAATCTGATTGGTAAACTTACAACCTTTGAATTGAATAAATTTGACAATAGTGTTTTTCCATCTATGGAATCAACTTTCATGTCTTCTCTGAATATTGGTAAGTCTAGTAGGAATAATAAGAATGATGATAGTGATAGAAATACTGATGATGAGCTTGATGAACTTGAAGCTCTTATGGCTAGAATATTATCCAAAGGTAAAGGAAGGTATAGAGGTAAGCTACCTTTGGCATGCTTTAATTTTAAAGAGGTTGGCCACATCACTGCTAGATGTCCATATAAGAAAAATGATGAGAGAACCAAAGACTGATATGAAGGAAGCTATGGGAGAAGAGTCAACACAGGCTACTGACACAATAGAGATAACTAAGATAGTAATGATAAAGGAAAAAAGGTATGTTACATAGCCAAAGATAATGAATCTAAATCTGATTATGATGATGATGTAGAATTTTATTTGTTGCTATGAAAGATGGCTCAGAGGAAGAAGAAAAATATGCAGAAACAACACTAATCTCTAAAGTTAACAAAAATAATACATGGATCATAGATAGTGGCTGTACACATCACATGACTGATGATGAAGAGAAATTTGATCAACTTGAAGAATACAATGGAGGATCTGTTAAGATGGGTAATGACACACCATGTATGGTAAGAGGTAAAGGATCCTTGATGATAAATTGATGCAGGAGCATCCCAGGGTAGTTGGCTATCCTGCATGTTTGGGAGATTTCATGGAGTCGTGTGGACTTATTTTCATATGTGAGGGGTTTGGTAGAGTTTGATAAACCTACTTGGGTCTTGGGTAATTGGTTTTGATGTATTTAATCATCTTGGTTTCTCAGCATGGCCTAGAAGGAGCTCGGCCTTGCTTGGGATTTTGGTGCCTATTTTAGGCTGTATAAGTAATTTTCCATAAAGAGTTAGAGGCTGCAAATTTCAAGGACTGAAGAGGGCCTCTATTTCTAACTAAAGTTTGAAGCATGAGTTCTAATTCATCTGGAGCTAGGAGATATCATGATTTTACTAAGACATCTATTTTGGGCATTTAATTGTTGTTGTTGGCCGACTTGTGGCATTTAATTTCGGTATTTGTATTTAATTTATTTTTAGGGCCGACCTGTGGCTTAGATTGGTATAAGTAGGGGTTGTGGGGGAAGTCTTTAGTAATCATTCATCCATCTTGGAGAAGAGGAAGAGGTAGAGGAGTGAATTTTGAGGAGAGCTAGTAGCTGCGGCTTGGGAAACAAGGAGATTGCTTGGTGGGCTTGCGAGCACAAGTTTAGATCTTCCTTGGGGGTTCCTACCAGTGTGTGGATCTAGGATAGCTAGGGTTTTGGTTTGGATCTTGTGAGATCTTGTGGATTTTATATTGTAATTGCATTGTATTTGGCTATAACCCAGAAGGCCTTATAGCCAGGCATGTTGGATGAAAATATGATGATTCTATTATGAGTATTGGCATTGTGTGGATCTATATCTCTGTATTGTTATTATATTCTATTGTGTGGTTATTTGCTGGGGGCTAGGAAATCTTCATCAGGGATTCTCCTACCTTGCACTGCATCAAGTGGTATCAGAGCCAAGGTTGTTCTTGAGTGTGTGGACAGAGCACCGAATGGGAGGCAGTTTGCACTAGGACCTTGGGTGGAGTTTATCATAACACAGTTGTTCCTGAGTGTGTGGAAAGAGCATCGGATGTGAGGTAGTTTGCACCAAGACCTTGGGTGGAGTTTATCATAACATAATTTTTCCCGAGTGTGTGGATAGAGCACCGAATGTGAGGTAGTTTGCATCAGGACTTTAGGTGGAGTGAAGGTTGGATCAAGTTGGTGATTCATTGCAAGGGGTTTGCGAAGATCTTAGAAGATGGCTCTAAGAATATTGGACCCTGAGATGATTGAAAAACTCCATGATGTGGTGGAGAAGAATATTTCAAAGACTTGTGCTCGGTTGGAAGCTAGATTCACTAATCGAGTTAAGGAAGGGATGGTTGAGAGTGATCCATCTCTGGATAAATTTCATAAGAGAGTTTGAGAGATCTTGAAACCATGGAGCTGGAGTCTACCGATCAGGAAGCAAGTTGTCTGGCCAGTTAGAAGACTTGTCCAAGAGAGAAGAGGGCATAGCAAGGTCAAGATGGAAGTTGGTTTTGTTGATCAGTGTGTGGAGGTTGATGTGGAACCTACAGAGAAACTTGTGGATGTTTCTATGGAGCTTCCTAACCTTGTTGATGCTATGATTGAGATTGGTTTTCATGATTAGTTGGTTGAGTCTGACATGGAAATTGTGGAGCACTTGGTCGTGGATAATCAGGTTGCTAAGGGTGATGATCCATATGTTGGTGATATGGATGTTGTTGATATGGATGTTGCTGGTATGGATTCACTAGTTGTTGATGTGGTTGAGGATCTACATGATACTATGAATCTGTATGTTCCTAATGTGGACCTATTGGTGGTTGACATGGTTGAGGATTTACATGTTGCTCCTATTGTGGATTTGAGCTTACATGTTGGTGACATGGATTTCATGTTCAAGGATATTGTTGTTGTTGGTAGTGATCAGCTACAAAGAATGTTGGTGAGGCACTATGTTCAGTTTGTTCCTGGCAGTGAGCATGTTGATTGGATGGTTGAGATTCTAGTGGTTGACAGATGGATGCAGATTTGGGTGATTTGCATGTTGGTTCTATTGTCCCTATTGGAGTGGAAGCCTTTGGTGAAGATGAAGATGGTTGCAGATATTTCATCTGGTGTCAAAGTATGAGGCATACTTCTTTTCACACCTGGGGAGTCTGATGTAGGAGCATCCCAGGGTAGTTGGCTATTCTGCATGTTTGGGACATTTGATGGAGTCATGTGGACTTATTTTCATATGTGAGGGGTTTGGTAGAGTTTGATAAACCTACTTGGGTCTTGGGTAATTGGTTTTGATGTATTTAATGGTCTTGGTTTCTCAGCATGGCCTAGATGGAGCTCGGCCTTGCTTGGGATTTTGGTGCCTATTTCAGGCCATATAAGTAATTTTCCACAAATAGTTAGAGGCTGCAAATTTCAGGGATTGAAGAGGGCCTATATTTGTATTTAATTTATTTTCAGGGCTGACCTGTGGCTTAGATTGGTATAAGTAGGGGTTGTGGGGGAAGTCTTTAGTAATCATTCATCCATCTTGGAGAAGAGGAAGAGGTAGAGGAGTGAATTTTGAGGAGAGCTAGTAGCTGCGGCTTGGGAAACAAGGAGATTGCTTGGTGGGCTTGTGAGCACAAGTTTAGATCTTCCTTGGGGGTTCCTACCAGTGTGTGGATCTAGGCTAGCTAGGGTTTTGGTTTGGATCTTGTGAGATCTTGTGGATTTTCTATTGTAATTGCATTGTATTTGGCTGTAACCCGGAAGGCCTTACAGCCGGGCATGTTGGATGAAAATATGATGATTCTATTATGAGTATTGGCATTGTGTGGATCTATATCTCTGTATTGTTATTATATTCTATTGTGTGGTTATTTGCTGGGGGCTAGGACATCTCCATCGGGGATTCTCCTGCCTTGCACTACATCATAAATGATATGATAAAATGTGAAAATGCTTATTGGGTAGATGGACTGAACTATAACTTGTTAAGTGTGGCACAACTGAACAATGCAGGTCACCAAGTTGCTTTTGAGAGCAAGAAAGTGAAAATATTTGATGATGGTGGAAAATTAGTTGGAACTGGTGTACAATCAAGAGGTAATCTATTTTATCTTGATACTGATGAATCATCTTGCTTGATGATGAAAAATAAAGATGCTTGGTTGTGGCATAAAAGGTTATGCCATGTGAATTTTGATAACATGATTAAGATCAGTAAAAGGAAAAGAGTTAGAGGTCTGCCTAACTTGTCAAAACCTAATCATGTTATGTGTCATGAATGTAAGAAAGGTAAGATGACTAAATCTAGTTTCAAAAGCAAGGATTATTCAACAAAGAAGATACTTGAGTTGGTTCATACCGACCTGTGTGGTCCTATGAGAACTCAAAGTTATTATGGTGATAGATACTTTATTCTTTTTTTTTATGACTATACTAGATTGATGATCATTATGTTCTTGAAAGAAAAATTTGAAGCATTTAAGATGTTCAAGTGGTATAAAGCAAAGGTAGAAAAAGAGACTAGTAAAGAATTGAAATGCCTGAGATTTGATAGAGGAGGTGAATTTATCTCTAATGAATTTACTAATTTCTATAATGAGCATGGTATTAAAAGACAAGTCTCTACACCAAGGACACCTCAGAAAAATGGGATTGCTAAAAGAAGGAATAGGTGACTGTGCAAGAACACTGATGCTACAAAAGAATGTTGCACAGACATACTGGAGGGAAGCTGTTAGTACAGCTGTTTATGTCTTGAACTGAGTAGAACTGAAGGACACTAACAAGACACCCTATGAGTTGTGGTTTGGATACAAACCTACTGTAAGTTATTTCAAGATTTTTGGAAGCAAATTTTTTACTCTAAAAGATGAGATAAATGGGAAGTTTGACTCAAAAGGTGATGAAGGGATATTTCTAGGATATTCTAGTAAAAGGAAAGCATATAAGTGTCTGCATAAAACTACTAATAAAATGATTGAAAGTACTAATGTCTGATTTTATGAGTTTGATGAAAAGAATGCAAATAAAAGTACAAAGGGACTGAAAGAATATGGTGGATTCAGTTACATTGAACACCCAAAGTATCTACCAAATCTACAGCCTGTGATAACCGCTCAATAGGAAAACAATACAAAAGAATAGGAAAGAGAAACTAAGAAGCAGGATGGACCCGCCGAGCAAGAAAATGAACCTACACAGGATGAACAAGAAAGAAGAGATAGAAGACTGGCAAGATTTTTCAAGAGACATCATCCTGAGACACAAATTATTGGAGACAAACAAGCTGGTATGCAAACAAGAAGTAAGACAAGACAAGGTACATGTCTAGTTTGTGAATATGAATTGAAGAATGTAAAAGTTGCATTAGAAAATGATGAATGGGTTAATGTAATGAAAGAGGAAATAGAATAGATAGAGAAGAACAAAACTTGGACCTTAGTACCTAGACCTAAAGATAAGAATGTTATCAGTACTAAGTGGATATTTAGGAACAAGCTGAATGAAAATGGTGAGGTAACAAGGAACAAAGTTAGATTGGTATGCAAGAGATATGCACAGGAGGAAGGAATTGATTATGGTAAAACATTTAGACCTATTGCTAGATTAGAAGGAGGTAGAATGTTACTTGCATATGCTGCACACAAGAAATTCAATTTTTATCAAATGGATTTGAAGTCATCATTTCTAAATGGAATACTTGAAGAAGAAGTCTACATAGAACAATCAGAAGGGTTCGTTGATCTAGACAACAAAAACATGGTATGTAGATTACATAAAGCTTTGTATGGTTTGAAGCAAGCACTAAGAGCCTGGTATGAGAGGTTGCATACTTATTTTTTTAGTATTGGATTTGTTAGAACTAGTGAGAACAACAATTTGTACATGAAAGGAGATACTGATGATACTATTCTTATTGCTGAGATATTTGTGGATGATATTATTTTTGGAGGTCAAGATAACATATGTAAATCTTTTGCTAATGAAATGAGAAAAGATTTTGAAATGTCTATGTTTGGATAGATTAAGTTCTTTCTAGGACTACAAGTGATTCAACAGAATGATGGGATATTCTTCACACAATATAAATACATAAAGGAAGTATTGAGAACATTTGGCATGGAATATTCTAAACCTATGGGAACATCAATGGCTATTGGATGTAAAATGACTAAGGAAGATGAAACTACAAGGTAAACCAGACACTGTACCGATCTATGATTGGTAAGTTAATGTATGTAGTTCACAGTAGACCATATATAGTACATGTTGTGAGAATTGTTGCTAGATTTTCTGCAAACCCTAGAGAATCACACATGATTGCTACAAAGAGAATCTTAAGATACTTGAAGAAAACAAAAGATTATGGATTATGGTATCCTAAGGATGGCAAGTTTGAACTGAAGGTTTATATCGATGCTGATTGGGCTGGAAATGTGGATGACAAAAAAAGTACCACTGGAGGAGCATTTTTCTTTGGTGAAAGACTTGTTACATGGACAAGTAAGAAGTAGACTTGCATTTCTTAGTTTATAGTTGAAGCAGAGTATGTTGTTACTGCTACGAATTGTTCAAACATTGCATATATTAAGCAAGTGTTGGAAAGTATGAATGACGTAATCATTGAGCCGGTGATTATATACTATGACAACACTAGTGCAATTAATATTTCAAAGAATCTAGTGATGCACTCTAAGACAAAGCATATATCTATTAAGTATCACTACTTAAGAGAACAAGTATAGGATAAGAAAGTGAAGTTAGAATTTGTTACATCACAAGAACAACTTGTAGACATATTTACAAAGGCTCTACTGAAGGATACATTTGAGTACTTAAGGACTAGAGTAGGGGTCTGTCCCCTGTCAACTATGTGCTAAAATGTTGTCACACTTTTATGAGTCATTAAATCCAAGATTTCTCAAGAATGAGGTCTCAAATGGTGACCCATAGCTCTCTATTCATGGAGTGCAAAGGTTTGTAATAGAGGCCCTCAGATTTGACTTAGTTTGTGCCCATGCAAGTACACCATAAAATGAGAGATTCAAAGAGGAAAAGCAAGAATGCTAGTCTCCATGATCATCAAGTATGCATGAAAATGAAAATGAAAGCTATTCTATATGATAACAATGCATAAAAGAAAACTAATCTATGAAAGGAAATGCTTATGCAAGATTATTCTATGAAAGGAAATATGAATCTAATCTAATATGCAAGTGCAATATTAATCTAAATAGATTGTCATGAAAGCATGAGAGAAGAAGACAAGAAAAGAGACGTTGCAATATCCAAGCTCAAGTGTTCAAGAATCTTCTCCTCCAAAATTGCTCTCCAAACTTGCAGCATAACAATACTAAAATATAGTTGTATATGAAAAAGAGAAGGAGAGGGCTCCTTTTAAAGGAAAGTGGATGGTCAAGATTAAGAGGAAAAAATATGAAAAAGGCCCACCACTTAAAAGTATGTGCATTCAAAGTGGAGAGAAAAAAGGATTTTTATTTATTTTTTATTTATTTTATTTCCTTTTTCAACATAAAGAGATATTTTAAGTGGGGATTTTATTAAAAGAGGAATTTTATTAAAAAGATGATTTATTTAATTAAAAGGGAAGTTTTTTTTTAATTAAATGAGGCTTAGGATAAAATGATCAAACCTTAGGAAATATTGAAATATTTGAATTAATTGCGATTTGATCAAGGAAATTGATTTAAATGAAAATATTGCAAAACATTGATTCAGGAAATTTGATAAAATGATGAATGAGGGCCCAAAGTCTAGGTGACCATTTTAGGGTGCATACATTTGCCCCTCTTTGACTAATGTGAGATTGATTTGGGATCACATGTAGTCAAAGAATGGAATTGAAGTGTGAGATCGATTTGGGATCACAAAACAACCCAAACGTGTGATTGACAGATGGGAACACATTAGGACAAGATAAGTTGATTGAAAAAGACAAGGCCAACACCCCTGTAAATAGGTAATTGTCAAGTCTCAAGGAAGGTTTGATTGATAGGTTTGATAAAGCTGAATCAAGGATTGAAGTTTGATAGGTACTGCCTCCTCATGATTGAAATTGAAATGAGATAGATGAGAAATAGTAAATTGATAAATTTGATCAAATCAAACTAAAAATAAGATTCTTGGTGTAAGATGAATGATATAAGGATCACAGAACCATGGTAGATCAAGCAAGAAAGATTATGCCCCAAGGTTGAATCAAAAGAAAAGAAGTGGGGTGGAAGTGAATGGAAGATAGAAGTTTGGAAAAGAAATGAAGAGAAGGAAGAGAGTGCCTCAAGAAAGAGAATGCATTAAAATCAATCAATTGTTTAAGATAGGAAATTTTGATTGAGATTATGAAAGAAGATAAGGAAATGAAGATCAAAACATGACCACAGTTGATTAAAAGTCCAAAAGAAAGATGAAGGAAAGCTCTCTCAAACTCCTAATGCAGCCTAAAAATGCAAATTAACATAAGTCTAACAATGCAAGATACATGAGAATGCAAAGGTGTACTTGCAATAGAGCAACTGTAACATAGGATCCTATGTTCATCATTCATTAGAGAATGTTAAGGAACTTATTTTCATCATTGGACCATTATTAAGGACATCAAAAAATCACACAATCATCACTAGTCACAAGCACAACTATGAAGATATGAATGTGATTTATATCAGATTGGAATGTGGGAAGATTCTAACATAAGAATCAAAGACATAAAGGTCTAAATAACTTCAATGTTACCTTACCCAATTTAATGTAACAAAACCACACTCGCATCAAGGCAAAGATGCTAGGATGACCACAAGAATGGTTGTGCAAAAATAGTCAAGGATGATACCTCAAATCTCCTAAGTCCATAAAGGTAACAACAAGAGACAATCAAGAGCTTCAAGACCACACCCACAAGCAGAAAGAAAATAAAAACATGCCTCATGCCCCAAGTCCTCTAGCTATGCATCCCGAAGAGACTTATTAGACAAGGACACTCAATGAAAAATAAATAATAGTCAGCACACAAAGAAAAGATCATGACATAGCTCAAGCATTAAGTGTTGCATTTAAAAATTTAAGTTTGTTAACTGATACTGAGTTCTGAGGATAAGGATTGAATGCTTGCAAGCAGGTAAGATCACATGAAAAAAGTAGGTAAGACCAAACTGAGAAGTGTTGAGAAACACTCAATGCTAGGGGTTGTGTTGAAAAACACAATTGGCGTGGTGTTGAAAAACACCATTTGCGAGGTGTCCTAAAGACTAACGCATCCAAGAGACCAAAGCTAACATAATTATGCCCCCTAGACAAAGACAAAGACCAATTCCAAACCAAGGCAACAAGGACAAGGCATGATGGATAAAGGCTAAGTGTCAAGGACATGTGCTAAGAAATAAGGGTGCAAAGGCCTCAAGTAGCACCCATTTCTAGGTTTTCACCAATTGGATTTTATTGCAATTTTTTTTTTTTCAGGATTTTTTATAATTTTTTTATATTTTTGTTGCCAAAGCACCTGTTTCTAGGTTTTCACCAAGGCACTTTTTCTTTTCTTTTTTTGAATTTTTTGAATTTTTCTATTTTTTTTGTATTTTTGGAATATATATATTTTTTGTAGATACATCAAAGTGCCTATTGCTAGGTTTTCACTAAGATGATCATTTTTTCGAGGCATTTTCCAATTTTTTAAATTTTTAGACAATATATCATTTTTTGGGGGATTTTTTTAGGATCAATAAGTATGTACAAAGGATGCCCCTAGACAGAATGGACATCAAACTCCCAAGTAAGATCACATTGTGTAGTCCCAATGTCTAGCAAGGTGGAGAACAAGAGGGATTAGCAAGCTAGTGGAAGAGATGGAGGATAAGAGAATGAAAGAGAATGAATGGAAGAAATCATCAAGGGCAAACTCCTCAAGAGTACCCAAGCTAGGGAAAAATTGTCATGTAAAGCACATTTGGACAAGAAATGAAAGGCTAACATAGGATAAGTCACAAAAGCGTAATGTAAAAGAAGGAAAGGATGCAGTCCAAAGGAGTAGACATGTTAAGAGGTTTCATAACATGGTGTTTTACACTTTTTTATTAGATCAAGACCAAAGGGGAAAAGGATAGAAAAAGGCTAGAATGAATGGAGGAAAATAAATATGAAGGCTAAACATGAATGGAATGAAAGCAAGATCATCATAAGATAGCTCACAAGATAGCCAAATGTTCATGTATAGGTCAACATTGTTAAGATCAAAGAGAGAAGATGAAATACATGAAAAATGTAGAAGAACTACGCATGATGCCCGACTGCCAGGTTTTCATCACGGTACTTATCCAAGGTGCCACAAGGGAGTGGTTTTCACTGTAGGATGAATTTATTTCTCTTTACTTTTGCTACCAAGGTGCTTGTTTCCAGGTTTCCACCAAGGCACATTTTCAATTTTTTTATTTTTTTTGGTTTTATTTTTGAATTTTTGAATTTTTCTATTTTTTTTGTTTTTTTTAATTTTTTTATTTTTGGAAGGCAAGCTTTTTAGATAATGCTCCTTGAAAGGATAAACTATGATATGCCAAAGATTCAAAATGATATGCTCAAAGATGCTGATAGGGAAGGAAGATGAGAGAGAAAAATGGAGAATAAGGTTTTATGTAAAGCGAGTGAGGTTGGAAGATAGGAGGAACATGAAAATGAGGAAAAAGGATAGAAGGTAGAAGGATAATGAATGGAAGGATTGTGAAATGATAGATGGAAAGGAAGGCAAGATCAACATCAACACACACCTTGAAGGGTGGCGAGAGGATGGAGGAAATGTGAATGAAGGAATACGTGAAGGAATATGGTGAATGGATAGCAGAGGCTGAGGTTTAGGTGCATGGAATGGAAGAATATTTTTGGAAGAAAATGAAGTGGAAGCCTTTGGAAACTTGAATGTCAACTTCACTTTTTGTTCAACATTAGACTCTTTCAAGAGAGACTTTGGAATCCATATAGTTGTAGGCTTTTCATTTCTTTTTGATGATTTAGAGAGAATATCTTCAATGATGGATTACCCCTACTTGTCTTGTAGTTTTCTTCTTAGATATCTCTTTTGACTTTATGCCTCCATGTTGATTAGAGGAGACATGGTGATCTTATTTTTTTTATGGATTCTTGCATTGCTTCTTTTTCTTGTATTGAACATACAAGTTACTTCCAAAAGACTTGGTACTTGTGAAAGAAGAAGTAGGATATGACTGGTTCAGATGGGTGGGTGGATGAAAGGGATTCAAGGGTATGCATCTACATTGATCTTGAGGAAAGATAGAAGATGGAAGGACGTAAGGACCCAAGATGGATGAAAAATTAGGAGATTTAGAAGGGGAAAATGAAGGGACATAAGGGCCCAAGATGGAAGGAAGACATGAAGCCATTAGTATTGGTGGAGGAGGTCCAAGGATGGACATGGAAAATACAAAAGGATAATCAATAATTCATCAACAACTATATGAAAACCAAGGACATCAACATCTTGAGAGTGAGCATTAGGATTTGCAATAGGATCATGAACATCTTGAATAGGAGAAACTTCTTTGATAGGATTTTTCAAATCTTGAAAAGACTTAGGAAGAGTAGAAAGTGGAAGTGAACATGGAGTGGTAGAACAACAAGATGGAAGACTTTGATCTTGACAAGGAGCTTTGGATAGCATAAGCGTATAATTTTTCTCTTGATTTTCAATAGGCTTAACATTGGAAGTAACAACATTATTTTTAATAACCTTAATGGAAGTATCATCTTTGGAAAGAGCAAGTGAAGTAAGGTTATTTTGATTGTCAATAAGCTCAATGGTGTAAGTAGTAGCTTGATCTTGCTTAGGAGAAGACTTAAGACATGGTGGAATGAATGAGAAAGGGCGTAGAGGATCAAAAGAACCATGAAATGGATAAGATACATCATGAAAAGGATGGGATGACATGGAGGGTTCTTGATCTTGATCTTTCTTTATGTCCTTTTCTTTATCATTTTTAGAGTCCTCTTGACATGGAGCCACTTCTGAGGACAAGGAAGCATGTTGGAATTGTATGGAAGACTTTGGAAGAGATGATGAGGGACTAGCTGAAGTAGGCATTATAGCAATATAAAGGCTTAGATATTTATGTTTAGCATTATTGAAAGTATTTGCAACCAAGTGAAGCTTAGCTTGAGTTTCTGTAAGAGGTAGCCCTTGAGGATAACTATAGGGAACCGCATGAAGAGTATTAGAAGCTTTGTTGGATGAAGAATTTGTGAAAGATTTGAAAGACTTGGAAGCTTTAGGAAATGTATGGGTATTGGAGGAAGTAGGGGATGAAAGGAAACCATCACAAGACAAAGGTCCATCATTAACATAATCTTGCTCGAGAGTGTAATCTTTATTTTCAACATTATAGTTCTTAGAGGAGAGATTCTTATAGTATTTACATTTATAATCAATGTGGTAAGCTTTCTCTTCCTCAAGTGAAGTGGATGTATCATCTAGGTATTGTTCATAGAAATCATCAAAGTCTGTTTCAAAATTAGAATCATATGGATCACCATCACGATTTATCCAATGTGATGACCCATTTCTAGTAAGCATGAGCACACAACTAGGATGACTCTTAGGAATAGAGGTGTCATAGGTATCACTACATTGTTCATGATCATAGTCATAAAAAATAGGCATGTCACTCTTTGTAGAAGAGGTATCACAAAGATTATCATATTTCTCATCATGGTATGTCTTAGGACGAGGAGTAAGACTCTTGGGAGAAGTAGAAGAGGAACTAGATCGTGAAGAAGAGGAAAGTGAAGACATAGTGGAGGAAGAAGACTTGGATAATGAAGAATGTGAATAATGTCTAGAAGAGTCATGATGAGACTTGGAAGATGAGGAAGGTGAGTAATTTTTAGAAGAGTCATGGTAAGACTTGGAAGATGAGGAAGGATGAGAAGAATTAGAAGATGAAAAATGTTTGGAAGAAGGAGGTCGTGATAGGATCATGTGTATGATTCTAGCAAAGGCGTGTGATTTAATCAATTTTTCTTCTATTTTTATCATAAATTTATCACTAATGATATTTTTGGAGGATTAATATTCTTCAAATTGTGAGTTCAAGATCATCTATTTTTAAGAGAGGTTCCATAACAAGATAGTTGAAATTCATGGTTCTGGAAGAGGAGGAATCAAGCATGGAAGTGACATAAGAGATGAATAGAAGAAGGTAGACTAGATTATAAGAGGAAAATAATAAAGAAGATGTGAAGAGTTTAGGAAGAAGAGGAAGAAGCATGAAGGAAGAAGAGAAAGGATGAAAATGGGAGACTAGGAAGACATGGGAGATGTGGAAGAAAGAAGACCAAGAGTCATTTTGTGTAACTTGATACCATTTAAGTTATTTGGATGTTGAGAAACATGTCATAGCACCTAAGATCTAACCTAGACCGACCAAGGAAGACTGAAAATGACAAGAATTAGCTCACTATTTTGACAGAATTTAGGATAGGTTCACATGAGGGAATGTAGTCCCGTGTGAGGAAATTTCAGGGATCGCGTGAGAAAATGCTAGGCTTGCGTGAGAATATGTAGAGCCAGGTGACAAAATAGGGTTAGGCTGGTTGACAACAAGTTTGTAAACTAAGGAACTTAGTTTTTGTTCATTTTAAAAGATCAAGTAAGTACATCAATAGATTTTTAGCATCAATTAAGCACGCACGATAGCAATCAAGGATTTCAAGAAAATAATGTCTTCAAACAATGAGCAAGGGGAAAATAAACCTTGCACATGAACATGAATAGTGACTTAGTATGCTACTCCTTAAAGATTCTACTTGTGTATGTTCTTCAACTATTTTCCAACCACACACATAGTCCTAGAAAGACAAAGATTTGGTTGCACTATGGTTCTTAGTAATGGTTTGACTCTGTAACTTTTGTGATCTCAAGAGGGTGAACTCTAATCCAAGTGCACCGGGGTTTGACACATTCTAAGAATTTAATCAATCGGAGATGCTGAGGAGATCTGACAAGCCAACAAGAAACTACACCCATGGAGATTTCTTCCACAAGGACATTTGTATAGCGGTTGTTGCTACCATGGTGAAAATGGCTATTACCACTTGAGGTTCCATCCACATGGTTTACCTAACAAAGGGAATGTCCACTATAGTTAACCCTCTCTAACAAGGTGACTCACAAAAAAGACCACATGGGGACTTGGTTTAGATTCAAGGATTTGAGTTTCTAGTACTACCCAAAATGGGAGTAGAGCATAATCCTCTAGCCTCTTCACTTCACCCAAACATAGAAAGAAAGTTCATTGACACACTAATATTGAAGCCACCTCACCAAGGTTCATGATGTCAACAACAATGTCTACTGATCTCTCTAAAAGGGACCAAGAGAGAACGTACCGATCAATGTTGAGGACTAAACCAAGTAAGACCGTGAGGTAGTAACAATATCCTCCCTACCTACAAGGGGTTCTATCATTAAGAAGAGCTTCAAAAGAAACCCACTCTCTCAAGAATGCCACAAATAGTGTTCATAGGACCTAATTACTATGTGAAACACATATGCAAGAAAGTGAATCTATGTTCTTTTTTAGAGCCCAAAATTGAAGTGTGATCTATGAAAGAAATAAACACTCAAGCTAGACACATGAGAGATTCATTTTATGTCCAAAATCTAAATGTTATAAAGATTGTAGTAACTCACCTTAGGTCAAAAGATCTGCAATCCAATGCTATGCTACCTCAGCAATCAGAATCAAGGAAATAAACCACAACAAATATTAATGTTAGAAAACAACAAGCAAAACTAGCAAATCTAGAAATTTAGATCTATGTCGTCAGAATATTGTGCGAAAAAACACAGAGCCACACATGAAAACATAGAAAGTTTGCGTGAGACAACATAGAATCGCGCATGAAAACATAGAAAGTTTGTGCAAGAAAACATAGAAATGCATGTGAAAACATAGAAAGTTTGCACGAGAAAACATAGAACTGCGCACAAAAACACAAAAAGTTCATGTGAAAAAACATAAAAATTTCATGTGAGAAAATAGAGTGCTACACGTGAAAACATAGAAAGTTTTCACGAGAAAACATAGAACTGCATGCAAAAACATAGGAAGTTTGCACGACAAAACATAGAAAGTTCACACAAGAAAACATAGAGCCATACATGAAAACACAGAAAGTTTGCATGAGAAAATACAGCGCCACATGTGAAAATACAAAATCTTGCACGAGAATCCATATCAGAGATGTGCGAAAGTACAGACAGCACATGAAAATCATCAAAAAAATAAAATAAAATAAAATGAGTCTAGAAATGCAATTTTCTGCCCCACGGTGGGCACCAAAAATGTGTGCTAAAATAATGTCACACTTCTATGAGTCATTAAATCCAATATTGCTCAAGAATGAGGTCTCAAGTGGCGAATCATAGGTCTCTATTTATGGAGTGCAAGGGTTTGTAATAGAGGCCCTCAGATTTGACTTAGTTTGTGCCCATGCAAGTACACCATAAAATGAGAGATTCAAAGAGGAAAAGTAAGAATGCTAGTCTCCATGATCATCAAGTATGCATGAAAATGAAAATGAAAGCTATTCTATATGATAACAATGCATAAAAGCAAACTAATCTATGAAAGGAAATGCTTATGCAAGATTATTCTATGAAAGGAAATATGAATCTAATCTAATATGAAAGTGCAAGATTAATCTAAATGGATTGCCATGAAAGCATGAGAGAAGAAGACAAGAAAAGAGAAGTTGCAATATCCAAGCTCAAGTGCTCAAGAATCTTCTCCTCCAAAATTGCTCTCCAAACCTGCAGTATAACAATACTAAAATCTAGATGTATATGAAAAATAGAAGGAGAGGGCTCATTTTAAAAGAAAGAAGATGGTCAAGATTAAGAGGCAAAAAAAAATAGCAATGGTGGAGATTAAATCTTGGTTGATCCATGTGCTCAAGATTCTTTAAGAGGCAAAAAGATGAAAAAGGCCCAGCACTTAAAAGTATGTGCATTCAAAGTGGAGAGAAAAAGGGATTTTTATTTATTTTATTTCTTTTTTCAACATAAAGAGATATTTTAAGTGGGGATTTTATTAAAAGAGGAATTTTATTAAAAAGATGATTTATTTAATTAAAAGGAAAGTTTTCTTTTAATTAAATGAGGCTTAAGATAAAATGATCAAACCTTAGGAAATATTGAAATATTTGAATTAATTGCGAGTTGATCAAGGAAATTGATTTAAATGAAAATATTGCAAAACATTGATTCAGGAAATTTGATAAAATGATGAATGAGGGCCCAAAGTCTAGGTGACCATTTTAGGGTGCATACATCTACCGGTCACTAATATGATCTGGATGTTGCATCAACCTAATCTTATCAAAAGATCATTCATGTTGATGCAACATAGTTCACACTTTGGATCATATTCAAGGTTGTGATAAGTTTGGACAACTAAAACAGATTGGGATATCAATATACAGAGATAAAGAGAATGCATTAGACAACAGAGAGTTACTTGGCTAATAAAGAGAAGAGTGTTTATTTTTTTCTTTGGCATTGTTGTCAAAGGGAGAGATAAACAATATGAAACAATATACACCAATGAGAACTATCTAAAGGAGAGATAATTTGGATGAAAGGAAGAACATCAAAGATCAGTTACTGAGAACAGAAGAAGGAATCTGAGAGCTGAAAAGATCATATTTGTAGATTGACAAAGCTATATTTTGTAATGATGTTGAGTAACATAGTGATTAAACATATTAAGCTAGGGAGAGCTTGTACAACATTTGTTCACAGAGTTGTAGAATACATGTTTGGTATGTGTATGGTATATTTCATATTACTTGAGTTGCCATCAATGCCAAAGGGAGAGATTGATGAACTACAACTAATTTAAAATTTGATTGAAGATTTTGTGATTTAAGATTACTAAGCTGATTGATTAGATATGTAATATGATTAAATCAATATTACGTTGTCATTGATGTCAACTAGTTTGACAACACTTATCTTGTAAGTTACTATACCGAAAAATTTTTTAGTAAAGGAGTGAAAGAGATAAAGCATAGAAATATCTACATGAGGAAGATGGATATGATAGATGAGGATAAAGAATACATTGAGTAACTTGTTGATGATTCTATGAACTTATGTTATTGACTTGATTATGTTTCATTCATCTATGATGAGGAAAAGATTTGAAAGACACAAAGCAGTGTTGTCAGTTGACGAAGCATTTCAGTGTACACCGACGAAGTGTAGTGTATACCGAGCATAGTGTAAACTGAGCTTGTGTTCACCGATGCATTTCTTTGTTAACTGAGCAGAACAGAGGAACTAAATGACTAGCTTAGCTGATAAGATTGATGAGCTGGAAAGTGTATGATTTGAAGGTAACAAATAATGTTTGTTACACATATTGATGGCTAACAAAATTCAGGAAAGATCTAAAGGATGAGAATCAAATGTTTTATTGACACACCAACCGAGGTATGTTTAAGCAAAAAAATCAATGAAGATGATTAAGCAGAAAAATCTGATAGAGTAGAAGAAAATGGTTTACTTGTCTATATAAGAGACTGGAGATTTCATAGTGAATGTAATGCTAGAAGGAGGAGACTGCGGAATTATCGCATGAACAAGTTTTCATAAATACCTGATCAAAATGGTTAGTGAGAACCAAACTAAAGAGTTTTTACTAAGCAATAGGAAGCTATTACCGAGCGATAGTAAGTTACTGAACATTGATTGGAACATAATTAATTTAATGATCAGAGGATTGAATGAGCTTAGCATTGATCTGTACATCTACAATTGAAGTTGTATTAAGTTAGATCACCTACTGTTACATTTTAAAAATTGTACACAGTCAAATCTCTTAACCGAGTGGACTAAGAAAGTATTTTATGTATCATTCATAGAATGAACATTATTATCCTGTCAACCCCAGAGTGACTACTAGTTGGACAATAACAGTTGGTCTAAAATCCTCTAACAAGTTCACACCTAAAAATGTGTTTGTAACCTTTAACAGGGTTGGGTCTTCATTGACCTCACTTCATAAGAGTGAATATTTTGGGTTGCCGGTCCCAGGTGGTTTTTCCCTTCACAGGATTTCTATGTTAAATCTCTTGTGTTATGTGTTGATTGTGATGTTTGTATGATGTCATATTTTCATGTTGCATATTTGATTTTATCAGTAACTACTATATGTTTTAGATTGGTAATCGGTAAAATCATAGATAGTACAGTATTTTAAGTTACCGAGTATCAGAAGTTTTAAGTATTTTTTTTTGGATTATACATTTTGTATTGGGACACTGGATGACTGATTCACCCACCTCTTAGCTATTCTAATAGAATCACCCCTAATTTACCTCTTAGATACTCATATGCATCCTTAGGTAAAGATTTAGTGAATATATCTACTAACTTCTCCTTTTTATTCACATACTCCAATATCACTTATTTGTCTTGAGCTAGCTCTCTCAAGTAATGATACTTGATAGCAATATGCTTGGTCTTAGTGTGCCTCACAAGATTCTTTGATATATTGATAGCACTTATGTTATCACAAAAAATAATAACTAGCTTAGTGATTTCTTCTTTCATACCTTTCAACAATTTCTTGATCCACACTATGTTTGAACAATTAAGTGATGCTGCTACATATTCAACTTCTTTTGTAGATTGTGAAATGTAATTCTATTTCTTTCTTTCGCATGAAACTAATCTCTTTCCTAGAAAGAATACACCGCCACATGTACTCTTTATATCATCCACATTGCTTGCCCAATTTGCATCAATATAAACCTTTAGTTCAAACTTATTAGCCTTCTTATAGTAAAGTCCATAATCCTTTGTTCCTTTCAGATATCTCAGTATCCTTTTTATTTCCATAATGTGATTCTCCTTAGGATTTGTAGAAAATCTTGCAACAATCCCAACTGCTAATGCAATATCTAGTTTTTTGTGAACAACATATTTTAACTTTCCAATCATTGACCTATACAAGGTTTGATTCACTTCTTTTGTATCATCATTCTTTGACAGTTTCTATCTAGTAGCCATGAGTGTACTTACTAGTCTTGAGTCCTCCATGCCAAAGGTTTTCATTATCTCCTTGATATATTTATATTTAATAATGTAGATACCTTTCTTCATCTGATAAACTTTCAAACCAACAATGAATTTGATGTCTCCAAACATAGACATCTCAAATTTAGTTTGCATCTCATTTGCAAATTTTTTGCATAGTGCATCTTGTCCTCCAAATATGATATAATCAACAAATATTTTAGCTAACAATATCCCTTTAGCTTTTTTAGTGTTTAAGTAAAAATTAATGTTGTCATTTATCCTTGCAAAACCAATTTTAACCAAGTAATTATGAAATCTTTCATACCATGCTCTAGGGTCTTGTTTCAATTCATAGAGTGCTTTGTGTAGCTTACATACCATGTTCCTCTTGCTTGGATCAAAAAATCCTTCAGGATGTTCAATGTATACTTATTCTTCTAGTATTCTATTTAGAAATGCATATTTGACATCCATCTAATATAGTTTGAATCCTTTGTAAGCTACATATGCAAGTAGAGTTATAACTCCTTCCAATCTAGTAACTAGGACTGACATGGAGAGATGAGGATGAGGGGTCAAAGACATGCCCAAATCAACAACCTCCTTGTAGAAACACCAAACGGAAGCAAAAACACAAGTAGGGAGTGAGAGAATGAAAAGACTTAACTTATTATTCATCCATAAAATCATACATGTCAGGCTATAAGGCCTTCGCAGTTATGACTAAATAATATTAGAATTCAATTACAATAGTCCTCCAACATGCGAGGATTCAACTTTCAGAACCTATCTTCTAACACTAAAATTGATACCTACCACTACAACATACTACTTTATTTATACAAGAGGCTACCAAAATAAGTCAGCCCTCAAATTCATCATTGGAGAAGGAAACAACCAGATCTAGGTCCACACGCTCCCCAATTATTGATATAACCATTAAATCTGGGACTAAAAATCAATGCCCAACTCAACCTCAATAGAAATCCAAACTAAGCCACTTGGTGAGAAAGATTACCAAGTGATAGAAAATTAACTTGATGAACCAACTGATCCAACTTCGTGAATGAAGAAACCAAGTAGCAATGAAGCCCCATCGATGGAAATAGGAAAACATCACCGAGAGCCCAAAAGAAGCTACCAAGAAAAACTAACAACTCTAGCTTGTTTTTGGTGATACATGATTACCAAGAACCCGAGATACTCCTACATCAAGGGAAAATGTCTCTCCATAGTCAATGCCTTCTTCCTGTGCATACCCTTTTCATACCAATCTAGCTTTTTTTCTTGTGACTTCTCCATGCTCATTCATCTTATTTATGAATACCCACTTGATTCTAATAATATTTTTGTCCTTTGGTCTAGGTACTAGTGTCCAAGTTTTGTTCTTCTCTATTTTCTCAATTTATTCATTCATGGCATAAATCCAATCTTCATTATCCAAGGAAAATTTCACTGATTTAGGCTCAAATTCACATAATAAGCATGTTTGGTTTTTCAACTTACTTCTTGTCATGACTCCTAAATCTTTTTCTCCAATGATTTGATCTGGTTTATGAAGTCTTCTCATAAATTGTACTAATGTAGGCTATGGCCTCCTTTCTTCTTATTTTTTTTCTCTAGTTTCATCTTGCAAATTCATTTCAGGTTCATTTTGTATATTTTCTTCCTCTTCTAATTGTTTCATAGTTTCCTCTTGATGCTCACCATCTTCTTGTTATAACTTAACACCTTTGTTCTCTTTTCTAGATAAATTGTTGGGCTCTCCTTCATTCATGTATACGAATGATCTGTAATCTTCAGGTTCTTACTTACATTCAATTTCATTATTTTCGGTATATTCATCAATTCTTACATTTTCATTTTCCACAACTTTGTTAGTGTTAGAATTCAAACACTTATAAGCTTTTCTCTTAGTGGAATAACCTAGGAATATGCCTTCATTAGTTTTAGCTTCAAGTTTTCCATTCCTATTGTCCTTTAGTATATAACATTTATTTCCAAAGAATTTAAGTATTTCACATTAGGTGCATAACTATAATATAACTCAAGAGGTGTAGCATTTTTAAATTTCTTGAATTGTACTCAGTTCAATGTATAGACATATGTACTTACAACTTCTCTCTAGTACTTTTGTGCAATATTTTTTGCTATTATCAATATTCTATCACAATCCATGATTGATCTATTCTTTTTTTTCTACTATACCATTCCGTGGAGGAGTCCTTGGTGCAGACATCTATCTCTTTATTCCTTTATCATTGCAAAATATGTTGAACTCATTAGATATGAACTCTTCTCCTCTGTCAGATCTCAAACATTTCAAACTCTTACCTATTTCTTTCTCAACCTTTGCCAAATATCACTTAAACAACTGAAAGGTATCAAATTTTTCTTTTAAAAACATCACAATCATCATTCTAGAGTAATGATTAACAAAAAAAATAAAATATTTTTCACCATAGTAACTTTCCACTCTAATAGGTCCAAAAAGGTCAATATGAACCAATTCCAAAATATCATCAAAAGTATAGTTTTTGCTCTTGAAACTAGACTTTGTCATTTTTCCTAACTGACATTGCTTACACATCACATTATTAGGTTTCTTCAATCTTGGTAACCATATTACTCTTTTCATCTTACTAATGCTTACCAAATTATCAAAGCTCACATGACACAACCTCTTATTTCATAACCATACATCATTAAATTATGAAAACAAACATGTCTCATCAGATAGGTCTAGATAGAACAAATTATCTCTTGTATGCTCTCCCCTTCCAATTAGTTCATTAGTAGCATCAAAGATCTTAGCCTTTTTGTGATGGAATTCAACTCGGTAACCAGAACTATTCAACTGTGTAATAGGCAACACGTTATACTTAATTCGTTCAACCCAATAAACATTATCACATCCGATCTTATTAGTCAATTTTATTGATCCTTTTCCTTTCACAAGATATGGTGTATCATTACCAAACTTAACACTATTGCATTTGTAATGATTTAAGGTTTCCAACTTACTTTTATCACCTATCATATGATGTGAGCAACCAATATCAATTATCCATCTATCACCTTTACTCACATATGAAATAAGTGCAGTTTTCTCATCTTCATTAGAATAATCTTTCATAGAAATAGAAACAACTTCTACATCATGTGTTGGAAAGTTGGCTATACTAATGTATATGACTTAGTATAGTGTTTTCATTATGGAAACAAAGTCATATAGCAGTTTCAAGTCAGGGCACTTGATGGGAAGATCAACTAAGTGTTGAAGACTGGATAGTGTACAGAGTTCCTAAAGCTTAGAGCATCAACATGCATGCATATGACCGAGTTATGGTATGTACCATAGAAGATAATTTGGTTAGACTATATTCATGCTTAGTCTATGAGTGCATGATCAGATATGCAAGTATGAGAAAGATACAGACAATTGAAGTTACACAGCCAGTGTGTGCTAGAGAAGAATAGAGTAAGCAGCTGACTATTAGCATTTTGAGTTGTAGTTATATTCTAATGATGTAAAGGCTATGCACCTATTGTAATTATTTTTCTGACATGTAAATATGTTTTTTTGTAAATACCCTTGAGCCAATTCAATTGGAAGCATTGTATGTAATAGGTTTAAGGGTCAACCTAGTTGTTTGTTTTGTATAAGCATATAAATATGAGATGTGCCCATTGTAATTAGCATGGAGATTGATATAGAGTTGTGATAAGAAAAGAAGAAGTGTGTGAAGAGACTATAAGATGTATTAGAGATTTGCAAGATTTTAAAGCATCAACGCATCAAAGGAACTAATTTGATAAGAAGTGTCATAGTGATAGTTCATCTAGTAGATATAGTGTGTATCTAAGATCAGAAGGTTGTAGCCTTCACCACTTGAGTAGTGAGCTCAAGAATAGTGCATCCACTCCCCTAATTAGGATTATTGTAAAAGACTCCTAATAGGGTTTGACCCTTGACAAGGTCTACTATACTTAATGTATTGTAAAGAAAATACTAACAGGGTTAAGGATCTTCTAACAAGGATCATAAAACACTAGTACAAAATATTAGTGGGTGTCAATTCCCATCAGGGTTTTACCTATTTGGGTTTCCACGTAACCATATCGGTGTTATGTCTTATTTCATGTTTCATGTTTATGTGGATTTTCATTTCAATACTTAACCATTTAAGTTCAATTTGTTGGTTGTCTTTTCTTTCTACTTGCAGGTTCACACTATGATTGACAAACTAATGTCACTAACTCTATCACCACTCCAAAATCTGCAAGGAAAAGGGCCAATTAACAAGGATCAACAAGGATCCTCCTACACTTTGAGCTTAGATGCTCAGGTGGGTGTACCCTTGATTCACTTCTTGAAAGGAATCACTAAATATTATGCATTTATACCATTTACAAACTGATTTTAAAGATTTTATCATTTAAATGTGTGATTGATGATGATGAACTACTTCCAAAGAAAGGATCGGTGCCTTAACCTAGGGCATAGAGTCACCCAATAACATATATCAACTGAGAATCCTAACATAAACACTCTTGAATTCAGAATAAGTTCTTTACCTATTATCCCTCTCACTCCCAAACCTGATCATCAAATTCTTATCCAACCATGAACTCACTAAAATTACCTTAAAGACTTTAATCCTAACTTTGTTAGGAACTCAAAGATAATTCCACAATACTCTTTGTTTACCATATGCTAACTCACTTTGTGACATTAACATATATGAGCCCAAAATCAAAACAAGAAGACAAACATAAATCTGAGATTAGAATTCAAGTGTATTCTCATTAAAATCTGTAGAATCTATACATTACCAAAACAACACAATGCTAGGAAAAAGACCCAAAATCTAGGCTCTCCTTGTTTAGTCTTTTACATTGATTTTCAACACAACATCAACAACCACAAAAATAAAAACTTTTGCAATATATACCACTAGTCATCTTGGAATCCCAAAAATTAGGATGCAACAAGCTACGGATGACTAGGGTAAAGGTTTCAACCACAAAACCAATCAGATTCAATCAGAAATTAATTCATTGGAGGGAAAACCAAGCAACCTAGAGAAAACAGATCCTAGAATGATCTTCCTTCATGATATCTCTCAAAATAGTGTACTGAAGATCACAATTTTACCAAGTCTATCAATCTGATTGTCCACCTACAACATGCCTTGAGAAACCTTTACCCACTTTCTCATGGTACAAACTCTCTATAATCAGTTATCAAACTCTCTGGACCACTCTGCAACAGTCGATGAAATCATATCTACCAGATCTAGCCACCCAAGCATTCAATTGTAGGTCTTCTGTCATTGAAAAACCCTTTAAAATTTTGAATCTAGAAGAAATAGCTATATTATGGCGCCAGTCAACATATCAATAGTCAGCATTCAAATCTGAATCAACTTTATATCATGATCGTCAAATCAATTCATTTTACCTAGGCTCATAGCTTAACCGCATAGGAATCTCGGTTTACATTTTCTCCTTAGTTGTGAGATCGCGCAGTCAACCCTTCTAACTGTGGTTATACTTAGTGATTCAATGACTGTAATCTCATAATCTCATAGCTATCTCTTTAACCACCAGATTTTCTAGAGATCACGTGACTGCAGGGACACTAATTGTTGTAAGGCCTTTGACCTTCTATCTAGAGATTACGCAACTAAGGAAAATCCTCTTAGTCGCTAAATAGACTTTCTTCATTCCCTAATCTAGCGACAATAGGAGCCTTTCAAATTTTTCCATCTGGCAACCTAGCAACTATAGTCTGTCTCATAGTCCTGGCAACTTTATTAACCTTTTAAAAACATTCAGCGATCACCTGACCTGGAGATTATGCGACTGAGGGAAAGCTAACTGTCAAGCCTTTTGACTTTTTATCTGGTGACCTAGCAACAGAGGACCCACCCAGTAAGCATTTAAATCAAACAATGGTCGCATGATCACATGGCCTAGAAAGATTCCATGCGATCAAGCGACAACCATAGATCTTCCTTTTCTTCTTGAAAGATTCGGGCCCACTGACACATCCTTGTCATCATCCAGCTCGACCAATGAAACATGAGCACCTCAGCGCTATGTAACACATCGAACCCACCAAGCCCTTCTATCCTCTAGAAAATTGGATGGCTGTCATATGATCGCATACCTTAGAAAGATTCCATGTGATCATACGCTAATCGTAGATCTTGAATCTAAGCCGATGCACTAAAAACTTGGCCCCACCCTACCTCATCAGCCACTTCATTGAATCACAAACTATCACGTTGCATAGAGTGGGCCCATTGCCTTCCCTTATGGTCTGATACCAAATCAATGGATGTCACATGATCTCATGTAAGAAGAATATTCCATGTGCTTTTATGCCAGCCATAGGATTAAAAGAAGATTGAGATTTCATCACGCGAACTAGCGATTGAAGAAAAGATAAACCCCCATGCTAGGTCGTAGAATGTCTGGGATTTGACCGCTAAAATCAAGAGATCTCACGACCGCTGCAAACTCCAAGTTACTGAATGAAATCACTAAATGCCTACATACTTAGAGATCTAGTGACTAACCATCACATCTGGAGATCTAGCGAGAAGAGAAAAAAGATGACCACCCGAAAAGTTGCTGAAGGACAAAGAATAATCTAAGAACATTGAGAGACCTTGCGACTAAGGCATTTCAGAAAGTCATCAAATAAAAAGGAATATTCTATGATTATCAGGAGATTAAGTGACTAAAGGGAGAAATAAAAGTGCACATGCTCTATAATCACTTAAGTGGCCCGAAAAAGGTAATGAAGAATTAGAACAAGGCCAAGACAAAATAGGGTTTTTCCTCCCAATGGCTAGAAATATGAATAAAGACCTAGGGTTTTCAAAGCCAAGGACAGAAAAACATTGCAGAGACCAAAAAAAAATATATATATATATACAGCCATAAAAATTTTTGTAGGTGCTAACAGTGGCTTTGTTTGGGGATGTATGCCTCTTGCAGGCATAGAAAGGATCCAAAATTACTGGGTGAAGTAGACCACCTATTGGACAAAACTTTGAACAAGCAGAGAGCAACAGGACAAAACCCAATGAACTGAGATGAAAAGAACAAGAAGGAAACACACTACTATATAGAATATACAACATATACAAACCTAACTACTATTCATGGAAAGATAAATACCTTCAATTGAAGTATTTTTTCAAGAACTATCCATTAACTGGAAATTCTTGAATATCACCATTTAGTTCTTTTACAATGTAAGAATCATGGCCCCAATTTTCATGAATTAGATATGGCCCCAACTAGATTGGATCAAATTTTCCATGTTTCCCTTTATCTTCCAATCTAGCATTCCAGATTAATACCAAGTCATTTGGTTCAAACTTCCTTTCAATATTCCTTTTGTCATACAAATTCTTGACTTGTAACTGCAACCTGGCATTTCTTGAGGCCGATTCTCTTCTAGTTTCATCCAACCTGATGAGATCTTCAATCCTTAATTACATTTTATCATCTATATCATCATCATACAATTGAACAAACTTATACACTTCCAATAAATTTTTTTGAGGAATCCTTGCACGTATCCCATATACTAAATCAAATGGTGCACAACCAATCACCTTCTTAATAGTTACCCTGTCAGCCCATACAGCTAATGGTAGCTTTGAATTCCATGCTCTTTTATTCTTATCAAGGATCCTCTTGAGGATTTTTATCAAGCTCTTATTTGTTGATTATGCCTGTCCATTACCTTGTGGATGATAGGGTGAGGAATATGACATCTGAATTCCTAGACCTTTGCATAAATCTTTGTACTCAGCAAACCTGAAACACACTGCATTATCACTAACAATCCTCTCAGGACAACCAAACCTTGTGACAATATTATTCAATAAGAAATCAGTCACCACCTTACTAGTTTCATTTCTTGTAGGGATAGCTTCTACCCACTTAGTGAAATAATTAGTGGCAACTAAGATCCAAGAGTGTCCTCCACTAGACTTGTTTGGTATTTCTCCTATGAAATCTATTCCCCACTATTGGAATGGAGCTTGCACTTCTACTAGCCTCAAGGGCACATTGCCTAAAAATTTAAGCTTACCAGAGAATCTTTGACAAGCATCACACCTCCTTACCAATTGCTCTGCATCCTTGAAGATTGTGGGCCACCGGAATCCTTCTCTCAAGATTTTATGAGTAGTAGTTTTACCCATGTAATATCCTCCACAAACTCCCTCATGCATTTCTTTTAACAACTTGTCAACTTGATTTTCATCAACACATTTCAAAAGTATGCAATCCAAATTTTTCCTATATAATTTGTATTTTATAATCACATACTTGATGGCTTGTAACTTCAATGTCCTTTTCTTGTTGTCATCCATTCCTACTAGACATTTCATATTCCTTAAGTAAAATATAATATCTTGATACCAAATGCAATCATCCATATCACAAGTATAATAAATCTCAATCTGGTTTATCTAGTTTACATCAAGATTGGATTGAGCCATCAGTTTTGCCAATCCTTGTCCTCTGACCAATTTGGTAATTTGGATATCAATATTGAATTCTTGAATTCTATTTATCCATCTACACCTTCTCCCAGACACCTCTTGTTGTGAAAAAATATCCTTGACTGCAGCACTTGGTACAAAAGCAATCACAATTGCTCCCATCAAATAGCACCTAAAAGCCTTGACAGCCTTTACTAGTGCATATGCTTTTTTCTCATTGATATCATATTTCAATTTAGCAGCCTGCAAAGATTTACTAAAAAATGCAATAGGCTACTCATAGCCTTCATTATTCTTCTGCAACAAAACTGCAGCAATAGTATGAAAAGATGCAAAGGAAAAGATATTCATTGGGATACTATAATCAGGTGCCTTAAGCATAGGTGCATCTTTGATAGCCTGCTTGATATTCTTGAAAGCTTCATCAGGCTCACCTTCCCATTTGATCTCAGATCCTTTCTTCAACATCTTGGATATTGGCCTACTGACCTCAGCAAAGTTTGTCACAAATCTTCTCAAGAAATTCACCTGACCAAAGAAAGACTGAATTCCTTTAACATTCTTTGGTTTAGGGATTTTATCAATGGCTTCCACCCTCTTAGGATCAATTCTAACTCCTTGCTTTCCAACTAGGTGGCCTAGCAACTTTCCTTTAGTCACACCAAATGCACAGTTCCTTGGATTTAATGAAATACCATATTCCAAAGCCCTCACAAATATTTTTTCTATGAAATCTGAAAAGGCAACATCCATTGCCCTCTGAAAAGTTGCACCAGCATTTGTGAGACCAAAAGGCATTCTCACATAAACATATGTCCCCCAAGGTGTAGTAAAAGCTATCTTAAATTGTTCTAATTCTTTTACAATTACTTGATTATAACTAGAGAAACCATCCATCATAGACATTAATTCAGATCCGGTCACTCTTTGTAGCATAGCCTCCATATTAGGCAAACAATAGTTATCCTTCAATGAGCTGATGTTTAAATTTTTGAAATCCACACAAAGTCTGATGTCTCCATTTTTCTTCTTGACAGGGACCAAATTTGACACCCAAGAAGAATGCCTAATGGGCTTGATAATTCCAGCATCTCTTAGCTTCATTAATTCTTCTTGCATTTTAGGTGCCAAAGTAGGATTTATAGGACTCTATTTTTTCCTAAAGGAGTTGGCATCTTCTTTCAAAGGAATAACATGCTAGAACAAGTCTTCTCTATAAAATTTTAGGTGATCATATGACCATGCAAAAATATGCCTATATTTTCTCAATAACTCAATCAAGGACTTCCTTACCTTGTGAGACATTTCTCTGCCAATGTAAACCTTCTTACGTGCTTCTTGTGTTCCAAGATTTATCTCTTCCAAATTCATATGATCTTCCCTTTTAATATATTTTTGAACTCTATCCTGACTATCAAATATAGTCTCTAAAACAACAAGTCCCTTAGGAACCTTGTTAGTTTTAAGTTGCAGGACCTCATTACTAAGGACAACTTCCTTTCCTTCTATAATCTCAACCAAGGTTGAACAATCTAACTCCTAACCATGATATTGGTCTTCACAATTCATAAATCTCAAGATATCCTGGTCATCTTCAAAAACTTGCAAATTCTCAACATTATCTGGTATACTAGGCCTAGTCTGAATTTCAACTTAGAGAGGCTAGCAAAAGTAATATCACCAGGATTGATTGCTATATTGGCTAACAAATCAGCCATCTTGTTATTACTTCTATCCTTCCACTTAATATTGAAGACATCAAAACACTCAATCAAATCCCATACAACATTTTTGTACTATTTTAGCCTTTTGTTCTTGGAAGCATATACTGATCTTATTTGGGACACCACTAATTTAGAATCCCCTACAACCTTTATACATCTAATTCCATGCTTTTGTGCCAATCTTAGTCCTAACAACAATGCTTCATATTCTGCTATATTATTGGTACAAAAGAAATTCAATGTGAAAGAGAATTTATAGGTGCTCCCATTAGGAGATATGAGTAAAATACCTTCTCCTGCTCCATCTCTATAGCTAGCACCATCAAAGTACATCACCCACAAATCACCCTTCACAGACTTAGAATTTATCTCCTTAGCAATACATGGCAATACAGGCTCCCTTTCAAGTACAATGACCTTAGCTCTAAAAGCATTGACATCAGTGTCTACAAAGAAGGTAACCTCATTATCAATATTCTTTTCAATCATATAAGTTACCCTTGGCTCTCTTTCAATCCTAATAAACTGATCATTAATCTTGAAACTTGCAGAAGAAAGATCACACTACAAACACCTACCCATGGAAGCACTCCATTTCCTAGATAATAGCATACCATAATGGGGTTGAATGTCTACCACCAAGACACTCATAGTCAATTCCTTCTCTGGATAAGCTGCCAATATGTATGGCATTGCATTTATAGTCCCAATGATAGGTACTTCCCTCTGATCCATTGCACAACATCTACCTTGAGTAGTGTCAACTTTGAGGCCTAACTTTTCCATAATTTTTAAAGGCATGACAGTATTGGAAGCACCTGAATCAATCATACAATTTCTTAACTTCATCACATTCACAATGATACTCAAGAAGAATGGATGTATGTTTTCAAGGCTAGCATTGACAGAATTGTCCAAATATATAGGTGGTATGTGAGATACCAATCCTTGGACCTCCACTTCTTTCAAAACTTTAGCTTGAGGTTCATTGCATGCAACATCATTATTATGAACATTATCTACCCATGCAATAGCCTTATCTTTATGCTCAGGGATCCTCAACAATTCTGACAATGGAACCTTAATAGTTATCTGAGACTGTACAGCCAGCATATCAATAGGAGCAGAGGGAGGAATCTCAATCTAAATTGTTTTAGTGTCCTTCTGTTTATCTGATATATTAGTTGTAATGGTGACCTTTACCTTTTCAACTTTAGCCATTGTGCCAACTAGCTTTTCCATTTCACTCTAATGATTTTTGTCTTGAATAGTAGGAATCTTCTCAGCTCCAACTCCCTTAGGTTCCCACTTCCTACGTTTCACATTTTTGAATCTCACTAAATGATCATCCTTTGATCTATTTCCACTAGGTTCCTAGGAGTTGGTGTTCTTCATAAACATTCCTGTAGCTTTCCCATTTGTATCCCTTGCCACCATGCCTCTATTTTGCACTTGGGCTATCATTTCTATAGTAATTCTATCCATTTCTTCCTTCAAAGGTCTTCTCAAACTCACTATTTCTGAGGAAGAAATCATGTTACATGTCTTTTCATCAATGTCATCATTTTCAGAAAAGACCTCATGATGGGAAAGTGCCCTATTGTGTCTTTTCAAACACACATCTGCTTCTTCATCAATATCATAATCATCTTCATATCCTAAATATGAAGTTGCCATGTTGCACCCAATATCATCATGATTTTCTTCTTGATCTAACTCCTCATTATTATCATCTTGATATGCTGACATGGATTGTGCAACCACACAATGCTCTACAGAATGAGGGAACTAGCATGCTATGCACCATGGTTCATTCTTTATAACATTTATAGAGGATTTTTGAAAAGGATCAAGGACAACTTTATCATTATTTCTCTTGCAGTAGGGACAACAGGTTTGTTGTCCTTCCATTGGGTGTTGTAGGGATAATTTTGCAGTCTGTTCTGCCTATTGAAATTATTGTTGAATTGAATCTTTTCATTGGCAGGAGCATTATTAATTCTATTGGTAGGTGCTTTTAAATCCTTCAATGCATTCAGCACCTTATCCAATTTTTCTTCCTCTTGTTTCTTGTTTCCAACATTTCTTTCATTATCCCTTTTATATTTCTTGTCTCTAAACAACTTTGGATCATCTCTCTTTCCACCCAATTTTCTTGATATTTTCATATTGTTTTCAATATTGAAAGCAATCCTAAAAGCATCCCTGAGAGTTCTTGGTTCCTTGTCCCTCAACAAATATCCCATTTTTCCATCAGAGGCATTGAAGTATGTGGTCAAACAAACATTGTCATCTAACCTCATGACTTGCAATAGTGTATGCATACCCTTTTGAAACCTCATATTGAACTTAGCTACAGATTCATTCTGATTCTTTCTTATAGTATTGAACTCATTCAACATGAAACTAGCATTAGGCCTATCACATACTATTCTTTGAAAATTTTTTCAAAATAATCCCAAGTGTCAATACATCGGTTAGGGAGTCTCTTAAACCAATCTCTAGCATCCTCCACCAAAGATTGAACAAATAATTTCATGACTACATCCTCATGTTCTATCTCATAATCATTTAGCATATCAAAAAATAACCTAAGATGTTCCTCACAACTAATGGCATTGTTACCAGCAAACTTAGGTGCCTTATCCCTTATATCAGTTGGAAAATCATTTGGGTAGCTAGGTATTCCATCAAAACTAATTTTCCTATAGCCTTCTAGTTGCATAGGTCTTCTTTGAAAACTTGAACTAGTTTTCCCCTTAGGATCAATGTTTTTATCTACATTCCCACCCATTTGTGCATTTGACTATTTGTTAGGGTCAACAAATGATTTGGTAGATGCAGTAGGAATTGGATTACTGGTAGTAGCATTACTAAGTGGAACAGTAGTAGTTATAGATGGCATACCTATTTCAGTAGCAGATGGGCCAAGAGAAACTGCAGATGAAGCCTTCAAGAACTAGATCTTTCCTCTTTTTTCTACAATGGAGGCTTCAATTTCAGCCTTCTCTAATTCTCTTGCTAGCTCTTCATCTTCTTTCCTTGTTCTCTCCATCTTAGTATCCTTATTTGAAATGGGTGGTGGGACCTTTGGTATTGTCAATGGTTTGCTTGTTTGGTGTCCCACCATCTTTTGCTTTCCCTTTTCACCAATAGCAACAACAGGCCTAGTGATCTCATGCTCATTTTTATCTTTGGGGAGGGAAGTATAACTTTGAACCTATCAGATCATAGGGCCCTCTTTATCAAACTCATTGTCTTGTAGCAAGCATTCCTACTCACTTCTCAAAGCATCAAGATCACCAAAGACATCATGCTGCAAAGTTTTAGGAGCAGAAGCAAGCATCTCGTTTCTCTCCTTCAACTCATTAATCTTTCTAAGAAGAGATTCTCTTTCAATCAGAGCATTTACTTTCTCATCTTCTCTCTCCCTTTGTAACCTCTTGTGTATGGCATCCTACTCTTCCAACTATAACCTTAGTGCACTCAAATTGTTTGGGTCTATCATAATATCATCAGAACTTGATGAGACATCCATATCAGTGAGACTTTGATATGGAAAATGGACCTGTCTTGGTCTCATGGGTTACCTTCTAAACATATCCTCATCAGGATCTAAATCTGGTCCAAAACCCCTTTCTCTAGCTTGTACATCTTGACCTACAAGTAATGAACCTTTATCTTGAAATACTGCCTCTGGGGTATCATAAAATTTGTCTTCAGAGTGACCGCTATCTGATTTAGAACTTTTGTATTGTGAATCTTCCTCATTAGAGGATGCATGTGGTGCTCTATTTCTAGTATTTCTTTGTTCTCTCATGGGAGCACTAGTAGACTCTCCATCTCTTTTGATCCAACTCTTCCTTTCCTGTCTAGGTAGCTATTCAAGAGTAACCTCCAGATTTTTCTTGACAAAGGACCTAGTATTCCTTCTTTTGTCCATGATCTATAGCCTATAACACTAGTTCTAATAATTTTGAGTCACCACCCACCAAAGTGGGAAATCTCTAAAAATCTTAAAGACAACAACTAAATACAATAGGAAAAACCAGAGTCCACTCAATAACTTTATTCTCTAGACTCTCCCTAGTAGAGTCGCCATCTTGTTGGTTGTCTTTTCTTTCTACTTGTAGGTTCACACTATGATTGACAAACTAATGTCATTGACTCTATCACCACTCCAAAATCTGTAAGGAAAAGGGCCAATTAACAAGGATCAACAAAGATTCTCTGACACTTTGAGCTTAGATGCTTAGGCGGGTGTACCCTTGATTCACTTCTTGAAAGGAATCACTAAATATTATGCATTTATACCATTTACAAATTGATTTTAAAGATTTTATCATTTAAATGTGTGATTGATGATGATGAACTGCTTCCAGAGAAAGGATCAGTACCTTAACCTAGGGCATAGAGTCACCCAATAACATATATCAACTGAGAATCCTAACTCAAACACTCTTGAATTCAGAATAAGTGCTTTGCCTATTATCCCTCTCACTCCTAAACCTGATCATCAAATTCTTATCCAACCATGAACTCACTAAAATTACCTTAAAGACTTTAATCCTAACTTTGTTAGGATCTCAAAGATAATTCCACAATACTCTTTGTTTACCATATGCTAACTCACTTTGTGACATTAACATATATGAGCCCAAAATCAAAACAAGAAGACAAACATAAATTTGAGATTGGAATTCAAGTGTATTCTCATTAAAATCTACAAAATCTATACATTACCAAAACAACACAATGCTAGGAAAAAGACCCAAAATCCTGGGTCTCCTTGTTTAGTCTTTTACATTGATTTTCAACACAACATCAACAACCACAAAAATAAAAACTTCTACAATATATACCACTAGTCATCTTGGAATCCCAAAAATTAGGATGCAACAAGCTATGGATGACTAGGGTAAAGGTTTCAACCACCAAACCAATCAAATTCAATCAGAAATCAATTCATTGGAGGGAAAACCAAGAAACTTGGAGCAAATAGATCCTAGAATGATCTTCCTTCATGATATCTCTCAGAACAGTGTATCGAAGATCACAATTTTACCAAGTCTATCAATCTGATTGTCCACTTGCAACATGCCTTGAGCAACCTTTACCCACTTTCTCATAGTACAAACCCTTTGTAATCAATTATCAGACTCTCTGGACCACTCTGCAACAGTCAAAAAAATCATATCTACCAAATCCAGCCGCCCAAGCATTCAATTCCAGTCCTTCTGTCATTGAAAAACCCTTTAAAAATTTGAAGCTAGAAGAAATGGCTATATAATGGCACCAGTCAACATATCAACGATCAACATTCAAATTTAAATCAACTTTATATCATGACCATCAAATCAATTCATTTTACCAAGGTTCATAGCTTAACTGCATAGGAATCCTAGTTTACATTTTCTCCTTAGTCGTGAGATTACACAATCAACCCTTCTAACTATGGTTATAATTAGTGATTCAATGACTATGGTCTGATAATCTCATAGTTATCTCTTTAACCACCACATTTTCTACAGATCACGTGACTGTAGGGACACTAATTGTTGTAAACCCTTTGAGCTTCTATCTGGAGATTACGCAACTGAGGAAAATCCTCTTAGTCACTGAATAGACTTTCTCCATTCCCTGATCTAGTGATGATAGGAGCCTTTCAAATTTTTCCATCTGGTGACCCAACGACTATAGTCTATCTCATAGTCATGGCAACTTTATTAACCTTTTAAAAACATTCAGCGATCACACAACCTAGAGATTATGCGACTAAGGGAAAGCTGACTATTAAGCCTTTTGACTTTTTATCTAGCAACCTGGTGACAAAGGACCCACCTAGTAAGCATTTAAATTGAATGGTGGTTGCATGATCACATGGCCAAGAAAGAATCCATGCGATCAAGCGACAACTATAGATCTTCCTTTTCTTCTTGAAAGATTCAGGCCCACTGACACATCCTTGTCATCATCCAGCTCAACCAATGAAACATGAGCACCTTAGTGCTACATAACACATCAGACCCACCAAGCCCTTCTATCCTCTGGAAAATCAGACAGTTGTCATATGATCGCATACCTTGGAAAGATTCCATGTGATCATATGCTAGCCGTAGATCTTGAATCTGAGCTGATGCCATAAAAACTTAGCCCCACCCTACCTCATCAGCCACTTCGCCGAATGACAAACTACCATGTTGCACAAAGTGGGCCCATTGCCTTCCCTTATGGTCTGATACCAAATCAATGAACATCGCATGATCTCATGGAAGAAGAATATTCCATGCACTTTTACGCCAGCCATAGGATTAAAAGAAGACTGCGATGTCATCACATAAACTAGCGACTGAAGAAAAGATAAACCATCATGCCAGGTCATAGAATGCCTGGGATTTGACCACTAAAATCAAGAGATCTCACGATCGCTGCAAACTCCAAGCTATTGAATGAAATCACTAACCACCTACATACTTAGAGATCTGGTAACTAACCACTGCAGCTGGAGATCTGGCGACGAGAGAAAAAAGCTGACCGCCCGGCAAGTCGCTAAAGGATAAAGAATAATCTGAGAACATTGAGAGAACTCACGACTAACACATTTTAGGAAGTTGTCAAATAAAAAGGAATATTCTATGATTATCAGGAGATTAAGTGACTAAAGGGAGAAATAAAAGTGCACATGCTCTATAATCACTTAAGTGGCCCAAAAAAGGTAATGAAGAATTAGAACAGGGCCAAGACAAAATAGGGTTTTTCCTCCCAACGGCTAGAAATATGAATAAAGACCCAGGGTTTTCAAAGCCAAGGACATAGAAAAACATTGCAGAGACCAGAAAATATATATATATATATAGCCATAATTTTTTTTGCAGGTGCTAACACGGTTTAAAGATTAAGTAAAAAGATAAAATACAATGAACACTAGTTCACCCCCCCCCCCTCTTAGTGTTCCCATTCCTAACAATTGGTATCAAAGCTCTGGTCCTCAGCAAAGAAGTTTAACCACTTGAGGAGATCATGGACAAAGTAGAAATGAAACATCTAAAAAGAAATCTTAAAGTTTCTCTTGAAGACCTGGACAAATCTGAAAGAGAAACTAAAGAACTAAGGGAAAAACTTAGTGATGCTCAATTAGTCATCAAAAGGATAAGGAAGGATTTGAAAGAATGCTCTACTAATGATCTAGGGACAATGGTTAAGAAGCTGAATGAAGAAAATACATCCTTAAAAGAAAAACTTGAAGAATTTGATGATAAGGTGACTAACAACCAGGAAATCTATGATGAACAGGTCAAAGAGAACCTTCAATTGAATCAAGAATTGAGGAAAGAAAACATGGAAATCTTAGAGCTAATAAACAACAAAGAAAGCTTGGAATCTAAATTAAAAGATGCTAAGAATTACATTGATAAATTACACACTAGTTTTGATTTGATAGAATCTCAGTTGTATGCAAGAAGAGCTAAAGGAGATACTAGCTACATTGGATACAATGAAGCACAAAATCAAATTGATGACATGCAAGAAAGAATAAAAGCACCAGAAGGCACCTCAGATAGTAAGGAGACTGAAAGTCAAACTAAGGATCATATTGAACCACCTAAGAATGAGCACAAGCTAGTAGACCACACTTGTTATGCATGTAACAAGCATGGACACATAGCAAGGAACTATATGTTAGGATTAACAGTCCATAATACAACTGAGAGGGGGGGTGAATCAGTTGTATGAAAGAATATTAAACTTTACACTTTAATCTTATTAATATCAGATCCAATGAAAAAATTTAATGCCAACACAATAACACAATATTTTGGTTATAGGGAAACCCTGTTAAAAGTAAAAACCCTGGTGGGAATTAGCACCCACTAATGATGTACTAAGAGTATAGTAATCCTTGTTAGAAGATATAGCCCCGTTAGGAGCTTAATGAAACATTATAGTACATAGTCCTTGTTAGAGGACAAACCCTGTTAGGAGTCAAGAACAAAAGAGGGCTCACTGCCCAAAGAAGGTTAAGTCCACCTTCTGAACTCACTAGTTTGCAACAAGTGTATATGAAGAAATACACAATCTTTTGAACTATTTTCCAGCAAATATCTTTGCTTTATTAGTTCTAATGAAGTCCACCAATAATCCTCTGCTCTACATATAGCAGACACAAGTTCACAACCTCCTTATATCACACTTATCACATCCATGTCTCTTCCAAAGAAAAGACCTTTTATTTATACCTTATTACATTTTACTAAGAATAGGTCAGCCCATAAGGCTTTCCTTTTTAAAAACAATTACATAGGCCCTTGCTAAGATACACATGGTATCACTAAAAATTTTACAATGATTACATTACAATAATTAAGGACCGACATCCTTGAATTATGCTTGCCAAACAAAACACACGCTTCATTCCCTGAGTCAGCTTCGTAATAAGCCATCGCTAAAGCACACACCACAGATGGCATCACCAATCATTTCGTACATTTTTCTGACCAATGAACATTTGTCAGTACCTCTTTAATCATCCTTCAAGATCACATACCTTGAATCCAATCCCTTTGAAATCTATACCAGAAACTTAGAGACTAACTCTGTCAATTCTCATTGTCACAGTCCAGTGACCAGTCTTTACCAAAATAGTTGTATCTTCCTTAATATGCATCAATTAATTATGCCATCTCAGATATAAGATCACAACATCCATCTGAACTCTCATCTGACTTTGTACCATCTGAAACATCCATACACCTTTTGTACACTGTGATTACCAGTCTGGTTCCTTCATAGAAGCATATGTTGACATTAGTGACAAAACACAGATGAAAACAATATGAGTGCCCATTCAGTAACATAGTGATTAAACATATTAAATGTCTCAATCACCACCCATGCATTAGCAATATCCAACACTGTACATAGGTAAGACCCTTCAATGGTTATTGTTATTCATGAAATAAATTTGGTCATAGAGCTATGAATTACAAGACAAGTCAAAGGAATAGGACTCATAATCAGAGAAATCAAAATCAGTCAAATGTAAGTTCTTAGAATGTTACATGTCAGATATGTAACTATAATGGTCACTTAGCTAAATAATGTAAGATGGTCACTCATGTCAATGAACTAAGGAATATCAGGCCTCCAGTCATTTGTCACTCTTGTAACAAGGATGGACACATCTCAAAGTTTGGTAGATCAAGGACACAAGGTCAGGAAAGCCCTAAAAAGCCCAAAAAATTAGTTTTAGATCCCGAAGGAGAAGTCAATTTTGTGAAAGCTTCAGAGGATGTGAGCTTGATTTGGTCAGAAGAAAAGAAGGACAAGGTTGATGAGTATGTATTGGATGCATCCATAGTGGATGCACCCTCTACATCTAGATGAATGGCCCTCGGGGTCATAGGGCGAGCTAATTTAGCTCTAGACCCCTGTGTGGTTAGTATACTCACTCTCAGAGTATGTGCCTTTGGACTTAAGCTTTTGAAGACTAAGGAAACCTTCGTATAAGAGTGCATTAGCTGATCATTTGCAAAATGAAAGATAGAAATTTCCAAGTGACAACCTAGTTTACGTGACAAGCATTAATGGAATAATTTCTACTTTAAAGTACATAGAAGGTAGAAGATCTCTCATTGCATTCAAATTAAGAGTGATTGAAGAGAAAAAGAGCCTTAGCAGTTAATTGAGAAGGATTGCAGTTTGATTCTTAAAGTGATTTGTTGTGCATTTGATTAGTTGCAGAAACCCTAGTTTGTCGCGCTGATTCAAAATCTCTTGGAAACCTTTGAAGAAGCATTATACAAGTAAGTGATGGCTACTCCTATAGTATTTGATGTTTCAGAGAAGAAAAGATATGTGTTTAAGAGGCATCCATATAAATCTACACTATATGACCTAGAAGAAACATTCTCCCACATGCCTATGGGCATTATGCATGTCGAGGACATTGGGGCATACATGTACTATAAGAAAGAACCAGTAGGATTGGATAGATTAAGGGTGCACATGGAAACTATGTTAAAACCAGAAAAAACCTTCATGGATGAGTATGCATGGTGGGATAATCACCCTATAGTGTAGTATGCTATGACATATGAGTTCTATGAATCATAATGGATCAAGATTCTTCTGAGCAAGATTCATGATGACCTATTTTGGATAGCTGAAGTGGAGGTCATAATTATTGGTGACCTAATTCATGAGATGATAGGCCTCCCAAGGACATGCACCATCCTACTAGTGGGAAAATATGTAAGAAAGATTGTTGAAAAAACTTGCAAATCAAGGAGTCATAGGTGCGGAATGACCATAGAGCCTATTGAGCAAGATGACATCAAATTGATGTCCATGATACTTGGATATAGGTTTTAACACACCAATAGGGTAAACATTGTGTCTACGGCCACAATTCTTGCATCCATAAGAATTGTAAATGAGAATGGAGAGTTCAGCCTATGTGAAATCTTACATGCACAACTAATTGACAACATCAAGGCAATCAAGCATGACAAGACTAAGATATTCAAATTTGGGTCTCTTGTCATTTATATGTACTTCCATATTATTGGAAAGGTGTCAGACTTATACCTTGATAGGAAAATTCCAACCATGCCACAGATATCCTTCAAGGCATGTACTAACAGCACTCTAAGAGAATACATGACTCTAGAATTGAAGACATTTAGAGCTAAGATGTAGATGAGGTATAGGATACCAGAGAAGATAGTTAAGAAATATAAAGATACTATTTGTTTTATGGTTGAAATAGACACAACATGCATGGAGGCAGTTGAACCTATAACAAAGTGGATTCATCCACTTGGATATGAAGTAGATGAACAATTCTTGGAAGCATATGCTTAAGTATTTCTTTCAACCCCTAAAGACCCTAATGAGCCAAGATGGGGAACCTATGAGGAGAAAACAAGAGAAATTGATGCTAAGTTGGACAAGTTTGAAGAATCTTTAGTGAGCACACAAGAAGCTGAAATCTTATGCAGTAACACTCCTACTCATCAAGAAGAAATATTGATTGAGGATATAAAAAATGAGAAAGAAGAAGAAAAGATGGAAGAAAAGAAAGAAGGATAAAAAGAAAAGGAAGCTGAAAAACAAAAAGAAGAAGAAGAGGTAAAAGGAAGTAAACAAAAATAGGAAACATCAATTGAACCAATCAAGGTAAAACAAGAAGTAATGGATAGCACTCTCATCACTCTTTCTGCAGCATTGTTGTCAAGTTTGAGACCTGACACAACCAGGCTGGACTCATGGGGAGAAGAAGACCTGATTAAGTTTAGCATCTTAGCTATGGAGAAGGCCAAGGAGAAACAAGTGATGAGGAATCCTCTCCTTGTAGAATCAATGAACATACTAAACAATTTTTTACCTGTAGACAAGAAAGTGTCCAAGGTACACTTTGTTGATGATGTAAGTGCAGTCATTTCACAATTCAAAAGTAGTTTCTCTAGCATGGAAGAATTGGTATCCTTGGTTGTAGAGGAGAATTACTTGAAGAAGAGATTAAGTGAATTAGTTAGCAACTATACACTTGACCTAAGCTCACTAAAGGCTAGTCAAGCATCTTTGAAGGAGTTTGCAGCAAAGGGCAGAAAGATTTTTGCTAACTGTATGGACCAGGACAAACTGGCTAGTGGTTTGTACAAAAAGGTATAAGAGGCATAAGTCATGATAGACAACATAAAGAATTTAGTGGAATATCCCTCTATTGATGTGAAAATGTGCAATAATGTCTATCAAGGACAATTATACAAGATTGAGAAGGCAGAAAAAGAGATGATCAAGATAAGGGCTAGACTGACTCAGCTAAGGAATGCTCTTGTGCTCTCATTAGACATAGTAAATTAGAATATCAAGGAGATTGATGCCACCATGGTGACATATGATCAAGGTCCTAGCATTGATCTGGAGAATATGGAGAAGTTACAATATGCTTTATGCGCCCATCTACAGATTGTAAACTCACTAATCATATTTTGGAAGAAGGAGATCCAAAATCTGCAGATAGCATATCTGGATGTTCTATCACAGTAAGTTTTTGTCGATTTAGTTTTGACACACCTTTTTCATTAATGTAAAAGGGGGAATATGTATAGAATATGGATTATAGATATGTATAAGGAGATATAAGATAGAAAAATATGTATAGGGAGATATCAGACAAATGTTTTTTTTTTGTGTTAAGGACAATTAGCAACTTGGCCATATTCCTTTGTTACCATCAATGATAAAGGGGGAGATTATTGGAAAGTTGGCTATACTTATGTATATGACTTATTATAGTGTTTTCGTTATGGCAACAAAGTCATATAGAAGTTTGGAGTTAGCACACTTGATGGGAAGATCAGCTAAGTGTTGAAGACTGGACAGTGTACACAGTTCCTGAAGCTTAGAGCTTCAGTGCACGTACGTATGACCAAGTTATGGTATGTTCCATAGTAGATAAGTTGGTTAGACTATATTCATGCTTACTCTATGAGAACATGATCATATATGTAGGTATGAGAAAGATACAGATAGTTGAAGTTACACGCTAGTGTGTGCTAGAGAAGAACAGAGTAAGAAGCCAGCTGTTAGCATTTTGAGTTGCAGTTATATTCTAATTATGTAAAGGCTATGTGCCTATTGTAATTAGGTTTTTGACATGTAAATATGTTTTTTTGTAAACATTCTTGAGCCAATTAAATTGGAAGTTTTGTATGCAATAGGTTTAAGGGGCTACCTAGTTGTTTGTTTTGTATGCGCATATAAATATGAGATGTGCCCATTGTAATTAGCATAGAGGTTGATATAGAGTTGTGATAAGTAGAGAAGAAGTGTGCGAAGAGACTATAAGATATATTAGAGCTTTGCAAGAGGTCAAAGCATCTGTACATCAAAGGAACTGATCTGACAAGTAGTGTCACAGTGACAGTTCATCCAGCAGATATAGTGTGTATCTGAGATCAGAAGGTTGTAGCCTTCACCACTTGAGAAATGAGCTCTAGGAAGGTGTGTCCACTCCCCTAATAGGGACTATTGTAAAATAATCCTAATAGGGTCAGACCCTTGACAAGGTCTATTATACTTAATGTATTATAAAGCAAGTCCTAACAAGGTTAAGGATCTTCTAACAAGGATCATAAAATACTATTACAGAATATTAGTGGGTGTCAATTCCCACTAGGATTTTTACCTATTTGGCTTTCCCCATAACCATATTGTTGTTATGTTTTGATTTCTTGTTTCATGTTTATGTGGATGTTCATTTAAGTACTTAAGCATCTAAATTTGGTTTAAAGATTAAGTAAAAAGATAAAATACAGTGAACACTAATTCACCCCCCCCTCTCAGTGTTCCCATTCCTAACATCATGATCATCAAATTCATCAGATTCACTGTTAGTTTCTTCTTCACCAATATAACAAGATTTCTTACCTTTTTCCTTGTAGTCCTTATACCTTATGTAGTATTTTTCATCCTTTTTTTCTTTTTGATTTCTTTCTCTTCTTTCATCCTTGTTATTCTTGTTAGGACATCTTGCTGCAATATGACCAACTTTATTTCATGAAAAATAGATTATAGTAAGTTTAGCTTTAAATTTTCTTTCCCTCTAGGTAGTCTTCTAGCCATTAGTGCCTCAAGATCATCATTAGAGGTGTCACTGTCACTGTTCACACATCTTTCTTTTCCTTTCTTAGACTTTTGAAGAACCACTTGAGATTTGAACACAGATTCAATATTATGAGTAGTGAAATTATTAAAATTTGACAATTTGAAAGTAGTAAGTCTACCAACCAAACCTTCCAAAGTTAAGTTTTTACCAGGAGCACATCTTAGTTCTTGCATTGCAAAAAATCTAATAGCATAAATAGGAAGTAGGGTTCTCAATACCTTTCTAATAAAAGTTTCATCAACAATATTTCCATTAGCTCCTCTAATAGCATTCAAAACTTCTTTAACTCAACCATAATATTGTATAATAGTCTCACCTTCTAAGATTCTCATTTCATCAAACTTACCTCTAAAGTTTTTAGATTTGTCCCTTAGTACATTTGTGTCTCCATCATACATAGTTGTCAGTGTGTCCCACATTTTCTGTGCATTGGTACAGTCCTTAATGTCTTCAAATTCAGGATAACTTAGGGCTGACACAATTTCCAACATCACATGATTGTGTTCTTTCTTTTCCTTCATCTGTTGGGCTATCAGTGGTGTTGGTACTAGTATGTAGTCATGTTCTATATAGTATTTTGTTGCATCTCCAATTCCAGCTAGGAGTAGCTTCATCAAACTTTTCCATGCAAGGAAGTTATCCTTATTCAGATTTGGTACCTCTTGTTGGATATATTTTAGGTTTTCTGAGGTTGTTGTTTTAGGTCCTTGTCCTATGTCTTTACCTGTGTCTTCACCTGGTTTAGGGTTTTAAAATTTCTCAAAAATGTCATATTTGTGTTGGAAAATGCTTTCCCTAAGTATTTTGGCCTTGGTGTAATATTTCTCTCGGTTTGTCTTAAGTGTGCCCTAATTCCTTATATTCGTGCGTTACTTTTTGGTCACTTGAGTCTCTCAATTTGCACATGGTCATTCTTCTCATTGCCTTCACTAAATCGTGCAATATTTTTACATGTCTTCAAGTCTTTCACTAAACTGGTGACTGTGGTGAGTCCTTTGTTATCTTAGACTTAGTCGCTAATCTCCTAGTTTATGTCACAGTTTGTCTTAACATTTAGTGAATCAGTGACTATGTGGTCTCCTATTTGCTTGATTCTTGGTGATTTCACTTTAAATTCTGGTGACTTGGCATGGCATCTATCTCCTATTCTCCAAATTAGGCAGCTAAGTCTTTAATCTTCCAGTGATTCAACGAGGGTTGTTGATCATCTTTGGGATCAACGACGTTGTTTTAATCTCGTAAAGAATGGGTCCCACAATAAATCCTTTGGAAATTCAGTGACTAAGTCTTATTTTCATGATCACTAAGTTTGGCAACTCTGACAAAGTATTTTAGAAATGGATATATTTCTCTTCAATTGCTTGATCTCAGGAAAATTTGGCAATGTTCTAAATATTTGGCTGAATCTTGGAATTAGTTAGTGAAGTCCCAAATCTTTTGGCGATCTAGTGACAAGGCAAAGTTAAAAGGTATCTTTCCTTCAGCCATGCATTTTCAGAATGAAGAGATTACAGTTCTAAAACTTGGGAGATTAAACAAATGCTATGTTCGCTAAGTCTCGTAATTAAAAAGAAAAGGTTTAATGGATTGGGTGATTCAGTGATAGCCATTGATTGTTTTTAGGATCTACGATCAGTGTATAATCTCAGAATGTAACCTGAGGTATGAAAAGTATTTAGCAAATGGGAGATATGAGTTATTCACTCAATCTCAAAGGCAAACTATGGTTAAGCATTTATTTTCAAGAATGCAAGATATTCATGTTCGTTGAATCATAGGATGGAATGAGAGTTAGGTGTGGCTACTTGAGATTATGAGTTTTTCTTGTTCGTTGATTCTCCAGATGTCACTATGGTTAAGGTGATCTACTCATGGGTTTGTAAAAGGCTCTATTCATAGGATCTCTAGATGTTAGCTAAGTTAAGAAAAGGATCGCAAGAATTGGCGAAGTCTTTGGTAGCGTATTCTCTAAGTTTAACTGTGATTGAATAAGTGTTATGATAACTAGAGATTTCTTTCAATCACCCAATCTCTGATTATGGTAAGATTATAATGGATTTTAAAAGAATATCTGGGGACCGTTGATCATCTTTGGGATCAATGATGGTCGCTAAATATCCAAGTAAAGTCATGAGTTAAGAGATCACTCTAAGATTTCATGAATGGCCTTGTTGCTGGATCTCCAAACTTAACCCAGGATTAGTATTTCTTGTGGAGATCATGAGATCCTTTGTTTGCTTGATCTCTAAATCAAGTCTGGTTAATTTTTCATGCTAATCAATGTTATGAGCCATTGCAGCATGGAAAAGGTACTCTACCAAGCTAGAAAAGGGTAAAATGTCATCCAATCAAGTTTCATTAAAGTTTTTTGTCAGTAATTAAGGGTTTTAATGCCAAAAGCCATGGTCATTTCTCTTGCGCTCTATTTATTATTTTTTAAATCAGCCTATCAACATCCACGCCAAGGCTAGCTCTGATTTGAAGGTTGAAAATATGTAGAATTGAATGCAAAAGTGACTTAGCCAAGATTTGTTATGATTTAGCAATTGTACACATTCAATTCTCAAAGTATATAGGCAAGGCTTCATTGCTTTTTGTGATCAAAGCTATTCTGAAGATAATTGAGATTGTTGGCGCTGAAGCAGTGAGCGAGAAGTATAGTAATTTATAGAACTGTGGGGTTTTTATTTTTCCAAGATGAGTCATCCGGAGGTGAGCATTGCATCATCCAATGGAGCAACAAAGGACCAGGGTGGTGATGAGAAGGGAAAGCCCAATTATTCAGATGAGTTCCTCAAGTTGCTTTCTGGGTCGAACCAGAACAAGAAGGCCATTGATACAACTTTTGAAGATCTCATGGACAAGTGTAGGGACCCCATCACTCCTTCAAGTGCAGGTTACACAATCTTCTCATACTTTTACAATAATAGGCATAATCCAGTACCTATTTGTAATGTTTTGGCTTTGGGGATGGCAAAATTAATTATGCCTGATGTTTCCTTAGATGTCGACTTGATTATTGTGTTGACTAGACTATATGATCCTATCTCTAGAACCATTAGGTGTGAGGACTAGTCTATTTTTCTTAACTTGAGTAGGCAATCATTCATGAAAGCATTTGATTTATTTGCCTCTTCTTCCACTGATATTGGTTTGAAGAAGGAAAGGAAAAAATATGTGAGTATTATTGGATCAGTGAAGAGTCAAATAGTTAAGCACATGCTCAAGCAGGGTAAATATATAGGTCCTCTCTTTCCAAGTATGAATGCTCCTTATGAATTTAAAATCTTCAATCACAACATGAAATTCTTGTGTCATGGGTTGTGTAGCATGTTAGGAATATTCCCAAGAGATAACTAAGAGGGGGGAGGGGGGGTGAATCAATTATCTACAAGTTTCAATTCTTTATCCAATTAAGTATACTTAAGCATAAAGCATAAAACACAATGAAAGAACACTTGAACACAACACCAATATTTTGGGTACAGGGAAACCCAAATAGGTAAAAACCTTAGTGGGACTTGATACCCACTAATATTCTCTACTAGTGTATAATGATCCTTGCTAGAAGATCCTTTACCCTATTAGAACTAGCTTTACAATATATTAAGTACAGTAGACCTGGTTAAGGGTTAGACCCTGTTAGGAGTCTTTTACAATTTTCCCTATTAGGGGAGAGGATGCACTATCTGAGAGCTCACTGCTCAAATGGGCGAAGGCTACAACCTTTTGAATAATAGATACACACTATATCTAGATCTTGGTGAACTGTGCTTTGACCTACTATCTGGATCAGTTCCAATGAATAGCACACATTATCTACTTGGTCACATAGACCTTCTTCTGATGGTTTAACACTTTTCACACTCTGCTCTGCTCTGCTAAATCAACCATGAACCACACTCAAGTAATCACAAATGACTACCTATAAATATCTTTCCTCCAAATGATATAATCAAGTCAGGCTATTAGAACCACCTTGAAATCATATTAGAGAAACCATAATAAACTCCAACAAACATTCTGTCAGCTCTATTATGCACACAACTCATTCTGGGACCTGTCTAATAAAATAATTGTAGACGCATGCCACACATTATCAGCTCTACCAAAACAATTGGAAATTTCTCTGTAATTTGAATTAACTTATGCACTCTTAACCAAACATCAATAACACTTCTCCAAGATTAACTCCAAGGGCGCATATCCTCAAGATAGGCACAACTCAAGAAATAATAAAATCTCTGTCGGCTCTTATGAACAAACATAGGAAACTACTACTGGTGAATAGCGACTGCATAACTTCACTTGAATTCATCATTAGACTATGCATTCATAACTGAAACATCACTAACATGTCTTCAACATATATCCTCGGGCACATAACCATAAGACAACTGTATGGACAACCATACATAGAACACTACCTGTAACTCTGTCAAAAACACTGCTGACACAAGCTGCTATATAAATGTATGTACTTACAGTTAACCTCTGTGCCCATGATAGCATGCTAATATCATATTTGTACATCATATACTGAAGGCTTACTACATAAGACTTTCACACATGCTAGTTTCCATATGTTGTCATCAATGACAAACATACGGTCAGTACTGACCTACTGGAAAATCTCCAACAATCTCCCCCTTTGGCATTGATGGCAACATGTGGAATGAAAAACCACCATCAACCCAAATGAACATTTATTTTATAGCATTCTCCATTTCCTCTTCAAAACTTCCCCAAATATGAATCCTCCATTTGTTGCAATATTTTCTAATATTCTCCATTTCCTCAACTGTACTATTGTCATAACTGAATGCTACTCCCCTTAGTATATTACTCCTCTTTTTACTTTTTTTTTCATTACTCTATATATATACTCCCCCTTTGACATCAATGGAAAAGGGTGCCACTCATTTTAAGCATCGGTACTACTCTTGAGGTAGAGTTGTCAACCTTCCATCAGTCCCTGAGGACTGATGCCATTCCTGCTTCCTTCTAAGCAAAATTAGGGAAGGGAATTACTCCCAACTTCCCCTTGAGATACTCAAAAGTATCCTTAGGCAAGGGCTTTGTGAATATATCTACCAACTATTCTTTAGTACTTACATAGTCCAACTTCACTTCTTTCTCTGCCATTTTCTCTCTTAGGAAGTGATACTTGATCTCAATGTGTTTTGTCTTTGCATGCATCATAGGGTTCTTTGACATATTGATAGTGCTAGTGTTATCACAGTGAATAACAATAGGATAATCAATCTAAATTCCAAAATCTTTTATCATCTGCTTGATCCAAACAATTGTAGAACAATTCAAGGCCGTTGCAACATACTCTGCTTCTATTGTTGACTAAGAAATATAGTTTTGTTTGTTGCTTGTCCAAGTGACAAGTCTATCACCAAGAAACACTGCTCCACTTGAAGTACTTTTTCTATCATCAACACATCCTACCCAATCTGCATCCATGTACACATGAAGCTCAACATTTTCTGAATTAGGATACCATAGACCATAATGTATAGTGCCCTGCAAGTATCTAAATATTCTCTTTACTGCCATGAGGTGACTTTGTTTAGGCTCTATTGCAAATCTTCCAACTATACCAACTACATTGGAAATGTCAGGTCTAGTCTGAGTAAGATAAATGAGTTTACCAATCATAGACTTATACAATGTTATATCAACTACTGGTGAGTCATCTTCTTTTGTAAGCTTGCATCTAGTAATCATAGGGGTTCCTACTGGCTTGCAATCATCCATCTTGAATTTCTTCAATATCTCTTTCACATACTTTGATTGATTAATGAAAATCCCTCTTTTTGTCTACAGCACATTTAGTCCCAAAAAGTATTTGATAGGACCAATCATACTCATCACAAACTCATTCTACATTTCTTTGGCAAATTCAGTACTGAGTTTTTCATTACCTCCAAAGATAATGTCATCAACAAATATAGCTACAAGTAATAAACCTTTAGATGTCTCTCTAATGAATAGATTACAATCTATTGCTCCTTTCTTGAATCCAATCTTTGTTAAGTATCCATCTAGTCTCTCATACCATGCTCTAGGGGCTTTCTTAAGTCCATAGAGGGCCTTCTTCAATCTGCATACCATATCAGGTCTATCTGATAAGGTTAATCCTTTAGGCTGCTCAATGTATACTTCTTCTTGTAAGTCTCCAATCAAGAATGTTGATTTGACATTCATCTGATAAAATTTGAAGTCTTTAACTATAGCATAAGCTAAAAACAACTTAATATCTTCTAATCTACTCACAGGTGCAAATGTGTCTAAATAATAAATGCCTTCTCTTTGTGCATATCCCTTACATACTAATCTTGCTTTATTTATTACTACTATACCATCTTCATTCATCTTGTTTCTGAATATCCACTTTGTTCCAATCACATTCTTATCACTAGGTGTTGGGACCAGTTCTCAAGTGTCATTCTTAATGATCTGATCAAGTTCTTCTTTCATAGCATCATGCCAATCTAAATCCTTACAAGAATCTTTAGCACTTAAAGGTTCAATCTGAGATAGTAAACATACCACATCATTGCTAGTTGAGTTCTTTTCTTGTGATCTTGTTAAGACTTTGCCACTCTGATCTCCAATGATGTCTTTCTTGGAATGATTTCTTGATGTAAAATTTGGAACTTTAGGTGATGCTGACTCATCAGCCTTAGGAGTACCTTCTTCACTTGTCTCAGGGTCATTGAACAACACATCAATGCTGTCAAACATTTCCTCAATAACTGTCTTACTAGTGGAGATTCTAGGTTCTTCTTCAATCATGGGTGAGTAATCATGATATCTTTCTTGAATCATAAACTTTTCATCAATCTTTACATGAGCACTTTAAATGATCTTTTTCAATCTTAAATTGAAACATCTATAATCTTTACTTTTAGTAGAGTAACCAAGAAAAATACCTTCATCACTTCTTGCATCAAACTTTCCTACTGCTTCATCCCTCTTGATGTAGCACTTGCTTCCAAAGATTCTGAAGTATTTTACAGTGGGAACATTACCAAACCATAGCTCATAAGGTGTTTTGTCAGTGCCAGGTCTTAACTGAATTCTATTGATTGTATAGACTGCTATATTGACTGTATCTCTCTAATAGGTGTTTGCAACTTTTCCTTTTATCATAATGGTGCATGTTGTATCAAGAATGATCCTATTCCTTCTCTCTGCAATTCCATTCTACTAAGGTGTTCTAGGTGCACTTAACTATCTCTTTATGCCATGTTCTTCATAGTACTCATAGAATTTGTCAGAGGTGAATTCCCCTCCTCTATCTAATCTCAAACATTTTATCTTTAATCCAAATTCATTCTCAACCTTAGCTTTGAATATTTTGAAATTCTCAAAAGTTTCTGACTTATCTTTTAAGAATGAAACCCACATCATCCTAGTATAATCATCAACAAACAAAATAAAATACCTTTCACCATAGTATGATCTTGTTTGAGTTGGTCCACATAGGTCTGTATGAATTAGATCCAACTTGTTCTTTGCTAAATTCTACTTGCCCCTAAATGAATTTCTCACATGATTCCCCATCACACATTCCCTACATATAGTATCAACTAGCTTTGCTATGCTAGGTAGATCTCTTACTACTTTAACATTTCTTATCTTTACTATGTTATAAAAATTGATATGACATAGTCTTTTATGCCACAACCAACTGTCATCAACTTTAGCAACAAAACAACTTGCTTCTGAATTGAGTTGAAAAAAATTACCTCTTGTCTTTGTGCCTAATGCAATCATAACACCATCTTTTTTTTTAATGATGCATTTGTCATCTTTGAACTCCCACTGATAGCCTTTACCAAGTTACTGTCCAACACTGAGAAGGTTATGTTTCAAACCATCAACATAAAGAACATGATTAGTACTGTTCTTTCCATCCAAAGTGATGGCTCCTCTACCAACTATAGGTTTAGGAGTGTTGTCTCCAAATCTGACCATACCTCCATTGTATTTGTCCAAATGAACAAACCTACCTCTATCACCTATCATGTGATGTGAACAACCACAGTCTATAATCCAGTCTGTTCTTATATCTGCTTGGGAAATCAATGCTAGCTCTTGATTCACTTTCTCATTTTTAGGAACTAACTTAATATTTGTTTTATCTACAATAGAAATGAATCCAATTTCTTCTTCACTTGATTCTTCATCTGAGACTCCATCTCTAGCATAGTATCATTCCTTAGAATACTTAGGCTTATAATCCTTTTTGAACTTTCTAGCTCTAGTTGGACACTTAGATGCAAAGTGACCAATCTTATTACATGAAAAGCACTTAAATGGTAATTGAACTTCATATTTTTCTTTTCCTTTCTTTTCTCTTTTGGAAATCATAGCAATAAAATAATCTAGTGTTTTATCTTCATCATCATCATCAAAATTACCAGAAGTGTTTGTAGATTTCTTACCATGAACTGTTGCTTTGAAAGCTGTCTCACTCTTTGGTTCTATCTTCAATCTTGAAATCTCAAAAGATGAGATTTTGCTGATCAAGGTCTCTCTCTTGAGATTTGATGTAAGCTGCATGGTCTCATCAAGGATGTTGATCTTGCTCTCATATTTTGGAGTAAGAGTAGTCATCAACTTGTCCATAATGTCTTCCTCATAGATCTCTCCACCATTGTTCCTGATTCTAGCAACTGCTTCATTAATCCTTTGATTGTAAGCTCTGATATTTTCTTTAGAAAGAATCTCTAATGCATTGTATCTTTTCTTCCATGTCTTTCTACGTGTATTCTTTTCTTTTTTGTCTCCTTCAAAAATGTCTTCAAGGTGCTTCCAAATTTTATGGGTTATATCCATCTTTTTTACTTCTGAAAATTCACCATTAGATAGGGTGTTGATAAGGGATTCTTTAGCAATAGCATTCTGATGCAACAATTCCTTTTGAGCATTAGTAGCATCATCTTTTGCAAGGTCTTCTAATGTAGGAATCTTGGTTTCTTGGATGGTTACATTAAAAACTTCAAAAGCAATGCACTGCAAATGGGTCACCATCTTGTTCTTCCAATCAAGATAATTCTCTCCATCAAAATTAGGACTTTCTTTCCTGAAGTATGCCATTTGATCAACCTCAAGCTATTAAACTTTATCTTTGAAGCACTTGGCTCTGATACCAATTTTTAGGAATAGTCCCATGAGATAACTGAGAGGGGGGGGGGGGGGCATGAATCAGTTATCTACAAGTTTCAATTCTTTATCTAATTAAGTATACTTAAACATAAACCATAAACACAATGAAAGAATACTTGAACACAACACCAATATTTTGGTTATGGGGAAACCAAAATAGGTAAAAACCCTGGTGGGACTTGATACCCACTAATATTCTATACTAGTGTATAATGATCCTTGCTAGAAGATCCTTTACCCTGTTAGAAGTAGCTTTACAATATATTAAGTACAGTAGACCTGGTTAAGGGTGGGAGCCTATTAGGATTCTTTTACAATTTTTGTTGTTAGGGGAGAGGATGCACTGTCCGAGAGCTCACTGCTCAATTGGGTGAAGGTTACAACCTTTTGAATAATAGATACACACTATATCTAGATCTTGGTGAACTATGCTTTGACCTTCTATCTGATCAGTTCCAATGAATAGCACACATTCTCTACTTGGTTACATAGACCTTCTTCTGATGGTTCAACACTTTGCACAATCTGCTCTGCTTTGCTTAATCAACCATGAACCACACTCAAGCAATCACAAATGACCGCCTATAAATATCTTTCCTCCAAATGATATAATCAAGTTGGCCCATTAGAACCACCTTGAAATCATATTAGAGAAACCATAATAAACTCCAACCAACATTCTATTAGCTCTATTATGCACGCAACTCATTTTGGGACTTGTTTAATAAAATAATTGTAGATGGATGCCACACACTGTCGGCTCTAACAAAACAACTGGAACTTTCTCTATAAGCTGAATTAACTTATGCACTCCTAACTAAACATCAATAACACTTCTCCAAGCTTAACTCCAAGGGCACATATCCTTAAGATAGGCACAACTCAAGAAACAATAAAATCTTTGTCAACTCTTCTGAACAAATATAGGAAACTGCTACTAGTGAATAGCGACTACATAACTTCACTTGCATTCATCATTAGATTATGTGTTCATAACTAAAACATCACTAACATGTCTTCAACATATATCCTAGGGCATATGCCCATAAGACAACTGTATGGACAACCATACGCAAAACACTACCTGTAACTCTGTCAGGAACATTGCTAACACAAGCTGCTATATAACTGTCTGTACTTATAGTTAACCTTTGCGCCCATGATATCATGTTGATATCATGTCCATGCATGATATATTGAAGGCTTACTATATAAGACTTCCACGCATGCTACTTTCCATATGTTGTCATCAATGAAAAACATACAGTCAATACTGGCCTGCTGGCAAATCTCCAACATAGGGTTCTAGGGATAGATGGGGATGAAGAGAAAAGTATTGCTGACCTTTTGATGATAATTCTAGCTATTAAGAACTCTCAATCTAACAATGACTATGATTACATCCAATATGTGATCAATAGAATGCATGAGGGACTAATATCTATTAAGGAAAATAAGAGACCTATTAGGTTTATACATTACTCCCTCCTTATGCACTTGATTTTGTACCACTATGTTAATCATCTTGATGCAACAATGTTGAAGTTTAGAACTACTTTTGAGGGCCATCCTAACCCATTGCAATTTTGGCTAAGGGCTTGGAATTACACATCCAATGAGTGTAATTTTTTTGTTTTCTAGAATTACTTTGTTTATCCAATTCTTGGGTTGGGAACAAATATTGTAAGGATGTCAACTAAGGTTTTGAAGTTGTTAAGGCCGATGCAGTATGGAGATAAGTGGCCCAGAAAACATAATTGGGGTGACTTCCATCTTGAGGCCAATTTCACAGTTCTTAGGGTTTATGGTTTCCCCCAACCCCCACATCTGCTACCCAAATTTTTGCCTCCTAGAGTTTCTATGATGGAATTTATTTGGCAATTGATATGGACTGATAGAGAACACTTGGCATCTCATAGGAAGGGTACCTTCACACCAAGGCAGTTCAAAATTGGAAGTTTCTTGATTGGGAAGAGGGAACTTGATTAGGTTAGTAGCTAGCTCAATCATTTCAAGATTATTTAAGGCACCTGCAAGTATGTTGATCCTAAAGACTTTACCAAGACTGCCAGGATGACCTTGATCCCAAGCATTGGGACAATCATAGAGCATGAAGGCTTAGATGAAGAAGATGAGATAAGAAATATTTTGGATCATGATGAAGCCCAAAGAAGGTGGAGCAAGTATTTTGATTTGCTAGACATAGAGGTCAGACTAAAGAAGGTCATGATTCCTTTTAATGGCTGTTTCCCTGAGCTCCCATACCTAAAAAGGATGGATAAAATGATAGAAATGCATGGCACCCTATCCAATCAATTGGAGGGGTTGCTTGAGGATAATTTGGAGCTACCAAGAGATTATTCTACATCTAAACCTAAGGATTCTCTTGATGACTCACAAGAAGGTAGTAGTCCACCTCAAGTAGGGGAGTCACCAATTATTGATATGACCCAAGATCCATAAGAAAAGGGGGCTACTTCAGAGCCACCATTGAAAAAACAAAAGCTTGAGGTAGGTGAGTTAGCAAAGGAGAAAAAAATAGAGGAAGGTACGTGATAGAGCTTCAGCTCTTGTGCTTGGTAATAGTTCCTACCATCATCAGCTAAGGAAAGCCATCAGAGATGATAAAATGATTGCATCAAAAGAAGAAGGGGATTTTCCCTTACTATTGGGAAAAGATGAAATAGAACCTTATTAGGAGGAGTTCCTCAGTAATGACCAATTCATCCAAAGTAAAGAATTCATGGATTTCATCATTTGGAGGAAACAAAATGAGGTTTCAAAGACCCTACCTGAAGGAATGCAACCAAGTGAGGAGACTATGAGGGCTCTGACATCATATGACCCTAGTCTTGAAAGGATTACTGTGGAGGAGGCAAGGGAGATGGTTAGATCAAGTGGAATTATTTTAACTCCTGGATGGGACTTGACCTCATCCTTCATTATTGGTCAGATAAGAAAAAACTAGAGGGTAGCTTGTCACATCAAGTGTAGATAGATGACATGATAAGAGGGAGTGGTTATGACCCTAAATCTCAAGTTTTTGCATTGTGGTCCTTGGCTCCTAGAACTCAAAAACCATCCTTAGTAAGTATTGAAGATAAGATGGAAGGAAACAAAATCATCTAGACTGTCCAAAAAATTAATGATCTTGAGGTGTCTAAGGTAGTAACACACTTTGCCCACCTTAATGAAGAAAAAACCATCTAGCTATCTAAAAGGTATGATAGATTATTTAAAAATTCAATGGAGGTTGCTAAGGACAGAGATTTGAGGCTCATGGTAATCAATAAGATGGAGGGTGAGCTTGAGGATTTAAAGGATAAGCTTGAAGAAGCTTCAAAGGAAATTCCTCCTCCTTCTTTGCAAATTGAGGCCCCTCCTTAGCCAGACATAGAAGTTCCTAATAGGCCAATTGAGGATCTAGAGAAGGTGAGACTGGATGTAGCCTTGAAGACCATGGTAGAGGTCATGAAACATAGACATAAAAAAATAAAAGAGAAGATGGAGTCAATCCATCAGTCAGTTATTCTATTGCACAAGGCAAATGAGAAAATAAATGAGTCATTGGCTACTTTAGAGCCACTTTACAGTGTATGGTCTGGGAGGATTTTGTTGTTTGAAAAGCTTGATGCCCCATAGGAACATAAGCCTGATATCCCTGAAGTGGTAACAGAGGTATATGAGAAGATTGGAATAGTTAGTGTTGTTACAAATTTTTTCAAAGGAAAATAAAATCAAGTGAAGGCCAAACTGGCCATGTTTGACAAGAATTATAGTAAGTATATGCCTTCTATTTATGATGATGATGGGAGTGTGGTAAGTCTTGATGATTGGAAGTCATCAATGGATCAAATGGTGATTAGGCATGAGGCTTTCCTTGATGGTGATGGTTCTGTAGACTTGGATGGGTGCAACGATATAATTGACAACTTGTTCAAAGTTGAAAATGATTGCACAAAGTTTGTTGCAGAGGTTAAGGGCATAACCAATTCCAAGTGGGAAGAGTAGCTAAAGACACTATAGGAGCTACAAAGTTATAGTTGGCCATCTGATGATGATGTGGAAACTTGGGACAGAAGCACAAAGAAAAAGAAGAAGCCAACTGTCTTAGAGCCAGAAGCAAAAGAAGATGAGTAAAGTACACATGGCACCTGATCCAGAATTCTAGGGAGAGCATGTATCAAACAGAGGATGATGTAGGTTAGCCTATAATGGTGGTCATCATTCATGTGACAAATAAAGTAACTTCTTTGAAGTATCCTCAGACAAAGGTGCCACCTGTGAAGATTCCAATTGTTGAGAACTACTTTTTGTTTTCCCAATCTTTGTCATTATGTTTGTACCTTTTTGTCTGTAGTGCAAGTCACTTTCCTATCCATCCAAAGCTTGTTGCATCCTCTTGAGGATTCCAAGATGGCTACTAGTACATAAAGCAATCTTGTTTCTTTTGTAAGGGTGATCAATTATACTATGTAAAGAAAGTTTTGAATATAGGACCGGATTTTCTGAGAAATCTCTGTCAAATTTTATTGATGCAATTAATTTATTAATACAAAATACAAGAACTTCGTTACTATTTTCTAATTGTCTTTGTCTATGGATGTTTTGGTTCTTTTATGTATTAAATTTTAAGGCTTTTTAATGCATTGTTTATAAGGTAGACATAGGGGTTAAGCTTAAGTTCTTTCAAGGAAAGAGTAATTCTTAAGGGAGGCTTCTGGGAATCAATTATCTATATATGAATTTGATGACAAGGATAGTGATTGAAAGAAGGAATGCCAGGCATTTCATTCAAGTTCTTAGTATATTTGTCTTAGTAGGATTCAGTTGATGTAGGGTTTGAATCTGATGCCCAATAAATAAGGCACTAGTTATTGCTTGATTTTCTTGTATCTACCACCAAAAAACTTAAATAATCTATTCATTTATATTTACTGTACTTTTTGAATTGTATTATCTATGTCAAGTACATAGATCTCTATTGTCATGCTTTGTAGAAGCTTTTGAGAAAGGTAAACCCACCTGAGTTTTATACTCTAAGTAGAGAAGGTTTTAAAACCTTAATACCTTAGCATTTGAATTGTGCTAGATGCATTAATTGGGTCTACATGAGTTGTGATTTCATGAGTTTTCTGAATCTTCTATTCATCTACAACTTTAAGTGCTAACAGCTCCTTTTTGTGCATCTTGATCTTTACCTCCAAGTACCTTCAAACTTTTTCCTTACAAGGACCACAAGATTTGATACCAATTATTAGAATTATTTTAGAATAACTGAGAGGGGGGGGGGGGGTGGGGGGGGGCATGAATTAGTTATCCTCAAGTCCATATGTACCAATTGAACTTTTAAACACTTCAACCAACTTAGATCTACTCAACAATCCACTTAGTCTCTATAACATATAACTGGTAACATAATCTTGTAGTCCACTATCCAAAAGTAATCAACTTGCAGAATATAAAACACATCAAATAAAATTCACACAAGTATGACACCAGGATTTAATATGGAAACCCAATCTGGGAAAAACCACCAGTAACATGCTACCAATTTTTCACTCTTCTGAAGTGAGCTCTATGAGGAGCTAACCCTATTAAAGGTTACAAAACACACTATTAGGTGTGGCCGTGTTAAATGATTTAATCACCATGTCAAGAGTGGCCTTGTTAGAGGACTTAAGAATATCCTATTAGGAATGAATGCTAAATGTTTGGCAGCCATTCTATAGCAGTTGTTGTTGCATTCATGAGTATGATTGTCATTGATGTCAACATAGTGATTTACCAAAGACTTGCAGAGAAGTAGATAGAGTTTGGATTAGTGCATATGGGTTATTGTAGTTAGATGTATGAAATGTTGAGGATATACTCTTTGATATGTTATATGTCTATGGTTAAGAGCATAGACAGTAATTCATTTATTCATGGAAGTTATGAGCATTTTGGTGGAAGCAGTATTCAGGCAGTGTTCTAGAGTAATGGTTTGTGGAAATCAAATGATATCTCCTAATCAGGATGGAATATGGTTTTGTGTAGTTAAAGGGAAGTTGAAGACACATTGATAGTGATGTGGATGATAGTGAAAACTTCAAGGTCACACGAGTGAAGATTTATTGTATTTGGAAGCTGACAGTTTTGTGTAATTTTGATGTAGCATGTGGACACTTTTATGTTGTATTTGTATGTCAAATCATTTGTAATTATTTGAGTGTGGTATAAAGGAAGGAATGTATTTCCTTGTTGTAATGTTGTGATATGGAAGTAGTGGTTGTGTGTGATGTTGTATGCATGAAGTGAAGAAAAGAGCTAAGTATGAAAGCGAATTATTGAAGGAAGACATGCGAGGTACATAGATTTGAAACTGAGATATGATGTAACAATGAGTACAGTTTGGAATAGTCAAAGAAGAGGTAACATATTATTTTTGTGAGTAATGCAAAGATTATTTGGATAGTGTGTTTAGTGATCTTATCCTGAAGCTGTTTGGGTAGTGGATCCTTCTGTCTTCCATAACTCTTAACAGGGTTAGAATCTTTTAACAGGGATTCAAAATCTCCTAACAGGGATTCATATGTACTGAATGTACTTCATAAGACTCCTAATAGAGTCCATCCTTTCACAAGAAATATTCCTATTAGTGCATCTTTTGTGGGCATCATTCCCACTGGGGTTTACTCATTGATCAAAAGGTTCCCTAGTCAACATATCTTGTGTCATTGTGTTATTGTGTATGAATATCTTTCTATGGTTGGTAATTATATTGCTTATATGGTTTAATGCTATTAAAGATGACAAAATTTATAATTATCTGATAACTGATTAACCCCCCTCCCTCTTAGTTATCTTGGTGGACTTTAATTTCTAGCAATTGGTATCAGAGCGATAAGTCCTTGAAAAAGAAGTTTAACAACTGAAAGAGATCCATTATGAATTTCAGGAAAGAAAGCCCTAAGTTTGATGGAGTAAATTTTGATAGCTAGAAAGAAAAGATGAAGACACACCTACTATGTTTAGGACCATGTTATTTGTTGATTACAAAGAATGATAAGACTATCATTGAAGAGGACAATCTTGAAACATGTACTGCTAATGAGAGAGATATATTCATGTGTAACATACTTGCAAGAGAAGCACTTTCGATAGCCCTTCTAGAGAATGAGTACAGTCAGGTAAAATATTTGAAAAAATCTCATAGAATTTGGAATGCTTTACACTCTACTTTTGAAGGTGATGAACATGCAAAAAGAGTTAGATTACATAATTGGATATGTGCATTTGAAGATATAAAAATGTTGGAAGATGAATCTATTAGAACCTATATTGGTAGAATGTCAAAAATTATTACAGGTATAAAATCTTGTGGAGGAACAAAGAAAGAGAATGAAGTGATATGGAAAATTCTTAGGACATTGACCCCTGTATTTAAGTAGACAACACAAATGATTGAACAAGTTATACCTTGTACAACAAAATTTACAAGAGAGACTCTTCTTGGAAGATTGGAAGCAATAGAAATGAACATGAGGTTATCAAGAGACTTACCTAAAATGGAGAAAACATTCAGTGCTCTTTGTGTTCACCCTACATTGTCAAGAAGCATCAGTGTGAAATGAGATTATGCTGGTAGCAACAGATCTAGAAATGAAGAAGACAAGAAGACTGAAGAAGGTATTTCCTTGCTTGTGAAAAGATAACCAAATAGTAAGAAAATATTTAAATGTTGGACTTGTCAAGAATATGGTCATTTTGCATCTAAATGTCCTAAGAGAGTTAAAAAGTACAGAAACAATTTCAAACCTAGAAGATCTAAGGAATGTTATTATGCTAATGATGAAGATCTTGAAGCTAGTATAGAAAGAACTTTAAGTGAAAGTGATATTGAGAATAATGATGACATAGGATTTGTAGAAATTAAAGAAGAGAATCCTAAAACTGATGTTAAGGAAGAAAAAGCCTTAGTTTCTCAAGTTGAAAAGAAAGATGATTGGATTATAGATAGTGGTTGCTCACATCATATGACTGGAGACATGAAAAAGTTCATAAAGCTTAATGAATATGATGGAGGAATTGTTAGAGTTGGAAACAATGCACCTTGTTTGATTAAAGGTATAGGATCTATTACTCTTCATGGAAAGACTAATACTGATGATGTTTATTTTGTGGATGGATTGAAACATAATCTTTTGAGTGTTGGACAGTTAGTTTATAAGGGATATCAAGTTTGGTTTACTGAGAAAACTTATGTGATAAAGGATAAAGATGGAAATCTAATTGGAACTGGATCTAGAACCAGAGGTAATGTATTTCAGTTGAATCCTACTGAGATGACATGTTTGATTACTAAAATTGATGATAGTTGGTTATGGCATAGAAGGTTTTGTCATATAAAATTTGATAACATTGTGAAAGTAAGTACTACACTTGCAGTAAGAGATTTGCCTAAAATTATGAAGCCTACTAACATTATTTGCAAAGAATGTGTAATGGCTAAATAGAAGAGAAGTTCTCTTCCCAGTAAGAAGTTTACATCTACAGAGAAGCTCAAGATTGTTCATACAGATTTGAGCAGTTCTACCAAGACTAGAGGATTCTATGGAGAAAGGTACTTTATGATTCTTGTTGATGATTTTACAAGAATGATGTGGATTGCATTTCTTAAAGAAAAATCTGAAGCATTTGATAAGTTTAAGATTTTTAAGAATAAAGTTGAGAATGAATCTGGAAGGAAGATTAAATGTTTGAGATCTGATAGAGGTGGATAATTTAATTCTAGAGAGTTTAACACCTTTTGTGAAAAAAATGGCATTAAGAGATAGTATTCAGCCCCTAGAACACCTGAACAAAATGGCATTGCAGAAAGAAGAAATAGATCAGTGACTAAAGCAGTAAGAGCTATGTTGTTTGATAATGATTTGGCAAAGATATTCTAGAGAGAAGTAGTGAATACAATAGTGTATACAATGAACATAGTACAAATTAGAGCAGACATAGACAAGACACCTTATGAATTATGGTTTCGACATGCACCCTTAGTTAAGTATTTTAGAATTTTTGGAAGCAAATGTTATATAAAGAGAGATGGTGATATTGGAAAGTTTGATCCTAGAAGTGATGAAGGTATATTTCTTGGATATACTTTGAAAAGAAAATCCAATAGATGTTACAATTAAAGAACTAAGACTATTGTTGAAAGCACAAATGTTAATGTTGATGAAAAGCTCAAAATTTAGGAAAGAATGCTTGATTATGAATCAGATGAAGAAGCTCATCCTAAAACTAACACTGGATCTACTGAATTATTTTATGAAATTCACAGTGATTTTTTGAATGAAATCCATAGTGAAGTCATTAAAGAACCTACATCTGAAGTGAGCTATGAGATAGTGACACCTAGCAAGATTTTGTTAAGAAATCATCCTATTGGACAAATTATTGGGAGCATCAAAAGAGGAGCTCTAACTCAAAATAAGGCACAAGAATAGTTATGTTTGATTTCTCAAATTGAACCTAAGACTACTAATGAAGCTTGTGAAGATGAAAGTTCCAGACTAATGCTATGAAAGAAGAACTAGATCAGATTGAAAAGAACAAGACATGGGAACTGGTCCCTAGACCTAAAGACAAGAATGTTATTGGAACTAAATGGATATTCAGAAACAAGATGAATGAACAAGGAGAAGTAGTAAGAAACAAAGAAATATTGGTACATGTAAGAGTTACTCACAGCAAGAAGGAATTGACTATGAAGAAACCTTTGCACTTGTTGCAAGAATTGAAAAAGTAAGAATGTTTTTGGCATATGCAGCTTATTGTTAGAAAGTAAAGTCCACCAAGATAACTGAGAGGGGGGGGGGGGGGGGTGAATCATTTATCAGATAATTATAAATTTTATCATCTTCAATAGCATTAAACCATATAAGCAATATAATTACCAACCATAGAAAGATATTCATACACAATAACACAATGACACAAGATATGTTGACTAGGGAACCTCTTGATCAAAGAGTAAACCCCAGTGGGAATGATGCCCATAAAAGATGCACTAATATGAATATTCCTTGTGAGAGGATGGACTCTATTAGGAGTCTTATGAAATACATTCAATACATATGAATCCCTGTTAAAAGATTCTAACCTTGTTAAGAGTTATAGAAGATAGAAGGACCCACTGCCCAAACAGCTTCAGGGTAAGATCACTAAACACACTATCCAAATAATCTTTGCATTAATCAATAGAATAATATGTTACCTCTTCTTTGACTATGCCAAACTACACTCACTATTACATCAGATCTCAATTTCAGATCTCTATACTTCGCATATCTTGCTTCACAATTTCACTCTCATACTTAGCTCTTTTCTTCACTTCATACATACCACATCACACATCATCACTAAAGCTAAATTCCAATTACATATCAAAAATGAAATCCATTCCTTCCTTTATACCACACTCAAATAATTACAAATGATTTGGCATACAATTACAAAATAAAAGTTTCCACACGCTACACCAAAATTACATAAAACTGTCAGCTTCCAAATATAAGAAATCTTCACTTGTGTGACCTCAAAGTCTATGCTATCATCTATGTCACTATCAATGTGTCTCTAACTTCCCTTTAACTATGCAAAACTAGATTCCATACCGATTAGGAGATATCATCTGATTACCACAAACCACTACTCAAGAACATTGCCTGAACACTACTTCCACCAAAATGATCATAACTTCCATGAATCAATGAATTACTATTTGATCTCTTAACCATAGACATATGACATATCAAATAGTATAACCTCAACATTGCATAGCTCTAACTATAATAACCCATGTGCTCTAATCCAAACTCTATCTGCTTCTCTGCAAGTCTTCGGTAAATCATTGTGTTGACATCAATGACAATCATAGTCATGAATGCAACAACAAATGCTATAGAATGGCTACTAAATACTTTATCATTCATTCCTAACAATCTACCTCATTGGAATTGATGGCAACATAGATGAAAAACATCCAATGTTCCAAAAATCCAATGCTACAACACTGCTTCTTCAAATCTTCTTCATCAATCAAATCTTGCTTCGTTATCCTGTTCAGTTCTCTCCAGTAAGAGTCTCATATTGTTTTTCATGCATACCTCTCCCCCATTGACATCAATGATAGAAATTCCATCACTAAGTCAACAAAAACTCAATGTCAAAAGACACTTTTTAGAAAATACATTTACTAGAGTCCTCATGACTCAGCTCAAATACACATACTCCCCCATAGAGGAATTACCAACATCCAGTCCAAAAGAAAGATAAGTCTCATATACCACTAGACGGATGCAACCAATTGCATTACTTCTCAAAAGTAGGTTGGGGCATAACCCCAAGCATACCTCTTAGATACTCAAATGTATCCTTAGGCAAAGGCTTTGTGAATATATCTGCTATCTACTCCTTTGTACTTATGTACTCAAGTCTGACTTCTTTTTCAACAACTTTCTCTCTTACAAATTGATACTTAATCTCTATATGCTTTGTCTTAGAATGTAAAATAGGATTCTTAGACAGACTAACTATACTGGTGTTATAACAATGTATAACAATAGGTTCAACAAATTTTATTCCAATATCCTTCAGCATCTGCTTCATCCAAATTATCTGATTACAATTGTTTGCTACTGCTACATATTCTTCTTCTACTGTGCTTTGTGAGATACAATTCTCCTTCTTGCTTAGCTAAGAAACTAATCTTCCTCCAAGGAAAAATGCTCCTCCACTAGTGCTTTTCTTATCATCAACACTGCCTCCCCAATCAACATCTGTATATGCAAATAGGGTAAAATCATCAAAATTTTCATACCATAATCCATAGTCCATTGTGCCTCTTAAATATCTCAGTATCCTCTTTACTGCTGCATAATGTGATTCTCTAGGTTCATCTTGAAATCTTGCTACAATTCCAACTAAATGTGCTATATCAGGTCTTGTATGAGTGAAATACTACAATCCTCCAATCATAGATTTGTATTTCTTCTATTCTACTGCATGAGTCTCATCTATGCTAGATAACTTATGTCCAGTCACCATAGGTGTTCCAACTAGTTTACAATCCTCCATTCCAAATCTTTTCAACAAGTCATTCAGGTACTTTGTCTAACTTAGAAAGATACCATCATTGTTTTGTGTTATTTGTAATCCCAAAAAGTATTTCATTTCACCAATCATACTCATTTCAAATTCAATCTTCATCTTCACTTCATTAGCAAATTTGTCACTAGCTTCATCTTCTCCTCCAAAGATAATGTCATCAACAAAAATAACTATAACTAACAAACCATTTTCAATTTCTTTTGTGTAAAGATTGCTATCAGATGTACCTTTTATAAATCCCAACTTTAACAAATACATATCCAATCTTGCATACCAAGTTCTAGGTGCTTGTTTAAGTCCATATAAAGCTTTCTTTAATTTACATACCATGTCTCCTTCTTGAGTTAAGGGAAAACCTTCAAGCTTCTCAATGTAGACTTCTTCCAATTCTTCATTCAGAAATGTTGAATTCACATCCATCTAATACACTTTGAATTTCTTGTAAGCTGCATATGCCAAAAACATTCTTACTACTTCAATTCTTGCAACAGGTGCAAAAGTCTCTTCATAGTCAATTCCTTCTTGTTGTGAGTAACCCTTACATACCAATCTTGCTTTGTTTCTTACTACTTCTCCTTGTTCATTCATCTTATTTCTGAATACCCATTTAGTTCCAATAACATTCTTGTTTTTATGTATAGGAACCAATTCCCATGTCTTGTTCTTTTCAATTTGATCTAGTTCTTCTTTCATAGCATTAGTCCAACTTTCATCTTCACAAGCTTCATTAGTAGTCTTAGATTCAATTTGAGAAATCAAACATAACTGTTCTTGTGCCTTATTCTAAGTAAGAACTCCTCTTTTGATACTCCCAATAATCTATTCAAAAGGATGATTCCTTAACAAACTCTTGCTAGGTGTCACTGTCTCAGATCTCTCTTTAGATGTAGGTTCTTCAATAACTTTAATGTGGATTTCATTCAACAAATCACTGTCAGTTTCATAAAACAATTTAGTAGTTGTAGTATTAGGCTTAGGATGAGCTTCTTCATCAGATTCATAATCAAGCATTCTTTCCTAAATTTTGAACTTTTCATCAACTTTAACATTTACACTCTCAACGATAGTCTTAGTTCTTTTATTGAAACATCTATATGCTTTGCTTTTCAAAGAATATCCAAGAAATATGCCTTCATCACTTCTAGGATCAAACTTTCCAATATCATCATCTCTCTTTATATAACATTTGCTTCCAAAAATTCTAAAATACTTAATTGAGGGTGCATGTCCAAACCATAATTCATAAGGTGTCTTGTCTGTGTCTACTCTGATTTGTACTCTGTTCATTCTAAATACTGCTATGTTCACTACTTCTCTCCAGAATATCTTTTCCAAAATATTTTCAAACAACATAGCTCTTGCTACTTCAGCCACTGATCTGTTCCTTCTTTCTGCAATGCCATTTTGTTCAAGTGTTCTAGGAGCTAAATACTATCTTTTAATGCCATTTTCTTCACAAAAGTTGTTAAAATCTCTAGAAGTAAATTCTCCACCTCTATCAAATCTTAAACATTCAATCTTCATTCCAAATTCATTCTCAACTTTATTCTTAACAATCTTAAACTTATCAAATGCTTCAGATTTTTCTTTAAGAAATGCAATCCACATCATTCTTGTAAAATCATCAACAAAAATCATAAAATACCTTTCTCCATAGAATCCTCTAGTCCTGGTAGGACCGCTCAAATCTATATGAACAATCTCCAAATTCTCTGTAAATGTAAACTTCTTAATAGGAAAAGAACTTCTCTTCTATTTAGCCATTACACATTCTTTGCAAATCATGTTAGTAGGCTTCATAATTCTAGGTAAATCTCTTACTGCAAGTGTAGTACTTACTTTCACAATGTTATCAAAGTTTATATGACAAAACCTTCTATGCCATAGCCAACTGTCATCAATTTTAGTAATAAGACATGTCATCTCAGTAGGATTCAACTGAAATACATTACCTCTAGCTCTAGATCCAGTTCCAACTAGATTTCCATCTTTATCCTTTATCACACAAGTTTTCTTATTAAACCAAACTTGATATCCCTTATCAACTAACTGTCCAACACTCAAAAGATTATGTTTCAATCCATCCACAAAATAAACATCATCAGTATTAGTTTTTCCATCAAGAGTAATAGATCCTATACCTTTAATCAAACAAGGTGCATTGTTTCCAACTCTAACTACTCCACCATCATATTCATTCAACTTTATGAACTTTTTCATGTCTCTAGTCATATGATGTGAACAACCATTATCTATAATCCAATCGCCTTTCTTTTCAACTTGAGAAACTAAGGCTTTTTCTTCCTTAACATCAGATTTAGGATTTTCTTCTTTAATTGCTACAAATCCTATGTCATCATTATTTTTAGTATCACTTTCACTTAAATTTCTTTCTATACTAGCTTCAAGATCTTCATCATTAGCATAATAACATTCTTTAGATCTTCTAGGTTTTAAATTGCTTCTATACTTTTTAACTCTCTTAGGACATTTAGATGCAAAATGACCATATTCTTGACAAGTCCAACATTTAAAAATTTTCTTACCATTTGGTTCTCTTTTCACAAGCAAGGAAATACCTTCTTCAATCTTCTTGTCTTCTTCATTTCTAGATCTAGTACTACTAGTATAATCTCCACTCGCACTGATACTTCTTGACAAAGTAGGGCGAACACTAAGAGCACTGAATGCTGTCTCCATTCTAGGTAAGTCTCTTGATAATCTCAAGTTCATTTCTGCTACTTCCAATCTTCCAAGAAGAGTCTCTCTTGTAAATTTTGTTGTACAAGGTATCACTTGTTCAATCATCTATGTTGTCTACTTAAATACAGAAGTCAATGTCCTCATAATATTCCATATCACTTCATTCTCTATCTTTGTTCCTCCACAAGATTTTATACCTGAAATGATCTCTGACATTCTACCAATATAACTTCTAACAGATTCATCTTCCAACATTCTTATATCTTCAAATGCATATATCCAATTATGTAAACTAACTCTTTTTGCATGTTCATCACCTTCAAAACTAGAGTGTAAAGCATTCCAAATTTTAGGAAATTTTTTCAAATATTTTACCTGACTGTACTCATTCTCTGGTAGTGTTGTCAAAAGTTCTTCTCTTACAAGTATGTTACACATGAATAGATCTCTCTCTTCCGCAATACATATTTCAATATTGTCCTCTTCAATGATAGTCTTATTATTCTTTGTAATCAACCAATAACTTGGTCCTAAACATAATAGGTCTATCTTCATCTTTTCTTTCCAGCTATCAAAATTTACTCCATCAAACTTAGGGCTTTTTTTCCTAAAATTTTCCATGGATCTCCTTAAGTTGTTGACCTTCTCTTTCAAGGACCTGTTGCTCTAATACCAATTGTTAGAAAGTAAAGTCCACCAAGATAACTGAGAGGGGGGGGGGGGTGAATCAATTATCACATAATTATAACTTTTATCATCTTCAATAGCATTAAACCATATAAGAAATATAATTACCAACCATAGAAAGATATTCATACACAATGACACAATGACAGAAGATATGTTGACTAGGGAACCTCTCGATCAAAGAGTAAACCCCAGTGGGAATGATGCCCACTAAAGATGCACTAATATGAATATTCCTTGTGAGAGGATGGACTCTATTAGGAGTATTATGAAATACATTCAGTACATATGAATCCATATTAGGAGATTTTAAATCCATGTTAAAAGATTCTAACCCTGTTAAGAGTTATAGAAGACAGAAGGACCCACTGCCCAAACAACTTCAGGGTAAGATCACTGAACACAATAATCTTTGCATTACTCAATAGAATAATATGTTACCTCTTTTCTAACTATGCCAAACCACACTCACTGTTACATAAGATCTCAATTTCAGATCTTTGTACTTCGCATATCTTCCTTCACAATTTCGCTCTCATACTTAGCTCTTTTCTTCACTTCATGCATACCACATCACACATCATCACTAAAACTACATTTCAATTACATATCAAAAAGGAAATACATTTTTTCCTTTATACCACACTCAAATAATTACAAATGAGTTGGCATACAATTACAAAATAAAAGTTTCCACACGCTACACCAAAATTACATAAAACTATCAGCTTCCAAATACAATAAATCTTTACTCGTGTGACCTCAAATTTTGCACTATCATCCACATCACTATCAATGTGTCTCCAAATTCTATTTAACTGTGAAAAACTAGATTCCATCCCGATTAGGAGATATCATTTGATTACCACAAAGTGCTACTTAGGAACACTGCCTGAACACTGCTTCTAGCAAAATGATCATAACTTCCATGAATCAATGAATTACTATCTATGCTCTTAAACATAGACATATGACATATCAAATAGTATAACCTCAACATTGTATATCTCCAATTGCAATAACCCACGTGCGCTAATCCAAACTCTATCTTCTTCTCTGTAAGTCTTCGGTAAATCACTGTGTTGACATTAATGACAATCATAGTCATGAATGCAACAACAACTGCTACAGAATGGCTGCCAAACACTTTAGCATTCATTCCTAACACTTACAATAAATTCAAAGTATATCAGATGGATGTGAAGTCAGCATTTCTGAATGGAGAATTTGAAGAAGAAGTCTACATTGAGCAACCTGAAGGTTTTCCCTTAACTCAAGAAGGAGACATGGTATGTAAATTGAAGAAAGCTTTATATGGACTTAAACAAGCACCTAGAACTTGGTATGCAAGAATGGATAAGTATTTGTTAAAATTGGGATTTATAAAAGGTACAACTGATAACAATTTGTATACAAAAGAAATTGAAAATGGTTTCTTGGTTATAGTTATTTTTGTTGATGACATTATCTTTGGAGGAGAAGATGAAGCTAGTGAAAAATTTGCTAATGAAATGAAAACTAAATTTGAAATGAGTATGATTGGTGAAATGAAATACTTTTTGGAATTACAAATAACACAAAACAATTATGGTATCTTTGTAAGTTAGACAAAGTACCTAAATGACTTTTTGAAAAGATTTGGAATGGAGAATTGTAACCTAGTTGGAACACCCATGGTGACTAGACATAAGCTATCTAGCACAGATGAGACTCTTGTAGTGGAATAGAAGAAATAGAGATCTATGATTGGAGGATTGTAGTATTTCACTCATACAAGACCTAATATAGCACATTTAGTTAGAATTGTAGCAAGATTTCAAGCTGAACCTAGATAATCACATTATGTAGTAGTAAAGAGGATATTGAGATATTTAAGAAGCACAATGGACTATGGACTATGGTATGAAAAATCTGATGATTTTACCCTATGTGCATATACAAATTCTGATTGGGGAGGCAGTGTTGATGATAAGAAAAGCACCAGTGGTGGAGCATTTTTCCTTGGAGGAAGATTAGTTTCTTGGCTAAGGAAGAAGCATAATTGTATCTCACAAAGCATAGCAGAAGTAGAATATGTAGTTGTAGAAAACAATTGTAACCAGATAATTTGGATGAAGCAAATGCTAAAGGATATTGGAATAAAATTTGTTGAACCTATTGTCATACATTATGATAACACCAGCACAGTTAGTATGTCTAAGAATCATGTATTACATTCTAAGACAAAGCATATAGAGATTAAGTATCATCTTGTAAGAGAGAAAGTTGCTAAAAAAGAAGTCAAACTTGAGTACATAAGTACAAAGGAGTAGATAGAAGATATATTCATAAAGCCTTTGCCTAAGGATACATTTGAGTATCTAAGAGGTATGCTTGGGGTTATGCCCTAGCCTACTTTTGAAAAGTGATGCAGTTGGTTGCATCCATCTAGTGGTATATGAGCCTTATCTTTCTTCTGGACTAGATGTTGGTACTTCCTCTATGGGGGAGTATGTGTATCTGAGCTGAGTCATGAGGACTCCAGTGAATGTATTTTCTAAATAGTGTCTTTTGACATTGAGTTGTTGTTGACATAGTGATGAAATTTTTGTGATTGATGTTAATGGGGGAGAAGTATACATGAAAAACCATCTGAAACATCTATTGGAGAGAACTGAATAGGATAACAAAGCAAGATTTGATTGATGAAGAGGATTTGAAGAAGTAGTGTTGCAGTATTAGATTTTTGGAACATTGGATGTTTTTCATCTATGTTTCCATCAATGCCAATGGGGGAGATTTTTAGGAATGAATGCTAAATGTTTGGAAACCATTCTATAGTATTTTTTGTTTCATTCATGACTATGATTGTCATTGATGTCAACATAGTGATTTACCGAAGACTTGCAGAGAAGTAGAAAGAGTTTGGATTAGCGCATGTGGGTTATTACAGTTGGAGTTATGTGATGTTGAGGATATAATCTTTGATATGTTATATTTCTATGGTTAAGAGCACAGATAGTAATTCATTAATTCATGGAAGTTATGAGCATTTTGGTGGAAGCAGTATTTAGGCAGTGTTCCTGAGTAGTGGTTTGTGGAAATCGGATGATGTCTCCTAATCAGGATGGAGTCTACTTTTTTGTAGTTAAAGGGAAGTTGAAGACACATTGATAGTGATGTGGATGATAGCACAAACTTTGAGGCCACATGAGTGAAGATTTATTGTATTTGGAAGCTGACAGTTTTGTGTAATTTTGATATAACATGTGGAAACTTTTATGTTGTATTTGTATGCCAAATCGTTTGTAATTATTTGAGTGTGGTATAAAGGAAGGAATGTATTTCCTTGTTGTAATTTTGTTTTGATATGGAAGTAGTGGTTGTGAGTGATGCTATATGCATGAAGTGAAGAAAAGAGCTAAGTATGAAAGCAAATTTGTGAAGGAAGACATGAGAGGTACATAGATCTGAAATTGAGATCTGATGTAACAGTGAGTGCAGTTTGGCATAGTTAAAGAAGAGGTAACATATTATTCTATTGATAATGCAAAGATTATTTTGACAGAGTGTTCAGTGATCTTACGCTAAAGCTGTTTGGGCAGTGGGTCCTTCTGTCTTGCATAACTCTTAACAGGGTTAGAATCTTTTAACAAGGATTCAAAATCTCCTAACAGGGATTCATTTGTACTAAATTTATTTCATAAGACTCCTAACAAAGTCCATCCTTTTAGAAGGAATATTCATATTAGTGCATCTTTTGTGGGCATCATTCCCACTAGGGTTTACTCTTTGATCAAGAGGTTCCCTAGTCAACATATATTGTGTCATTGTGTTATTGTGTATGAATATCTTTCTATGGTTGGTAATTATATTGCATATATGGTTTAATGTTGTTGAAGATGATAAAATTTATAATTTTCTGATAACTAATTCACCCCCACCCCCCCCCTCTCAGTTATCTTGGTGGACTTTACTTTCTAACATATCCCATTAGAATGTCACCCTAATTAAAGGATTTAGAAATGACTATTAGGTCAACCTTGATTAAAGGATTTCAACTCATACAATGGTTAGAAAGTAACAATAGATTTTGATTTGATACATACAACTCACTTTGAAAATATAGATCCAATGTAGCTCATATGTTGATCTACTAATTGGCCTTCATTATCATCTCCATCTCTATTATTCTTGGAAACCCTTCAAGCAATCACCACTTCACAACTCTTCTCATCTCTTCATAATTATTCTCAGCCTTCTTCTTAGGTTCACCAATCAACAGAATCAACCTCTCACATAACCTACAATTAGATCATCCTTATACTTTTTTAATTAGGTAGCTTGATCTTTTGCCGCTTAATTATCTCTGTAGATCTTAGGTTTACACCAAATTAATCAAATCCTTCAAACATTTCATTCTCCCTCTAACCTTCTAGATACTTCTAAAAAATTCTCCTTGAATCCATGCATAAAATGGTTTACCATGCATTAAATACTCTAGGTCATTCATTCTTATCTTCAACGTATTTTACATATTCCAAGAATTCAACTCTGTCAGCTAGGAATCTTAATCCCTTCATAAAATGTAAAATACTGACACTCAGTCATCACTATTTTCTTCTTCTTGGTCTTCACTGGATAACTCTATCATCGCTAAGACTATTCTTCTTGGCAATCATTGTCTTCTCTTGGTTATTACTGATACTCGGTAATTACTGATGCTTGGTCAACATTATATTTTCTTAGCTTATACTGGTGCTTGGTCAACAATACCATCACTCGGCTTATACTTAAGTTCCTTAATCTTCTTCTCTTTTGCTCAGTCAATACTATGCTTTCAGACTTTCTTTCCTTATTTATTCCATGCTTCAAACCAACTGACTTCTTCACTTAGTGTTATAGATAAACAACACATTACCTTAGAAATGTGCCAACTAATCAAGTACCCATTGTAGTTTCTCATAACTCAACCTTTCACTAGGTCTTCTTATTATTTGCTATTTTCAAATCCTCTTCATCAATCAAATGATATAGCACTCTACTAGAAAGAAACTATCTCACCAATTAAGGTCTAACATAAATGACAATATAAAAATAGTTTCAATTGTAGTTTCCAACAATCTTCACTTTCTAGAAACCATAGTTGAATCCATAAAAGGTAGCAATAGTAACTTTATGTTCCATTGAATCTCCCTGAGTGGTTAGGCTCAATATCTATGAACCAAAGCTCTACTAACAATTGTTGAGTGTCCCAGATGACTCAAAAGATAGGAGGTGAATCAATTATAGATTAAAATATTTATGGATTTCACAAATTTGGATCCAATATATTAATTCTTTAACCACTCAACCAATTAGAATGTAAACATGAATAAGAAAACACATGAGATCATACACAATGAACACTTTATTTTTACATGGAAACCTCAAGATGGGAAAACCCATAGATAAGCCAATTTTAATGAATAAAAAAATTGGTTAAGAGGATTTTTACTTAAGGAGGCTCACTTCCATAATTCTCAATGTAGGTGGGTTCCTTGATTAGAAGAGCTCACTACCCTTAGAAAGAAGAGTGAAAGGGAAATCCACCATTGAAGTACAACTACCAAAATAAACCCTTATCTCACTTTCTATGGTGTCTAATATTAATAGCACACACACTCTTCTCACAACCTAACTTCATGCTTTTTCATAACCTTTTATAATAGCTGACATAATTTATTTTCAAACAACTTCCATACCATTCCAACATAATCACCCTCTTATTTATATTTATCTTCAAAACATGAAATCACTAAGTCATCCATCAAAATATAATTTTAAATAGTTCCAAACTAAACATTCTTGTGGGTCATGAATAAAAAGTGGACCACACCACACACACTACCTCTACCAAAACACACGTTACCCAAATGCCACAATAACCAAAGCCCAAGAAGAAATAACACCACTAAAAATCATGCCTTCAAATGACACCAACTTGACCCAAAAATGGAATATTAAAAGTTAAAGCATTGAGTCATATGAAACCAAATCACCAATACCATATTCATAACAATAGAGAATTATGAATGACTATCAAACATAAGAATCACTAAATACCTCACCAGAAAACATTTTCTAGAGCACCAACCTTATGGAGCACTAGCCTCCAGACCAATAGATCCTCAAAATCACATTTGTAACATATCATAAATGTTGAGCAAAAACCAACCACCAAAACAATATTTGTACATCAGTGACAACCATACTAACACATTAAATCTCTAATGATGACAATAACAAAAACAAAAACAAAAAAAAAACTTCCCCTTTTAACAAGTATGATCTTTGTTGATGAGACTTTTGTGACAGTCTCACCAAGAGGGGAACAACTATTACCGGGTACCAAAGTACCGACCAACTTCTCTTGAAGAGGTTTTCCAGAGGGTAAACCCACGTTGCCTCTAAGATCCTAATTGTCAGGTCATGATGGTGTGAGAAAGGGGTCAGTTGGATGTGTGACTATTTGATTTTAAGGGGCCTGTTGGTTTGTACTCATGAATCTTCGAAGAGGCATTTGACATATAGGATTCCTTGCAAGGAGTGATTCTAAGAATAAAGAAACATAAAAAGGTAGAATAGGGTTAGTAAGTTCATCTACTTATAGTCACACTAGTACAACATTCCAACATCAATAATGCTCAAGCATAATCATCAATTGAAACATAAGTTAGTACTGAAAAATGACAATGTTTCACTAATCTAGAGAACTTTGAGAAAAAGACATTGAAATCATACAACATGAAAATGATTCGCCGAATTAGAGAAGAAGAACACTACAAGTATGGTACCAGAAGTGATCTTTATTTCTTCATCAACTCATAAGAGGCCAGCATTAGTGGTTGATACATTCATGGCTCTTAGGGAGCATTTAGAGAACATGAAAATTACTGAAAAAATCCAAATGATTCATAACATAGCTCAAGCATAACATGGACAATAAAATCATCAATTTCATCGACCCTTGATTAGGCATCACACTTCTAATTTATAGACATCCTACTCCTTCCTTAGGGTTTTGAAGCCTAATTATTCCAATAAATTACAATATTTATAGCTAGTACTACCTACACTATCATAAATGTGACATTATTTTATAATATTCGAAATAGGAAAAGAAGAGAAAAAGGGGAAAGAATAAATAATTATGCATGAAAGAATAAAGAATTTGGTGAAAAGGTCCTCAACATGCTCAACCAAGCGTGTGAAGATGACCTATCCTATATAGGTGCTTTGGAAATCTTACTCCATAAATTTGGTGATGACTTTGTGTCCCCACGTCCATGTTGTCATAAATACTAGAGCAACACCTTGAAACTTGCAATAGTGCACCCAATCTTTCACAATCTACTTGTTATCCATGATCTGATTGCACCTCTTTGACATCTAAAAAATCTCTAACACAGGGGCCCCAAGCGATGGTTGGTTAGCCCTACTTTGAACACCAACCTAGACCATTGCTTGCAAAACAAGTCTAGAGTTCTAGCCTTTGGGGCCTTATTTCATGGAAAGAAAGAATTTTGAGTTCACGGGAAGGGAAAAGTCCTAGAACCTAGAGAATTTAGGACTCCTTAAACTTCTGGAAGGCCTCCAACACTTCCACTATACCCTCCTCATCTACCTCTGTGAGGTAGTCCATATGGCTCATGGCATCCTTTAGATGATCCCATACATCTCCTACCTTTGTCTTTAACTTGGAGGTAGTCTCAGCTGCATCATGGGCTTCGAGCACTAGTTGGGAGATTTCACCAAGGACAAAACTATCAAAATATCCACAAGTTAGGAATTGTGCCCTAGTCTACTCATAAAACTTTTCTAAGACCTTATCAATAGGAAGGCCTGCCCCCAGGTAAATTGGGTCAACTCTGACCACATGTAGGATAAAAGTTTGATATTGAGCCAACAAGGCCTAAATTTTTACCCAATGTTCCTCTAAGACCTTAACTAGTTGCTTTCTTGTCTCTACATGAAATGCAATTCTAGAGTACTAGGTCTTCAAAAATTGAGATGACCTACTATTTAGAATTATTTCCTCTATTATTTATTCTTCTCCTAGATTCAACATTTCTCTTAGGTTGTCCTTCCATTGATCATACTTTTCCTCTTGATATTTCCATGTGGAAAAAACATTATGAGCCTCATTCCTAGTATATTGGGCTTCATACAGTGTTGGAAGGGATTCAATCAGGAATTTCTAGACTCCTTCCAACTGATCATCTATCTATCCATCCACCGCGAGCACCTTCCTTTTCATCACCCAAAGTGTGTCAATATCTCCCTAGGGAAGAAACATTCTAGAAGTGGAGGCTTTGGGCATTGTGAATGAGAGTGGAGATGCCATTTCTATTAAGATTTTCTAGAGATTTAACTCTGAAGCTTGAATCTCTTTATTTTACTGATACTCCTTTTCATACCTTGCCTGAATGATCTGACTAGTATCATCTAGGAGCTCTAGTTCTCCTCTCCAGTCTCATCGACCTAGGGGAATCTTAGTTATTACATAGTCCTCAGGGAGCACCTATGATTCCTCTCTATTTGGTGGTGGGGAGGCAACTAATGTAATGATTCCTCCATCTAGGGATTTCTTGGTTGTATTTAATGTCCTATCCCTTTTGGACTTCTTTGGGACCTATTGCTCTGCTAGCATATCTTCCAGTGAAAGGGGAGTGAATGTTTCTATAATTCTCTTTCTCCCCCATGATTCAATCATCCATGAGGTGGACCCTGACCACTTCCTATTATTACCTTGGGGTTAATGGGATCCTTAGTGGGTCCTTTCTCTAATTCTTCCATCAAAATTTCTTCAGCGCTTCTGCTGGGATTATTTTTAGCATCCTTGAGAATATCTACATTATCTTCGGGAAAATATTGTGCTAATGGGGTTTTCAGAGGGGTCTGATTGACATGGACCTCCTCAATTTCTTTCTCTAGAGGTTCTTTTTCACCTACTTGGTTTATGAGCTCATCTTGGTTCTCCATTTGAGAAGGGGGAATGGTCCTTGAGGGTACGGTTGTTCTTGAAGGTCCAGTTTCCTCAATGACCAAAGGTTGTTCTCTAGTCTCCATATTTCCTTCTTGTTCTTTTCTTCTTTCTTCTTTTTCCACATTGGTAGCCTCTTCCTCCCTCCAACTTTTGGCTCTATCTTCTATCGGAGGTGGAAGATCTTCCCTCTCCCTTTCTTCTTCCTCTGGGATTTAGATCTCATCATCTTATTCTTCGGTGACCCCTACTGCTTCAACTTCCTTAGCCTCCTAGTTGATGTCAATATTCTATTCTGGAGCATTCACGACTACTTCTTTCTCTACAGCATGATGCATGCTTCCGTACTCGCCGATGTGGAAGAAGTCATCAACATTAGTTAGGGAAATCTTTGGTGGATCTTCGGGGGTGTTGGTGATTGCCAGGTAGGATGGGAGCTCCAGGACCTCAATTTATTACTTGGGCTCCAGACTTGGTTCTAGGGAGGACCAACAAGCCTTATGTTTATTTTTCCTTTTGAGGGCCATTTCGGCAGTAGCTACGACCATTCCCTCATCCTCTAGGAGGAGCATGCCAAATGAGGTGGACATAGATGGAGATGAGGTAGTTAGAGCTTGGAAACCTAGGGGAACAACATAAAGACCATATGTGACTTCAGACTTTGCTACGTCTTGTAGTTTTTTGGATCTTTCTACTTGATCATCCAACTCTTGCATCAAAATTTTGGAGGCTGAGATGAATCACCCACTTTTTGTTTTCCTTGGGCTTGAGTACTCCCCCTTTTCTGGGGTACCAAAGTACCTGTTGTCCTTAGATCTTTGTCCAAGAGGACACTCTTCACACAAAATTTATTGAAATGAGTGTTTATTTTCTCAATCATTGTCCTAGTTATGGAGTTGATGCTTAACAATTCTGGGGTGTCCCAATCTACCAGAGGAATATTCACCTTATCAACTCTTATTTCTTTAAACTCAGGGTCCTCAAATGGCCCCTTATCTAAAAATTTTGGAGAAAACATTCAGAGACCCAATTGGTTCATCATGCCTTTAGAAATCCTCACATATTTTCTCTTCCAGATGTCGAAGTCATCTTGGCAATCTTCCTAGAATTCCTCCATGTGTGGTTCATGGGGTTGGGCCCCCCAGGGCATTGCTTTCTTAAGGTGACCCCTTGGTTTGTAATTCTGGCACCGGAGTGGGAATTTTCCAAGGTTGAGACTACTTAATTCATTTTCATCTTCCTTGGAAGTTGTGATGAAGCAGGTGTACTTTTTGCACTTGATGGGGAAGGAGAGCGAGGTGAACTACTTTGATGACAACAAAGTGTGCAAGCACAAGATCTGTTAGCAAAACTCTAGCAAGACTATTTTATCGCCACAATGCCTCAACAATAGAAATGGTTCACCTGAGAAACCCATGATGCAAATGTAAGTGAACTATGAAAATTGGATGAAATAACACCCCCATGGTGCAATCATTCCCATTAATTCTTGAGACAGTCTGAAGCCTACATCACTAGTCAATGCTTTAATTCCATTATATAGAAAAGTATCATTGACCCTACAAAAATGTTGGAAGCATTCATCCCATTGGATTTGAGGGAAATACTTCCATGAGGTGGATTGGCCTACTTGTGTCCCTAGGATGCCAACTATAGTCAAACCCTAGACTCCTCCATACTATTGGGCCAAGGACCACAGTACAAATGAAGTCATGAAAATTTATTGTCCTCCACCTTCCTCATTTGTACATCTAGGTGGTTGGAGACAATGGCTTTCCAATCAAAACACAACTTATTGTTGGTTATGCAAAATAGGAAGTAGTACATCCATGGAGAGAACTCTCGGGCATGGGGTTTCCCAAAAATCTTGCACAAGTATATTATTCCCACCTGTATTGGCTCTTTGAAGTTAGTGCGGGGAATATCCATCTTCATCTTTTTAAAGTCCTTTTGGGGTTTTTACAACCATGAACTATTTAGATGACATTGAGAAGCTTCTTGCACATTTGTGTATTGCTATAGTGAAGAGACCTTGGTCATGAAGACAACATCCTTAAAGTACAGGATCCTCCAGATTGCGACAATGGTGTCCTGATCCAAGGAGGAAATGGGAACCCCATTGGATAGCATGGAAGCTCTAATGAAAGAATTGTAATTTCTAGCCATGAGCAGGATCAACTATGGGGCTTGCACTGATTGAGGGAAGAAAGCTGCTTGCATAATTATGGAAGCAGATAAATTGATTAATAATGGGTCACCGATCTTTTTTAGTTGCTACATTGTCTATTGCAACCTTTTCAGTTTGGCCCAAGTGCCAAAATCTATATCTGAAATCTCTTTGAGAGATGTCTCTACCCAAGACCCATGAATAATACCATCTTTCTTATACTTCATGACAAGAGGAAGCTTTTCCAAAGCCTTCATAGCTTTGGCCTTTTTCGCTATGTTGGAAAATGAACTTGGGAGCTCCAGGCTTCCGAGAGGGGATCCAAGTGTTGCCATCTTCTGAAGTTATTTCCTGCGAGACTAGACAACTGTTAGAACACAATGTAAATATATTAAGGATATCTCTGAGGTCCATAATTCTGGACATCATTTATTTTTTGGAATACTGAAAGTATAATGGATAGTTGATGTGACACTCATCCTTAATGATAGGTCATATCCAAGGTGGGTAATCATACATTTATGCGTACAGAGTCATTTTATTTATGTTTCCAACTGGCATGATAGATAGGACATGAATTAATATTATTAAAATTACATTAAACACTAATTCATGGGAGAAATTGGGTACAATTATATTGCATGTGGTGGGAAAATTAGTGGCAACTATACTAGGGTCTGTCACCCTGCCATTTGGGACTTGAGGTGGTGACATGATGCCCTACCATCATCAGGCGTGGCTCACTAGAAAAGGGACATGCAACTAGCTTAATTAGTGTCTAAACCTCTAGAAGATGGTTATCATTTTGAACATGGCCTATAGGGCCTCGTAAAGAATTCAATCTAACAACACTAATCTCATAATAAAAAATTGACAACCCCTGGTTTGACCCCCCCAACACACAAAGGCTACATTCTAACGTTGTTGGGCTCATTCCAAGGATGAAACCAGAGTTGAGTCAAAAATTGAATCCCACATGCACGAACTTCCTAAATACTAGACACTTTACATATTCACATTATACACACTAATTTACAGGAGGTGCAAGGGACAAAACTCCTACACCTAAGACCACAACACACAAAACTGTTCAAACATCTACATAGAATTATAGAGGGAGTGGGAAAATGCCAAATGAAAACAAAAAGAAATTAAAAAAAAACTCACGTGATGACTAGCCAGCACCTCAAACCAACCCTATTTATAAGGTGAGGCCATTGGCACAAACTAGAGCCCACAAAGGGCAATGAAAAATACACAAGGACAAAAGACACAAACCAAAGAAAAAGAGCAGAAATAAAAACAAAAAAGGAGAATTTGAGGCTTGCCTACCTGAGAGAAGATGAAAGCAAAGAAATTGAAGCATGAACACTCGCTTGTCTTATAGAGAACTCAAATCACCACCTCATCCACCCAGGGATGTCCACCTTAACACTGGAGCAAACTGTCGCAAAAATACTACCTTCAAAACAAGCTAAGATAATTCACTCATGAAAAGCTCCTCAGAAATATATCTCTTAGGAAGGTAGAAATATGCTAGGTGAATGATAAAAGATGGGGTAAAAGGCTTTTATAATTCCTAAGTAAGTGCATTAATTACAGGTGAGAATCTTGAGGTAGGGAACCCTAAACTCCATACCAAAAAACTTGGTGTCCCTCCCTTTCATGGAGACAAAGGAGAAACATCAAATACCAGAGTCTGGAATTCCAAAACAACTAACAAGTCAAAGCCCTCATGAAAAGAAGCCTGAGACAAGAACAAAAAGTGGGCAAAAACACCCGAAGGGAACAAAACAACAACAAAAGAAAGAAGAAGGAACAAACAAACAAAACAAAAAGGGGACCTGACATTTTGTCTAACAACATATAGGGACAGGTATGCAAGGCATAACAATCTCCTCCAATTGTCAAAAAAAAATCCTCAATCAACTCCTTGGTGTAAGGATTCCCCAAATTAAAGATTTCCTTGACTTGTGAAAACTAAATTTACAAACCTTAGAGGGAGAGCTCTAGGATATGGCAAATAGAGAAAAAAATATTATATGATACATTCACATTTGAAAATTCATTTTACTATCATTTTTCGTCCTTCCATATGTCACATTAAAATAAAATATATGTGATAGCCACAATGTAAAATAAAACCTCTCAATCTAATGTCATGCATTAGAGTGTAGATAATCTAATATTTGATCAACATTTTGTCATTGAAGGAAGTTATTAAACTAGATCTCATTTTTGTGTGTAGGAATGTCAAACCTACATTACACATATTTTAAGGTTGAATCTTTTAAATTCATCCCTTTAACCAGCGTGAAACGTGAGAAAGAATTAATTCAACCCTAATGTATACCACATTATATAACATGATATCGGATCATACACCCATTTAGAATTAATAAAGTAAAAATTTATATAGGCTTAATAATTAATTTATTTCAAGCATCATATGGAATTTAAATAAGAAGTATGAAAAGTTGACAAGGAATATTATTCACAAAATCATTAGCCAATTTATTTTGCTCAATTTTCTTTTCATGAATAGTGAGAGAAAAAACTTGATTAAAAGGTTAACATAATGCTTGGGAATCATCCAAAATTATTCTAAATTTTCATCTAGGGAATAAGGCATTATGCATTTGAATAATAAAAACAAGGGAGTACTTTCTATTACTAATCTTTGAGCTCCTAATGAAGAATTCAATGATATTTTATCATCAACCCCTCCCACTTAGCTTCACTATTAGTATGATTGCTTAGGAGAGAGGAAACCTAAGTAAAATATTGATTATTTGAAAATAGAATATCACCTACACTAGCATACCCTAAATTATGCCTAAAAGATTTATCAAAATTGAGCTCAGTAAAACTAACTAGGGGTTTAAGGTAGACATCCTTAACCTTTACAAAATGAAGAGTGCTACTCTCAATCCAAGAGTAATTTTTATTTATTTCTAATGGGTTATCTTTTAGAAATTTAATGGGATAAGGAATATATATATTTCATTTTCAAAATAACAATATGTGAATATAATATAGATACATCATCCATCTTCAATATTAGAGAAAAATATATCCTTTTAACCTTTTCTTTTGCAAATTTTAAATCTAAAAATTCCTTCAAAGAGAGGGATGCCTAAGTACTTAAATGGAAGGAGGCTACTAAAAAGCCTAAGATATATACTAATCTTGATTGAAGCTGAAGATCTAAATTGAAGACAAATTTACTACACTTCATTAATGATGTGAATCAAAGATGCAAGTTACAAATTCAAATAGAGAAGAAAAATGAATACTGGTAATATTATGTTTTCCTTTATTTCTATAGGTTAGTGGTACATAAAATTTGATGATCTATGCTTATAAAAATTATTTTTTGTCACACATTTAATTTTTAACTATTAATAAATAGATTAGCATGTTGTCATACTAATGAAATAAAGTGCTACAACATAGCATAATATTTGAGCTACGAAAATAGATGATACAACATACAATTTCTCTTCATCAAATCTAGACAAGAAAGTATAACATATAATTATCCTCTGGGTATGTATAACATATAATTGTCCTTTCTTTCTTCCTTAAATCAAATTAAAAATTCCATATATAAATTCAAACCGTTGGGAAATGAAGAAACATGTGGCCTATCACTTTTTAAATTGAAAGAGACGTAGTGAGTCCTTTCTCCTCCCTTATGTGCTTCTTCACCTCCTTTTTATAAATGGAAGAGATACAATGCATACAGTATCCTTTCTTGTGTGACTTGACACCTCCCTTTTATAAATGAAAGTGACATATTGTAACATTTCTCCTTCCATGTGCAACCTCTCACCTTCCCTAGATAAAAACACAAAATATATTATACAACATACAATTTCTCTTCATCATATCTAGATAGGAATTTATGCCATGTAATTGTTGTCTCTAAGTGGGTACGTTGTATGACATATAATTATTCTCCCTTGCATAAATTTGCATCTCATGTATAAATTTCAACCCTTGGAAAATGAATAAATGTGTGATATATCAGTTTTTTTAATTAGAAAAAGACATAATGAGTCCTTTCACCTACATTACATGTCTTTTCACCTCTTTTTTGTAAATGGAAGAGATCTAGTGTATATATTATTCTTTCTTGTGTGACATGACATATCTCTTTTATATATAGAAGCTCAGCATAATATATCATTTCTCCTTTCATAACTTTCCACCTTCCCTAATTTAAAGAGGCAAAATCTAACCCTCCTCCTTTCTTCAAAAGTATCAAAAATAGACATGAAAAAAAAGACATCCACTTGTCTAAAATGTCCATATTTATACGTCTCTTTTCTAGATACACACCAATTAGCCTATCAAATTTTTTGTTAAAAATAAAGAGATGAAAAGAGTGGATCTCCCTATTTAATATAAATACATTGTTTCTATGAAGACAATATATTTCCATCAATGACAACCATACTAACACATTAACTCTGCCACACCAACAACAACAATAAAAAAAACAACAAAACTCCCCCTTTTAACAAGTACGATATCCTCCAATTGTCAAATAAAACATTCCTCAATCAACTCCTTGGAGTAGGTATTCCCCTAATTAAAGGTTTCCTTGACTTGTGAAAACTACATTTACAAACCTTAGAGGGAGAGCTCTTGGATATTGAAAATGGAGAAAAAATTATTATATGATACATTCACATTTGAAAATGCACTTACTATCAATGTCCTTCCTTCTATATGTCACCTTAAAATAAAATATATGTGATAGCCACAATGTAAAATAAAACCTCTTGATTGAATGACATGCATTAGAGTGTAGATAATCTAATTTTAGATCAACATTTTGTCATTGAAGGAAGATATTAAACTAGAGCTCATATTTGTCAGTAGGAATGTCAAACCTACATTACACATGTTTTAAGGTTGAATCACTTAAAGGTGTCCCTTTAACCAGCATGAAACATGAGAAAGACTTAATTCAACCCTAATGTATACCACATTATATAACATGATATGGGATCATACACCCCTTTAGAATTAATAAAGTAAAAATTTATATGAGTTTAATAATTAATTTATTTCAAGCCTCATATGGAATTTAAATAGGAAGTATGAAAAGTTGACAAGGAATATTATTCACAAAATAATTAGCCAATTTCTTTTGCTCAATTTTCTTTTCATGAATAGTGAGAGAAAAAACTTGATTAAAAGGTTAACATAATTCTCGAGCATCGTTTAAAAGTATTCTAAATTTTCATCTAGGGATTGAGCCATTATGCATTTGAATAAGAAAAATAAGGGAGTACTTTCTATTACTAAACTTTGAACTCCTAATGAAGAATCCAATGATATTTTAGCATTAACCCCTCCCAAGTTTAGCTTCACTATTAGTATGATTGCTTAAAAGGAGAGAGGAAACCTAAGTAAAATATTGATTATTTGAAAATAGAATATCACCTACACAAGCACACCCTAAATTATGCCTAAAAGATTTATCAAAATTGATCTTAGTAAAACTAACTAGGGGTTTAAGGTCGACATCCTTAACCTTTACAAAATGAAGAGTGCTACTCTCAATCCAAGAGTATTTTTTATTTCTTTCTAATGGGTTATCTTTTAGCAATTTAATGAGATAAGGAATATATATTTCATTTTTTTAGAATAACAATATGTGAATATAATATAGATACATTATCCATCTTCAATATTACAGAAAAATAAAATCCTCTTAACCACTTTTTTGCAAATTTTAAATCCACAAATTCGTTCAAAGAGAGGGATGCCTAAGTACTTAAATGGGAAGGAGACTACTAAAAAACCTAAGATATATACTAATCTTGATTGAAGCTGAAGATCCAAATTGAAGACAGATTTACTTCACTTCATTAATGAGGTGAATCAAAGATGTAAGTTACAAATACAAATAGAGGAGAAAAATGAATAATAGTAATATTATGTTTTCCTTGATTTCTATAGGTTAGTGGTCCATAAAATTTGATGATCTATACTTATAAAAATTAGTTTGTGTCACATATTTAATTTTTAATTGTTAATAAATAAATTACCATTTTGTCATACTAATGAAATAAAGTGCTACAATATATAATTATCCTCTGGGTATGTATAACATATAATTGTCCTTTCTTTCTTCCTTAAATCAAATTAAAAAAATTCCATAAATATAAATTCAAACCCTTGGGAAATGAAGAAACATGTGGCCTATCATTTTTTAAATTGAAAGAGACGTTGTGAGTCCTTTCTCCTCCCTTATGTGCTTCTTCACCTCATTTTTATAAATGGAAGAGATATAATGCATACACTCTCATTTCTTGTCTGACTTGACACCTCCCTTTTATAAATTAAAGTGATGTATTGTAACACTTCTCCTTTCATGTGCAACCTCTTACCTTCCCTAGATAAAAACACAAAATAGATGATACAATATACAATTGCTCTTCATAATATCTAGATAGGAATTTATGTCATGTAATTGTTGTCTCTAAGTGGGTACGACATCTAATTATTCTCCCTTGCTTGCTTAATTTGCATCCCATATATAAATTCCAACCCTTCGGAAATGAATAAATGTGTGATCTATCATTTTTTTAATTAGAAAGAGACATAATGAGTCCTTTCTCCCCCTTTACATGTCTTTTCACCTCTTTTTTGTAAATGGAAGAGATTTAATGTATATATTATTCTTTCTTATGTGACTTGACATCTCTCTTTTATAAATAGAAGAGACATAATATACAATTTCTCCTTTCATATGTAACTTTTCACCTTACCTAATTAAAAGAAGCAAAATCCAACCCTCCTCCTTTCTTCAAAAGTAGCAAAATAGACATGAAAAAAAGACATCCACTTGTCTAAAATGTCCACATTTATACATCTCTTTTCTAGATACAGACCAATTAGCCTATCAACATCTTCCTTAAAAATAAAGAGATGAAAAGAGTGGATACATATAGATACATTGTTTCTATGAAATAGATCTTAACTTTTAGGTCATGATGGATACATAGCGAAACATGTGAACCTAAAATGTTCATGCACGTGTGATCCAGAGAGAATGTTTTAGAGTTAGCACCTGCAAAATGTTTCCACTTCAAAATGTTGTTAAAAATAGATAAGTAAATTAACACCTGCAACAAGCTTTTGCACCTCCGTGGATAAATAAATTAACATGTTTTCGTGCCCACTTTATAATGCTTGTAATAATTTTCAAACCAATAGTTTTCCACTTCGAGGGCAGCTTTACGAAGACAATATTCATTTGGCATGCTTCCGGATTACCTAATCAAAGTATATTCTCAAAATAGTTTGAGAAGATCCACATTTTTCCTTGCCAATAATTCATTCAAGTAAATTTTTCAAACGATTTCAGCAAGAGATTTTCAATTAATCTTTCAATGCTATGCTTCTTGAAAATTCAAGGTATATTCTCGTACATTAGGTTAATATTTGGAATTTTTATTAAAAAAATTAACATATTTATTATTTAAGTAATATTATTATTCTAAGTGCAGATATATAATTGGAGTATTTTAATCTAGATAAAATATTTTAGATAATAAAAATAAAGTACTATTATTTATATTGTTCATATATAATCATTTATCATAATATATATAATCAATTTAATAATAATATTAGAAAGATAAATTATATAGATATGTGTTTGTTCACAAGCATATTTACATAAGTGTCATTTTTAAAGTTGGTACGTAAGTATGTAGCTGAATTTCATCAAAGCTACCTACTCTTGCATGCTTCTATCTAAGTTGTCTAGCACAATGAAGAAAAATCTCAACAACTCACTCCCTTATACATGATGCATTCATATAAATGTATGTTACCCACTCAATTATAATAATGAAGTTACCGAATCATTCAACCATCAAGACACAATTATTAAATGAATCCTTATCTAAAATATGAAGGGCATGTGCAAATTATATGTTCTCATCATATGTGACCCACAAAAATAATTGATAATATGAAAATATAAATAAGAATCATGATTATAATATTACATCTCATATGACAACTTTAGTATTGTGCCTACGTTACCTTATCTCAATCATCTATTCCATTCTTACTTAGGGAAAGGTTCAAGAGTCTAATTAAGGTTTGTCCAACCAAGTAGCTCCAAACAACACACAATCAAATGATGCAAAAACATGGAGAAAGAAATGACACAATTTAGACCTTTTCATTATCATACTAGTAATGCCTACAACATGGTACACGTGCTAATAATGCCAACAATAAGAATCATTTAGTGATCTTACAAATTGTGTAAGATATTATAATGCTTAGGGAGATAAATGACTAAAATTAATTCATAGTAAGGCATACTTATACATATTCTTAGTTGCTTAATAGAATTTCTTAGGATCCTCCAAGTGTAATGTCAACTAGGATATATGTATTGTCTGCTATTTGGTTTGTTTATCATATGTTGTTTTGAGTAATTGATAGTGTATTGTGAGATACATGTGTTATGATATATTATATCAGACTTTCTAATATGGTTTTAGTATACCATCAAGGTGCTATGTTTATGTTGTTTGGATAGTTTTATTTTGATTATTTATGTTTATCACTATATGGGATGTGTTATGTGACCATTGATGTGTTCTTGATGAGGTTGCAAAAACAAATTGGATAACACCTATAAACATTTAGCACATGACACGGTAATTAATAAAAAGGAAAAGGCACTAAATGCACAGTCCCCATCATTTATTGAGAGAAAATATACCAAGGTGAGAGAGAATGACCTAGAAAGTAAATTTTATAGTATGCACCCTTGGTCGATAAGCCACAGGGCCTTGTTCTCATAAAATCATAGGGTACTACTAAGTTCAACAATTCAATTATTCCAAACATGATGATAGATAAATCTGGATGGCACACATTAAAATAGTGCACCTATGAAAAATTCCATAATGCAAACTTGAAACAAAATAATGAAATTAAAAATCATTTTCTCTTAAGGCTCAACTAACCAAAAATCCAATAAAATAACAAATATAACCCCATGGCATAAAATGAATAGCCTAATGATTGAAATTTCCTAATCAAAAACCTCATAACTCACACAATCTTGATCGAGTGATAAAATCATAAGGAAGTGTGGGGAAAACACTAATTAGCATCCACAATGCAATTTTGAATGAAAATCATCTAAAATAGCTAAGAAATGGATAAAATACAAGAATCCCTACCTCACACCAATCTACAAACATGAAAACAACTAGAATAAAATAAATCCTTCCTAGAACTGAGAATGGCTCCACATAAATCTTGGAGAAATCATGACGCAAATCCAACGAGTTACTACCCATGTGAATCCGACAAGCAGCTCAAGCACAATGAGAGATTTAGTGTATTTATCCAAAATAATTTGGAGCAAAATCCCAATTCTCAACAAGCAAAAGTGAGGAAAAAGAACTATTTCCTCCAAAATAAAGTCACTTTTTGCCAAAAGGCTAGAAAGGATTTAAAATTAATCACTTGAATAAATTAAAACAAACTATAGACTTCTTAAAAATAATCAAATCAATTCAAATTGAGCTAAATCACTATGGAAAATTATTGAATAAATAAAATTAACCTCCAAATAATTAAATCAACATGATGGAAAAGGTCGTTGTTGTCACTACTTGCATCATTTAATCAATATATCATTTGTTGAACCAGGCATGTCCAAAGGTTGTCTGCAATAAGGAATGATGCTAGGGGTTTTTGTACTGTAAAATAATGACTAGTTTATAGATCACGCTCCGCCAAGAGGTTTTGGGAGGTCTCTCTATATATCTACTTAGAACAACTGGGAGATTTTCATATTCCTAATTCTTACTTCTAAACTATATTGAACTCCTAACAAGAAGCATTGAAACATTTTGATTAAGAGAAACTAGATGTGAAGGCATATCAAACTTGATGAACTAAGATTTCTTGTTGAATTCTATCTTTAACTAAAACAATTAAATACTTAACAGAAGAGAACTACTAAAACCAACTTGAATTATTTGCAAGTAATCAAACTTTAACTAGTGCTTTTGAAATCAAGTCTAGTTACGCTTGTAGGAATTGAAAACTATTCAGCTAACCTTACCCTAAATTCCATATTCCACTCGGCTACTTTTGTTCTAAATGTTTGAAAGTCAAAATTCTTCTTCATTCTAACTTATTGATCATGGAGATTAAACTAAAACATATTTTTAAATCAAATTGTGATGATATCTAGAATGAATTTAACTTAAATAATCAATCGCATCAACTGAAAGATCAATCAAACAAATCATAAACCACATTCAATTTCTAGATTGCTTGAAAATGAAATTGAATTTGCATAACATGGAAATGAAATTATTGAAAATAAATACACAGGATCACCTCCCTTTGGTCAAGCGGGCCCTACTCTTCCTATGATTGAGATCTCAACAAAAATATTCAAATCAACTTAATACTTCCATAAAATTGGCCCCCATAAAGAAGTAAACAAGGTTTCTGATTACAATTGCAAAATGAAAATAACTCCTATTATAACTGCATATGGACTAAATCAGATCTATCTAGATACTAAGATATATAGACATATCTCTTGGGTAAGTGCACAAATATGGGGGACCAAAAGGGGGGTACAAGATGCTACTTTTTTATTAAATAAAAAAACTCTGAACTTTGACGAGAAATTAAAGATAGTTAGACTCAAATTACAAGATGTGACAAGAACAAGAGTTGTAGTACTCCAATTCTAGTTTCTAAACTACTATTTTTTTTTAAATGGTGGAGTTTAAGCCCCTCAAAAAGGGGGAGCACAAAAAGTGCTCGTCTTTTGTGAAAAAATATAACATAGTGTCTAGTGTATTCCCCCTAAAATGTTAACTTCTTTTTTTAATTTTTTTAATTGCTCTAGTGAGAAGTTAAGTAACACCATGTAGTTTATCCTACATTTTTCTACTAATTTTTTTATGAATTTTCAAACTCGACACATCCTAAAAATGTGAAATTTTTGTGTGCTCCCCCTTGAAATCATTGAAAAATAATAAAAAATCATTTTTTTTAAAAAGTGTGTAGAATGGAGTCTAGTTTCTAAAAAAGTAACTTGTTTCAAAATTCAACAAACAAGCCAAAATCTAATCCCATAATTTTACACATTGGTTTTTGACAAAAATCGGACATACACATAAAAGAAATTAGAGATGGAAAGCTTAACATAATCAGAATTTAAAATAAATTATATGGTTAGATAGTAATAGAGAGATCTACAATATCATGTAATCTGATTTTATCATTATTGAACCACATGCAAACCTCATAGGAAGCACACAAGAAAAAATGTGATTTTTTTGTATGTTTGCTAGAAAACACATCTCAAACCTATTTGAATCCTCCAAGCCTTTGGGTTGGATCTCGAAGGAAAATCCAAGCCCTAGGCTTGGTGAATTCTAATACAATTCAAAGAGTGTATGCCAAATAGCATGTAAGCCCTATAGGGTGTACATGCTACACAAGTCAAAATATTGAAAAAAGTTGCATTCAGTGCAATATCAATTTTTTGATTTTTTTCATAATATGTTATAACTATGTAAGAATAGAAAAAGGGTTGAGGGAGGGTCACAGAGAGAGTGCCAAGGAGAGAGAGAGAGAGAGAGAGAGAGAGAGAGAGAGAGAGAGAGAGAGAGAGAGAGAGTAAAAACCCGACAGACCCTACCAAGTCAATTTCAACACTAGGAGCATACATAAAATGTAACAAATTTAAGTATAAGTTACATTTTATGTATATAATTTCAAGATGTTTCAGAGTGGTTTCAACTTCATAGGAGTTAAGATAAAGATTCTGGATTTTGAAGGGTTTTAGGAAATTTTAGGCTTAGCAAAATTTCAGGAATCAACACATTGTCTTTAACATGATTCATAGTGGACTATTGATTGTAACCTTAAGCCCTTGACTTGTGCATATTCATTTAAGGATCATTGTTCACTATATTATTTATCCTATGGTTAGTTTATTATCTCTATTTGAGCATTAATGTATTGTCATTAGTATCAATAAGTTATTCAGTCGATAAAGGATGGTATAAGGAGACATCAAGTTAGTCGGTCAAGCAAACAAAGCCTTTACACTGAGAAAAGACAAGGCAGAACTTCAAGTTAACTAAATAAAGGTTTGACCAAGCACACTTACCAAGTGTTAGGAATTTACCGAATACCAAGATAGTGAACACCGAGAATTCATACACACTGAGCATCAGTAATTTACCGAACAATGAATGCAGTATTTACCTAGTTATCTAGGAAATGACATAGTAATCAGGAATGACACATTTATTTATGTAAACGGTTTACACTGAACTTATAAATAGTTTACCAAGATTGAGACATATTTAATATGGATGTAATTATTAACTTTTGTGATGATTCCTATGTAATGGTAGATCTAGGTTATTTTTGTCTACCGTTGATCTTAGGTTTTCTAATATTTTGTAACCCTAATTAGGTAAAGATTATTTGATATATAATTGTAAAAGATGTAATTGAGATTAGAGATCATGAAGAAGTATCTGCACAAAAGACATCGGGAGATTAGACACAGGGTTTTATGATAGAAGGTTTATGAGAGGCATAATTAGTTTTATCAGAACACATACAAGGCTATCGAGAAGGAAAGAAGGACTTATGCATCACATTGAGGTGATATCTATTTGTTATTTCACAGATCTAAATCAGACAAGTGTTAGTTGTCATTTTTACAGATATTCTACTATTATCAATTTAACCATTGTAGCATATTCAAATCTCTTAATAGAGTGGACTTAACAGTCTTATTGTAAATCTCTTAACCGAGTGCACACTTGAATGTGTTGCTAAAGTCCTTTAACAAGGTAGATCTAGTTGATCTTTTGTTAGTCCTAATAGGCTAAGATCATTATAAGTGGTCAACAATTATAGCCTTCACCGGCATACTTTTTTTACTGCAGTAGTGAAGAATTTGTGGGTGTCATCCCCACCATAGTTTTTACCTTCTAACAAGGGTTTCTGCATAACCAAAATATCTGAGTCATGATTACTTATTTTCATGTATGATTTATTGTTTTGTTTACATGCACTTTACATTTTATGTTACATGAATGTATGTGACAAAAAATGGAATCAGTCAGTTAATTAAGAACTACTATTGCAAGGGTTAAGTGTTGAAAGTTTTAGAGGTTAATGATTCACCCCTCCCCTCTCAGTACTTTATCCTTCCAATCCCAACAATTGGTATCAAAGCTAGATCTCTTGTTAAGGAATTTTAACCACTAAAGAGGTAAAGATCTAAGGATGGAAAGATATAAGTTGGATAAGACTATTGAGAATCAAAGGATACATATGAAAATCTTCATCAAACAATTTAAGCAAGCCAAAGATGAATTGAAGAAGTTACTGATTCAAAGGAAGGATATGGAAATTTAGTACAGTGAAACTAATTATCATGAAGAAGAGATAGATGACCCATTTGAGAATACTGGATATGGATCAGGTAGTATATCTAATGCATCTAAAGGAGCAATATCTGATCTTTCTGAAAAGAATCTACATCTTACTGAACAAGTTAAATCTTTGCAGATTGGTCAAGAGGCACAAATGGTTAGGAATATTGATGTCATGAACAATGCTAGGCAAGCATAACAAGAAAGAAACTTAGCTATTGAAGACATGAGACAAATGACTGAGAAGCTACAAGAGAAGGAATCTAAGATACTGAGACTCACCAAGCATCACTTTGAAATCTCCAATCAGATGGTTGTAATAAGTCAGGAGGTCAACTGAGTAAATAGTGAGATTACAAGAAAACTAGAAGACATCAATGAACTGAGAGAAGAAAATGAAAGATTAAAAAATGAAGTCAAAATGCAACACCAAAATAATGAGATGATCAAGAAAGCCGAAGACAGTTCCAAGAAAATAGATGAATTTCTGATTAGTCAAAGAGGACTTGACAAATACTGGTCTAGGCTACACCAAGAAAGGAGAGTCATCAAGATAAACTAAAGAAAAGAACAATGGCTACACCAATCAAAGGCCAAATAAGCTATCATGTTATCATTTTGGAAAATCAGGCCACACAAAAAATGTTTGTAGGAGAAAAGAAAGAGGTATTCCTAAATCCACTCCTAAGTTTAATGTTTATTGTTATAACTATAACAAGTTTGGACACCACACACATGAGTGCAGATCTAAGTTGAATAGGACTCCTAAGAAACCCTACATGGAGAAACATTATCACACTTGCAACATGCATGAACACATTGCACAAGAATGTAGGAAAAAGATGAAGCAAGTATGGACACCGAAAGAATAGAAAAAAACCTATCAATTGAGAAGACAAGGTAATACATACACTTGGGATTATAATACATGGGTTAATTGCACACCATGTGGAAGGTATGGACATATTGCAAAAAATTGCATGAGAAAGAACTAGAGAGGTAGATCTCGCAACTTGACAGACACTAGTATGGAATGTTTACATTTTCATAAAGTCAGTCACTTAAGTAAGGATTGTAGAGACTGATCACCAGAGACACAAACATATGAAAATGGCAATACAATTGAGGATATCATGAGGATAAGAAACACAATGTGGAGAAAGGCATCAAGTGATAATGTTGGATCAAGAAATTCAGTCGATGACACCTCGTCTATTGGATTGGGTGACATCACCACTTTGACCTAAGTCATAAAGGTATGTATGGAATTGAACTTCTAATCGGTTATATCTAAAAAATTATTCCTTATATATAGTGATTGAATACCAAATCAGCATGAAACAAGATGCACTATGGTTTTATATGTTTTTATTTATCATTGTATACAGTCAGTATAAGAAAGACCGAGTATGTATTTTGTAGTCGGTAACTATCGACAAGGTTAACCAAGTTGTGGTTCTAACCGAGTGATATCTTAGTGTTAACCGAGCACATGATCTTTTAAAGTATACACCAAGCACAACTACTTTAATTGAGTTGTGGTAGGTGAAGCATTTAATGCAAAAAATTGAGCAGGAATTTGATTTTTTCTATAAATACATGGTGGACATAGTTATCTTTCACTTTGTGAAAATGGAGAATAGAGGGATTTCGAGCAAGAACTGAGTAGGAAGATCCAAGAGTGATTTGAGTACAGATTTGAAGGATTTCCGAGAAGATTAATCACATCCATCAAGTAAGTTCCACTTTTTTCAAGCTATATAGTTGATTTATATCGAAGCCCTAAATTGGAAAATCATGGCATCCCCATCTATAGTTGAGAAAACTAAGACCAGAACTAAGAAGAGTGTTAACCTAATCAAGTCCGCAACCTACAATGAGCCGAAGTATAAACTTCATCCATAAGTTGCATCATAGACTGACAAAACTGGAGATTTTTTTAGCATACCACCTAGGGTTTTGCTAGTTGAAGACATTCATGCCTATATTCACTGTAAAATCAAAGAAGTTGGTGATTTTGAGCTCCAATCCACCTTTCAGGAGCTGAGTGTCAACAAAAAGCTGAAAGATGATTACACACATTTGGAAGTTAAAGGTTTAGTCAATGCCCTATATTTTCCAAGGGTTTTCAAGAATGAATGGATCAAGAGTGTTTTAATTCATGTGCATGAGGGTAAATTTTGGTTGGATGAACCTATGAAAATCACCATGGATATTATTCATGCGGTCACCGATTATCCCATAACCAACAAGGTCAAAGATTTGAGAAGTGCACCGAGGACAAAGCTTGAGAAATATACTGGAGCCAAATGGGATGGAAGAGGCATGATAATCAACACCATTATTGATCTTGAGACAATATTCAGAGCATATGCCATTGGTTAGAAAATATTTCAATCTAGTCGACCTAACAGCATGCCATGTGGAGTCATGGACATCGCTTACAAAATTGTGAAGAAATGATTTCAACTCGACCTCGTCAAGTTACTGTTGAAGAAATTAGAAGAAAACGTGAAAAACACCAAGTTGGAAAAGTCTAACACATGTAAGTTTGGATCATTGTTGCTATTCATATTTTTCTATGTTTAGAACTTTTCCCCTCAATTGGTAATGTTAATTGGAACATTGACCAACCGGTCACTTTACAAATGAATTATTATATTCAAAGTTTGGCACAAGATTTTGTCAGCATAGATGTGTTGGAAATTTGGCTAAGTAGGATATCAGAATGTTGTCATTATGGCAACATATACTCAACATTAAGATAACATGATTGGAGGAAGTAGTTTTGTATGAGCGCATTTGAAAATTGTCTAAGTACAACAATGTTTACCAGTCTAATTAGAGATAGTTTTGATTAGCGACATTCACAGAAGAAGGTTTAGTGCATGTGCACTTGAACATGGATCATTCTATGTATATCAAAGCTACATATGAGAGTGTAAGTCTGTATGACATGTACGAAAAAAGATATTAATATTTTACCGAGACAGTGTTGAGCCAACTTGAACAAAGTAGAAGACAAATTATAATTATATTGAGTTAAGGGATTATTTTGTTTACCAAAATAATGACTGAACTAATTAGGGGTGACATCCTATATTTTAACCCTAAGGCAGCATATAATGAATTTATATTTTGAGAAGAGTATAAAGTATTGTAAGCCAACATGAAGTTATTTTGTAATAGCTTGTATATATGTAAGTACAATGTAATGTGAAGTATGCAAGAAAGATATAGAGATTATAATAAGTTGATATATGATGTGAAATTTTATTTTGTAAGAAGAAAGGAACCAAGTAATGTATATCAAAGCAAAGAGCCTACAAATCTAGATCATAATAGTAAATCTATTCGACAGTAGTAAAAGGTTTTTGTATCTTACCTTTGTATATGAAGCTATTATTGTATATTGCATATTTGGGTAGTGAGCTCATCTTGCAAACATTTTTTTTGTAATAGCAAGTCCTAACAGGGTTGAGGCTTCTAACAAGGCCTAGATTCCTTTAACCAGGATAGAGACAACATATGTATGTAATAGAATCCTAACAGGGTCAACGTCTTTAACTAGATACTTTTGATTAGTGGATCAGTTGTGGGTACCATCCCTACTGGGGTCTTTCCTTGGCTAGGGTTTCCTCGAGAAAAAACATGGTGTTATGAGTTCATTCATTTTACTGTTATATTTTTTATTCAGTTTACTTAGTTTAGTTTCTTATGCAAGCTACAAGTTAATTTCTTATATCCATAATTGGACAAAAGTAAAAGTTTGTGAAATATTGATTCACCCCCCCCCCCCCTCTCAATATTAACTATTTCTAACAATTGGTATCAATTTAAATAGCATCCTTTAGCCTATGTGCATTACTCAGTGTTTCTAACTCAGTAAAGAAGACATGGGACAAGGACATAGAAAATATGAAAGAAAATTTTGCAGATTGTGTTGCAAGCCTTCCAACCTTGCAGCATTGAGATCAAGAGGTAAATCAATTTTGACATACTTAAAGAATTGACACCTTTGTTATTTTTGTCAAATGGGGAGTATTATAGTATAAAAATTGTATGTATATAGAAGATACGGATATGCAGTATAATATGAGTATACTCTTAGGGGGAGTATCATTTTTGGAGAAATAAGTAGACATGTATAGACATGTAGGAACCATAATTTTGTAATGGCCATATGTTATATTTTTCATTTTTGTAATTAAAGTTTTTTGGGACTTAGCTAATTTTCCCATATATTGCCACCAATGACAAAGGGGGAGATTGTTGGCAATTTAGCTAAGTAGGATATCAGAATGCTATCATTATGGCAACATATACTCAGCATGAAGATATCATGATTGGAGGAAGTAGTTTTGTATGAGCGCATTTGAAAATTGTCTGAGTAAAACAGTGTTTACCAGTCTAATTAGAGACAATTTTGATTAGCGATGTTCACAGAAGAAGGTTCAATTCATGCACCCTTGAACATGGATCAATCTATGTATATCAAAGCCACAGATGAGAGCACAAGTATGTACAACATGTACGAAAGAAGATATTAATGTTTTATAGAGACAGTGTTGAGTCGACCTGAATAGAGTAGAAGACATATTATAATTATATTGAGTTAAGGGATTATTTTGTTTACAAAAATAATGAATTAACTAATTAGGGATGAAATCCTAGATGTTAACCCTAAGGAAGCATATAATGAATTTATATTTTGAGAAGAGTATAAAGTATTATAAGGCAATAGGAGGTTATTTTGTAATAGCTTATATATATGTAAGTACAATGTAATGCGAAGTATGCAAGAAAGATATAGTGATTGTAATAAGTTGATATATGATGTGAAATTATATGTTGTAACAAGAAAGGAAGCAAGTACTGTATATCAAAGCGAAGAGACTACAAAGCTAGATCAAAATAGAAAATCTATTCAACAACAATAAAAGGTTTTTGTATCTTACCTTTGTTTCTGAAACTATTATTGTATATTGCATGTTTGGGTAGTGAGCTCATCTCAAAAACATTTTGTTTTGTAATAGAAACTTCTAATAGGGTTGATGCTTCTAACAAGGTCTAAAGTACTTGAACCAAGACAAAGACACTATATGTATGTAATAGACTCCTAACAGGGTCAACATCCTTAACCAAATACTTTTGATTAGTGGATTAGTTGTGGATACCATCCCCACAGGGGTTTTCCCTTGGCCAGGGTTTCCTTGTGAACAAATATAGTGTTATGAGTTCATTCATTTTATTGTTATGCTTGTTATTTAGTTTACTTAGTTTAGTTTCTTATGCAAGCTACAAGTTAATTTCTTATATCCATAATTGGGAAAAAGTAAAATTTTGTGAAATATTGATTCAACCCCCCCCCCCCCGCCCCCCCTCAATATTTCCTATTTCTAATAGGATGTATATTTTGAAAAATTCAAGGAAAGAATGAATCAAAGAAGCAAAATACTAGGACAACTGGTTGAGTAGTAAAAAGATGAAATTTGTTTCTTAGTAGACACCGACAACACTTTGATAAAGGCTATTGAAATGAGAACAACATGGTTGGCACCAATAGGCTATGAAATTGACATTGACTGAGCTTCTAGGTCAATAAAGGCTTTATTAGCTGAGCCCAAGGATCCATAGGTAGCTAGGTTTGGAACATATGAAGAGGCCAAAAAGAGAATCAAAATGGATCTAGTTGGAGTCAAGGTGACAAAGAAGTCCAAGAAAATGATGGAAAAATTACTTAAACAATTCGGTGATGATGTAGAAGATGAGAAGGCATATGAGGATATTCAGATTGAAAAGGAAATCAAGGAACAATTATTGATTGGATATGAAGAATGGGATGAAGATGCCACCGAGTCAAACAAGGATATACAATCTACACCAGTCAATGCCACATGTAAGAGGAAGAAAGAAGAAGTACAGACAAGAGAAAGGACAAGGTCTACAACTATTGCTTCTTCTTCACCTCTAAAGAAAGGAGTTGTAAAAATTCAAGGCCCACTCCTACCAAAATGTACTAGAAGAAAAAGAGAGGTGCACAAGCCACCACCGAGCTACCAAAGAAAAGGAGAAAGTTGATAAGGTCTAAGGAGGACATTGATGAAGAAGATGAAGAGGAAGACCAAGATAAGTTTAAGGTAGTTGTAAATAAGAATCCAATAGTTGATGAGTTATCAGAAACAATAAAGGAAACAAACGGTTTGAGAAACCCCAAGATGAATCGATATGTATATATGTCTATCGAGGATTAGAAAAAGATAGAAGAAGCTATCATACAAATGATGATAAAGTTTAAAAAGGTACCAGTTGAATTTGCAAAGTATGTACCAAAAAGTTTGTATGATAAAGTGTTAGCAAGATGGACTTATGCCTTGCACACCAAGAAAAAGATGAGGGAACACTCACTGATATTGGTAATGCCAACCCTATCAGTTCTCGAGATTGAAGACCTAATGACACAATATTCAAAAATATTATTAGTGAAAAGTAGAGCACTTAATATTCTAGTAGGAAAACTAAAGGATGTTGATGATAATAGTCAACAATTGTGGACTACAATTCTTACTCCCTAAGAAGCTGATAAGTTAGCTTTGGTAGTGATACCTAAGAAGAAGAGTAAAAGAAAAGGAAAAGGACTCCACTTAAATGATGTAGATCTGGCTACCAAGGAACCAATAGATTTATCTGACACCGAGGTACCAGACACCACCATAGCTATTGCTTTTTATCCGGTAGGGTATAGAGAAGTATATACAGATCCTCCTAAGAAAGCATTAATAACAAGGATGAATGATGTTCTTATTGAAGACATCACTAATGGAGATCCTGATGACATCAAGGATGATGAAGATGTCACTATTTATGTAGATCAAACTAAGGAACCAACATCTACCGAGGCAGCAACTAGTGTGATACTGGGTGACCTACCAATCTTCGTACAAGTTGTTGACATTATAACATAGAAGGAACCTGAAGGGTCAACCCCTAAGAAACAAAAAGACATAATAGATGATCAGGGGAAAATAGAGGTACAAGGAATAACTGGGCAGAATACTACAAATCAGCCTGGACAATTAGAGGTAGTATCACAAGTAACTAAGGAGAATAAAATGATAGAGACAACACAAAAAGACACCACTACTGATGCCCCAAGACAATCAACTAAGATATAATTCACGGGGGAACAAAAAGAAGAGAGTGTGTCTACCGAGCCAGAAAAGGTAAATATAGAGAGTAAAGCTCTAGTTCCATTTGTTAAATCCTCACCACTAACAACAGAGAAGAAGAAGAAGAAGAAACATGGTAAGGGTCTAGTAACAGTGGAAGAAGTAATTGAAGTACCAAATTGTGACCCAAGAACTCTAGACCCCAAAGAACTTAGAAAATATGGGGAATTGTGCACTAGGAAGGTTGCACAAGAAAATTTGAGAAATTAAAGTAAAAGAAAGCAAATACTTGAGGAAGCTAGAGACATTTTACAACAAGTGGTTCCATAGATCAATGCTAATGAGGATATTCCCATACTTGATCAACTTTCTTCTCTAACTAGACACATAAATACCCCAGACATAGATGTAGAAAAGAGAATCAAAGAAAGGGTAGAGACCAAGATACACTGAAACTTCTAAAGAAGATCAACCAAGAAGTGGCAATCAACAAGGTGAAGGTTTTTGAGGTAATAACCAAGTTGGAATCTATTACTCAGAAGAATATTCAAATTTTGTTCAAATTATGCACTGTTGAAAATTTCACTAACGAGGTTAGTGAGAAGATTAAAATGTTGGATGGTGAGATTCAAACCAATGAAAATGTATCTCTAATTGAGCCAAATGCTTTTCTCAAGCATATCATAAAAGTTCAAGAACTTAGGCGATTAAGATCTGATGTAAGTAAGCAGGAAGATATTATAAGTGACCAGGTCACTAAGCTTCAAGATGAGCTGCTTCCCCATCTAAAAATCATGGAAAGACATGTTGAGAAGGAAAAAGCCTTAGTTTCTACTCCCGAGATTTATATTTTGGAGAACATTTTTTATATGCATGCACAAGTTGGTCTTGAGCACATTGCTCTTGACAACTTCAAAGAGGAATGAGAAAACCTCTTAGCATCACTGCAGAAAACCCACAAGCACATTTTTTATCAGTTGTAAGTATATTTTGTGGTTTTTGGCATTACTATCAAAAATGGGGAAAACTATGTATATATGCCACTATGTACTTCACACTACTGAGAACATGCACAAAGGGGGAGTTAGTCAATATAGAAGGAAGTCAATGTACACTTAGTAAAATTTTGAGTTTGTATATATTTTGGCAATTAGTACTATATACATAAGGTTTTGATACTAATTCCAAAGGGGGAGATAGTTATCTCTATTTGAGCTTTGATGTATTTTCATTAGTATCAATAAGTTATTCAGTCGGTAAAGGATGGTATAAGGAGACATCAAGTTATTCGATCAAGAAGACAAAGCCTTTACACCGAGAAAAGACAAGGTAGAACTTCAAGTTAACCAAATAAAGATTTGACCTAGCACACTTATAGAGCATCAAAAATTTACCGAGTACTGAGCTAGTGAACACTGAGCATGCATACATACCAAGCATCAGTAATTTACCAAATAGTGAATGCAATGTTTACTGAGTTATCTAGGAAATAACATAGTAATCAGGAATGGTAAATTTATCTATGTAATTGGTTTACACCAAAAATATAAATGGTTTACCAAGATCGAGACATATTTAATATGGATCTAATCATTAACTTTTGTGATGATTCCTATGTAATGGTAGAACTAGGTTATTTTTGTATACCGTTGATCTTAGGTTTTCTAAGATTTTGTAACACTAATTAGGTCAAGATTGTTTGATATATAATTGTAAAAGATTTCATTAAGATTAGAGATCATGAAGAAGTAACCGCACAAAGGATATCAAGAGATTAGACATAGGGTTTTATGATAGAAGGTTTATGAGAGGAAAAATCTATTTTATCATAACACATACAAGGCCACCGAGTAGGAAAGAAGGACTTATACATCACATTGAGTTGATATCTATTTTTGTATTTTAGAGATCTAAATTAGACAAGTGTTATTTGTCATTTTTATAGATATTCTACTGTTATCAATTTAACCATTGTAGCATATTTAAATATCTTAACAGAGTGGACTTAATAGTCTTATTGTAACTCTTAATCGAGGGCACACTTGAATGTGTTGCTAAAATCCTTTAACAAGGTAGATCTAGTCGATCTTTTGTTACTCCTAATAGGGTAAGATCATCAGAAGTGATCAACAATTGTAGCCTTAACCGACATACTTTATTTACTACAGTAGTGAAGAATTTTACAGTGTCATCCCCACTATAGTTTTTACCTTCTAACAAGGGTTTCTGCATAACCAAAATATCTGAGCCATGAGTACTTATTTTCATGTATGATTTATTGTTTTTTTTACATGCACTTTACATTTTCTATTACATGAATGTATGCGACAAACAATGGAATCAGTCGGTTAATTAAGAACTAATATTGCAAGGGTTAAGTGTTAAATATTTTAGAGGGTACCGATTCACCCCTCCCCTCTTAGTACTTTATCTTTCCAATCCCAACATAGTTTGTAAATTGAAATGGATTTTTAACCATGTGTGAGAGAGAGAGAGAGCATTAATTATTGTAGGACACACTTTAGGGTTATAATTGGTTCAAATTTATCATAAGGGGTCATAATGGGTCCTAAGTGGTCATTGTTGGGATAATGGAAATATGTGTACTGAGAGGGGAGGGGTGAATCAGTACCCTTAAAAACTTTTCAAATTGAATCTTTGTAAGCATCGATATCACTAACCAGATGAATCCATTGCATGTAACATACATTCAAAATATTAATGAAAATGTAAATGCATGTAATCTAATCAATAAACCATTCATAAAACTTCATACAAATAACTCAAGTATTTGGTATCGTAGGAACCCTTGTTAGAAGGTAAAAATTGTGGTGGGGATGACACCCACAAAGCTTCACTACTGCAGTAAAAAAGTTATCGGTTAAGGCTACAAAGACTGTGATCACTTCTGGTGATCTTACCCTATTAGGAGTAACAATGAGATTAGCTAGATCTACCTAGTTAGAGTATTTTAGAAACACAATCAAGTGTGCACTTGGTTAAGAGATTTAAAATAGAACTATCAAGTTCACTCTATTAAGAAATGTAAAGTCTGCTACAATGGTTAAAGAGTAACAATAGGATTTATCTGTAAATAGAAACTCAAAATTTCCTGATTCAGATATGTAAAGTACTTATCTGTTATCACCTTAATGTGATTGAACTCTTCAACGAATAATGCTCAATAGCCTTTTATTTTTTATAAAACTAAATAGTCCTTCAATGCTTTGTCAATCGAAAAACCCTATCTGATCTTTAGATGTCTTCCAATATGGTGGATACTTCATGTGTGATACTTTTCAAAATAACATCCTTACAAATTTATATCAAACTAACCTTGAACTAATTAGGGTTTTACAATATCTTAGAAAACCTAAGATATACGGTAGAAATAAATAACCTAGATCAAAAATACATAGGAATCATCAGAAATTCAATGATTACATCCATATTAAATTCTATCTCGATCTTGGTAAACCATTTTCTTAATCATTGTAAATCATTTACCTTGTATTATATGCCATTCCAAACTATTATGTCATTTCCTATTTCACTCGGTATATACTGCATTCATCACTTGGTAATTAACTAGTGCTTGGCTCATATGAATTATCGGTGACTACTGTGCTCAGTACTCGATAATCATCTAGCTCGGTAAGAGTGCTCAGTCAAAGCTATGTTCAGTTAACTTAGAGATCTTCCTTATGTCTTGCTCGGTGTAAAGGCTCTGCATATTGATTGACTGTCCTGTCTTGTCTCCTTTACCGACTATATGAATGAATGATACTAATGATAACCATTAATTCTCTTTAGGAGTAACATTCTCCCCCTTTGGAATTAGTATAAAAAACTTTATGAATATGTACCGACTTAAAAAAAAAAAAAGCTTATCATATGTGAACTCCATCTTTGGACATGCTCTCGATGTGAAGTACATACAAGAATATATACATATATCCTCCCCCTTTTTTGAAATTAATACCAAAAATAATGTACTCACATATTGTCAAAAACATTCGGATGGGTTTTCTTCAATTTCACCAAGAGGTTGTCTCATTCCTCCTTAAGATTCTCAAGAGCAATGTGATCTAATCTGACTTGCGCATGCATATCCAAAAAAAATTCTAACACTAATATCTCTGAGGTGGCTGATAAACTACAACTGATTGAATATCTTGAAGGAAAGTTTGACAATGGAATGGATAGTTGAAAGACAATGATTGATGATCACCGAGTTACTAAAGTATATGTAAGAAAATTAATCAGTTAATATATTGTCATTGATGTCAACTAGTTTTGACTGTACTCATCATGATGGTTACAACATCTTAAGAAGGAAAATGGTAAAGGAATGAGATATCTACATGAAGCTGAGATGGATAAGAAAGATATGGATATGGTATACATTGGATAACTTATTGATGATTCTATGGCATTATGTCGATGACTTGACTATATTACATGATTCTATTATGTGTTGAAGATCATAACTAAAAAAGTCTATGTGGTCATTAAATGAAGATTTCAATATACACCAAGAAAGTGTAGTGTATACCGAGCTAGTTATCACCGGCGCATTCAGGTATTGACCGAGTGAAAGAAATAAATGGAGTTTATAACAGTTGACTAAAAATGATGAGCTAGACAATTGTTTATGATTCTAAGGTAGAAGATAATGTTTGTTATGATGATCAAATGATTGACAAAATTCAAAGATGGTTGGATGAAGGAGAATGAAACATGTTATTGACATAACTACCAAGGATGGTTAAAGAGAAAAACCAATGACAAAGATTAAGAGGCAAAATCTACAAATGAAAAGAAAATGGTTTATGATGTCTATATAAGGAGACATGAGATTCATTATTGAGTCCGAGATTCTTGATGTAGCAGGAGAATTCACGTGAAAATATTTTTTTAATGCAATACTGATCAAACTGGTTGAAGACAGAACCGAGAAAAATTGTAGACAACACTGAGCATCAGAGAAAGCATATACTGAGAAAAATAGAGTTGGAGGAAATGATGATGTTGAATTGATTAATGATTAGAGGTATTTTGAGCTTAGTATAGATCTAAAAATCTATAAATCAAGTTGTATTTGAATCAGATTATTACTATATCAGTCTAACCATTGCTACTAATAAATCTCTTAACCGAGTGGGACTTAACAGTCTTTGTATTTCAATATGACATTCAATGAATGTTGATTGTTTTCAAGTTGACCTGATAGTGAATGTTTGGTCAAAAGAGAACTGTTAGTGATAAATCCTCTAACCAAGTCACACCTCATAGTGTTTTTTGTAACCATTAATAGGGTTAGATCCTAACCAAGCTCACTTCAGAAGAGTGAATTATTTTGCATTAACAGTCCTAGGTGGTTTTTCCCCTAGCAGGGTTTCCACGTTACAAATATATGTGTTACATGTTTATGGATGTGTTGAATTTTTATTTTACTTTACACATTTCTATAACTAGATAGATTGGTAAATATAGTATATAATTTACTAGTAATCAGTAGATGAAGAAAAAGACAGTTGATATTTTACCCAGTTGATTATTTGATTTGAAAGTATTTTTTTATACATTTGGGAGTATTTGGGACTTTCTGATAGCTGGACTTAACTGATTCACCCCCCTCTCAGTTATTTAACAGTGGTAACTAAGTCTTTTTCCTTATTCACTTGCCTTTGCATTACCTTGAGTTGTGGAAGTAACTCTACTTGAAGCTCGGTTACTTGATCTCTTATTGTATCCTCTTATTTCCTCAACTCTAATTTTAACCACTGGAGTTCTTGAACTTTGGCATAATTTTTATAAAACTCATTGGGATTAGTTAAAGAATTATTTTCACAAACCTTTATATCTGCATCTAGCTTTTTCATCTTTTCACTAAGCTCGGTAGTGAAGTAGTCCATAGTGCATAACTTATACAAAATTGTAATAACTTGTTGAATAATAGTGTCAAGGTCAGTTATTACCTCTAAAAATTTGACTTTATTTATTGCCACTTCCTTGCTTATTTTCAATACTAACTTCAATCAAATTTTGGCCTTTGCTTGCTCTTCCATTCTCTTCTCTACATCTATGTCTGGAGAATTGATGTGGTCGATTAGAATAGAAAGTTGATCAATGATGGGAGTTTCCTCATCAACATTGATAACAGGGACTACTTGCATAAGAATATATCTAACATCCTCTAAGACATTCTTATGTTTATTTTCTTGTCTTAGTTTTTTCTATGCAGCCTTCCTTGTGCACAATTCTCCATATCTTCTCAATGCTTTAGGATCTAAAGTCCTTAGGTCACATGTAGGGATTTCTATGATTTCATCTAATGTGACTAGACCCTTACGATGTTTCTTCTTTTTCTTTTTCTCAGGTGTGGGAGATTTTCTATTTGGTACTAGAGCTTTGGCCTTCGGATTTGAATTTTCTTGCTTGATAGACACTCTCTCTTCCTTATCCCACCCTTTGGTTTGTGTCTTAGTGTCATGTCCTTGGGCTTCTTGCTTGGTTTATGTTGTATATGTATCTACATGTTTATCTTTCTCAGGTTCTTTTCTTTCTGCCTCTTTATTTTTAGGCTCATTGGTATATATTTTCTCTTCTGCACCCTATCCTTTGGTTGTGTCCTTCTTATGCTCAGGTGTAGAGCCCTCGAGTCCCCCTTATGTAGCAATATTAATTACTTCTACTAATATTGGTAAATTACTTGATATAGGAACTCTTTTTGCCTCAATAAGATGATTCTCTTCAGTATTATCCATAGCTACGGTGATGAATTCATCTTCCTTTGCATCATCATTAGAATCTCCATGTGTTATCTCTTCTATCAAGGCTTCATCTATCCTAGTTGTTACCAATTTCTTAGGAGCATCTTGTGTATCTTCTTTAGTATATCCTGCCAAGTAGAAATCAGTGGCATATGTTTCATCTGGTATCTCAGTTTTGGATATATGAATTGGTTCATTGGTGGCTATGTCATCATCATTTGAGTGGACTCATTTTCCTTTTCTTTTATCTTTCTTCTCAAGTATAATAGCTAGTGCAATTTGATTATCTTTTGCCCTTACTTCCAAAATTTTAGCCCATAGAAGCTTTTTATTCTCATCAACCTCCTCAAGTTTACCTGCCAAAATATTGAGTTCTCTACCCTTCATTAAAAATTGATTGGAGTATTATTTCATCAGCTCATTAGTCTCGGTAACTATAAGAGTAGGTTTGCGAAAATTAGAGAATGTTCCCTCATTTTCTTTTCTATATGCAGGGCATATGTCTACCTTGTTGATACCATGTCATGTAGATCTTTAGGGATATATTTCACAAATTCTATCGGTAGTCTCTTAAACTTAATCATCATATGAGTAATAACCTCTTCTAATTTCTCTTGATCCTCAGTTGACATGTATGCAATATCAATTCATCTTAGGGTGAGCTAGTCTACCCATTTCCCTTATGTTTTCAGCTAATTCATCTACTGAATGACTCTTATTTACAAAAAATTTAAACTTACTTTGATCATCTTTTTCTTTAGAGTCTACATTGGCTTTTGTGCGTATCAATCTTCTCATCTTCTTAGGTTTCTCGGTGGTGAGTTGTGCACCTCCTTTCTTCTTCTGATAAGTCTTTGTCATAGAAGGCCTTCTGATTTTTGCAATTTATTTCTTCAGGGATGGAGAAGTAGCTATGGAGGATCTTATCCTTTCTTGTTTAGGTGTCTCTTCTTGTTTCCTCTTCCTTGTGGACTTTACCGATGCAACTTAAATTTCCTTATCTGACTCAGTGTCTTCATCATGTTCACTATTCCTGATCAGAAGTTGTTCCTCAATTGGTTCATCAACCAACTTATATGCTACTTATTCTTCTTCATCTTCTTTGAATTCTTTCACCAAAGTTTCTATCATCTTATTAGATTTCATAGTCAATTTTTCTCTAACTAGATCCATTTTTACTATTAACTTCGCTTCTTCATAGATTCCAAACCTAGTATCTTTTGGATCTTTGGGCTTGGCCAAAAGTACCTTAATTGACCTAGAGGCTTGGTCAATGTCTAGTTCATAGCCCATTGGTGCTAGCCAAGCAGTTCTTGGCTTAACTACCTTAATTAGGGTGGTGTTGGTATCCACCAGAAGACATATTTTATCCTTGTGTTTCTCTACCAACTAACCTAGAATCCTACTTCTTTTATGCATTCTATCCTTGAATTGTCCAAATTAATTATCCATGATAGTTACAAAATTTTGACCTAAATTTTGAATAAACTCACTTATTTGTATATTCATCATTGGTTGACATCCCAGTCAACATTATCAATAGATGGGAAGTAGTTTTGTAGGTAGAAAAATATACAGACCAATAATGAACCAAACTTACATATATTTTTCTTTGCTACCTGAATGGTTCTCATGTTCTCTTCCAGTTGTTTCAGTAGTAGCTTGGCTAGGTCTAAGTGTAGACCTTTCTTAACAATCTTGTATGCAATATCTACAACTCCATATGGTACAATGTTTGTCCTGCTAGATTGAAATATCTTGTAGCTAATGACATAGGCTCCAAACCTTGTTTCTATATCAGTTATTGTGTTAAATCTCATTCCTCTACCATCCCATTTGGCTCCTATGATTTTCTCAATCTCTTCCCTCAGTGTATTCCTTATGGCCTTAGCTTTGTTAGCAATCGGGTAATTGGTAACCACATGAATAATATCCTTGGATAGTTTCACCGGTTCATCCAACCACATTTTTCCTTCATGTACATGACTAAGAACAACCCTAATCCATTTAGATTTGAACTCTTTCAGGAAATATAGGGCATTAGTCAATCTATTCACTTCCAAGTGTTTGTGCTCATCCTTCAGTTTTCCATTCACACTCAACTCATGGTAAGTAGATTGAAGTTAAAAATCTCCAATTTCATTGATTTTATAGTGGATATATGCACGTATATTGATCACCAATAAAACCCTAGGTAGTATACTATAAAATGCACCTACTTGATCAATCTGTGAAACAATCTCGGGGTGTAACTTATTATTAGGTTCCTCATAAGTTGCAGACTTTATTAGTGTGAACTTCTTGTCACTCTCAAACTTAGATTTCACAACCTTGGATGAAGACACCATCATTTTCTCAAATTTAGGGCTTTGCAAAATCTCATTAAATTAACTCAGTGGCCTAGGAACTTACTTGCATTGATGATAAACTACACGAAAATTTCTCAAATCTCTATTGATCTTACCCTATTAGGAGTAATGATGAGATCAACTAGATCTACCTGGTTAGATGATTTTAGCAACATAGTCAAGTATGCACTTGGTTAAGAGATTTACAATAGAACTGTTAAGTTTACTTTGTTAAGAGATTTAAAGTCTGTTATAATGGTTAAAGAGTAACAATAGGATTTATCTATAAATAGAAACTCAAACTTACCTAATTTAGATCTATAAAGTACTTATATGTTATCACCTTAATGTGATTGATCTCTTTAATGAATACAGCTTGATAGCCCTCTATTTCTAATAAAACTGAATAGTCCTTGAATGCTTTGTCAATCAAAAAACCATGTCTAATCTTCAGATGTCTTCCACTATGACAACTACTTCATGTGTGATACTTGTCAAAATGAAATCCTTACAAATTTATATCAAACTGACCTTGACCTAATTAGGGTTTTACAATATCAATAAATAAATAACCTAGATCAATAATACATAGGAATCATCAATAATTCAATGATTACATCCATATTAAATTTTATCTCGATCTTGGTAAACCATTTTCTTAATTAGTGTAGACCTTTTGCCTTGTAGTTTGTGCCATTCCAAATTGTTGTCATTTCCTATTTCACTTGGTGTATACTACATTCATTGCTTAGTAATTAATTGGTGCTCAGTTCATATGAATGTTGAGTGACTACTCTGCTCGGTAGTCACTAATCATCTTGCTTAGTAAGAGTTCTCGGTCAAAGCTATTTTTGGTTACCTTAGAGATTTGTCTTGTGTCCTACTTAGTGTAAAGGCTCCGTGTATTGACCAACTATCCTACCTTGTCTCCTTTACCAACTATATGACTGAATGATACCAATAAAACCTATTAATTCTCTTTAGGAGTAATAGTCATATGACCCCTTAATACCCATTAATACCCCTTACAAGAAATTAGGACCCTTTAGGAAACATTAGGACCTCTTAGGACCCCTTAGAACACATTAATCATTGTAAGACGCACTAATGGGTTCTAATGTGTCCTAATTTTTCCTAATGTTTCCTAAGGGGTTTTAATGGTTCCTAAGTGGTCCTAGGAACCCTTAGGACCCATTACTACCCATTAGGACTCATTAGGACCTCTTAGAACTTATTAATCATCGTATGAGACACTTTAGGGTTATAATGTGTCCTAATGGATCCTCATTTTTCCTAAGGGGTTTTAATGGATCCTAATTGATCCTAGGAACCCTTAGGACCCATTGTGACCTCATAGGACTCATTACAACCCATTAGAACACATTAGGACCCCTTACAACTGTTACTATGATTTAGAACAACAGAGAGGGGGGGGGTGAATCAGTTGTTCTCAGGTCTTGATGTATAAAACAATCTCAAAAACTTATCCTTAAGTTAGATCCAATAACCAAAACAAACTCAGTCATCACTGATTCAATAATAGAAACATCTAACAATGCAATCCACTACCCAGCTATAACTTAACTTGAAAAACATAGTAATGTTCAAACCAAAATATTCACACAAGTATTAACACCAGGATTTATAGTGGAAACCCAATTTGTGAAAAACCACTTTGTAACATGCTACTATTATTTTCACTCTTCTAAAGTGAGCTTAGTAAAAAGCCAACCCTATCAAAGGTTACAATACACACTGTCAAATGTGACCCGGTTAAAAGATTTCAATCACCCTGTTAAAAGTGAGCCTAGTCATAGGACTTACATACACTCCATTAGAATGCAACCTTGTTCAAAGGATTTAACATATGACTGTTAGGTCAACCTCTATTAAAAGGATTTTGACTATTACAATGGTTAGAAGGTAGCAACAATATTATCTAAAAAATATACAACTCACTTTGCAAATATCAGATCTGATTCCGTACACTAATGTTGGTTTACTGACTTTGAAAATTTGTCATTTCCATCTCTGATCTACTTAGAACTTTTCTTCAAGCAATCACCATAATTATCCTTCAACCTTTTCTTCTTATTCAGTCAATAAAACTTTCTTCTTCTAGCATTCTCTATTCTCCATGTACATACATATCTAAATGTGTCATTACTAAAACTATTTCCTCATCTTACACTGTCTTCCTCGGCAATTTACTGATGCTTGGTCGACACTATAATTTTCTTGGCATATACTAACTCGGTTGATACTAACATCACTCAGCTTAAACATGATTTTTCCATTCTTTGCTCAGTTAAGCCTACCAATTTAGTCTTCAGTCTTACTAAGATAAACAATACATTATCTCATCATAGTGCAACATAGTCAAGTACACTTTGTAGTATCAAGATAACTCAACCTTTCCTTAGGTGCTATTGTTAGCAACCTTGCTTAGCCCCTTAGCAACACTCAAATAGATATAGTACTTTCCTAAGTAGCAATAGTCTTACTAGTTAAGGTTTGACATCAATGACAATACAACAATTGTTTCAATTGTAGTTTCCAAAAATGTCCCTCTTTGGCATTGATGGCAACACCATATGATATCACTTGAATAACACATGGATTACCAACCAATCCAAAAACTTATCTATCCATTAGAGAATTATTTTATAATATCCTTAGCTTCATTCTGATTTAGAATCCTATAAGCCTCACTTCTGTGACCATCAAAAGTATTCAGATATCCCTCTATCCTGATCCTTCATTTCAGTTCATCATCCTTATCTTCAATTTCTTCAGTTCATCTCCCTCTTGCTTTTCAATATCATGTGTTATCATATCTCATGTGTTATCATATCAGTTCATCTCCCTCTTTGAAAAAAATGCCAAAGAAACAACTAAAACATACATCCATCAAATGTAGATAATATCTGTGCAGCTCAGTGTTTCTCCCTTTGTCATCTTGCTTATGACTAATTCCTTGTCTTTGCTTCTCTTCACAACTCTAGGCCAGCCCTAAAGTGTGCCAATCTTCTGCATCAATTTGTCAAATATTCTGCTATAGCACATTTGATGCAGTGTTCCTAGCTTGTCTAGGCAGCCTCAGTTAGGTGAAGAACCCCTAATTGAATTCTCAAATACTCATGAGCTTCTCTGGGTAAAGCTTTAGTGAATATGTCTACTAATTGTTCTTTTGTATTCACATATTCCATTCGGACTTCTTTGTCTTGTACTAATTCTCTCAAGTAGTGATACTTGATTTGAATGTGCTTGGTCTTAGTGTGCATCACTAGATTCTTAGAAATATTGATAGCACTTGTGTTGTCATAGAAGATAACAATAGGTTCGGTGATTTCTTCTTTCATGCCTATAAACAATTGTTTTATCCATACCAAGATTGAACAGTTTACTACAACAACAATATACTCGGCCTCGATAGTAGATTTTGAAATGCAATTTTGTTTCTTGCTTGTCCAAGAGACTAATCTCTATCTAAGAAAGAAAGCTCCACCACTTGTACTCTTTCTGTCATCTACATTTCCTATCCAATCAACATCTGTATAAACTCAGAGTTCAAATTTGTCATCCTTCTTATAATATAGACCATAGTCAGCAGTTCCTTTCAAGTATCTCATAATTCTTTTCACGTCCATCATATGTGTTTTCTTAGGATTGGTAGAGAATATTGCCACAATCCCAACAACTAATGCAATATCTGGTCTGCTATGTACAACATACTGCAATTTTCCAATCATGGATCTGTATAGAGTCTGATTCACTTCTGTAGCATCATCATTCTTAGATAACTTTTGTCTAGTAACCATTGGAGTTCCCACTAGTTTAGCATCTTCCATCCCAAAAGTTTTCAGTATTTCATTAACATAATTAGACTGTGTAATGAAAATTCCATTCTTCCTCTGATATACTTGCAAACCAACAAAGAATTTGATCTCGCCAAATATACTCATTTCAAATTCAGTTTGCATTTCATTTGAGAAACATTTACATAATGTATCTTGTCCACCAAAAATAATGTCATCAAGAAAATTTTTTGCCAACAGAATACCTTTACCTTCTTCATCCTTCATGTACAAATTGCTTGTGTCATTTGTTCATGAAAATCCAATCTATATCAAGTAGTTGTGCAACCTCTCATACCATGCTCTGGGAGCTTGCTTCAATCCATATAATGCTTTGTTCAGTTTGCACACCATGTGTCTTCTGTTTGGATTAATAAAACCTTCAGGTTGTTCTATGTAAACTTCTTCTTCTAGTATACTATTAAAAAATGTAGACTTGACATCTATTTGATATACCTTGAAATCTTTATAAGAAGCATATGCAAGCAGAGTTCTTACTCCTTCCAATCTAGCTATAGGGGCAAATGTCTCCCCATAATCTATTCCTTCTTCTTGTGCATAGCCTTTGCATACTAGCCTAGCTTTGTTCCTAGTGATTTCACCATTTTCATTCATCTTATTTTGAAACACCCACTTTGTTCCTATAACATTTTTGTTTTCAGGTCTCGGCACCAGAGTCTAAGTATCATTCTTCTCAATTTGGTCAATTTATTCATTCATTGCTTGTATCCAGTCTTCATTCTCCAATGCTTCTCTAGTTGTCTTTGGTTCAAATTCACATAGTAGACATGTTGGATCGTTAGTCTTACTTCTAGTCTGAATTCTAGTATCCTTGTCTCCAATTATCTATCCAGGCTTATGATGTCTTCTTACATATTTTGCCAAAATAGGTTTAGCTATTCTCTCCTATATTTCATCATGTTCCTCAGTAAGATTGTTAGATTCAACTTTAGAATTCTCAGAAACCTCTTCCTAATACTCAACAATGTTTTCTTGTAGCTCAACATGTTCTTGTTCTATCTCGGCACTATTTTCCTGATGCTCGACAACTTCTATCTATCACTCGGCATTGCTTACCCAAGACTCGGCATCAGGTGCAAGTCTGTTACTTGCCTCTTCTTCTTTTTCAATGTACACAAAAGATCTATAATATTCTAGTTCTCTTTTGCTGTCAGCTTCATTTCTTTTTGCATACTCATCAATTTTGACATTCACACTTTCCACAATTTTGTTAGTGTTAGAGTTAAAACACTTATAAGCTATAGTTTTTGTGGAGTACCCTAGGAATATGCCTTCATCACTCTTAGCATCAAACTTTCCATTTCTAGTGTCTTTTGATAGAGCACTTACTTCCAAAGATTCTAAAGTATTTAACACTTGGTGCATGCCCATGCCATAGTTCATAGGGTGTCAGATTTGTACCTTTCTTGATCTATACCCGGTTAAGAGTGTAGACAGTAGTGCTTATAGCTTCTTTCCAATATTTTTGTGCCACATTATTTTCAATCATCAATGTCCTTGCACAATCTAAGATAGATCTATTTATCCTTTTTGCTATACCATTCTATGGAGGTGTTCTAGTTGTAGACATCTATCTTTTAATTCCTCTATCATTATAGAATAGATTAAATTCATTTGATGTAAATTCTCCACCTCGGTCAGATATAAGACATTTAAGGTTCCTACCTATCTACTTTTCAAATTTAGCCAAATACCACTTAAAGTATTGAAAAGATTCAGATTTTTCTTTTAGAAACATCACATGCATCATCCTAGTAGGATCATCAACAAATAAGATAAAGTATCTAGCACCATAGTAACCTTGTACACCCATAGGTCCACAAAGGTCAGTATGAACCAAATCTAAAATGTTTTCAGAAGTAAAGGATTTTCTCTTGAAACTTGACTTTGTCATTTTTCATAACTGGCATTCCTTGCACATCACATTCTCAGGTTTCTTCAATCTAGGTGGACCTCTTACCTTTTTCTTCTTACTTATCTCTACTAGATTGTCAAAGTTAAAATGACACAACCTTTTATGCCATAACCAAATATCATCAAGTTGTGCAATTAAACATGTTTCTTCAGATAGGTCAAGATAGAACAAATTACCTCTAGTCTGATCACCACTTCCAATTAGTTCTCCAGTAGCATTAAATATTTTAGCTTGCTTGTGATGAAATTCCACACGGTAACCAATTTTGTTAAGCTGAGCAACACTTAACAAATTTTAATTAAGACCTTCAACCCAATATGCATTTTCACAAGATATATTATCAGTTAGTTTAATCAAACCTTTTCCTCTAATAGGACATGGTGCATCATTACCAAATTTTACACTTTTACCTCTGTAATGATGTAAGGTCTCAAACTTATTTTTGTCACTAGTCATGTGATGTGAATAGCCACTGTCAATAATCCATTTATCATTCTTATTCACATAGGATATCAATGTAGTTTTCTCATCCTCATCAGATTCATCTTTCATTGCAACATAAACTACCTCAATTTCAAAATCATCACTATCAGTGTCAATCTCTTTTTCAACAATGTAACAAGATTTCTTACCTTTTCCTTTGTAGTCTTTGTTCCATCAGTAGCTTCTATCATCTTTTCTATCTTTGTATTTTCTTTTCCTTTCATCATCTTTCTCCTTCCTGTCAGGACATCTAGTAGCTATATGACCAACTTTATTACATGCAAAACATATAATAGGGAGTTTACCTGTATACTTTCCTTTGCCCCTTCTCAGTCTTCTAGCCATAAGAGCTTCTAGATCTTCTAGGTCTTCATCAGAAGTGTCACTGTCACTTTCACTATCACTTTCACTGATGCATCTTTCTTTTTCTTTCTTTGGTTTATTCAGAACTAGCTGTGACTTGAAAGTAGATTCAACATTTCCAATGCTTCCAATAGTGAAATTATCATAATTAGAGAGTTCAAAAGTAGTCAGCTTACCAACCAAACTTTCCAAAGTAAGCACATTAGCAAAGTTACATCTAGATTCTTGATTAGCTAAGATCTTAATAGCATATATAGGATGTAGGGTTCTTAGTACTTTCCCAATTATAGTTTCATCATTAATGGCCCCATTTTCTCCTCTAATAGCATTCAAAACTTATTTTATTCTACCACAATATTGTGCAATGTTTTCACCTTCTTGCATTCTCATTTCATCAAACTTACCTCTAAGACTCTCGGCCTTTGCTTTCAGCACATTCAAGTCACCACCATAGATTCTTGCAAGAGTGTCCCACATATCCTTAGCAGTTGTGCAGTCCTTAATTTCCTCAAATTTTGGATAGCTTAGGGTAGATGCAATTTCTAGCATTGCCTGATTATGTTCTTGATTAGTTCTCATTTCTTTAGCAGTCAAAGGTGTGATAGGTGAGACATAACTATTCTCAATGTACTACTTTGTAGAGTCACCAATACCAGCTAGATGTAGCTTCATCAAGCTTTGCCATGTGGGGAAGTTTTCCTTGTTCAGCTTCGGTACCTCCTTCTTATACATCTTGGTCATTTTCTTCAAGCCCCTTTAAACTTGATATCTTTCAGCACTAATAATAAGCAACAAAGCTTTGATACCAATTGTTAATACGATTTAGAACAACAGATAGGGGGGGGTGAATCAGTTATTCTCAGGTCCTGATGTATAAAACAATCTCAAAAACTTATCCTAAAGTCAGATCCAATAACCAAAACAAACTCGGTCATCACTGATTCAATAATAGAAACATCTAACAATGCAGTCCACTACCCAGCTATAACTTAACTTGCAAAACATAGTAATGCTCAAACCAAAACATTCACACAAGTATTAACACCAGGATTTATAGTGGAAACCCAATTTGGGAAAAACCACTTTGTAACATGTTACTATTATTTCATCAGATTCATATAGAAGGGGACTCAATGGTCATAATTTCAGCATGTATTAACTAAGTCTCACATAACTGGAGACTCACATACATTCTCCAACAAATTTGGCAATTACTAGATACATTTTAGGAAGTCCAAATTTCACATACTCTGTGAAAGGGTAATAAATTAGCAGATCACTTGGCAAATAAAGGCTATGATGGGCACAACGAAGTATCCTTTAATCCTGATGTAATCCTAAAACAAGATGCCAAACTTCATCATATTCTCAACATGGATAGGGTGGAAAATGATAGAGACTCTGAAAGTGTGCGGATGTGATGCTTGGCATTAAATAGATTTGCATTCGAAGGTAATTGCTTAGCGGATAGTAATGACAGTGCACCAAGGAAATACTTATGAAAATGTGTGATTGTGTGGATACCTGGTATACCAATGAGTGTGTATCTTTTCACTATCTGAACTCTGTATTAACATGTCATCACTGCCAATTCAAAGTACATTATGTTAATTGGCCAGCAAGTTGTTAATTAAATTAATTGTGCAATTTTGCAACATGCACCCTATTTCATAATGTGTTATGTACCATTTATACTCCAATAATAGATTACGAGAGATTTTCCATTAATTAGCACAAAACATAAATATTCTTTGGCAATCTACAAATACTCAGTCCCCTAGATAGACATTCACATTGTGGTTTGAAGTTTATACTCTATGAAGAAATAATGCTACACTTGGAATTTCCCTCCTACCATACTTGCGGGTGTCTCCATGAGGAGCTCCTACCGAGGAATTACAGGGTTTACATTACACCACAGGCTTTCGAGCTCCTGTTTCCACATAGAATCGATGGCCCAGAGATGGAACAATGTTTTATCTGCAATTTGATGCTACACTATAGGGCTGTGCGAAGAATTATCAGCAAGAGTGTATTTTCTCCAAGGACAAAAATAGTGGTTTTCCCCTTGCAGATGGTATCATTTTTTCTCTCAAATTTAATGGATTTGGTATAGTCAGTGGACCTAGTAATCTACATTGCCAATAAGGTTGTTCAGCCTCAGTACATTCATGGCACTTGACTCATCAAGGCTCTTCAACGATATGACCTTTGGTTAAGCTCTGTGTTGATTGGGGGTTTGTTTTGAAATCAAGATATTATGGTGAATCATGAGCATTTCATGGCGTATGACAACTTCAAGTGGGCTATGGAAAAGAAGAGTTTCCAGATAGTAAGAAATGACTTGCAGATCATGGGTTTGACTATTGGGAAGGATCTGGTGGATAAAATTCATAGAATGGCTCATGTGATTCTAGACCTGATACTTTCACCTCTTCCTTTGGTTCAACCCCCACCTCGCAACTTGCTACCCACTGGTATAGCAAAATAGGTCCTTGACCTAAATGTCCCTCTTTCACCCAGCCACTCATCTAACATTCGACCACCAGCATAGAGCTTGCTTGATGGGTGGGATATCGACAATGTCATGGCTCCACCTGTGGGTTGGGAAAATTTTTGGAGTTCATCTTTGCCCATGGAAGAATGATCAAATCATTTAACTGTTGGATTGCATAGGCTTGTAGCTAGGCCATTTTTTGAAATTTTGTAATTTTGTAATTATCGATAGCTAAAATGTACCCTTCAATGAATTTTGTGTTTTAAATTATCATCCTACAAGGATTAGTGGTTTACACATGTAAACCCACATGTAAAAACTGATATATGTTTATATATGTGTACGACAACGATCCTGGGGTTTCTTTATAGTTCTTCCACGGGGGAGTCATTGAACTAGTTTATAAATAAAAATATGGTGGTAACCCCACTTTGGCTTAAAAACAAAAAACAATAAAAACATGATACTATTATTTTCACTCTTCTAAAGTGAGCTTGGTAAAAAGCCAACCCTGTCAAAGGTTACAATACACACTGTCAAATGTGACCTGATTAAAGGATTTCAATCACCTTGTTAAAAGTGAGCCTAGTCATAGGACTTACATACACTCCATTAGAATGCAACCTTGTTCAAAGGATTTAACATATGACTGTTAGGTCAACCTCTGTTAAAAGGATTTTAACTATTACAATGGTTAGAAGGTAGCAGCAGTATTATCTAAAAAATATACAACTCACTTTGCAAATATCAAATTTGATTCCGTACACTAATGCTGGTTTGCTGACTTTGAAACTTTGTCATTTCCATCTCTGATCTGCTCGAAACTTTTCTTCAAGAAATCACCATAATTCTCCTTCAGCCTTTCTGCTTATTCAGTTAGGAAAACTTTCTTCTTCTAGCATTCTCTGTTCTCCATGTACATACATATCTAAATGTTCAGGTTGCCTTATATTTTCCTCAATTAGGTTAACTCATCTTTTACCACTCAATCTCATTCGTAGATCTTAGGGTTAGGTTAGATTCATTGAATCTACCCACTTCATTTTCTTTGGCTCCTTTTCTAGAATCATCTCAAATCTCTTAAAGATTTACAATAAAATGTTTCACAGTGCATTTAATACTTCCAAACAATCAATAAATAAAGTCAACACATTTTACATAATCCAAGAATTCAACAATGTCAGATCCAAAATTAAATTCTCTTCAAATATAAAATTGCTAATGCTCGGTCAATACTATGATTGTTCACTCGGTCTTCATGTAGAAAGCTTGGTCATTACTAAAATTGTTTCCTCAGCTTACACTATCTTCCTCAGGAATTTACTGATGCTCAATCGACACTATAATTTTGCTCAACATATACTAACTCGGTCGATACTAACATCACTCAGCTTAAACATGATTTTTCCATTCTTTGCTTAGTTAGGCCTACCATTTTAGTCTTCAGTCTTACTAAGATAAATAATACATTATCTCATCATAGTGCAACATAGTCAAGTACACTTTGTAGTATCAAGATAACTCAACCTTTCCCTAGGTGCTATTGTTAGCAACCTTGCTTAGCCCCTTAGCAACACTCAAATAGATATAGTACTTGCCTAAGTAGCAACAGTCTTACCAGTTAAGGTTTGACATCAATGACAATACAATAATTGTTTCAGTTGCAGTTTCCAACAACAACACATTTATCATTGTAGGGAACACTTTAGGGTTCTAATGCATCCTAATTGGTTCTAATGTGTCCTAATGGGTTTTAATGGGTCCTAAGTTGTCTTAGGAACCATTAAAACCCATTACAACCCCTTAGGACACATTATGAACCATTAGAACACATTAAAACCCTAAAGTGTGTTCTATGACTATTAATGTGTTCTAAGGAGTCCTAATGGGTCTTATCTATCATAATGGGTTTTAATGGGTCATAAGGGGTATTAATGAGCTCTAATGTTTCTTAATGGGTCCTAATGCATCCTAAGAGTATGTAATGGGTTGTAATGGGTCTCAGGACTACTTAAAACCCATTATGACCCATTTATGATACATTAGAACCATTTACAGCCGATTCGAACCAAAATATTGACTTGTTAATGGCTGATATAACCACTAGAATTATAGAATATATAGGAGGCTATTAAACCATGTCATTAATTCTAAAGGGGCATATTGGTAGTTAGTCCAATAATCCCCCCACAATGTCACCCAAGGGGATCAGAACATGTGACCAAGCTCTAATACCACTTGCCATAGCTAACGGTTGTTGTTGCACCAAAAGATCAACCTATTAATACCTGCTATAACCACTAGACTTATAGAAGAGAAAGGAGGCTATTAAATAATGTCACAAATCCCAAAGGGGGATGTTTGTGATTAGTCCAAATAGTGTATCATATGATAGTTAATGCATTCTAAGGGGTTGTAATGGGTCCAAATCTATCCTAATTATGCCAAATGTGTCCAAAGGGTTCTTAATGGGTCTTAATAGGTTGTCGAACCACTTAGGACTCATTAAAACCCCTAAGGACACATTAGGACTCATTAAGGCACATTAGAACCCATTAGTGTTTCCTACCACCCTTAATGTGTTCTAATGGGTATTAATGGGTTCTAAGGTGTCCTAATGTGTCCTAATGTGTCTTGAGAAGTCCTAATTAGTCATAAGGGCTCATAGGACCACTTAGGACCCATTACAACCCCTTAGGACATATTAGGACATATTAGAACCCTAAAGTATTTCCTACAAAAATTAATGTGTTCTAAGGGGTCTTGATGGGCCCTAATGTATCCTAATTGGTCTTAATATGTCCTAAGAGGTCATAATGGGTCCTACGGTTGACTATAATATTATGATTTAGTGTTTTCATTATGTAAACAAATTCATATGAAGCTTTGGAGTCAGTGCATTACTTAGAAGATCACAAAAATGGCTAAGTATGGAAGACTAGACAATTAGTAGAGTACCAGATGAACAGGGCATTAGCACATGTGCGTATGACTGAGTTATGGCATGTGCCCTTGAAGATAAGATTATAATTATGTAATCATGCTAATTCTAAAACCACATGACCATAAGAGTTAATATGAAAAACTTACAATCAGATGAAGTGTCACAGATAGTGAGCGGCAGAACAGAACAAAGCATAGGGCCGACTATTGCTATTTTGGTTAGCGCTTATAATATTGTTTTGTATAGGCTATTTACCTATGGTATTTATGTTATATACATGTTAATATCATTGTATCTAAACATGCTTGAGATAATTCATTTGGAAGTGTTGTATGTAATAGGTTGAAGGCCAACCTAGTCAATAGTTTTGTTAGCGCATATAAATAAGACATGCACATTTATAATTAAGCATGGAGGAGAAATGGAACTAATAGTAGCAGGGCATAAGTATGTGAAGAGAAGTTAGAATTTTTTAGAGCTTTACAAGAGGCTAAATTATCAGTGCACAAAAGGAAATGATCTAACAAGCAATGTCACAACACCAATTCACCTTGCAGATATAGTGTGTATCTGAGATCCAAAAGGTTGTAGCCTTCACCACTTGAGCAGTAAGCTCTAGGATAGTGTGTCCCCACCCCTAACAAGGTTATTGTAAAAGAATCCTAACAGGGTCCAACCCTTGACCTGGTCATTGTGCTAAAAGCATTGTAAAGATCAACTCCTAACAAGGTTGTAAGATCTTCTAACAAGGATCATAAAACACTAGTGCAGTTCTTAGTGAGTGTCAATTCCCACCAGGTTTTTTACGTATTTGGGTTTCCCCATAATCATATTTGGTGTATGTGTTATGGTTGTTTATCTTACTTGCATTGATATTCATTTCAGTACTTAAGAAATTAAGTTAAAGTTCAAGATATCAAAAAAAGTAATAATATATAGAACATGGATTCACCCCCCCCTCAGTGTTCCCATTCCTAATAGGACCCATTAAAACCTTTCAGGACACATTAAGACCAATTAGGAAACATTAGGGTTCTCTCTCTCTCTCTCTCTCTCTCTCTCTCCAGCTAGGGTTCAAGAGAATTTTTCAGATACTTGAAGGGTACAATTGACTATGGATTGTGGTATGGAAAAGATGATGATTTTACCTTGAGTACATATATTGATTCTTACTAGGAAGGTTATGTGCATGACATGAAGAGTACAAGTGGATATTCATTCTTTTTGGGTAAGAAACTAATCTCTTGGACTACTAAGAAACAAGATTGTATCTTATAATCAACTATTGAAGCTGAGTATGTTGTTGTTTCTATAAATTGTAATCAAGTTGTTTGGATGAAGAAAATATTGAAGGATTTTAAGTGAACGTTGATAAACTGATTGTTATTTACTATGAAAACTCTAGTGCTATAAGTATTTCAAAGAACCCTATGCAAAATTCAAAGACAAAACATATTTCTATTAAGTATCATTTCTTGAGGGAGAAGGTTAGTGAAAAGGAAGTAAAATTGGAGTATGTATCTACTAAAGAATTTTTTCTTGATATCTTTACAAAATATTTTCCAAATGATACATTTGAGTATCCCAGAGAGAAGATTGGAGTGTTGGCCCTTCCAGATTAGAGATAATGATGCTAGAGATGGCATCAGTCTAGAAATCCATCAAAATATCATTCATTGGATTGATGTGTTTTGGGACTAATCCTTAGGGGGAGCAGTCTTATAGTTCTTATGAATTTTATTTTTTATTTCTTTGGTACTTTTTCTATTGATGTCAAAGGGGGATAGATTATGTGAAAAATATATATAAATTAGACTGTGATTATGTTGAGAAGTTTGAAGCTAGATATTTAGAATGATCGGGTGGATATATTGATGACTTTGTGCATTGATCAGTTTTCCACTTCATATATTTCCATCAATGCCAAAGGGGGATATTGTTGGATGTCTTGAAAATATTATTGGAATTTTGTTGAGCATGTCATATTTTGGTGTTTGTATGTGTGAACATTTAATGATTTGTCATTTATGTCAACATACAAACTATTGTTGAAGACAGTGTATTCAATATATTCAATGAAGATGATTTTGATTGTTTAGATGACACATTGAAGATCTTGTGTTGCGATTGTAAGGTATGGTTCAGATATGTTTGTAGTTGGTCTATAGAGGTTCGCATAAGTTTTTGTGACAATTTGAGTAAAGTATGATCAATTTTCTATTTGTTGGTGTTACAGTATTCCTATGTGTAATAGATGAGTATTCAATTTAGTATGTGTCAAATTTGATGTTTTAGAGGTTGTAAATCTAGTATTTACATTGTGCATTATCATTGTGTCTACAACTAGTGTTTTTTAGGATTCAGAGTATGACAAGTTGTCTTTTGTTATGACAAAGTTTAGTATTCTAGTATTGCTATTGATCAGTGTTGAAGATAGTTTTGGATTTCAAGTATGAATTGATGTTAATGTTCTGAGGGTACTCATGTTTCTTTTTTGTGTTATTAGGTCTTTTGATGATCTTGTGTTTGGTTTACATTGATTCAAGAGATTAGATTTATTGTTTTGGTGACATCTTGGCGTTTCTTCATTTAGATCTTAGCTCATTGGGTGAAGTAACATTTTGCGACTCTTGGAGGTGATTTTGAAAAGTTTTAGCATGTTCAAGGATAATGTTTTGGATCTTATCTAAGTCTTGTCTGACTTGATTTGGATCACTTTCTGATTTGAGCATAATGTTCATGTATTTTATTGTAATTGGTCTTAGCTGACCTAGTTGATATTTTTGTAATTGGTATAAATGAAAGATCTTTTAGTAGTTGAGGAAATGGAGAAATATATATGTTTGAATGTGATATACTAGTATTTGTATTAGGCATTAGAGAAATAACTTGTACTTTATTAGAATTTTATTGGCATTGAGGATACTATTGTTCACAAGAGATTAATTTAAAATGGATGTTATGTTGTCATTGATGAAAACTACATACATCACTCTTGGTTTTGTTAATGGGTTTTTTCTTACCAATACATAAATGATTGAAATCAACTAAGTATAGTAAATAGAGCAGTATATAGGTTCAGTAATTGTATCAATATGGATAGATGAATCAATATTATGATATGAAATTTTGGATATATTATTAGGACAATTAAACATATCTAACTCTATGATCACAAGTGTTGAAGTTTCAAAATTCAGGAGATATTAATGTATGATTATCACAGTTCATAGTGTTTGTCAGGAATAGGACATATACATGTTGGAATTAAAGGATGTAAAGTGCATAATCAAAGGATGATCTAAAACTGAATTTTCATAAGGTACCAAGGATAGAGGTAATGTTTTTTATTTGAATAGTACATAGGATAAATGTTTGATTGCTAGAATTGATCATAGTTGGTTGTGGCATAAGAAACATTGTCATGTAAACCTTGATAACATTGTGAAGATAAGTAATATACATGTTGTAATAGATTTTTCTAGATTGATGAAGCCTGCTAATACTATGTGTAAGGAATTTCAGTTGGGAAAGATAACAAGATTTACTTTTAAAATAAATATTAAATTTTCAAGTGGATTTTTAGATTTGGTGCATACAGATTTATGTGGTCGTACTAGAACTAGGAGTTATTATGGTGACAAATATTTCATACTATTTATTGATGATTAGTCAAGGGTGATGTGAGTTTTATTTTTAAGGAAAAATATGAAGCTTTAAAAATTCAAAATCTTTAGAGATATGGTTTAGACTAAGATATGATTGAATTTAAAATGTTTGAGATTGGAAAGAGGTGGAGAGTTTACGTCAAGAAAATTTAATGCATAATGTGAAGAGAATAGACTAAGGAGACAAATTTCATCTCCTTGAACCCCTCGGAAGAATGGAATTGCAAAGTGAAGGAACATATCTATTCTTGACACTCCAAGAACTATGATGATGGAAGAAAATGTCCCTAAGATGTATTGGAGATAAGTTGTGAGTATTGTAGTCTACACATTGAAATGAGTTCAAATAAAGCATGGTACTGGTAAGACCCCTTATGAACTTTGGTATGGTCATCTTCCCATAGTGAAGTATTTTAGAATCTTTGGAAGAAAATTCTATATCAAAAGAGATGAAGATTTAGGGAATTTTTATCCTAGATGTGATGAAGGTATCTTTCTTAGTTATTCTACAAAGAGAAAATCTTATAAATGTTTTAACAATCAGTTGAGAAAGATAGTGGAGAGTGATAATTATGTGAGATTTGATGAGAATGATTAGAAATGGGTCAATTCATGCAATTATGAATCAAATGATGAAGAAGAAAATCATATTATTCTAGTGTAGAATTAGAATTAGAATCAGAATCAGAGTGGATCAAAAGAGAATAATGGAGAAGTTGTTGATGAAGAAGTGGAATATCAAGATTCTGATACAAAACAATAGCTAAAGAATCCAAAGGATGTAACATTAAATCATTCAAAAAATCATATTATTGGTGATAGAGATCAAGGTATTATGACTAGAGGAAAATATGCTAGAATTAAAAATGAAATTTGTTTGATTTCTAAAGTTGAACCTAAAGATGTTGATGAAGCTTGCAAAGATGAAATTTGGGTTAAGGAAATGAAAGAAGAGTTGGAATATATTAAGAAGAACAAAACATGGATCTTATTTCCTAGACTTAAGGATAAGAATGTGATTGGAATAAAATGGGTTTTTAGAAACAAACTGAATGAAGATAATGAAGTGATAAGGAACATAGATAGACTAGTCTACAAAGGATATTCACATATGGAAGGTATTGATTTTAAGGAGAATTTTTCACCTATTTCTATAATTTTAGTTATAATATTTCTTGCATATGCTACTTACAAATATTTCAAGGTATATCAGATGTATGTTAAGTCTATATTCTTGAATGGAGAGTCGGAAGAGGAAGTATACATTGAATGATTTGATGGTTTTCCTTTGACTGATCAAGGTGACATAGTGTGCTTTTGAAGAAAGCATTGTATGGATTTAAACAAGCACTGAGATTGTAGTATGCAAGGTTAGATAAGTATTTATTGAAGCTTGGTTTTAGTAAAGGATCTACTGACAGTAATTTGTATTTCAAAATTGATCATGAAAAAATCTTGATTGTTGAAACATTTTTGGATGATATCATTTTTGGTGGAAATGACAAGTTGATTAAGGATTTTTCTAATGAGATACAAAAGTAAAATGAGATTTGAATGATAGGTGAGATGAAATTATATCTTGGTCTTAAAATTATACAATAAAAAAAGGATTTTCATAGAAGAATCTAAGTATGTGAATGAATTGTTGAAGAGATTTGGAATGGATGATTCCAAACCTATTGGAACCCCTATGGTTAGTGGTTTGAAGTTAACAAAGAATGATTATTCTCCTCTTTCTAACAAAAAAGGTACAAATCACTGATCGATATATTTCTATACTTGACTCAAACCAGACCATACATACTGAATGTTGTTTGCATTGTTGTGAGATTTCAAGAAGAATCAAAGGAATCACATGTTTCTATTATTAAAAGGATATTTAGATAATTGAAAGGGACAATGGACTATATCCAATGGTATCATATGGATGAAAAACTTACATTATGTTTTTATACTAATGCCAATTGGGTAGCTAATGTGGATGATAGGAAAAGTACTATAGGTGGAGAATTCTTTTGGGGGAAGAAGTTAGTTTCTTGGTCTAGTAAGAAAGAAACTTGTATATCTCGATCTACTGCTAAAGTTGAGTATGTTGTTTCTTCTATAAAATATAGTTAGGTAGTTTGGATGAAGAAAATATGTTGGAAGACATCAAAATAAGCTTTGGTTAGCCTATTTTTATTTATTGTGACAACTCAAGTACTATCAATATGATCCATTATATTTCCACAATCCATATTGATACTGCTATCAATATTTCAAAGAACCATGTGTTGCATTCAAAGACAAAGCATGTTTATATAAAGTATCATTTCTTGAAGGATAAAGTGAATGAAAAGGAAGTCAAATTGGAATATGTACCTACAAAAGAATAGATTATAGATATTTTCATGAAGCCATTGCCAAAGGATACTTTTGAGTATCTGTGAGGTAAGCTTGGGGTAATAGACCATCCTGATTAGAGCTAGAGATGCATATATTTGTACTGGTCTACTTCTTTCATAGAGATTACTTTCCTTCTAGATTGGTGATTTTTGGGAACTCCTTAGGGGGAGTAGGTGGTATGTTGTTCATATTTTTAATGAGATAAGGTTTTTTTGACCTCTTTGAATTAGTGCATATATGTTCCTTTCTTAATGATGTCAAAGGGTGAGAGAGAGTCATGTGAAAAATAGAGAGAATAAAGGGAGAGATAGCCTTGTGGAAGAGAAGTATCAGACTTAGGGGGAGTAATTAATCTATTGAGGTTAATTTTTGCTTTGTGCATTGATTTGGTTTTTCACATCATATTTTTATGTGTGTTGTGGAGAGCACCTTCATAGGGTTAGCTTAGTAATAAATTATCTAAATTAGCAAAATACCACAATTAGTGAGCTATTTAAATGCAAAAACAACTAATGCGCACTCTATGACTCTCTATTTAGATATGCTAATGCAAAGCTCTCATCAAGCCTCCATTAGTGACAAATCTAAAATAAGACTGATGAATATATTAAATTAATTAAGTGAATTCCAAATTGAAACTACGCTTAATTAAGTCTAAATTTTCCTTTCTAGCTCAAAATCTCAAGAGGTTTGATGCAATTCTCAGATTTGTGGATCCTTTCTCATTTATTTATGTCTTTCTTTTATAGATTTTTGGCAAGTGTAAGGGGTGGAGTTGAGTTGATCATGGTTGAGTTGAGGTTAACTCCATGGTTCCACCTTTAGGGACAATTTAAATGGATTTTCCTCAAAGCTTGGGACAAAGAGACAAAATGGGTGGTCAAGATGCTCTCACCTTATGTGTGTTTGAGAGTCAATGTGAGCTTGATCCATGTGAGTCCAATCCTTAAATCCTATTAGTTGAGGCATTTTCCTCCCATGTGGCGTTGAGGGAAAATATGGATTTATTAATTGAATTAAATTGATTTGTTTAGCCATGTGTACCCCTTGAATGAGTTAATTTGATTTAAATTGAACTATATAATTAATTAGATTAATTGTACAATTAATTTTTTAAACTTGATTTATTTGATTTAAATTAATTTATTGGCTTTTGATTTTCAATTATAATTGGATTTGGCTTGATTGCAATTATGCTTTCATTTTAGCTTGATTTCAATTTATTACTTTGATTTTGCCTTAGTTGCCCACATGATTTGATCTTGTCCATTTTTTAGGTGATTACAAATGCCCCTCTTTGAATCGATGTGCGAAGCGTATCGGTTCAAAGAATATCCTGATTGTTTTGATGCAGAGTCACTGATAACTGATGTTTGATTCGATGTTGAGAGAAGATGCAGATAGTGATTATAGGATTTCTGAAATTCTAATTGATTTGGAGTCCTTGATGGTTGATTTGATGAGGGATCATTGATATGATGCCTGATTTGATGTGATTCACTATTTTGATGCCCCACTTGATTATTAACAAAAAAAATTTTGATGAAAGATTAAGCCTTTGATTTGATGATATGCCTTTGATTTGATGATTACGCTATCGATCCTGTTAATTCGAGTGTATGCCCCCTTGGAAATGAAATGAAATATGAAAGATGTTGCATTTTTAATCATTTGTGTTGAAATTTTTTTAATTAAGTGTGAATTTTGATTTCATTTCCGATAATGAATTTGTGATGCTATGATGACAAATGCCCCTAATTTGGCTGATTGGTTGTGAAAATTTGTGTGCCGGGTCATTTTATGGTAAAAAATACCCCTTTTAGGTCAAAATGGGCTATATATAGGGGTAAAATGTCATTTTCACTATTCATTTTTACCCTCCTCTTTGACTTTTCTCCTCTAACTTTCTAAGGTATTTCATGATGTTGATCCTGATTTGAGAGCATCAGTTCAAGTGAGGTCGACGATACTAGCGCCCGCCTAGCTATGGACCTCCGATATGTACCCCTAGCAACTTACTTTGTCCATTTTTACATTTAATTTTAAAAAATTTAGATTTTTCTAAGAAAAACCTTGGTTTTTTCATTTTTTAAATTTCGTTGTGCATCCAAGATTTTTAGCAGCACGTACACATTTGTTTCAGCACATCCGTAGTTTTTCACAATGCATCCAATGTTTTATGTTGTGCATACAAACAGTAAGTTTAGGGAAAGATTTCACCTTTACAATTTTCTACTGTGCTTTCAATTTTGATTGTGCTTTTGATTATTTTAGTAGTGCGTACTAGGTCATCCTGTAGTGCATACTAAATCCTCCAGTGCTTTCACTTCATTTCTAAGCTTTTAAATTTTTTTTGGACAATTCTGATGTTTTTCGCTACGCATTTGATTTTTAGTGCTTTTAAGAAATGAAATAGTGTTGTAGACACCTAAAAATCCTTTAGAAAATAAAGTATTTTTATTTTTTGAAAAACCCCTTATGACATCATCATTTGTTAATTAATTATTTATTTAATTAATTAATATATTTTTATGCCATTAATTTCCTTTATTTTAATTAGATATCTTTAATTAAAGAATCTTTCCCCAAACCACTTAAATCAATTTTAAGTAATTTTCCTCTCTTTATTGAATCAATACTCAATAAATGATGTCACATTCCCTAAATAAATTTTATATTTATTTAAAGCCTTAAAACCCTAGAATCTTCTAATCTTTCCTAAACCCTTCTAAACTTCCCTAAACCTATTTAGGAGATGTTTCCTACATTTCTTAGCCTAATCCAAGTCTCCTTGACTTTCTAGTCAAACCCTCCCCCTAATGAGCCTTACAAACTCATTTAAGCCTCTTACACACTCATTTAAGGCTCTTATAGCCTCATGAATGAAGTCCTCAACCCAAAAGCTTTTGAAATAAATAAACATTTATTTATTTCCTAAACTCCTAAATATCCTAGAAAGCCCTAGACTCTTCTAGAAAGTCTTCAATCCTTATCCTTATCCTTGACCTTACCTCTAACCTTGACTCAACCTCCTAACCCAAGCCCTTCCCAAATCCTATAAATACCCTCTCTTCCAAGAGAAAATTATTAGATTAGTTTTTATCACTTATGTATTTTTATCATGAGCATTTTCAGCTAGATCATCTTAGCATAAATCTTAATTGTTAGATTTCTTCATGTCCTTCATATTTTCTAGCACATCTTAGAATAGTGTAGACACCTAAAAATCTTTTAGAAAATAAAGTATTTTTATTTTTTGAAAATCTCTGATGACATCATCATTAATTAATTAATTAATTAATTTTTATGTCATTAAATCCCTTTATCTTAATTAAAAACATTTAATTAAGGAATCCCTCCCAAAAATGTTTAAATCTTATTTAAACATTATCTCCTTATTTATTAATTATTTTAATTAATAAATTGACCAAAAATCCCAAAATAAATAAATAATTTATTTTTTGACCAAAACTTGGCCAATTTCCTTTAGACCACTAACCTCTTCTAGAATCTTCTAGTCCCTTCTTAATTTCAATTAAAAGGCTAATCCCATCTTTTCTAACCCTAATCCCAAGGCCAAATATTTAATTAAGATTAAATATTTAAATTTCATATTTATTGAAAATATTTCAATAAATATTCCCAAAACTTAAGCTTTTAGAATGAATAAGCTTTTATTCCATGAAACCAAGGAGAATTCTAGACTCTTCTAGAATCGTCTCAAATCCAACCTCTTCACCCATCCTAATTCCTCCCTTAACCTTGTCACATTCCCTAAACAAGGTTAGCCAACTCTTAAGCTTACCCCAAAGTCAACAAAGAGGGCTTCCCTTTTTGAAATGCATTGAAGGCATTTAAGGCCTCCTTATCCCTCTTACATGCACTTATGGTGCATTTAAGAAGCCCCTCACCCCTTTCTTACACCCTTTGACCTTAGGCACATTTCCCAAATTGTGCACATTCCTTCCATCTTTCAATCCAATGCCCTTGTGACACTTGTCACAAGGAGGTGATCCCTAAACTAGCACAATCCATGTGCTCCCCTTTGAATGAATCTTGGCCTCTCTTAAGGATTTCAATCCTGGCCACTCATTCTTCCTTCCCAAATCCTATAAATACCCCTCTTTTCAAGAGCAAATCAATTAGCTTACTTTCATTCTCATGCATTGTTATAATTCCATTTTCATGTTAGATCTTAGCAAATCATTCTAATTTAGTTTACTTTCAAGCATTTTTAGCTCATCATAGCTTAGTAATAATGGATTAACATAGCTTTTCTTATTGTTTTGCATAGCATAGCATCGTATCACATCTCTATTTGGTCTAAAATCAATCTTAGATTCCTCATCATGTAGCTTAATCTTCATTAAAGCATTTTTGGATCCTTGAGGCCTTAGGGGCAAATCAGGTGTTCTATACCTATTTTTGTGCCATTTTGGGGTTTTCATGGATTTCAATCCATCTTAGAACGCATTATATTATGCTCCAAGTGCTTAGAGAGCACACCCACATCCCCCTTATCAAAGAAAATCAAACAGTGCTTGGGTGCACCTATTTCTGGCTCAATCTGAGGTGGCTAGCTTAGAGTTTCCTTGTTTTTGTTTTGATTGTATGCTAGATTAAACTCTTAATGTTTGATTGATTTGAGCCTTTCAAAATAGATAATAGGTACCCTCGAAAGCCTTGCTCACAAATAGCTTAATGGATTAATCTTAGTTCATATTTCAATCTTTTCAAAGCATACATGCATCATATCAAATCCCTTAGAATGCATTAGAAGTATGCTCCAAGTGCTCAGAGAGCACATCCACATCCCTCTCATTGAAGCAAATCAAACAATGCTGTATAGCACTTGTTTTAGCGACAATCTTGAGGTGGCTGGGTTTTGTTTCCATTGTCTTAGCTTTTTATGATTCTTGAACATGTTAGATTAGTTTTAACATTTGAGTGTTTCAGCCTTTCAAGATAGGTAATAGGTTCCAAATTCCCTTCCTACATTCTAGCATGCCCGGTGGGACCCACTTCATGGGTTCATTCAACATCTCACTTATTTTGGCATTTGTGAAAGATTTGGAGCTTGAAGGTGGAGAAAATAGCTAGGTTCATTCTCTTGTCTATAAACACATCTTTATTCTACTTCTATCTATTCACCTTTCTTCTATTTCTAAGAAACTTGCTTTATTCTTCCAAAAAAGTCCCTAAAAAATCTCATTTTTGACAAAAAACATGTATTTTCTGTGTAAAAATACTGTGTAATGTATTTAAAATTGTCATAGGATCATATCTGGTAAATCAAAGGTAGCATTCAAGATTCCAAATCACATCTGGGGACTACAACATTTCCTGGATCGCATCTAGTTAAATTTAGGGTAGCATCCGGGATTCCAGATCACATTTGGGGACTACACCATTTCCCGAATCACATCTAGGGACTACACCATTTCTTGGATCGCATATGGTAAACAAGATAGAATCTAGGAACACTTTAATTTGGGGTAAAAATGAACAAAACAAAAGCATAAACATCTTATTTTAATGCTTAAAATGAACCCCCAAATCACTCTTGAATGCATTAAAGACTAAAACTTGCAAAATCTTCTAACAAATAAACAAAACCAATAGAATCATTTGCATACTTGCAACATCAAGGTTTTAGATACATTCATGCAAAGATAAACACACTTCATTTTGAGGCCTAAAAAGAACCACAAATTGCATTAGATCATCTTCATTTTGGGTTCTAAAATCAATCTTAGGAAGCATCCTAAAATCAAACTTTAGAGTCCTAAAAGAGTCATTTTTTTCATTTCCAAAAACAAACACACTCTTGAATGGTTTAAAAAGTGAATGAAAAGAAATCTCTATTCCCTCATCTTTCAAAATTCAGTTCATTCCAAAGTTCTTAAAAACAACATGCAAAATCTCAATCTTGAATGCCTAAATCAAAGAACTTGCAAATCATTCAAAGTTTTTCAACAGGGAGTGAACAAATCAAATCATAAACACATGTTTGTAAGCATTCATTTCAATCACTTAAAATAAAATTTGGGAAAGAACTCTTGCTTGATGTGCATCTAGGAGTTTTCAATTTCTTGCAAAAACCTTGTTAAAATAAGTAACGTAAAACACTTGAACTCAAACAAGTTCACTTGTTTTACTTTTAGCGAGGCTTGTCCAGGGAGAAAAGTGCTTCCTCTCTAGAGAATGACCTCAAACTGATATCTTTCCCAATCGGTATAGAAATAAAGTGCTAAGCAAACTCTCTCATATATCCACTCACGCCCAGGTGAGGTGTGTTGATGGTGGCCCGGGGTAGGTGAATAGTCCCTACTATTTTAGGATGGTTAACTAGGCTCTTAAGTGAGTCATGTGCATACAAAATGATTGGGAGGAATCCATAGAATAATTTAAAATTGGTTAAAATATAGGCTACCCTATCTACATTCGAAGGTATCAGAATCCTTGTGCAAGGACCGATCCAAGGGGTTTACCAGATCACCTCAAGATTACTCACCGTTTGTATCCCCTTTTAGGGGGTACCAAGCTATGGGCAAGGATTTTGATACTCACATTCCCTTAGGTAGTTCTACTTGATGTGTTTTCCAAAGTTTTAGACTTAGTACAAAACATCTGTTGAAACATACACAAGCGAAGAGTCCTATACATCAAATCCTTTGCAATATCAATCAAAATCTAGAAGTCATCTAAGCTTGCAAAAACCTATCATCCTAGTCTAAATATTGTCAGTCATCCCAATCTAAGCCTTAGTCTTCCAAAATCATCTTCATCCTTCATCCAACTCATCCACAAGTCAACATGTCTTGAAACTATTATGATGAGTGTGGTTATTATGTCTCTCCTATCAATCCATCCTATCCTGATGATGATGAAAGTCTTGTTGATCATGATGCATACTTTGAAAACCTTAGCCATTATGATGATGAGAGCCTTGTGGATCATGATGTGTATTTTGAAAATCTCAGCAAGTTCACTCAAACATCCCCTAGCATCCACTCATTCCTCCCAACTATCCTACCATGTCTTCATGCATATCCACTAACACTCCTTATCCTACTTTTGACAAGGGAAATACACAATCCTATTCATCTACACCTTCTTCCTATCTTAAACCTATGTATCCTCCATATGCATCCTTCATACCTCCACCCCTTCTATGGTCATATCCCAATCATCATCTTTCCATAGCAGCACTCCAAGTTACATCCCTTATCCAAATCCTCCATCTCCTTATCTTCCAAATCATTTTCAAAACCAAATTCCTAGTATTTCCATCCCTTATCTAAATCCTCCATCTCCTTATCCTCCAAATCATTTTCAAATCCAAAATCCTAGTCTTCCAATCTATTATCCTAATCATCCATTCTATCTAGATTCACCATCTGCTATATCCTATTCAAATCTAGCATCTTCCATTCTCGATGTTACATTGCTGCAAATCCCCTTTCACAAAAAGAATGCATCCCTCAATCCACTTCATATCCCGTACCTCAATCCATCATTCCTACCTCACCAAATAACCAATTCAGTTCACAAGATTCCTCTAAACCTACCTATGTGAACTATCTAGTTATGCCATCTTCCAATTCCTCATCTGCACCATCATCCCCCCAAGAAAGTTCACAATCTTTTGCTCCACCTCCATGTGTGAACTATCCTATCTCCCCATCTTCTACACATTCTAGTCCATCACCTCCTCCAATCCAGAAGTCTCTAAGGAGTTTCACAAGGAAGCCAACAAAAAATCACATTCCTACAGTTGACGAGACATGCTATCTCAATCCTTCATGTGAAGCCATCACTAATCAGCCCCATCAACCTCCCCCATCTGTTGTCTTCTTCCATATACCCCACTCATTTATCCTTCCATCTCCTAGCATCAATAAGTCATTCCTATGCATTGACTTCACCAAATCTCCATCCACTTCTCCTCCTCCTAGCATCATCCAAAGCACATCCAATGAGCCTCAAAAGTTCACCCTTCTTCCAGACATCACAGTTGCAGAATCTCCCATCCTTCCATCCACTTTATCTAAAGAGTCCATCCATACAACCCCTAACATTCTATCCACAAAAACCCTACCATGTCAAGATCTTGTCCAAATGCATGTTGAAGTACCCATGGAAGAAAATCAAGATCCAAACCCTTCACTTCCTCTATTGCATGTTCTATTGCTTCCATCACCTCCGATCCAAAATCTTATCATCCCTATTCCTCCATCTAAATATCCATTTCCATCTCCCAATCCTAGTAAAGATCCCATCATCTCATCCTCTCCACATGAGGATCCTCCAATCAGAACTATCCAGCTATCGTCACTCTATCCTCTTTGTCCACTTACATTTGTTAGAGGTAGCCCACTTGAAACAAAAGCAATAAGTTCCATATCTTCCATCAGGGAACTAGAAACTAGATGTTTATCTTATTCCAAAAGTTGGAAATATCCTTGTTTGGATAAAATGCTCAAGAAATGGAATTATCAAGGCAAAGGCCTAGGCATTCATGAACAAGGAAATCTGGAATCCATCCAAGACAAGAAACATCTAAAATCATGTGGAATTGGTCACACATCAGAAGAAGGCACTTCCTCTAGAAATTTTGGTACAGCTAAAGCTAAATTCAAGCACCCTTCTAGACCCACCATCACATCTTCCAAAGTATACAATGCCATTCCTCCTCCTCCATCATTACAATCAAAGACAACCTATCACATTCCTCCTTCATTCTCCAAGTCCATTTTGGGTCCCTATGTCCCAAAATCTACTAGCACATATCCTCTACATACCAAATCCATCTTGGGGCCTTAAATCCCAAAATATCATCCCCCATCTTATCCTACACAGTCCATCCAAAATCCAAGCATCCCTAGTCAGGATCAACAAAGTCACATGCCCACATCTCCTATCTACTTATATCATCTTAAAATGGAAGCACTTCCATGATAAGAGCATTTATCCCTCCAAATAAGTGGTTTGGGGTCATGTTAAGTTCCTTGATCAGGTCTTTGCATGTATCTGGCTTTTCTCCCTATTCTACTTTCCTCTGCACTTGATTTTCTCTTCATATCTGCATTTCCTAGCAATCTGGGCTAGGGTCTTGAGGTTTTTGACGTCAAGGTCAAAGTCAACCTTGAGGGTCAAAGTCAACCTTGATCCTGACCTGGTTAGGGTTGACCTCAACCCTGACCTAGGTCAAAGTTGAGCTTGTTCTTGACCCCCTGTCCAGATTTCAAATTTCCTTGATTTCCAAGTGTCGGGTTTCGGGGATATTTGTTTTCCCACCTCCGGGTCAGCCATTTCAAGTTTCAGAATGGTAAATCTTTAAATTGCATTTAATCTAGGTATATTTTCTAAAAGTTAGGACCTAATTGGGATTTAATTCTCTAAGGTGGCCCCTCTAGAAGATTGTGCCCCAGTTCACTATAAAAGGAGGCCTTCCTCCCTCATTTTATCCATCCATGATCCATTTTTCATATCTCATCTTCAATCAATTTCATGAGTGATCTCTCAAGTGCAAGCAAGTGAATTCAAGCATTCAAGAAATCCTTCAAGCATTCAAGTGTTCAAGCATTCATCCATCAAGGAGATCCATTGTTAGCCACTGAAGGATTCAATCTCTTTGGAGCCCCCTTGAAGATCCATTCTTCTACATTCATCCAAGCCTCCTCATATGCAGAGATCTATTCAAGATTGGTGTTGAAGATCAAATGCCATTGATTTGAGACATCCTACATTCATTCTACATCCATTGGAGCATTCCTACTTGTGGATTTGAGGATTCAAATCCTCTACAAGGACTTCAACATAAGCGAGGTGAGTTGTTTCATTTTCTTTGTTTATGCATACTACATTTCAATTCAATTTCAAGGTTAATTCCTAAATTGGGGTTTGACCAAGGCAAATCCCCCATACAAACAAAAACCCCCTTTTTCTTGTAGGTACAGGTGCAAAATTTTAGATCTAAGAGCGGATTTAGATACCCTTTTTGGTGAACTTCCAAGATCTGCAAACAAAGTCAAAATTGACCTTAAAATAAAGAATCTAGCCTTTGACCTTTTATGAGGGTCAAAGACTACCTACCATCGGAAAGGAAAAAGATTTTTGGGTTTTCTTTGTCTCGGCATTTCCAATCCAAAATAGGTTGCAGAATTGCCTGAAAGTACACACAAACATCAGAAATAGGCATTTTCTAGATTTTCTCTAATTTGAGGTTAGTACTTGTATTTCAATTATTTTAGATATTAAGCACAATTATTCTACCATAGGGAAATATAGGATTTTTCTCTCTCTTTTATATTCTCCATAGATTGATTTGATTGTGCATTAACCTTTTGGTTGATCAAATTGGATCTCTCGTTTGGGAATTGGATTTAGGAGTGAATCTCATATTTCCCCCATACATTACATTGAATAGAGGTGATTCCATTTTACCTCTATTCATTTTGGTGAACCCGACGAGCTTACTCTCTTTCTTTTTGGTGTTAGATTTAATTTTATCTTGTTAGTATTAGATTTCTCCTTTGTGTTAGATCTTGCATGCTAATTAGATTTCAAAAATACAAAAATATTCATGCTTTATGTGTTCTTAGTTTAGTTCACTTGCATTGCATTGGTTTATGAGCTTTACTACTACTAGTCCTACTTATAACATTCCAGTTAGAAGAAGTTGTAGACTCATGGGTGCCTTTGTTCTTGAATCTTCCTCTCCTTTCCTTAGGGTCCTGAATGATAATTTGATTCTTCATGATTCTAATCCTACTATGGAGAAAAACTCTTCTCACTCATCTCATGATGAGGATGACGCTTCAAGAGTTCCTCCTGAACAAGCTCAAAAAAATTCAACTGAACTTGATAAAATGGGTAATTGGCTTATTCAAGAGAGCCATAATCAAGATTCTATTCAAGCTATAGAGGCTCTTAAGAAATTTCTTTGTGATAGTGATCAAGGTGTTAACCTCTTGTGTGGTATTACTCACCTTGTGTATTCAAATGTTAAACCTTTAGCTCAAGAAGCTCAAGATTTAGGGTTGATTCCTCCTATCACTAGAGTTGAACCCTCTTCTAATCCTTTAACTAGAGTTCCTACCTATAATCCTTCTTTGGTGACTGTGATGGCTCCCTCTATTCCTATGAGTGTTCCTCCTATGTCCCTTCCTATATCACAACCTTCATATCATAATGTTCCTTTTACTTATTCCAATCCACTTCCAACTGTAGTTCCTATTGTTCCTCCAGTTGTATCTTCTATTCCTACAACTTCTTACACTTTACCTAGTGTATCTAATGTTGCTACTCCTATTTCCTCTAATGATTCAACAATCATCAGTTTGGCTCAAACTATGTCATCTTTACAACAACAACTTGCTTCCTTAACTCAACACAAGTTTAGTATTCCTACATGTGACATGGGAAGTCCTTTGTCCTTGGATATTATTTGTACTCTTGTTCCTCAGCAATTTGATATGCCTCATCTTGAGAATTATAATGAAAAAGGAGATCTTGTTCATCATGTTAAAACATTCCAAATCCTTTGTAGCGATTATGCTCATGACCATAGGATTTTAGCCAAACTATTTGCTAGAACCTTCCATGAAAAGGCCTTACAATGGTATTGTTCCTTGCCTCCTTATTCTATTGATTCCTTTCCAAAACTTTCTAATGCCTTTATTCAACAATTTCAAAACAACATTGGCCCACAAGTGTCTTTGACTAATTTTTGCATTGTAAACAAAGTGCTAAAGAAAAACTAACTGAATTTATTAGTAGATTTAAGCATTTCCATGCTTAGATTTCCTATTATGTTCTTGATATTGATATTCAATGTATGTTTATTTCACATTTGCAAAAGGATATTAGAGATAAGATTCTTCTTACTGAATTTACCTCTTTTCAACAACTTTGTGCAACACTTCATCATTATCAATTACAAATGAGTCAATTTGAGAGCAACACTCCAATGGCTCATGTTCCAATTGATAAGAGTGATGTTGCTCCTAATCCAAACAAATTTAAAAAATTCAACAACTATGTCAAGATAAACAAACAAGCGAATGCAGTTGCTAATCAAGTTGTTGTTGCATCTCACAATGCCACTTCTGCATCCACTTCTTTTCGATTAAATCATATATTTACTCCTGTTTCTGAATCTTTACATGCTATTATGAATAGGTTGTTAACTGCTAATATGATTACTTTACCTCCTATTCGACCTCTTTTACCTTTTATGATTGCATCTAAATCTTTTGATCAAAATGTTTTTTGTCAATATCATCGTCAGACTGGTCATGATACTGAGAAGTGTTATTCTTTAAAACATAAGGTTCAAGACTTAATTGACTCTAATGCCTTATCTATTGATAATCTTGATGATAGTGGAAGAAAATATTTTTAGGAATGAATGCTGGATGTTGGCAGTCATTCTATAGTAGTTGTTGTTGCATTTATGACTATGATTCTCATTGATGTCAACATGGCGATCTTCTGTAGACTAGCAAAGAAGCAGACAGTGTTTTTATTAGCGCACATGGGATATTGCAGATGGAGCTATGTGATGTTGAGGTGATATTATTTGATATGTTATTTTTCTATGGTTAAGAGCACAGACATAAATTCATTTATTCATAGAAGTTATGAGCATTTTGGTGGAAGCAATATTCAAGCAGTGTTCCTGAGTAGCGGTTTGTGGAAATCGGATAATATCTCATAACCAGGATGGAATCTAGTTTTTCAAAATTAAAGGGAAGGTTGAGACACATTGATAGTGATGTGGTTCATAGCACAAAATTTGACATCACATGAGTGAAGAGTTATTACATCTGGAAGCTGACAGTTTTGTGTAATTCTGATGTAGCGTGTGGAAACTTTTATTTTGTATTTGTGTGCTGACTCATTTGTAATTATTTGAGTCTGGTATAAAGGAAGGAATTTTTTTCTTTATTTTAGAAGTAGTATCAATGTGAAAGAAGTGTGAGTATGGTATGGTTTAATGCGAATGTAAGCATGAAGTGAAGAAAAGAGCTAATGAAGTTGTGAAAGTGAAATTGTGAAGGAAGACACGCGAAGTACATAGATTTGGAATTGAGATCTGGTGTAGTAGTGAGTGTGGTTTGGCATAGTAAGAAGGTAACATATTTCATATTATTCTTCTAAATAATATTAAGGTCATTTGGACAGTGTGTTCAGTGATCTTACCCTGAAGCTGTTTGGGCAGTGGGTCCTTCTATCTTCCATAACTCCTAACAGGGTTAGAATCTTTTAACAGGGATTCAAAATCTCCTAACAGGGATTCATATGTACTGAATGTATTTCATAAGACTCCTAAAAAAGTCCATCCTTTCACAAGGAATATTTATATTAGTGCATCTTTTGTGGGCATCATTCCCCCCAGGGTTTACTCTTTGATCAAGAGGTTCCCTAGTCAACATATCTTGTGTTATTGTGTCATTATGTATGAATATCTTTCTATGGTTGGTAATTACATTGCTTACATGGTTAAATATTATTGAAGTTGATAAAGGTTATAATTATCTGATAACTAATTCACCCCCCCCCTCTCAGTTATCTTGGTGGACTTTACTTTCTAACAATTGGTATCAAAGTAGCAGGTCCTTGAAAGAAAAGTTTAACATCTTAAGGAGATCCATGGTGAATTTCAGGAAAGAAAGCCCTAAGTTTGATGGAGTAAATTTTGACAGCTGGAAAGAGAAGATGAAGACACATCTACTATGTTTAAGACCAAGTTATTGGTTGATTACAAAGAATGAGAAGACTATCATTGGAGAAGATAATCTTGAGACAGGATCTAAAGATGAGCTAGATCTATTCATGTGTAACATACTTGCAAGAAAAAAACTTTTGACAGCACTTCCAGAGAATGAATATAGTCAGGTAAATTTTTTAACAAAAGCCCATGAAATTTGGAAAGCTCTACAGTCTACTTTTGAAGGTGATGAACATGCAAAGAGAGCTAGATTACATAATTGGATATGTGCATTTGAAGATATAATAATGATGGAAGATGAATCTGTCAGAAGCTATACTGGTAGAATGTCAGAAATTATTGTAGGAATAAAAGCTTGTGGAGGAACAAAGACACAGAATGAAGTGATATGGAAAATTATGAGGACATTAAATCCTATATTTAAGTAGAGAACATAGATGAGTGAACAAGTTATACCTTGTACTACAAACTTTACAAGAGAGACTCTTCTTGGAAGATTGGAAGCAACAAAAAAGAACCTGAGGGTATTAGGAGACTTACCTAGAATGGAGATAGCATTCAGTGCTCTTAATATTCATCCTACTTTGTCAAGAAGTACCAGTGTGAGTGGAGATTATGCTAGCAGCAGCAGATCTAGAAATGAAGAAGATAAGAAGATTGAAGAAGGTATTGCCTTGCTTGTGAAAAGAGAACCAGACGGTAAGAAAATTTTTAAATGTTGGCCTTGTCAAGAATATGGTCATTTTGCATCTAAGTGTCCTAAGAGAGTTAAGAAGTACATAAATAATTTTAAGCCTAGAAGATCTAAGGAATGTTATTATGCTAATGATGATCTTGAAGCTAGTATAGAAAGAACTTTGAGTGAAAGTGATACTGAGATTAATGATGAAATAGGATTTGTAGCAATTAAAGAAGAGAATTTTGAATCTAATGTTAAGGAGGAAAAAGCATTAGTTTCCCAAGTTGAAAAGAAAGCTGATTGTGTTGGCATTAAGCAGTATTGCCACTAGTGACAACACTTATTTGCATTCTGGATGCAAACCGAACAGACAGTGCAAACCGAGCAGACAGTGCAAACCGAGCAGACAGTGCAAACCGAGCAGACAGTGCAAACTGAGCAGACAGTGCAAACCGAGCAAGTTAGTACAAACCGATCAGGACAATGAAAACCGAGTAACATCTTGTCTACCGAGTCACCAATGCTTACCGAGTTCAATACCTACCGAGTGATCAGTATGAACCGTGCCTTCACTTCTACCGAGTGCATGATGATGCCGAGTAATGTAGTGGACGCCGAGTATCAGAAAGTCACCGAGTCAGTGTGAAGGAACCGAGTAACCATATTTGGGCCGACTTAGTAGCACTTATGTTTATTTGTCAAGCCGACTGTGCAATTGTAATTGTAATTAATTGTTTGAGACCTGTATATAAACAATGATGTAGAAATAAAAGAGACATGCACAAGTAATGAAATATATGATATAGAATATATAAAAGAGTAAGAAAGGCAGAAATAAGTGAATTACAGAAGGCTTCAGAAGTATAAGATACAGAAAAGACAAATTCATCACAGAAGGTGATCAGTACATCAGCGAATCTCATTCAGCAATCCAGTTGCAAAGCAGAGATCTACTGTTTCATTCTAACAGGTGAATCAGTACTAAATCCTTTAACCGGGTAGACTTAACAGTCTTTGTATAAATCTCTTTACCGAGTGCATACTTCACTGTATGTTTGTAAATCCTTTAACAGGGTGGATTTAGCAATCCTTATTGCTCCTAACAGGGCAGATCATCAGAAGTGATCAAATTGTAAGCCTTAACCGGCCAACTTTATTCTGCAGTATTAAAGCTTTGTGGGTTTCATCCCCACCCCAGTTTTACTTTCTTTTGGAAGGTTTCTGGGTAACCAAATCTATGTGTCATTATTGTGAATGCTTTTAAGTTTCATGCTTTCTGTATGCAAAGGTTAAAAGTAAAAATACATGTTAAAATTAGAAAAAAATTTGGAGTTACTGATTCACCCCTCCCCTCTCAGTAACTTGGTTAATTCCTGAATATTTCCAACAATTGGTATCAGAGCTGCATTGGTTCTCAAGACAAAGCTTAACTAGCTTGAGCAAAGATCCAGGACAATGGAGGTATTCAAACTGAACAAGGTGATTGAAAATGAAAAGCTAGATCTGGAAATGGCCATAGCTAAACTCAAAGAAGCAAAAGAACATCTTTCCCAATCCCTAAGAAGAAGGAAGGAACTTGCAAATCAGATGAATGATCAGAATTACATTGAAGAAAAGATTGAAGATCTTCTTCCCTCAAATAACTCAGATGAAGCAAACAATGCTATCAAAGAACTCCTAGAAAAGAATGGGTCTCTGCAGGAAGAAGTGAGAAAATTGAAAAGAGAACAAGAACTACACTCTACAAGATTCTGTGAGATCTTGGAATAGAAAAACAAGTTGAAAGATGAATTAGATGAAAGAAACATTGAAGTCCAAAACAAAACCCTTCAGCTAGAAAACCTAATTGATCAGATCTCTCATACAAATGAAGAAATTCTAAATCTAAGTTCAGAAATAGAAAACACAAAAGAAGAACTAAGATCTGAAAAGGAAATCAATCTAAGATTGATGGATGACCTAAATGCTGAAAAACAAATCAATGAAGGAATGCTGAAAAGTCAAGAAGACTTGAATCAGCTATATGAATGAAATCTTCATAGGCAAAAAGGAAAAGCAGGACTTGGATACAAAGAAGAAGGCGAATCCTCTAAGCAAGGTACTAAAAGAAATCAAAAACCTACTTGTAATCATTGTGGTAAAATAGGACATACTTCAAATAAATGTTGGAACAATGAAAAAGTAGAATTCAATGGAAAATGTTATAGCTGCAATCAACCTGGTCATAAAGCAAATGAATGCAGGGAAAAACCTAGATTCAGAGGTAATTGTCACAAGTGCAACAAACAAGGTCACAAGGCATCCGAATGCAGATCTAAGATATTTAATCCAGCAGAACAAATTGTGAAAGCAATGTTTGGATGGGACTACAACACCTAGTGTAGATGTCATTACTGTGGAGAATATGGACACATTGGCATGAATTGCATAAAACATCATCTAAGGAAAAGAGATACTACCATAAGATGTTTCAAATGCACTAAACTCGGTCACATAGCCAGAAACTGCATGAATGCCAGTGAAATTGAAGAAGGAAAGAAGAATGAAGCAACTAAGGTCAGGAAACAGGTCAGACAAAAATGGATTCCTAAAGCTACCGAGCAATCCAGTCCAAGTAATGGAATGGATGGCTCTACCGACTCAGACTAAATTTCCAAGGAAGCACTGGAACTGTACTCTCATAGATCAATCTCAAATAGTTCCAGAACCGAAATTAAAAGAAAAGTCTAAATTAGCATGCAAGATGCAGTGAGATCAGCGAGGTCGGTATAGTCTTCACCGAGCGAGGTCGGTATAGTCTTCACCGAGCGAGGTCGGTATAGTCTTCACCGAGCGAGGTCGGAGCATTATGAATTCTCGAGTTCACCGAGTTGCGAAGTCTTTTCCGAGCAATTAATTCTTGGTGGGTGACAGTCTGTCAGAATTCCTACCCTAATTTGAAATGAGCATTAATGACAGAATTGTAAACAAAAAGCAAGTAATCGAACTCATTCTTCACCGCGAATCTTTAAGCACTTTGAGAGCAGAAAACTTCAAGGGCAACCCGGCGATTTAATACTCTTGCAAAAGGAATTTTCTGTGAGCTACCATGGCATCATCCAGCACCTCAGCGAAGAAAGGATCAGACATGTTAGTCCAAGGGGAGTGGAAAGCACCAGATTTTAAGATCGTGCCCGCAGTTGCAGCCGCCCTAGATCCGAACGGAGCTCAATCTCAGATTCCTCCTAAGGTACTGCTTATCAATGATATCCGTAATCATTTTAACTGTTCTATTCAAGAAATGGGAAACCTAGAACTAGACATTGTGCGTGAGGAACTATGTGTGGATGGTACTTTGAAACCCGAGCACAAACATCTGGAAGATAAGGGTTTAGTCCACATTGCACATCTTCCTCGAAACTTTCGAGATAAATGGGTTAGGTACATTCTCAGCCGAGTACACGATGGCAAGATTTGGCTTGAGCAACCTATTGAGATCACAAGGAAAATGATTCATCAAGTTACTGGTCTTCCCATGTTGAACAAAGCGAAAACTACCAAAACCCTAGGTCGGACGGAACTAGAGAAGAAAACCCTAGCCGAGTGGGATGGTAGAGGCATGAAGGTTAGCAGCATTACCGATGCCGAACTGAAGTTTGGTACACATATCATTGCACACAAGATTTACAGTTCTAGTCGACAGAACAGTGTCTCATGTGAAGCTGTTGACCTAGCATACAAAGTGGTCAAAAACAACTTGACATTTGACCTAGCAGACTTATTGTTGAAACAGTTCAACAAGAACATGGAAAGCATCAAAACTTCCAAAAACAATCCATGTAAGTTTGGATCCTTGATAGTCTGTTTATTCTTCTATGTTCAAAAATTCTTCCCTTCAAAAGGAAAAGTTGTATGGAGAAAAGATGTGCCTGTACTTTATGAAATTAATGAATACATCGCAGAAATGGGTGAAAACTTTGAAAGCATCATGGATAATTATTTTGAGTCTTTCAAAGAGAAAATGAATGACAGATTCCGGATTCCACAGAAGTTGGTGGAAGATTACAAAGATGACATATGTTTTATGGTAGATTGTGATAATGTGTATATTCAAGCAGTTAAACCAAGAACTGTGTATGCAAAACCTCTTCCTTATGAGGTAAATATTGATGAAACCAAGAACATTATTGAAGCACTTCTAAATCAGCCTGTCAATCCCAAAGCCCCATATTTTGGAACATATGATGAAGCTAAGATGAGAATTGAACTAAGCATAAAGCTTCCACAGGCGGTAAACAAAGGAAAGAAAAGAATAGCTAAAATGCAAATGATAACCGAGGAGAAAGAAGAAATAGGTGAAAAAGAAGAGGAAAAGGATGAGAAAACAGAGGAACCAGAACCTGCAAAGAAGAAAGGAAAAGTTTTTATCACTAAGGCATCTGTGCCTCCCACTGCTGTGTTCACAAGGAGAAATACAAGAGGAAAGGCAGACAAGGCAGAAAAGGCAGATAAGGACATAGTATTCAAAAGGCCTCCTCTAACCCTTCAAGAAAAGCTCAAACTCTTTAGAGATGGATCAGGATCTAGAGTAAGTAACATAAAATCCTTGAGATATGAAACCAGATCGGAAGCAGAGCAGAAGGAAATAGAAGATGCTGTTGTTGAGAAGATGGGACAGTGGAAATACTCTCCTGAAGAAATTACCCCACAGGTTCCAGCAGTTCTATTGAATCCGATAAGAATGAGATGGAGCAATGCAAGGCAAACTATAATAGACATATTTGATCAAAACCTAAGACAGTTGATGCCGAGCCTGAACAATGATGAAGTGAAGAAGGCACTAAAAGAGAATGAAAACAAGATGACACTGAAGTTCAATACTTGTTTGATTTTGATCAACAATATTGAATCGGTTGTGAAGGCTGCAAAAGCCACATGGAAGAACATTTACCACCTTCACCAACCGAGCATTGAAACTGTAATTATAAAGGATATTGAAGATGACAGCGATGAGCAAGAAGAAGACACCGAGGTAGATGATACTGTAAGGATAGCAGCAGAAGTCATTGCATCCCTTCCTACCTCTCCAGTGAAAGTCTCTACATCCAGCCCAGAGACACCTTCAAGCATGGTTGTGACAACTTCCACATTTGTCCAATCATCCCTAGCAACATCAGAGGCAGCTACCATTTCTTCTACCGAGCTGCAGTCTCCTGTACCAGTAAGTTTTCCAGCTTTTGAATCATCAAGTGTAAATATTGTAAGTTCTCCAGTAGAAAGTATACCAGTATCAATAGCCAGCCCTATTTTATCTACTATCACTACTACAAGAGCATTAAGTACAGATAAGCCTAAGGCTCTATCGAGTATAAAATTTTTGGGTAAAAATATAGTTGAGGATATAGACCTAGACGAAGAGATAGAGATTCCTACACTAGATTTTGCAAATCTCTCAGCAGACCAGATGCAGAATATAGGTGAGATCCTCCAAAGGAAAGCAAAACAAAAGAAGCTTAAGGAGGAGAGAGACAAGGAGTATCAAATCATCAAGGATGCTAAGGACATTTTGTCTGATGCATTAGGCATTAAAGTAGACTCCTCCCAGCATGTTTTGTTACAATTGGCAGAAGCAGTTGAGAAATACAATGAGGACTCATCCGGGACAGAAAAGTTATTTGAAAGAGCCGAGAAGAGATTCAACAATAAAGTGCTTGAGCACATTGCTCAGCACATAGCTATTAACCAAGTGGAATTGTCTTCAGTTTTGTCTAACACAGAGTCTATTTATTCAAATGCTACCTCTCTTTTGGCCAGACTATGCAATTTTGCCGAGTTCACAAAGGATGTCAAAAATAAAATGAATAAAATGGATGAGGATATGAAGATTAGCATACAGAAGCTGCAACTTGAACCAAGTTCAAGCTCTGCTCATCACATGAAAATTTCACATCTATCCAATATGCAGTCTGATCTATTGAAAGAAGACTCAAGGATCCGGTCCACACTGCTAGACATCCAACACATGATCCTTCCCATCATGAATACAATGTATAAGCACATTGAACATTCCAGAACATTGATTCATGACAATCAGTTCTTCGTAGCAGATCACATGATTGAACTCTCTGCAGAAATCCAAATTGCCATACAAACATGCAAGATTCTGCAAGAAAGTTGGGACAGAACCCTAGCACTAATAATGAAGGTACATTCTGATTTCTTATCAAATTTTGGATTCTCTCTGTAAATAAATTGTATATGCACCTTTGGCATTATCGTCAAAAAGGGGGAGATATGTATAGAAGGAGAGATATGTATACTGTATAGATTTGTATAAGAAACAGTTAGCACATTGAAAGGGGGAGACAATGTATAAAGCCCTATAACAAAGACAAATTTTGAAAAATCAAAATAAAACTCAGCATGATTCGGTGTATATAAATTTTGGCCAATAAGTGTTTTTGTCACTAATGCCAAAGGGGGAGATTGTTGGCATTAAGCAGTATTGCCACTAGTGACAACACTTATTTGCATTCTGGATGCAAACCGAGCAGACAGTGCAAACCGAGCAGACAGTGCAAACCGAGCAGACAGTGCAAACCGAGCAGACAGTGCAAACCGAGCAAGTTAGTACAAACCGATCAGGACAATGAAAACCGAGTAACATCTTGTCTACCGAGTCACCAATGCTTACCGAGTTCAATACCTACCGAGTGATCAGTATGAACCGTGCCTTCACTTCTACCGAGTGCATGACGATGCCGAGTAATGCAGTGGACGCCGAGTATCAGAAAGTCACCGAGTCAGTGTGAAGGAACTGAGTAACCATATTTGGGCTGACTTAGTAGCACTTATATTTATTTGTCAAGCCGACTGTGCAATTGTAATTGTAATTAATTGTTTGAGACCTGTATATAAACAATGATGTAGAAATAAAAGAGACATGCACAAGTAATGAAATATATGATATAGAATATATAAAAGAGTAAGAAAGGCAGAAATAAGCGAATTGGAGAAGGCTTCAGAAGTATAAGATATAGAAAAGACAAATTCATCACAGAAGGTGATCAGTACATCAGCGAATCTCATTCAGCAATCCAGTTGCAAAGCATAGATCTACTGTTTCATTCTAACAGGTGAATCAGTACTAAATCCTTTAACCGGGTAGACTTAACAGTCTTTGTATAAATCTCTTTACCGAGTGCATACTTCACTGTATGTTTGTAAATCCTTTAACAGGGTGGATTTAGCAATCCTTATTGCTCCTAACAGGGCAGATCATCAGAAGTGATCAAATTGTAAGCCTTAACCGGCCAACTTTATTCTGCAGTATTAAAGCTTTGTGGGTTTCATCCCCACCCCAGTTTTACTTTCTTTTGGAAGGTTTCTGGGTAACCAAATCTATGTGTCATTATTGTGAATGCTTTTAAGTTTCATGCTTTCTGTATGCAAAGGTTAAAAGTAAAAATACATGTTAAAATTAGAAGAAAATTTGGAGTTACTGATTCACCCCTCCCCTCTCAGTAACTTGGTTAATTCCTGAATATTTCCAACAGATTGGATTATAGATAGTGGTTTTTCACATCATATGACTGGTGACATGAAGAAGTTCATAAAGTTTAGCAACTATGATGGAGGAAATGTTAGAGTTGGTAACAATGCACCTTGTTTGATTAAAGGTATAGGATCTATTACTCTTGATGGAAAGACTAATACTAATGACGTTTACTTTGTTAATGGATTGAAACATAATATTTTGAGTGTTGGATAGTTAGGGAAAAGGGATATCAAGTTTGGTTTACTGAGAAAACTTGTGTGATAGAGGATAAACATGGAAATCTTATTGGAACTAGATCTAGAACCAAAGGTAATGTATTTTAGTTGAATCCTACTGAGATGACATGCTTGATTACTAAAATTGATGACATTTGGTTGTGGCATAGAAGGTTTTGTCATATAAAATTTGATAACATTGTGAAAGTAAGTACTACACTTGCAGTAAGGGATTTGCCTAAAATTATGAAGCCTACTAACATGATTTTAAAATAATGTGTGATGGCTAAGCAAAAGAGAAGTTCATTTCCTAGTAAGAAGTTGACATCGGCAGAGAAGTTGGAGATTATTCATACAGACTTAAGCGGTCCTACTAGGACTAGAGGATTCTATGGAGAAAGGCATTTTATGATTCTTGTTGATGATTTTACAAGAATGATGTGGATTGCATTTCTGAAAGAAAAATTTGAAGCATTTGATAAGTTTAAGATCATTAAGAATAAAGTTGAGAATGAATTTGGAATGAAGATTAAATGTTTGAGATCTAATAGAGGTGGAGAATTTACTTCTAGAGAGTTTAACACTTTTTGTGAAGTGAATGGTATTAAGAGACAGTTTTCAGCCCCTAGAACACCTAAACAAAATGGTATTGCAGAAAGAAGAAACAGGTCAGTGACTGAAGCAACAAGAGCTATGTTATTTGAGAATGATTTTGTGAAGACATTTTGGAGAGAAGCAGTGAATACAATAGTATATACAATGAACATAGTAAAATTCAGAGTAGACATAGATAAGACACCTTATGAATTATGGTTTCGACATGCACCCTCAATTAAGTATTTTAGAATTTTTGGAAGCAAATGTTATATAAAGAGAGATGATGATATTGGAAAGTTTGATCCTAGAAGTGATGAAGGTATTTTTCTTGGATATTCTTTGAAGAGAAAAGCATATAGATGTTACGATAAGAGAACTAAAACTATTGTTGAAAGAATAAATGTTAAAGTTCATGAGAAGTTTAAAATTTAGGAAAGAATGCTTGACTATGAATCTAATGAAGAAGCTCATCCTCAGCCTAACATTGAAACTACTAAATTATTCTATGAGACTGATAGTGAATTATTGAATGAGAGTCCTGCAGAAGAAAGCAAAGAGGAATGTAGAGAAGAATCTACAGTGGAAGCAAGATCTATAACTATGATATCGAACAGGTATATATCAATACATAATCCTGTTGAACAAGTTATTGGAAGTTTGGATAGAGGAGTTCTGACTCAGAATAAGGTACATTTATGTTTGATTTATCAAATTGAACCTAAATCTACTAGTGAAGCTTGTGAAGATGAACATTGGATTAATGCTATGAAAGAAGAACTAGATCAAATTGAAAAGAACAAGACATGGGAATTGGTCCCTAGACCTAAAGAAAGGAATGTGATTGGAACTAAATGGGTATTCAGAAACAAGATGAATGAACAAGAAGTAGTAAGAAACAAAGAAAGATTATTTTGTAAAGGATACTCGTAGCAAGATGGAATTGACTATGAAGAAAATTTTGCACCTATGGCAAGAATTGAAGCAGTAAGAATGTTCTTAGCCTATGCATCTTTTAAGAAATTCAAAGTGTATCAGATGGATGTGAAGTCATCATTTCTAAATGGAGAATTGGAAGAAGTCTACATTGAGCAGCCTGAAGGTTTTCCTTTGACTGAAGAAGGAGACATGGTATGTAAACTTAAAAAAGAATTATATGGACTAAATCAAGCACCTAGAACTTGGTATGCTAGACTAGATAAGTATTTGTTGAAATTGAGATTTACTAAAGGAGAAACTGATAGCAATCTATATACAAAAGAAATTGAAAATGGTTTGTTGATTATAGTTATTTTTGTTGATGACATTATCTTTGGAGGAGAAGATGAAGCTAGTGACAAATTTTTTGATGAAATGAAGACTGAATTTGAAATGAGTATGATTGGTGAGGTGAAATACTTTTTGGGATTACAGATAACACAAAATAGTGATGGTATCTTTGTATGTCAGATAAATTACTTGAATGATTTTATAAAAAGATTTGGAATGGAGAACTGTAAACTAGTTGGAACACCTATGGTTACAGGACATAAACTATCTAGCAAAGATGAAACACCGACAATTGAGCAGAAGAAATACAAATCCATGATTGGAGGATTGTAGTACTTAACACATACTAGACCACATATACAAAATTCAGTTGGAATGGTAGCAAGATTTCAAGCTGAACCTAGAGAGTCACATTATGCAGCAGTAAAGAGGATACTGAGATATTTAAGAGGTACAATGGACTATGGATTATGGTATGAAAAATTTGATGATTTTACCCTATTTACATATATAGATGCTGATTGGGGAGGTAGTGTTGATGATAAGAAAAGCACCAATGGTGGAGCCTTTTTTCTTGGAGGAAGATTAGTTTCTTGGCTAAGAAAGAAGTAGAATTGTATTTCACAGAGCACATCAGAAGTAGAGTATGTAGCAGTAGCAAACAATTGTAACCAGATAATTTGGATGAAGCAGATGCTAAAGGATATTGGAATTAGGTTTGTTGAGCCTGTTGTCATACATTACGACAACACCAGTATAGTTAGTATGTCTAAGAATCCTATTTTACATTCAAAGACTAAGCATATAGAGATTAAGTATCATGTTGTAAGAGAGAAAGTTGCTAAAAAAGCAGTCAAACTGGAGTACATAAGCACAAAAGAACAGATAGTAGACATATTTACAAAGCCTTTTCCTAAGGATACATTTGAGTATCTGAGAGGTATGCTTGGGGTTATGCCCCAGCTTACTTTTGAGTAATGATGCAGTTGGTTGCATCCATCCAGTGGTATATGAGCCCTATCTTTCTTCTGGATTGGATGTTGGTACTTCCTCTATGGGGGAGTATGTGAGCTGAGTCATGAGGACTCTTGTGAATGTATTTTTTGAACAGTGTCTATTGACATTGAGTTGTTGTTGACATAGTGATGAAATTTCTATCATTGATGTCAATGGGGGAGAAGTGTACATGAAAAACCACTTGTACCATCTATTGGAGAGAACTGAATAGGATAACGAAGCAAGATTTGAAATGTTTGTCAGAGCAGCAGTATTGGATTTTTGGAACATTGGACATTTTTCATCTATGTTGACATCAATGCCAATGGGGGAGATTGTTAGGAATGAATGCTAGAAGTTGGCAGTCATTCTGTAGCAGTTGACATTGCATTCATGACTATGATTGTCATTGATGTCAACACAGTGATCTTCTGGAGACTAGCAGAGAAGCAGACAGTGTTTTGATTAGCGCACATGGGATATTGTAGATGGAGCTATACAATATTGAGGTTATATTCTTTGATATGTTATTTGTCTATGGTTAATAGCACAGATAGAAATTCATTTATTCATAGAAGTTATGAGCATTTTGGTGGAAGCAGTATTCAGGCAGTGTTCTTGAGTAGTGGTTTGTGGAAATCAGATGATATCTCCTAATCGGGATGGAATCTAGTTTTTCACAGTTAAAGGGAAGGTTGAGACACATTGATAGTGATGTGGTTCATAGTACAAACTTTGAGGTCACATGAGTGAAGAGTTATTACATCTGGAAGTTGACAGTTTTATGCAATTCTCATGTAGCATGTGGAAACTTTTATTTTGTATTTGTGTACCGACTCATTTGTAATTATTTGAGTGTGGTATAAAGGAAGGAATGATTTTATTTATTGTAGAAGGAGTAACAATGTGAAAGAAGTGTGAGCATGTTATGGTTGAAAGTGAATGTAAGCATGAAGTGAAGAAAAGAGCTAATGAAGTTGTGAAAGCGAAATTATGAAGGAAGACATGTGAAGTACAGAGATCTGGAATTGAGATCTGGTGTAGTAGTGAGTGTGGTTTGGCATAGTAAGAAGGTAACATATTTCATATTATTCTACTAAATAATATTAAGGTCATTTGGACAGCGTGTTCAGTGATCTTACCCTGAAGCTATTTGGGTAGTGGGTCCTTCTGTCTTCCATAACTCCTAATAGGGTTAGAATCTTTTAACAAGGATTCAAAATCTCCTAACAAGGATTCATATGTACTGAATGTATTTCATAAGACTCCTAATAGAGTCCATCCTTTCACAAGGAATATTTATATTAGTGCATCTTTTGTGGGCATCATTCCCACTGGGGTTTACTCTTTGATCAAGAGGTTCCCTAGTCAACATATCTTGTGTTATTGTGTCATTGTGTATGAATATCTTTCTATGGTTGGTAATTACATTACTTACATGGTGAAATTCTGTTGAAGTTGATAAAGGTTATAATTATCTGATAACTGATTCACCCCCCCCCCCCCCTCTCAGTTATCTTGGTGGACTTTACTTTCTAACAAATATGTTTCTCCTCCTTATCAAAAACTTCAAATCTATATGAATCCTGTACCTATGCATGATACTAATACCATTGCTCAACCATCTGCTATGGAAATTGTGTATGAATCAAAGATGGATGATCTAAATTATGTTGTTAATCAAGTGGAGCATGTTGGTCAATCTGTATCTCCACCTCAACCTCAACCTCAGATTCAATCTCAAGTTCAATCTCAACCTCGACCAAAACCTAAACCTAAATTGAAAAGTCAACCTAAACCTCAACAAAAACTTAAGAATAAAAGACCTCAGGAAATTTTTATTACCTTTGATGACTGTAAGAGTATTAAGGCTCCTGATGGTCCCCTTTACATTTATGCTAGGATTTCTCAGAAACCTACTAGTGGTTGTCTTGTTGATCCTACATCCTTAGTCAATGTTATTAGTAAAGAAAATATTTTTATGAAAAGCTTACAACATGATTCTTATGATACATCGGATGTGTGGATTCAAAATTTTAATGGTTTTCTTTATCCATCATTTGGTTCTATTACTTTACCATTTGAACTCTATGGAAAAATTGTGAACACTACATTTGTTGTGGTTCCTACTTCTGATCAATTTCAAGTTACGCTAGGTTTGCCTTGGTTGAATGCCATGCATGTTGTTGCTTCACCTATACATAAGTGTCTTAAGTTCATTCATGATGAAGAAGTGAAGATGGTTAATCATATTTTATATCAACCTTCTAGGGCTAGAGATTGTGTTTCTCTTGATTTCTTTTGGCCTTCATTACCTAATTCATGTCCTCCTCGACCTGATAATCTTTTCCATTCATATCAAGTTTATAAACATTCTAAGATTCTTGAATTAAGCATACCACATATGGATCTTAATCATGGTCTTTTTCCTACACCTTCTATACCTCCTTTAACTATGGCTTCTTGTTCTATTAATCAAGTTCCTTCTATTGCTCTTCCTAAAGAACCTGTTAAAGATCTTGTGAATGTTCCTCCTCTTGTTGATAATCCTATCGATCTTCCTAAAAAACTTGTGAAGGATCCTATGATTGTTCCTCCTAGTTCTCAACCTATTTCAAATAAATCAAAACATAATCAATCTGCTAATGAACATCGTAAGAAGCATCATGCTCATGCTAAAGCTCATAATTCTATTCTTCAAAGATCTCTACCTTCTTCGGATAAGACTATGCATGATGGGTTAGAAGAAGTTGTTACTAATAATGATGTTAATATGCATGTTTATGATAATTATATTCATATCTTAGATCCTATTTTGATTAATTTGGATGAAGAAGATACTCTTGATGATATTGATGATGTTAAAGATTAATATGAGACTATTGACATTGACATTGATTTACCTAATATGCTTTCATCACAATTAACTCTTACACTAGTGTCAAACATTGTGATTCTCAAGAGGATCCTTGTGTGGAACTAGCTATCATTCCTACTATATTGGATATAGTCCCTCTTGCAAGTTACCCACCTTCCCTAAATGATATACAACAAGATGGGGATAGTAGGTGGCACACTTGATCAGCTTGTCCTTTGTGGTATCTTTTTTGTGTGTTTTCTTGCTATACTGTGCTTCTCCCATAATGTGTTTGCTAAATGTTGTTAGATTCTTTTATATGATCCTTGTTACTCAGTTGGTGCAAGGTGATAAAGGAATAAAAAATGTTATTCAAAATCCTCTATATGTTTTCAATTCTTATATGCATTATTTCATGTTATGTTGTAATTGTGCTATTGTTCGTAAATGTTTCCTTGTGTAACCTGCTTGGATTCGAGACATGTTAGCACTAAATTCTTTTTGGTCTCCATGTCATGGTTTGAAAAGATTCTCCATCGTATATCTTATGTGATCTTTCCTCCTTTGTGATTGTAGTTCTAATTTCTTTGGGGAATGATGTCAATTCATTTGCAATAATATCATATATATATTATCTTATGATCATACTGACCCCACGATAGGTAGATACCTTTTGTGTTCTTTGTATGTTTCTATGATGTTTCCCTTGATTTGTGTTCGTTTGGGGGCATCTTGATGTGGAAATGTAATCAATGGAGTTGTTTATGTTTCTGTTAAAGCCATTGCTCCTATTAAGGTGTTAGCAATGACTTTAATGTGGGGACATACACTCTACTCACCTGTTGCACACACACACTTTTTGATATGCACATATTTTTCAAAAGTACCTTTTCTCCCTTTTTGGATGAGTAACTAATCCTTAAAGCATGGATTTATATTTTAGGATCTCTTGATCCCTCTAGTTTCAAATATATTTTGATCCCTTAAAGAGAGAGGTGTCCTTAAGACTAGATCTCTTTAGTTTTTGGTTTTATTCTTATGGAATAGAATATTCCTAAGGGTGAATCCTTGATGGGTTGACTAGTGAGTAGCCACATTCACTAGGCAGTTCAATTCCATCTTTCCAGTTGCATCATTTCCTTGTGTGGTTCACAATGGGACATAAGTTCTCATTGGGCGAGGTAATCACACCCTTTCTTTCTCTCTAGAGATGCCTCTATTATTGGGATCTAGGAGTCAACGAAGAATGTCCATTAGAGGGTCCACACTCTTGCTAAAGTGGGGAATTAATGTATCATTTTGAAATGGAAGAACTTCCATGATAAGAGTGTTTAGCCCTCTAAGTAAGTGGTTTGGGGTCATGTTAAACACCTTGATTGGGTCTTTGCATGTATTTGGATTTTCCCCCTACTCTTCTTTCCTCTGCACATGATTTTCTCTTCATATCTGCATTTCCTAGCAATCTAGGCTAGGGTCTTGAGGTTTTTGACCTCAAGGTCAAAGTTGACCTTGAGGGTCAAGGTCGACCTTGATCCTAACTTGGTCAAGGTTAACCTTGACCCTGACCTAGGTCAAAGTTGAGCTCATCCTTGACCCCCTATCCAGATTTCAAATTTCCTTGATTTTTGAGTGTCAGGTTTCAAGGATATTTGTTTTCCCACCTCTGGGTTGGCCATTTCAAGTTTCAGAATGGTAAATCCTTAAATTTCATTTAATCTAGGTATATTTTCTAAAGGTTAGGACCTAATTGAGATTTAATTCTCTAAGGTGGCCCCTCTAGAAGATCGTGCCCTAGTTCACTATAAAAGGAGGCCTTCCTCCCTCATTTTCTCTATCCATGATCCATTTTTCATATCTCATCTTCACGCAATTTCATGAGTGAGCTCTCAAGTGCAAGAAAGTGAATTCAAGTATTCAAGCAAGCCTTCAAGCATTCAAGTGTTCAAGCATTCATCCATCAAGGAGATCCATTGTTAGCCATTGAAGGATTCAATCTCTTTGGAGCCCCCTTGAAGATCCATTCTTCTACATTCATCCAAGCCTCCTCATATGCAAAGATCTATTCAAGATTGGTATTGAAGATCAAATGCCATTGATTTGAGACATCCTACATTCATTCTACATCCATTGGAGCATTCCTACTTGTGGATTTGAGGATTCGAATCCTCTACAAGGACTTCAACATAAGCTAGATGAATTGCTTCATTTGCTTTGTTTATGCATACTACATTTCAATTCAATTTCAAGGTTGATTCCTAAATTGGGGTTTGACCAAGGCAAACCCCCCATACAAACAAAAAATCCCTTTTTCTTGCAGGTACAGGTGCAAAATTTTAGATCTACGAGCAGATTTACATACCCTTTTCGGTGAACTTCCGAGATCTGTAAACAAAGTTAGAATCAACCTTAAAATAAAGAATCTAGCCTTTGACCTTTTATGAGGGTCTAAGACTACTTGCTGTCAGAAAGACAAAAGATTTCTAGGTTTTCTTTGTCTCAGCATTTCCAGTTGCAAACAGGTTGCAAAATTGCCTGAAAGTACACACAGCCATTAGAAATTGGCATTTTCTAGATTTTCCCTAATTTGATGTTAGTACTTGTATTTCAATTATTTCAGATTTCAAGCACAATTATTCTACCATAGGGAAATATAGGATTTTTCTCTCTCTTTCATATTCTCCATAGATTGATTCGATTATGCATTAACCTTTTGGTTGATCAAATTAGATCTCTCCTTTGGGAATTTGTATTTAGGAGTGGATCTCATATTTCCCCCATACATTACATTGAATAGAGGTGATTCCATTTTACCTCTATTCACTACCAATCTCCTTCCATCTATCCATCCATATTTCCTCCATCCCACACAACTTCTCATATTCCTTCCAATGCTTGTCACAATTTGGATGCCATATCCAAGGTGCATAAAGGGAAATATCCACAAAAATACAAAGATTATCATGTCCAATCTAAAGGACATGCTCAAGAAAAGAAAAATCTAATCAAGAAATCCAGTGCATCCTTATGGCCACAAAGGCCCAGCAAAGCACAAGAAGAATCCAAAGCATCTCTAAGGCCACAAAGGCCCACTCAAGCTAAAAAAAAGATGTATTGCATCTAACAAAAATATCCACAATGGCATCCAAGGTTACCAATCCACCAGCTACTAATTCCTCTACTCCATTTCCTAAATCTATTTTGGGTCCCAAAGATCTGAAATCTCCTAGCATAAATCTTCCATCCTATCTATCTCTATCTTGTGAATCCCATCCACTCTATCCATCTTCCTCACAACATGTGCCAATGTTGGTCTTGACAGCATCCCCCTATTATGGCCAGTTTCCATCCTTCCATCCAAACACTTTCTACCACCATATCTCCCATCTACCTCATCCCATCCATGCCTTTACATAATCCCTCCATCCTAACAAAGCTGTACCAACATCCAGACAAATCAGAAGATCACCAAAAAGTCACCAACAAATCAAATGATCAGTGGAATGTCAGCAAAAAGTTAGTAGCAAATCAGAAAAATCCATAAAAATTGGAAAAAATCAAGAGAAAAATATCAAAAAAGAAAATAAAAAGAGAAAAATATTCATCCTATGGTGAAAACTTGGCAATTCAAGCGCCTTGGACAAGTACCATGATGAAAACCTAGAAAATAGGCATCATGTGTAGGTCACCCCAATTCCTTTCTCCAATTGGGGGCCATTCCCTTCTATCACCATCTTATCTAGCATCTCCTCCATCCCATTTGTCTCTCACTTCCTTCATCCTCCTTTGGATCTTGATGACAAAACAAAGACTACCAGGTATACATGCTTTTGGGCACCTTCTTGGCATCCATCACACCTTTTAGCTACATATCCTCTATCCAATCCATTCATCCTAGCTTCCATCTATCTTCCTCATCCTCTTGTCAGCATATCTTCTATCCAATTGTACCCCAACCTACTACCTCTGAATGAATGAACTATCCTAAGTAGGGGGCATCTTATTCCTTGGTAACATATTCCTTGGAGATTATCTTTCATCCATCTTTCCATCTACCCAAATCCTAAGCATTCCTCTATCTATATCCCCCAGTGGTTCCTCTAGCATCCATCTTCCAATTGTCAAGCAAATCCACCATCCAATCTCCCTAAGAATTTCTCTATTCAATCCTCAAGCAAGTCCATCTTCCAAATCTCTTAGTAGTTCCTCCATCCAAATCCCTAGCATTTTCCTCCATATTTCAATCACTTGGTTTCTTCCCTTGTCATTGGTATCTAGCTATAGGCTACCTTTCATGCAAACCAATGCCATTCATCCATATACAACTATTCCTAGCAATCTTCCAACATCTTCCAATCCTATCCACATCCTCTAGCTATCCAACATCCAAGATCAAGCCAATCCAACCCATCACATCCTTAGTCTTGTTCCCAGTCTTATAGCAAGCCTTGATCTCAATCCAATCATCATCATTGGGATTTGTCCTTCCCAAATCCATGTCATTTCAAAACATATCATTCACCGTCAGTCCATCTTGGCTTTCTAGCCCAACTAGGGCATCATCCTGCATATCTTTGGAGCTTCAACTTCATCCCCAAGTTCTATGCACATCTTATCCTGAGTCTTGTACCATAGCATCAGTTCTTTCTCCACCTAAGATCATTTGTACATATGTGTCTTTAGGTCCCATCCTTTGTGTCAGTTAGCCCTTGCTGCTATCTTGTTGTACATATCCTTGTCAGTCCTACAACAACATTTGATAAAAAATCTTGTCCCATCTAGCCTTGTGCTTTAGCAACATCAATTGTCAACTATTCTTAATCACTGTGATTATCTTTGAGCCACATCATTTTCCAATCACCAACACAACATTCTCCCCATCAATATCAGGTCCACACAGATGTATGCTTTTGTATTGTCTAGCCTAAGCCTAATCACAGGTCTGCACAGATGTATCCTTCTATTTTGTCCAACCTAAGCAACCAAACTAGGTCCTTGAGGATGTATCCTTCCTCCTGTCAGAGCTAATCTTCCACCAATCACACTAGGTCCATGTCGATGTATCCTTTCACATGTTCAGACCAATCTTCCCACCATCAGTCAAATCAAATCTCTCTCCTTGGCAAAGGATGTCTTTTGGAGTTATCATTGTGACCTTGGATTTTGTCCTTTGGGTCTTGTTAATATTTTATGGCTTCTTGTTGTTCTCTACTCAAAGTCTCCATGATTCTTTATATCAGGGTGCACTACAAATGAGGACAACCTGGGGCAAGGTCTTTTGATCTTTTTCTTCTACTTGTGAGTCAGTTGTGTGTTTGTGGTTGTTCCAACATCATTTCTACCATGCCTCCTCTGGGTTTCATGTGTGATGCTAGGGAAACCATGCATGTCTTTTTCATGTCAATCCTATGCAATGCTGGTGACAAGGCCTTGTGTTCTTTTGTAACCTTGGTAGGTCTCTAGCATTTCTATATCAAACTAGGTTGTGCTCTCTAAAATATCCAATGCATGGAGCTCCCAAAATCCCCTGCATCGTGCATCATCTACATTAATCTTTCATCTTGCATCTTCATGTAGCTACATCACTGCATTCTGCATTCCATCTTCATCTTGCATTCATCCATCTTTTCTATTGGATGCTTGGTTCTTTATCTCCCCTTCTTCCTTAAGTCCTTCCCTCTTTGTTTCCATTCGAGAAAATTCCACAATGTTTACTCGCATTATTTTCTGGAGGGGGCACAACCCCTTATTCCTCTAAATTCTAGCCTAGGGCATCTTATTTTCTTATCTTTGATGCCATGCCACTTCTGGCATCGCATCAAAGAGGGGAAAAATGTAGACACCTAAAAATCCTTTAGAAAAATGAAGTATTTTTATTTTCTAAAACACCCCTGATGACATCATCATTTGTTAATTAATTATTTAATTAATTAATTAATATATTTTTATATCATTAATGTAATTTATTTTAATTAAACATCTCTAATTAAAGAATCTTTCTCCAAACCACTTAAATCAATTTTAAGCAATTTTCCTCTCTTTATTGAATCAATATTCAATAAATGATGTCACATTCCCTGAATAAATTTTATATTTATTTAAAGCCTTAAAACCCTAGAATATTCCAATCTTTCCTAAACCCTTCTAAACTTCCCTAAACCTATTTAGGAGATGTTTCCTACATTTCTTAGCCTAATCCAAGTCTCCTTGACTTTCTAGTCAAACCCTCCCCCTAATGAGCCTTACAGACTCATTTAAGCCTCTTACACACTCATTTAAGGCTCTTACAGCCTCATGAATGGAATCCTCAACCCAACAGCCTTTGAAATAAATAAACATTTATTTATTTCCTAAACTCCTAAATATCCTAGAAAGCCCTAGACTCTTCTAGAAAGTCTTCAATCCTTATCCTTATCCTTGACCTTACCTCTAACCTTGACTCAACCTCCTAACCCAAGCCCTTCCCAAATCTTATAAATACCCTCTCTTCCAAGAGAAAATTATTAGATTACTTTTTATCACTTATGCATTGTTATGATGAGCATTTTCAGCTAGATCATCTTAGCATAAATCTTAATTGTTAGATTTCTTCATGTTCTTCATGTTTTCTAGCACATCTTAGAATAGCTTAATGGATTAATCTTAGTTCATATTTCAAGATTTTCAAAGAATACATGCATCATATCAAATCCCTTAGAATGCATTAGAAGTATGCTCCAAGTTCTTAGAGAGCACATCCACATCCCTCTCATTAGAGTAAATTAAACAGTGTTGTATAGCACTTGTTTTAGCGACAATCTTGAGGTGGTTGGGTTTTGTTTCCATTGTCTTAGCTTTTTATGATTCTTGAACATGTTAGATTAGTTTTAATGTTTGAGTGTTTTATCCTTTCAAGATATGTAATAGGTTCCAAATTCCCTAGCCTACAAGTGCTTACACCCTATTTGGAAAAAATTGTGAACCTTTTAGTCAGTTTTCCAATTCGTCTGATGTCATCACTTAGTCGATTGGCTTACGTTTTTGAGTCCTATTTATAGAAAGTCATGTGATGTCAATTCTAGTCATTTGATATTGAATTTGTGATTGTCAATCTTGATTTAGATGGTTGATAGTGATGATGAATTTTTTGTCCTCTCTAAATAGAATCAGGAAAATTGATTGTGGTTTGATTTAGATTAGATTGATCGATTGACTTAAGATGATCCAGTATTTAATGATTTTAATTTTTTATGTGTTCAAACTTACTTTTGTAGGCTGAGCTTTGGAAGCTAGCTGTCTAAAGCTTATTTTCCTTACCATTCAATATGATAGATGACCCTAGTGGGTCGAAGCATCACGTGATAGGTCGATGTGATTTATCCTTTTTGCTTCCTCTTCCTCGATTTCGTGTGAATTGGGGGCTTCTTATAGCTATGACACAACACTAAGACTCTAACCATAACACATTCCATTTAATGATGGGGGAGATGATGATCACCTCTGAGGATGTGTATCATCTTCTGAGGATCCTCACCCATGGGGAGATAGTTTATTATGATTAGGTCTATGATGGTACTATCTATAAATGTCTCTTTGCTGACCCTGCCATTGGAGATGAGAGCATTCTATGGGCTCAATTTCCTTCATTCCTGGTGCTCCCAGAAGTATTAGGAATTCTTGTTGGTGATTTTTGAGTTCCTGATCGGCGAGGACATGGATTTTTAGTTGGCTAGGGTTGGATTCTTGAGGATATGTTTTCCCATCCTCGCAAGTTTGATTAGGGTTTGTGCGTGTTGGCTCAGTTATATCATGAGCTGAACGATGTTGTATATCGACCGGGTGCTACTATTTCTATAGGAGTAGTAATTATATAGCTATGGACATGGGAGCCTATTCCTATCACTAGGCCCATTATAGTTAGACATTGTGATGCAGGATGGCCTTTTGCATTTATTTATGAGGGGATCGTTGTGCAGGCCCACATAGGCAAGGTAGATTACTGGTGACACATTATTGATGACATAGATCACGTGGTCTGGAGACCATATCTTGGATGTCATTCATGGCCCAAGGATGCATCTGAGCTTCCCTTTATGTTCATGCCATGTTGGATGATAGGGCATATGCCCTTGATTATTGAGCAGTTCTATTTTCATCAAGTTCTATGATAGTTCAACCAGGTATAGGGGATGCCACAAGGTTTGGCTCTCTATGCTTGAGTATAGGTGGAGAGATCCCTTTGGGGTCCTCAGATAGATTATAGGACAGCTCCAAATGAGCTTCTGAAGCTACCTGACCTTGCCTGGGATATGAGGGAGTACAGTGTTGATACAGGCATGACTAATGATTATGCACAATGGTTCTTGCAGAATACTTTCCCTAGGTTTACTAATTCGACAGATCCAGTACCCAAGACTGAGGAGTAGTCTGATGATGATGGGGTGATGGTGGTGGTGGTGGAAAATAGGGGCATCGGGGATGACAAGAAGGTAGAGAGAGATGAGGTGGTAGGATTGTCATTCCTGTGATAGTTACCTCAACTCTGGTTTAAGGTGGAGTCCGTATGAGAGGCAGATGAGTTAGGGTTAGGGGTTTTCCATTTAGAGCACTTCATTAGGTGGGTATGGATAGATTGGCTATATGGGGCCAACATAGAGTTTGGGTATATAGGCCAGTTGGTGCACAAGTTGTTGCAGATTTAGATGTGCATGTTACCTAGATTTTGGTGGATCAGGCACATGCACCCTCGACACATCCTCCTTTATAGGGTCCTCCTCCTTCTTAGACTCCATCTTCTTCTATACCTTCTTCTTCCATGGCTCAGCCACCACAGGCTCCTCCTCCACAGGATCCTCCAGCACAAGCTACTCCTACACCATCATTGACATCTAATGTTCAGGCTTTATAGACTAAGATGTCAGAGGTCAAACAATAGGTTACACAGCTTAGTTTCATGATGCAAACATTTATGGCTACCATGAGTCAACATGGGCTATAGGTGAGCTCTAACCGAGGTCCTTATACAGGTCCTGGTACTGATGGTGCCGATGGTTCTGGCAGTTGATGATATATGATTGAGCCATTCTTTTGATGTATATTATGATTTTTTTATATCAAAACATTTTACTTATATTCTTTTTATCAGATGATGTTGTTTGTGATCGATACTTTTTATGTTGCCTGGAGTCTGATTCACATATTTGAGATGGACATTGATGATACCATGGACTTTATTTTCTTTGATAGGTTTACATTATATGATGTCATTATGTGTTATTCCTCTTTTCAGGTACTTTATGATATGCAGATTTATATGATTTATCTCTATATGCTATAATTTTATTCTTTTCAAATGTAGTTTATGATATGAATGCACATGTTATGTCTATTTATGAAAATGAGGATGTCTTATTTATGACATAGATTAGATGGATTCATTTAATACATGGTTTAATGTTTAATGGTGTGTAATGATGAATATTTAATGGTTTAATGACTTAATGATTAATGTTACATGATGATGTTTATGGATGCATTTATATGATGTTATGGATGATGTAATGTGATGGATGTAAATGTAATGGATGGACTTGGATGTACGCATATGATTTAATGTATGGATTTAGTGAGCGTAATGATAAATGAATGTAATTAATGATATAATGATAAATGGATGCAATTAATGATAAATGATAAATGGATGCAATTAATAATATAATAGAATTGATAAAATCACCTAGTAATATAACAATTGATGATGATCTTCATGCAAATGGATGACCTAATGCAATGCAACAATGCACTTAATACACTTATACTTCTAAATGTGATTTCAAAGTTTTAAATATAATGAACCTTAATGATTGCACCTTAATGTCTAATGTAATGTACCAATGAGATGAATTTAAATGAAATGTTTAGAATGAACTTAATGCAATGTATTTAATAACCTCCTAATGTGAACTAAAATAAATAATGCAATAAATGTAATTAAAAATGATGGGACCTAAAATGATTGCAATCTAATGCAACACAATTTTTAAAATGAACTTAATGATATGATCTATATAATGATTGATGTAATGAATGCAAATGATAAGATGATAAATGAGCCTAAATGCAATATGATTTAAATTTAATTAACCTAATGCAAAGCACCTTTGAATTTTATTTGTTTGATTTCCAACACACTCTATCATATAAGGTTTTTGATGAACGTTTGATTTTGATTTTGATTTAACTCCACCCCCTCTTTTCTCTTTTCAAATCAGTTTTTGAGCTAAGAAAAATAAATAACTTGAATGAATTTAATCTAGGATGGATGTAGCTAGCTATCACTATTTACAAATTAGGAGCTTATATTCATCACTGAGCAGTTTTTGAGACCTAAAATTTGGCACAATCATCACTAGTTCAACCATGATGATATGAATATCGATTTCCCTTTCCATGTTCCATTCCTATTCTTGGTACAACTATCACTAATTGGAATCAATCATGAGAGTATGAATACCGCTTTTGTCAGATTCTATGTTGTAAGTGGATTTTGGTATTATGATATTTAACATCAAAATATCCAAGGTATCATGTTGCATAAACGAACAAAGATCTTAGTTTTTCCATAGGTACATGTCCTCGATGATTTTTTGATGATCATGTCCTTAGATGAATGATACATACTTTAAGACCTTGATCTTAAGACACTCATTCAGAAATCAATAAAATATCATGCTTTCATCATTGCTTATCTGGTTCAAGACTTCATCGATTTGTTAGAAAGACATGATTTCATCAATCAAGTAAACACTTAGAAAAAAATTTCACTATTTTTCATATCCATATTTCAAGTATAGTTCTATCCATTTCATACTCTTAAGTGTGATAAAGGTAAGGTATTTGTGAGATTTTGGATCAAAAGTTTTCATTTATTCGATTGATGTTAGGATTAGGATTTGATTGTGTAAGTGTTGCACTTGTATTTTGATGAACTGATTTTGAGTCAAATGATGTTTACTTTGATGAATCGTTCCTCCTTTAGAATAGATTTTCCTCTAGTTTGATGTTGTTTCATTTGTTGGAACTGGGGCATTTTTTAGATTTGTGACAAAAGCTTTAGGTACTTGCAAATGCAACTATGGGGTTTTATTATGCAATATACAAATACTGGTGAATGCAATATTTACAAGGATGACGACTAGGCATGAGACTGACTTGGACTTTCAATGGTGCCTATTTAGCAAGCTCTCACTGATTAAATGAATTTTCTCTTTTTTTTGTTTTTCAAGCTTTTTTCCTTTTTTGCTACCAAGGTGCCTATTTGCTAGGTTTTTACCGAGGCACTTTTTCTCTTTTTTCATTTTTTTTGTATTTTCTCTTTTTTCATTTTTTTTTTTATATCATCAAGTTGCCTATTTTCTAGGTTTTTACCATGACAACATCTTTTTGAGGATCATTTCTGAATGTTTTTGGATTTCTTCATGCTTAATTTTCCATTGTTTTTTATCTGTTCTACACTTCTGATTTGTTTTCTTCTTTTCTATTTTTCAATGTTTTTGAAATTTTTAGGATCTCTTTTGACTATGTACAATAAATAGGTGCTCTCTCATCTGATTTTTTGATACTGTTTTTCTTTATACCCTTTCATCTGCTTCATGTGTAGAATCTCTTCAGGTGTATACTATTGATGGGTTCTTGCAACTCTTCTCCCTCACAATTAGCTAGTTTGTAGGTGCCCATTCCAAAAGAAGAAGTGATCACAAAAGGTCATAACCAATTTTCTTCCCATTTCCCTTTCTTCTTCTACTTGATTTTTTGGGTTCTCTCGCAAGACTAGATCACCTATTTGGAATGTCCTTGGTTTAATGTTCTTTTTGTAATTCCTTGACATTCAATTCTAATACAGTTTTAAATGGTCAAAAGCTTGTTCTTGTCTTTCATCTAGTAGCTCCAATTCTTGCAGTCTAGTAACCCTATAGTCTTCTTCACTCAGTAATCCATGAAATGAGATTCTTAAAGTTGGGATTTCTACCTTGAAAGGTAAAACTACTTCAGCTCCATAAACTAGTGAAAATGGTGTAGCTCCTGTTGGCATTCTGATACTTTTTCTATAAGCCCATAGAGTAGGGTTTATTTGAATGTGCCAATATCTACCTAAATTATCCACTATTCTCTTCAATATTTTTAAGATATTCTTGTTTGTGGCTTCTATTTGTCCATTACCTCATGAGTAATATATTGAAGATGAATGATGTACCACATGTAATTTTGTGCATAATTATTTCAAGTCCTTATTCTTGAAATGTTTTGAATTATCCGTTATGATGGCTTGAGGAACACCATACCTACAAATTATGTGGTTTAATATGAACATGGAAATTTTCTTTCCTGTGGCATAATGGCATAGCTTCTAACTATTTGGTAAAATATTCAGTTGTTGTAATGATGAACTTATGACCATTTGATGATGGTGGATAAATTATCCCTATCAAGTCCAAACCTCATTAACAAAGGGCCAAGTTTTAATCATTGGATGCAGTTCTTGTGCTGGCACATGAATCAAGTTCCCATGGTATCGATATTTCTGAAAAGTTTTTGCAAAGTGACAAGCATATTTATCCATAGTAGGCCAATAATATCCTATCCTAAGAAGTTTCTTTGCTAGGGTTACACCATTTGAATGTGACCCACAAATTCCTTCGTAGATTTCTTGTAAGGCTAAATTTGATTCCTGCTTCTCTAAACACCTTAAAAGCATTCCGTCTAGACTTTTATTATACAATGTGTCGAATACCAGGATATAATGAGAGGCTTGTCTTATGAAACTTTTATTTTGGTTTCAGGTTTGGTCCATGGGTAAATTTTGGTCTTTTAGGTATGTATAAATGGATCCATACCAAGGTGATTCATCTCCCACTAATATAAAAATGATGTGGGGATGAGAGGGGTCAAATGCAGGTTGTCCAACTTCTTCTACCAAGAATTCATATATCGCACTTTGATCTGGCATTTGGAGAAGTGAAGCTAATGTAGCCATTGTATTTTCTTCTTTGTTCTTATCTCATGACACTTGTTCAAAGGTAATCAATGTGAAGTATTTATTGAGATCTTCTATCATGTTTTTGTAGAAAAATTTATCATCTTTGGTTTGATACTCATCATTTATCTGACTAATGACCAATTGAGAATCTCCAAATATCTACAACTCTATCACCTTCCACTCCAATGCCAATTTGATGCCGATAACTAGTGCCTCATACTTAGTTATATTGTTTGTATATGGAACTAGTAGCTTGTATGACTTAGGGATTATTGATCCTTGAGGAGTAATTAATAATATTCTTGCACCTGAACCATGTTAGGTATAAGAGCCATCAAAGTATAGCTTCCATGTCTTTGCTTCAACATTAATTATCTCTGAATCTAGAAATTCTACTTGAATAGGATGTTCAGCTTGTAAAGGTGACCTTGCTAGTTGGTCTGCCATCACTTGGCCTTTGATTTCCTTTTGATCCACATATTCAATATCAAACTCTCTTAGAACCATGACCCATTTGACCAATCTTCCCATGAGGGTTGTTTTTCTTATGAGATATTTCAATGGATCAATTTTTGCTATAAGTCTAATTTTATGAGATAGTATATAATGTCATAATCACCTAAAAAGAACAATCCCTAAGTTTGGGGAAAACAATTTCAAATCAAACCTTTGTTGATGTCGGTTTCTTCATGATCTCATAAACTTAAACTATCATTACAAGAAGATGGGACTTGCATAGCAAGAGAGGTCCCCCAATTTGATTTTCAAACTCCTTTTCATGAGACTTTAGAGCAAGAGGATAATCTCCCAAACCTATTTGAAGAAAGAGTCAATCCAATGGCTAGGAACACCAATTTTTATGACTATATTCATAGGGGAGATGATGAAAATAAAGGGACAAAAAATCAAGGAGACACTAACCAAGAAAACCAATGGCCTAAAGAGACAACTTAAGATAAAGCCAATAGGGCAGCCCAAGATCCCAAGTTCCTTGAGATTATGGATAAACTTTTAGAAAGAAATAAGGAAAGATATTTCCTTAACTTAGCCCAAGCAGGGGTAAAACTTCCTCATGACTATGACATCATAGTACTTAAGAAAGATGAGGAAGAGGATAATCCTATAGGTGCTATGAATCAATAATTGAAAATGTTTCAAGCACAAATCGATACAATGAAAAAAGCTGCCAAACCTAAGCCATTTTTCCAGCAAGGCTTTATGCCCATTTCCATTTGATAGAAGCTTGGTTATGGTGCCTTTCCCAGTTAATGTGTCCTTCCCTAAATATGATAAATATATGGGTAAATCAGACCAACAAGATCATTTGAAAGAGTCTTGTGCATTGAGTATAGAATTCATGCATGACACAACCTATTTAATGAGGCTATTTTTGAGAAGTTTAGGAGGCCAAGCCATGGAATGGTTCTCCAAAATTCCATGGTGGGCACCATTTTGTGTGATGTGGAAAGCACCTTCATAGGGTTAGCTTAGTAATAAATTATCTAAATTAGCAAAATACCACAATTAGTGAGCTATTTAAATGCAAAAAATAACTAATGAGCACTCTATGGCTCCCTATTTAGATATGCTAATGCAAAGCTCTCAGCAAGCCTCCATTAGTGACAGCTCTAAAATAAGAATGATGAAGATATGAAACTAATTACGTGAATTCCAAATTGAAACTATGCTTAATTAAGTCTAAATTTCCCTTTCTAGCTAAAAATTTCAAGAGGTTTGATGCAATTCTCAGATTTTTGGATCCTTTCTCATTGATTTATGCCTTGCTTTTATATATTTTTTGCAAGTGTAGGGGGTGGAGTTGAGTTTATCATGGTTGAGTTGAGGTTAAGTCCATGGTTCTACCTTTAGGGATAATTTAAATGGATTGTCCTCAAAGCTTGGGACAAAGAGACAAAATGGGTAGTCAAGATGCTCTCCCCTTATGTGTGTTCGAGATTCAATGTGAGTTTGATCCCTATGAGTCCAATCCTTAAATCCTATTGGTTGAGGCATTTTCCTCCCATGTGGTGTTGAGGGAAAATAGGGATTTATTAATTGAATTAAATTGATTTGTTTATCCATGTGTATGCCTTGAATGGGTTAATTTGAGTTAAATTGAACTATACAATTAATTAGATTAATTGCATAATTAATTATTTTAACTTGATTTATTTGATTTAAATAGATTTATTGGCTTTTGATTTTCAATTATAATTGGGATTTGGCTTGATTGCAATTATTCTTTGATTCTAGCTTGATTTCAATTTATTGCTTTGATTCTACCTTAGTTGCCCACATGATTTGATCTTGTCCATTTTTAGGTGATTACAGTTTCCATCAATGCCAAAGGGGGAGATTGTTGGAGATTCATGCATTTATATATATGTGTTGGCACTAATGTTTTGTCATTGATGTCAACATATCTTTTATTCTTGATAGTTTCCTAGTTTTTTTACTTGGAAGTTTTGGTTTGGTATGGATAGTATATTTGATATTAGTTGATGCAAAGTTATATGTGTTTTGGAATGTTCGTACTTGATCTTGTTCAAGTTGCAGAGGTTCACTGTATGATTTGAGAAAGTTATGGTTTATTTATCAGAGGATAGTTTTCTAGTTATTTCAGTAGAGACAATGTTGCAATTTTTGGATTAGTGAGGATTGGTTATACAATATCTTTGTTTGCTAACCTAGTGGTGAGTTTAAAATATGGATGTTTTTTCTTAGCTCATATGGTTCATGAATTGGATTCTGGAAAGTTATTCTTTTTTAGTGATAGAGGTTGATGTTTAGTGTTCCTAATGAATAGAGAAATGTTAGTTGTGAATTTTGAGATAAAGATGTTTATGTTGCCTTTGTGGTAATTCATGTTTCTTGTTGATGTTTCTAGATCATGTTCTATTCATGATGGTGGATCAAATTTGGTTGTGTGATCAGATTTAGTGATTTTCGTGTGGCATGTTAGTGTTCTTGGCTGAATTGGTGAGTTATTGTGTTGAGAATATTTGAAGTGTGATCTTTGGATTGTGACATGTTCATGGATTGAGATTTAGGTCCTAGCTATGTCTTAGCCAACATGTCTTGGATCCCATTGAGGATTGTGTATTAATCTTTGTAATTTTTTTCAATTAGGTTTCTATTCAACCTTGTTGTAATTAGTTGATGTAATGTATTTAAAGGTGAAATCATTTATAATTACAAAGGTATGAAATGGTATGGATGTTGGATATTTGCCAGATGGACAGTACTGAGTATATGTTTGTCATTGATGACAACATATGGAAAGTAGCATGCGTGGAAGTCTTATGTAGTAAGCTTTCAGCATATGTAGCATGGACATGATATCAGCATGATATCATGGGCGTAGAGGTTAACTGTTAGGATAGATAGTTATATAAAAGCTTATGTTAGCAGTGTTCCTGACAGAGTAACAAACAATGTTTCATGTATGGTTGTCTGTACAGTTATCACGGAGCCTTGCGTGATTGGATATACATTAAATACATGTCAATGATGTTTTAGTCATGGACGCATAGTCTAATGATGAGTAGAAGTGAAGTTATGCAGTCGTTATTCACTAGTAGCAGTTTCCAGTGTTTGTTCAGAAGAGCTGATAGAGATTATATTGGTTATGGAGTTTCACCTATCATGTGGGCATGCACCCTTAGATTTAAGCTTAGAGGAGAGTTATTGATGTTTAGTTAAGAAAGCATGAAGTAATTCAGCTTGAGGAGAAAGATCCAATTATTTTGGTAGAGCCGATAGTGTGTAGCGTGTGTCTACAACTATCTTATTGGATAGGTCCCAGAATGTGTTGTGTGCTTAGTAGAGCCAACTAAATCATTATTAGAGTTTTTTATGGCTTCTCTAATATGATTTCAAGGTGGTTCTAATAGGATGAATTGATTATATCATTTAGAGGAAAGATATTTATAGACAGTCATTTGTGATTGTTTGAGTGTGGTTCATAATTGATTAAGTAGAGTAGAGAAGAGTGTGTGAAGTGTTGAGCCATCAGGAGAAGGTCTATGTGACTAATTAAAGTACTTGTGCTATACATTGGAACTAATCTAGATAGTAGGTCAAAGCATAGTTCACCAAGATCTAAATATAGTGTGTATCTATTAAACTGAAGGTTGTAGCCTTCACCCCTTTGAGAACTGTGCTCTCAAACAGTGTGTCCTCTCCCCTAATAGGGACTATTGTAAAAGACTCCTAATAGGGTCTGATCCTTGACCAAGTCTACTATACTAAATATATTGTAAAGCAACTCCTAACAGGATTAAGGATCTTTTAACAAGGATCATAATACACTAGTGCAGAATATTAGTGGGTGTCAATTCCCACCTAGGATTTTACCTATTTGGGTTTCCCCATAACCAAAATATTGTGTTGTGTTCAAGTTTTCTTTCATTGTGTTTATGCTTTATTTTTAAGTATACTTAATTGGATAAATAATTGAAACTTTTAGATAACTGATTCACCCCCCCCCCCCCCCCCCCTCTCAGTTATCTCTTGGGACTATTCCTAACAATTGGTATCAAAGCCAAGTGCCTCAGAGAGAAATTTTAATAGCTTGAGGTTGATCAGATGGCATACTTTAGGAAATAAAGTCCTAAGTTTGATGGAGAGAATTAGCTTGATTGGAAGAACAAGATGGTGACCCATTTGCAGTGCATTGCTTTTGAAGTTTTTGATGTAACTATCAAAGAAGTCAAGATCCCTTCCTTGGAAGACCTTGCAAAGGATGATGCTAATGATAAGCAAAAGAAATTATTTCATTAAAATGCAATAGCCAAAGAAGCTCTTATTGGCGCCCTATCTGATGGTGAGTTTTCAGAAATAAAAAAGGTAGATACAGCCCACAAAATATGGAAGCACCTAGAAGACATATTTGAAGGAGACAAATAAGAAAAGGATGCACATAGAAAGATATGGAAGAAAAGATAAAATGCATTAGAGATGCTGCCTAAGGAAAATATCAGAACTTACAATCAAAGGATAAATAAAGCAGTTGATGGAATCAGAAACAATGGTGGAGAGATTTCAGAGGAGGACATTATGGACAAGTTAATGACTACTCTCACTCTTGAATATGAAAGAAAGATCAATATCCTTAATGAGACCATGTAGCTTACATCAAATTTCAAAAGAGAAACCTTGATCAAAAAAATCTCAGCTTTTGAGATTTCAAGATTGAAGACAGAACCAAAGAGTGAGACAACCTTCAAAGCAACAGTTCATGGTAAGAAATCTGCAAACACTTCTGGTAATTGTGATGATGATCATGAAGAGAAAACACTAGATGATTTAATTACTATGATTTCCAAAAGAGAAAAGAAAGGAAAAGGAAAATATGAAGGTCAATTACCATTTAAGTGCTTTTCATGTAATAAGATCAGTCACTTTGCATCTAAGTGTCCTACGAGAGCTAGAAAGTTCAAAAAGGATTACAAGCCTAAGTACTCTAAGGAATGTTACTATGCTGGAGATGGAGTTCCAGATGATGAATAAGGTGAAGAATAAATTGGATTCATTTATATTATAGACAAAATGAATAATAAGACAAATCATAAAAATGAGAAAGGGGAACAAGAGCTAGCATTAATTTCCCAAGCTGATATAAGGACAGACTGGATTATAGACAGTGGTTGTTCACATCACATGACAGGTGATAAAAAAAGATTTGTTCATTTGCACAAATACAATGGTGGTATGGTTAGATTTGGAGATAACACTCCTAAACCCATAAATGGTAGAGGAGCCATCACCTTGGATGGAAAGAATAGTACTGATGATGTTGTCTATGTAGATGGTTTGAAACATAACCTTCTTAGAGTTGGACAGTTACTTGGAAAAGAATATCAGTTAGAATTTAAAGATGAAATATGCATTATTAACAAAAAGGATGGTGTTATGATTGCATCAAGCTCAAATAAAAGAGGTAATGTTTTCCAACTCAATTTAGAAGGAAGTTGTTTTGTTGCTAAAGTTGATGACAATTGGTTGTGGCATAAAAGACTATGTCATATCAATTTTGATAACATAGTTAAGATAAGCAATGTAAAGGCAGTAAGAGATCTACCTAGCATAGCAAAGCTAGTTGATACTATATGCAGGGAATGTGTAATGGGAAAGCATGTGAGAAATTCATTCAAGAGAAAGCACAATTTAGTAGTAAAAACAAGTTGGATCTGATTCATACAGACCTATGTGGTCCAAATCAAACAAGATCATACTATGGTGAAATGTATTTCATTTTGTTTTTTGATGATTTTACTAGAATGATGTGGGTTGCATTCTTGACAGATAAGTCAGAAGCATTTGAGAATTTCAAAATATTCAAAGCTAAGGTTGAGAATGAATTTGGACTAAATATAAAATGTTTGAGATCGGATAGAGGAGGATAATTCACCTCTAACAGATTCTATGAGTACTATGAAGAACATGAAATTAAGAGATAGCTAAGTGCACCTAGAACCCTTCAGAAAAATGGACTTGCAGAGAGAAGGAATAGGATCATCCTTGGTACAGCGCACACCATCATGATTGAAGGAAAAGTTTCACACACCTATTGGAGAGATGTGGTCAATACAGAAGTCTACACCATCAATAGAATTCAATTGAGGCTAGGTGCTGAAAAAACACCATATGAGATATGGTTTGGTAATGTTCCCACAGTAAAATACTTCAGAATCTTTGGAAGAAAGTGCTACATCAAGAGGGATGAAGGAGTAGGCAAGTTTTATGTAAGAAGTGATAAAGGTATTTTTCTTGGTTACTCTACTAAAAGTAAAGCTTATAGATGTTTCAATTTAAGATTGAAAAAGATCATTGAAAGTGCTCATGTTAAGATTGATGAAAATTTTATGGTTCAAGAAAGATATCATGATTACTCACCCATGATTGAAGAACCTAGACCCTCCACTAGTGAGACAGTTATTGAAGAAATGTTTGATAGTATTGATGTGTTATTCAATGACCTTGAGACAAGTGAAGAAGAAACTCCTAAGGTTGATGAGTCAGCCTCACCTAAAGTTCCAAAGTGTACATCTAGAAATCATTCCAAGAAAGACATCATTGGAGATCAAAGCGGAAAATTCTTAACAAGATCACAAGGAAAGAACTCAGCTAGTAGTGAAGTGGTATGTTTACTATCTCAGATTGAACCTTTAAGTGTTGAAGATGCATGTAATGATTCAGATTGGCATGACCTTATGAAATAAGAACTTGATCAAATTGTTAAGAATGACACTTGGGAACTAGTCCCAAGACCTAGTGATAAGAATGTGATTGGAACAAAGTGGATATTCAGAAACAAGATGAATGAAGATGGTATAGTAGTAAGAAACAAAGAAAGGTTAGTATGTAAAGGGTATGCACAAAGAGAAGGCATTGATTATTCAGACACATTTGTACCTGTGAGCATATTAGAAGCTATTAAGTTATTTCTAGCTTATGCTACAATAAAAAACTTCAAGGTATATCAGATGGATGTCAAGTCAGCATTCTTGAATGGAGATTTGAAAGAAGTATACATTGAGCAACCAAAAGGATTCACATTATCAGACAGCCCTAATATGGTATGAAAATTAAAGAAGGCCCTCTATGGACTAAGAAAGACCCTAGAGCATGGTATGAGAGACTAGATGGATATCTAACAAAGATTGGATTCAAGAAAGGAGCAGCAAATTGTAATCTATTCATTACAGAGACATCTGAAGGTCTACTACTTGTAGCTATATTTTTTAATGACATTATCTTTGGAGGTAATGATAAACTAAGTGCAGAATTTGCCAAAGAAATGTAGAATGAGTTTGAGATGAGTATGATTGGTCCTATCAAATACTTTTTGGGACTAAATGTGCAGCAGACAGAAAAAGGAATTTTTATTAATCAATCCAAATATGTGAAAGAGATACTAAAGAAATTAAAGATGGATGATTGCAAGCCAGTAGTGACTCCTACGATAATTGGAAGAAAGATTACAAAAGAAGATGACTCACCAGTAGTTGATATAACATTGTACAAGTCTATGATTGGCAAACTAATTTATCTTACTCAGACTAAACCTGATATTTCCAATGTAGTTGGCATAGTTGGAAGATTTTCAGTAGAGCCTAAACAAAGTCACCTCATGGAAGTAAAGAGAATATTTAGATACATGTAGGACACTATAGATTATGGTCTATGGTATCCTAATTTAGAAAATGTTGAGCTTCATGTTTACACTAACGGTGATGGGGCAGGATGTGTAGATGATAGAAAGAGTACATCAGGTGGAGCAGTGTTTCTTGATAATAGACTTGTCATCTGGACAAGCAAGAAATAGAATTGTATTTCTCAGTCAATAGTAGAAGTGAAGTACGTTGTAGTAGCCCTAAATTGTTCTACAATTCTTTGGATCAAATAGATGATAAAGGATTTTGGAATTCAAATTGATTATCCTATTTTTATTCACTATGATAACACTAGGGCTATCAATATGTCAAAGAACCTTGTGATGCATGAAAAGACAAAGAACATTGAGATCAAGTATCACTTCCTAAGAGAGAAAGTGGTAGAGAAAGAAGTCAAGTTGGACTATGTGAGCACCAAAGATCAGTTGGTAGATATATTCACAAAGCCCTTGCCTAAAGATACTTTTGAGTATCTCAAGGAGAAGTTGGGAGTAATTCCCTTCCCTAATTCTTCTTAAAAGAAAGAAGGAAAAGCATCAGTCCTCAGGGACTGATGGAAGGTTGACTACTCTACCTCAGGAGTAGTACCAGTGCTTAAAATGAATGGTACCCTTCACCATTGATGTCAAAGGGGGAGTAATATATAGATTCATGAAAAACAGAAGTAAAAAGGAGTAGTATACTAAGGGGGAGCAGTATTCAGTCTTAGAGGTAGTTCAGTTGAGAAAATGGAGAATATTGAAGATTAGTGTAGCAATAGGAGGATTCATATTAGGGGGAGTTTTTTGATGAGTAAATGGAGAATGTTATAAAATTATTTCTCATTGGGTTGGTGGTGGTTTTTCATTCCACATGTTGCCATCAATGCCAAAGGGGGAGATTGTTGGAGATTTGCAAGTAGGACAGTACTGACTGTATGTTTGTCATTGATGACAAAATATGGAAAGTAGCATGCATGGAAGTATTATGCAGCAAGATTTCAACATATTTAGCATGGACATGATATTATCATGATATCATGGGCATAGAGGTTAACTGTTAGTATGTATAGTTATATAGTAGCTTGTGTCAGCAGTGTTCCTAACAGAGTAAGAGATAGTGTTTTTTGTATGGTTGTCCATATAGTTATCATGGAGCCTTGTGCACTTGGATATATGTTTAAGACATTTCATTGATGTTTTAGTCATGGAACCATAGTCTAATGATGAGTAGAAGTGAAGTTATGCAGTCGCTATTCACTAGTAGCAGTTTCCTTTGTTTGTTCAGAAGAGCCGACAGAGATTATATTGGTTCTAGAGTTGCGCCTATCATGTGGGTATGTGCCCTTGTATTTAAGCTTAGAGGAGAGTTATTGATGTTTGGTTAAGAGTGCATGAAGTAATTCAGCTTGAGGAGAAAGATCCAGTTATTTTGGTAGAGCCAACAGTGTGTAGAGTGCGTCTACAACTATCTTATTGGACAAGTCCCAAAATGTGTTGCGTGCTTAGGAGAGATGACTGAATTATTATTGGATTTTGTTATGGCTTCTCTAATATGATTTCAAGGTGGTTCTAATAGGCCGACTTGATTATATCATTTAGAGGAAAGATATTTATAGACAGTCATTTGTGATTGTTTGAGTGTGGTTCATAGTTGATTAAGTAGAGTAGAGAAGAGTGTGTGAAGTGTTGAGCCATCAAGAGAAGGTTTATGTGACCAATTAAAGTATGTGTGCTATACATTGGAATTGATCTAGATAGTAGGTCAAAGCACAGTTCACCAAGATCCAGATATAGTGTGTATCTGTTAAACTGAAGGTTGTAGCCTTCACCCCTTTGAGAAGTGTGTTCTCGGACAGTGCATCCTCTCCCCTAACAAGGACTATTGTAAAAGACTCCTAACAGGGTCTGACCCTTGACCAGGTCTACTTTACTAAATATATTGTAAAGAAACTCCTAATGGGGTTACGGATCTTCTAACAAGGATCATAATACACTAGTGCAAAATATTAGTGGGTGTCAATTCCCACCAGGGGTTTTACCTATTTGGGTTTCCCTGTAACCAAAATATTGTGTTGTGTTCAAGTGTTCTTTCATTGTGTTTATGCTTTATGTTTAAGTATACTTAATTGGATAAAGAATTGAAACTTGTAGATAACTGATTCACCCCCCCCCCCCCCCCCCTCTCAGTTATCTCTTGGGACTATTCCTAACAATGGATGTGTGAGATGTTGGATGGAATAATATCAGTTGATGTGTGAAGAGGTATGAGTGGAATCTAAAATAAATTCAGAATAAAGTTTTACTTTATTGGATTTGTATTGGCATGTTTGAGATGTTATCAGTTAGCTCACTAGATTAGTGGATTGTTTTCCATAGTGTATTATATTCCATTTTGGAGTTGTATCCCTAGTTGTATTTTAGAAGTGAGCTCTAGGAAGTGAGTCTAAATGTATGTGCATTCCCCATTATACCTTTAATAGGGTTATATGTGATAGTACATCATCTAGTGTGTTTGATCCCCACCGTGGTTTTTTCCTTAATTGGGTTTCCATGTAAAATTTATGGTGTTATGTTCTTGTGATATTGGTTTAGTTGTTTCATGTTTATCTCTAAAAATCTAAGTAAGGTGTTGGCATTTGATGAAAGTAATATGTGTTTTTATTAGAATATTGTATTGTGGTGTTGTCATTTTGATCGGGAGAAGAGTTACAGAAGAATAAGTAAGGAGAGAGAATTTATTTTCTTGGTATTGTTGGTGTTTCCATCAATGCCAAAGGGGGAGATTATGGGCATAACTGATGATCACATGAGTTGATTATATTATGGTATGATTCTAATGTTAGCTTGATCATTTATGACATTCTCATTGATGCCAACTAGGTTTTTATTTATTGATTGTGTTCTTGATAAGAAGAAGAATGATAAGGTGAATGAATATTGAGTTGTATTGAGAATTCAGTGGTAGAATCATGGATAATGATAAAATGGAGTCTTGAGATGGTATATCCATTGACCGCATAGGTTAAAGTTAAGTATAGGTTGAGTTATTATTAGATGAATAGGTACAGATAAGTTGGCAGAGCATCAAATGACCAGAGTTAAATGATTTTCTAATTATGAAGAACAGAGATGGAGTTAGCATGTGTGGTCATACATATGTGATCTAGAAAGGTATATCTATCTAATCCTATGACCACATCATGATTGAATATCTGAGGATGAGTTATTAAGATTTGAAGTGACTGAAATAGGATGAACAAAGGAAGAACAATGAACTACATGCTTGATCGGTAAAGTTGTTAGATCAGGTAATCTAACATCATTTAATGAATATTTTTATCATCCTTGTGTCATGGTGATGTGGCTGATCTAAATTGTAAAGGTAAATCATATTACAATGATCAATAAGAAAATTATTTCTCAAAGTTATGCATGTTTCTAGGGAAAGGTGATGAATTTTTGTTATTGGTTGAATTGAAGATGTGATGAGATTCCTACAGTCGAACTATGTTTTTGAGAAAGGAAAAATGTTTTATAGAATTCCTATGGAGGTGGATGATGATTGAAGTGTTTATTTTAGGGTCTTTGGTTGTCCTAAGACCTAATATATATTAAAAGGTATAAGTACTACTTTCTTGTATTTTTCAAGTATGAGTGGAGAAGGAAGATCACCAAGGAAGCTATGTGATTGCAAGGTTTGGATGTTTTGCATGTGAAGTAAAGATTGAGCTTGAAATAGATCTATAGTAGTAGAATAAAAGTTATACTTTCTCAAATCATTTTCACTTATTGATCCCTAATAGTTTCATCAAGAAAAATCTCTTAACCAGGTAGATCTTAACATAGAATTAGACTGGAGAACCTAAGAAGACTTCTTTGAGACAACTAAAGTTAAATGGAAGATGTTTTACATGTAACAAATTTGGTCATAGAGAGGAGTGAAAAATAAAACCTAATGGTACATCTTTTTATGGCTATTGTTACACTTGTACCAACTATGGACACAAGGTAGGAGAACGAAGAGTTAAATTAAACAATAATGTGAATAGAAGGAACAATACATGTTAGAAATGCAAAAACCATGGGCACATAGTGGATAAATGTAGACTGAGAACAAATAAGGTGAATTCAAGGTATGGAAAATCAAATGTCATATTCTTTAACTACAATAACTGTGGTCACATTTCAAGAAATTATAGATACAATAGAGCTAATGTAAATGTAAAAGGTTTAGAAGAAATAAATAACGTGAAAAATTATAAAGGGAAGAAAATTGTTGATCCAAATGAAGTAAGGAAGGTAATGAGAAATATGGGGGTTAGGAAACAATAGATTGATGCTACTGGATAAATCACAAGAGTTTTGGTTGTGAATATTTCTTTGACAAACTAATTAGGTCAAAGACCTAAGGGGGAGTATTCATTAAAAATACTTACCATACCCTTGAATCTAAATGGTCGGTGGAAGTGATCGATGAACATAGATGGAGAATTGAATTTCAAACCAAATGAACATACATTTGATAGTTTTTGGTTTATATTGATGGACAGTAGAAAAAATATTGAGCACTGGTAGTTACATATTTTTGAACTAGTGTTTGATGCAATTATTTCATTTGATTTTCAAAGCGTGTGAAGGAATAAAAGGGAATTAAGCTACATTGTTTGTCACTATACTATCTTGCAATAATGTTTAAAGAACTATCTAAGGTGATTTAAGTGGGGAGTGAAGAGGAGTTCAAGGATCTAATTTTGAAACCCTATAGATAATGTAAAAATGTATTTACCATTTTGAAGTTTTTAGTTTTGAAATTATGGATACACCTATTATCATAGATGTCAAGGATAGACCCCATCCCATTTTCAAGAAACACCCCCACAAATATATGGAGGATGATTGAAAGGGAGAATTTTATAAGGTTCTATACAAAGTTTGACACATAGAATATATTAGGGCATACATCTATTACCACATTAAGGAGCTAGGTGAGAATACAATTCATTAGACATATGAGTCACTATGTAAAGAAGGGAAGTTGAAATAAGAATTTAAATAATTGGAAACCATGAGAATCTCACAGTTTATGGAGTTCATTACTTTTGATGAACCAAAATGGACAACTCATTTTGAGAAAGATACATGATCACTTCATATGGTTAGATAAGTCATACAAGATTACTAAGGAGGTTTTTAAAGCTATTATTAGATTCTATACAAGTAGTGAAGTCTTGACTCTAAAATCAAGGACCTTTTTAGAGAGAAGGGAAGATTTAAGGGAGGCATAGGAGATTTGGTAAGTCATATTTCTCCTAAGCTTGACATTCTTTTAAGAGGTGTGAAGGAAGAAACTATAGCTTATAAGTTCCTAGATGCACCTAATGTAGTTGAGGTAGAGAAACTAGGTTATTCATTTTGCAGGTAGATTTGGATTGCTAAAAGAATACAGAAAAGTTGGGATGCTAATTTTGTAGCTTTAAGAAGCAATTTTTCTGATATTTTCAAACATTTGTAAGTATACTTTGCATGCTTATCTACATAAGTGGATGATATAGGATTTTGATAGTTGAATTTTGGAATTGTTCACTGCCTTTTTCATTGATGTCAAAGGTGGGGAGACAAGGTGATGAAAATGAGTTGATTAGCTCAGGGGGAGCATGAATTTGTTGTTAGGAGAGACAATTTTTTTGAATGGCATTTTGCATAGAACACTTAATCATTTTTATCTAAGTGTTTCCATCAATGCCAAAGGGGGAGACTCTTGGGCTAGTAACACTACTACAAATTGGTTATATATTGTCATTGATGGAAAATACACTCATTTCATTTGGTCACCTAATATATTTTGTATATACTGAAGGATAGAATACAAAATTGACTCACTATGGAAAAATAGGAAGAAACATACATGTTTGGTAAAAGGTTTGATATGGATATGTTCAAATGAATTATAAGTTGTGAATCTAGAAAAATATTGTTAGACATATATATTGTATGGAATCCTATGTTTGCAGCAATTGATATTATGTTTTGGTTAAGTTTTAATATTTTGAGTATCGGGTTGTCAGATAAGTGTGGAAGATGAAGATAGTAGTTGGATCAATCAACAATCCTACTGAGTTGATGATCTGATCGGTTTGCTCTTATATTTTGGTAGAGTTGACATGTTACATGATATCTAAACTTTGGTCAAGGTTAGCATGGAGATTTGATTAATTTATTACTTGAGGTTTTACATGTTACATATTTTTTTATTAGAGCTGACAATGAACTTATTATATCTTGATGATCGATATATAATCTTAAGTTCTTGTTATAATTAGGGATAGTGATGATTAGATATGAAATGATTACATGTGGTATGTATGAAAGATTAGTAATAAGAGGTTTTATTGATTATTGAGCATAGATTTTGTATTGAACTTGCATGCAACTATTTTTCCATATGTGATTCTATTGTTGGAAAGAGTTAATCCTTAATGTATGGTATGTTGACATTGATGAAAATTTTTATTATTATGTTAGAAATAAAAGTCCACCAACACAAATGAGAGGGGGGTGAATTATTTGTGATCTTAGTTAACTTAAATTCAACTCTATCAAATCTTAAGCTTTTAATAAATAAAAACAATAACCACAAGATAATAAACATACACAATGACACTAGATTTGTTAAATAGGGAAACCCTTGATCAAAGGGAAAACCCTGGTGGGAATGATGCCAAAAAGATGATGTACTAATATAAAAGTTCCTTGTGAAAGGATAGACCATGTTAGAAGTATATTACAATGCAATCATTACATATGAGTCCATGTTAGGAGACTTTGGATCCCTGCTAAAATATCCCAACCTTGCGAGGAGTTGATTGAGAAACACACCGAAGATAACTGAACCCACTATCCAAATTGCTTCAAGGTTGTCTTCGCTAAAGAATATTTAGGATAACACATCTAAGGGTGAACTGACTAAAAAAACAACACTATTTTCTTGTATAGTTCCTTTGAATTCCTCAACAAACCAAAAACATCATCTTCTGCTCTGATCATAAATATTTTGCATTCAAATCTCACACAACATTTCATGACCGCATGATATCCCTATGATACCTTTCCTTTATACCAAGTCCTAATGATTATTGATTCAGCCAATAGGCTTTCTTAATTTACAATTAATAATACAGGACATACATAAGAATTTACAATACATGTTACAATATATCTTGTTGGAAATATAGATGTAGTAACTAAGAGGGGGGGGGGTGAATCAGTTAACCACAAAAATATTACCACTGATCTCTTAGATATCTTAATAAATTATTTACTGTTGCCACTTGGTAGAAATGCTGAAACTCAATCTTTGAAGTGTGTAATAATTAAACTGTTCTTAACCATTCATCACTGATTAACATACATGAATAAAGAAAATAACATGAACACAAGAGACACCAGATTTACCATGGAAACCCAATATGGGAAAAACCACCAATGTAACTAATTACTATTTTTCACTCTTCTGAAGTGATGCCCAGTTAGAAGCCAACCCGGTAAAAGGTTACAAAACACACTGTTAGGTGTGACCTTGTTAGAGGATTTAATCACCCTGATAGGGGTGGCCTTGTAAGAGGTTTTGAAAAAATTCAATAGAACTGTCACCTTGTTAGAGGATTTACAAAATGGTTTTTAAACCGACTTGGTTAAGAGATTTTGATATCACTACTACAATTGTAAGAGAGTAACAATGAAATGACCTGCAACTGAATTGCTGATTATAGATCTCTGTTCTTCTTCACTAGATCCTTACTGATCAAATAAATCTTTTGCTGCTCCTCAAGGATATCTAACCATCCTTCAAAATTCACACACACCTTTTTTCAAAATGATTTCTACATGCTATATATCTTATTCACCACTTGACCTTCTATATATATATACCATTCTAATTAACATTTATATTGTCAAGTCGGCACTAATAATTATTACAACAGTTGGCTGGGATAAACAAACTATAATAAAAAAATCCTTTAAAGGGCCGACCTTGCTTGGTAAACATTAATCCTGAAAAGATTTCCTTCAGTGACTGAGTGACCTCGGTAACAACAGTGAATTCTGCAACATCCTTCGAAGACCGAGTGAGCCCGGTAACTACTAATTTTCCTTCGATAACCAAGGAGGCTCGGTTAACACTATTTTCTGTCATGTTTCCTTTCAACACTTGAGAGATCTCGATAGACACTAAAAACCACCTAGCTGACCGACTTAGCTCGGTAGACACTGAGAACCGCATAGCTGGCTGACTGAGCTCGGTAGACATTGAGAACCGCCTAGCTAACCAATTGAGCTCGGTAGACAATAAGAATGATAATTGATATGACATTTGTGTGACATTAAAGACAATACATAGCTAATCCAACAATGTCCTTCAGACAATTGTATCCAACAATCTGCCTCTTTGGCATTGATGGCAACACAACATGTCATAGCATAATGAAATTTCACAGAGAAACCTAGAGTAAGAAACATATTCTTGGCTTCATTCTAATTCCCATCATCTTCAAACTTCTTTCTGACTAAGAACTCTCCCTCCTAACTTCTCAAATTATTCTCCTTATAAATTTCTTGAAATGACAGCAAACTCTCCCTCTTTGACAACACATGCCAAAGACAACTTACACAGTTTTGGTAAATATCAATGTACCTTATGTACTAATTCATATGTAATGATTCCCTGACTATGCTACATCAACTGATTGATCTTCAACATGTTTTAGTTGATGCATCACTAAAACTTTATTTAGTGAACCTCGGACAGGGGAGTGACCCCTAACTTGCCTCTTAGATACGAGAATGCATCCTTAGGTAGTGGCTTGGTGAAGATATCTACAATTTGATCTTTTGTATGAATATATTCCAATCTGATTTCCTTGTCCTACACCAATTCTCTGAAAAAGTGATATTTTATAGCAATGTGCTTGGTTTTGGAATGCATTACTAGATTCTTTAAAATATTTATTGCACTTGTATTGTCACAAAACATAACAACTGGTTCTTTGATCTCAACCTTCATGCCTTCCAAAAACTATTTAAACCATACAATATTAGAGAAGTTTACTGCTGTAGCAACATATTCTACTTCTACTGTGGATTGGGATGTGCAGTTTTGCTTTTTACTAGTCCAAGATACTAACCTCTTGCCAAGAAAGAATGCTCCACCACTTGTACTCTTTCTGTCATCAATGTTTCCTGCCCAATCAGCATCAGTAAACATTTTTAAATCTAGATTGCCTCCAAATTTATACCACAAGCCATAATCTTCAGTTCCCCTTAAATACTTCAAGATTATTTTGATTACCATCATGTGATTTTCTTTGGGTTTAGCTGAGATTCTTTCCACTATACCAACTGCTAAGGCAATATCGGGCCTTGTGTGCACTACATATTGTAATTTTCCAATCATTGATCTGTATAAGGTCTGATCTACTTCTTTTGAATCATCATCTTTGGTAAGCTTTAGTCCAGTACACATGGGTGTACCAACTGGTTTTGAATCTTCCATACTAAATTTCTTAAGTATTTCCCTGATATATTTAGACTGAGTAATGTAGATACCATTTTTGTTCTGTTGAATCTGAAGTCCAACAAAAAAATTTATCTGACCAAACATAGACATTTCAAATTCTTTGTTCATATGCTCTAAAAATTCTTTGCAGTGATCATCATTTCCTATAAACACAGTATCATCCACAAATATTTTTGCCAAAATAATTTTGTTATCTGATCCTTTTTTGATGTATAAATTACTGTTGTCATTAGCTCTTTTGAAATCAATCTGAGTAAGATAGTTGTGGACTAGGATTTTGAGGACACCTGTTTTGAAAGCTTCAAGCCAAACAAAGATTATATTTTAACCTAACATGAAAACAATCCAAAATAAGGAAAACTCTAAGCTAGCCACCTCAGATTGAGCCTAAACAGGTGCACCCAAGCACTGTTTGATTTTCTCTTGCTTAAGGGGATGTGGGTGTGCTCTCTAAGCACTTGGAGCATGTTCCTAATGCTTATTTGGAAGGATTGAGACTCATGAGAACCCCATAAGTGGCACAAAATAGGTATAGAACACCTGATTTGCCCCTAAGGCCTCAAGGATCCAAATGATGCTGAAATGAAGATTAAGCTACATGATGTTTATGCTAAGATTGATTTTAAACCAAATAGAGATGTGATGATGATGATATGCTATGCAAAACACTGAAGTAAACTAAGTTAATCCATTATTGCTAAGCTATGATGTGTTAGAAAGCTTGAAGAAAACAAAGAAATCTAACAATTAGGAATGATTATGCTAGAGCTAGAAGTAAAAGAGCATGATAACAATGCATGAAGATGAAAGACTAAGCTAATGGATTGCTCTTGGAAGAGGGAGTATTTATAGGATTTCCTAAGGGCTTGGGTTAGGAAGAAAGATTAGAGTTTGGGGTAAGGTTAGGGTCTTGAGTCAAGGGGATAAGGATGAAGACTTTCTAGAAGAGTCTAGGCTTTGGATGAGGATAAAGACTTTCTAGAAAAGTCTAGGCTTTCTAGTGATAAATATGGAATTTAGGAAATAAATAAAGTTTTATTTATCTCAAAGGCTTTAATGAGTTTGAGGCTCATTAGGGGTAGGGTTTGACTAGGAGTCAAAGGGATAAGGATGAAGACTTTCTAGAAGAGTCTAGGCTTTGGATGAGGATAAAGACTTTCTAGAAAAGTCTAGGCTTTCTAAGGATAAATATGGAATTTAGGAAATAAATAAAGTTTTATTTATCTCAAAGGCTTTAATGAGTTTGAGGCTCATTAGGGGGAGGGTTTGACTAGGAGTCAAAGGAGACTTAGATTAGCTTAGGAAAAGTAGGTAATTTCCCCTAAATGGGTTTAGGGAAGGATTAGGAAAGTTCTAGAAGGGTCTAGAGTTTTCCTAGGGTAAATTAGGAATTGAGGATTAATATTTAATTTTAATTAAATATCCTTGAGTTGGGATTAGGGTTAGGAAATGAGGGGATTAGCCTTTAATCAAAATTAAAGAAGGATTAGAAGATTCTGGAAGAGGTTAGTGGTCTTAAGAAAATTAGCCAAGTTTTGGGAAAAAAATAAATAAATTATTTATTTTGGGATTTTTTGGTCAATTTATTAATTAAATAATTAATAAATAGGGGAATAATGTTTAAATAAGATTTAAAAATTTTTGGGAGGGATTTCTTAATTAAATATTTTTAATTAAGATAAAGGGATTTAATGACATAAAAATAAATAAATTAATTAAATAAATAATTAATTAACAAATGATGATGTCATCAGGGATTTTTCAAAAAATAAAAATACTTTATTTTCTAAAGGATTTTTAGGTGTCTACATTTTTCCCCTCTTTGATGTGATGCCGCAAGTGGCATGGCTTCAAAGACAAGAAAATAAGATGCCCAAGGCTAGAATTTAGAGGAATGATGGGTTGTGCCCCCTCGAGAAAATAACACAAGGAATAAACATTGTGGAATTTTCTCGAAAGGAAATAGAGAAGGAAGGACTGAGGAAGTAGGGGAGATAAATAACCAAGCTTCCAAGAGCAAAGATGGGTGAATGCAAGATGAAATGGAATGCAAAATGCAAGATGCAGCTATATGATGATGCAAGATTAATCTATATGATGCAAGATGCAGGGGATTTGGGGAAGCTCCAAGTGCAAATGTGGAGAGCACAACCTAGTTTAATATAGCAATGTTAGAGACCTACCAAGGATACTAGGATCACGAGGCCTTATCACCAGCATTGAAGAGAACTGACACTAAAAAGACACGCAGGGTTTCCCCAGCATCACGCATGAACCCAAGAGGAAGCATGGTGGAAACGATGCTGAAGAAACCACAAACACACGACTGACTCATAGGCAGAAGAGAAAGATCAAAAGACCTTGCCCCAGATTGTCCTAATTCACTGCACACCATGATATAAAGGATCATGGCAACTTTGAGTAGAGAACAATGAGAAGCCGTAAAAGATTAACAAGACCCAAAGGACAAAATCCAAGGTCAAAATGATAACTCCAAAAGATAACATTTTCCAAGGAGAGAGATTTGATTTGATTGATGGTGGGAAGATTGGTCTGAACATGTGGAAGGATACATCGACACGGACCTAGTGTGCTTGGTGGAAGATTAGGTCAGACAGGAAGGATACAACTGAGGGGACCCGTGATTAGGCTTAGGTCAGACAAAATAGAAGCATACATCTGTGCAGACCCAATGCTGATGGGGAGAATGCTATGTTACTGATTAGCAAATGATGAAGTTCAAAGATGGTCATGATGATCAAGGATAGTTGACAATTGATGTTGCTGAAGTGCGAGGTTGGGTAGGACAAGATTTATGACCAGATACTGTTGCAGGACTAACAAGGATATGTACAACAAGAAGGGGATGATATGTACAATGGATATGTACAGAAGCTCAAGATTAGGATGTACAAAGAACCTGGGGATGAAGCTAAAAACTCCAAAGATATGTAAGACGATGCCCTAGTTGGGCTGGAAGGCCAAGATGGACTAGTGATGGATGATGTGTCTTGAAATGACATGGATTTGGGAAGGACATATCCCAATGATGATGATTGGATTGAGACCAAGGCTTGCTACAAGACTAAGAACAAGACTAAGGATTTGGATTGGATGGATTGGCTTGATCTTGGATGTTGGATAGCTAGAGGATGTGGATAGGATTGGAAGATGGCTAGAAGATTGCTAGGAATTTTTGGATAGGGATGAATGGCATCGGATTACAATGAGGTTAGCCTATAGCTAGATACCAATGACAAGGGAAGATACTAGGTGATGGAAAGATGGAGGAAATGCTTAGGATGAGGATGATGGAACTGCTACGAGATTTGGATGGAGGAAGATTTGGATTTGGATGGAAGAATGCTTGAGGATTGGCAAGAGGAATACTTGGGGAGATTGGATGGTGGATTTGCTTAAGGATTTGGGAGATGGAAGTTTTTGGATGAAAGATAGTCTCCAAGGAATATGTCACCAAGGAATAAGATGCCCCCTACTTAGGATAGTTCATGTATTTTTAGAGGCATGGGGTATGCTTGGATGGAAGATATGCTGACAAGAGGATGAGGAAGGTAGATGGAAGCTAGGATGAATGGATTGGATAGAGGATATGTAGCTAAAAGGTGTGATGGATGCCAAGAAGGTGCCCAAAATCATGTATACTTGGTAGTCATTGTTTTGTCATCAAGATCCAAAGGAGGATGAATGAGGTGAGAGACAAATGGGATGGAGGAGATGTTGGATAAGAGGTGATAGAAGGGAATGGCCCACAACTGCAAAAGGAATTGAGGGGAGCTACGCATGACACTTGTTTGCCAGATTTTCATCATGGTACTTGTCCAAGGTGCTTGAATTGCCATGTTTTCACCATAGGATGAATGTTTTTCTCTTTTCTTTTTTGATACTTTTCTCTTGATTTTTTCCAATTTTTATGGATTTTCTAATTTTTTGCTAACTTTGATGGTGACCTTCTGATATTTTGATGTGTTTCTATCTTTCTTCACTGATCTTCTGATTTGTTGCTGACATTTTTTGATTTTTTTGCTGCCTTTTCAATTTCTCGGGATGTTGGTACAACTTTATTGCGATGGAGGGATTATGCAAAGGCATGGATGAGATGGGGTAGATGGGAGATATGGTGGTATAAAGTGTTTGGATGGAAGGATGGAAAGTGATCATGATAGGGGGATGTTGTCAGGATCAACGTTGGCACATGTTATGGGGAAGGTGGATGAAGTGGATAGGACATGGAAGATAGAGGTGGATTTGATGGAGGATTTATGCTAGGAGATTTTGAATCTTTGGGACCCAAAATAGATTTAGGAGATGGAGGAGAAGACTGGGTAGCTGGGAGATTAGCAACTTTGGATGCCATTGTGGATGTTTCTTTTAGATATATTACATCTTTTTGCTTTGGGATCCACATCATTTTTGCTTTAGCTTGGTGGGCCTTTGTGGCCATTGGTATGCATCAGATTTTGCTTTTTCTTTGCTGGGCCTTTGTGGCCATGTAGTGGATTTTTCTTGTGCTTTGCTGGGCCTTTGCGGCCATTAGGATGCATTGGATTGCTTGATTGGATTTTTCTTTGGTTGACCATGTCGTTTAGACTGGGCATGGCAATCTTTGGATTTTTCTGGATATTTCCCTTTATGCATATTGGATATGGTATCCAAATTGTGCGGAGCATCAGAGTGAATATGAGGAGATGTGCGAGATGGAGGAAATATGGATGGAGAGATGGAAGGAGATTGGTAGATAAGATATGTGGGAATATGCCTTTGTTGATCCTGACTAGGGATGCTTGGATTTTGGATGAAAGACTGAGTAGGATAAGATGGGGGATGATATTTTGGGATGTAGGGTCCCAAAATGGATTGGGTATGTAGAGGATATGTACTAGAGGATTTTAGGACATAGGGACCCAAAATGGATTTGGAGGATGAAGGAGGAATGTGATAGGTTGTATTTGGTTGTAACGATGGAGGAGGAGGAATGGCGTTGTATGCTTTGGAAGATGTGATGATGGGTTTGGAAGGATGCTTGAATTTAGCTTTAGTTGTACCAACATTTCTAGAGGAAGTGCCTTCTTCTGATGTGTGACCAATTCCACATAACTTTGGATGTTTCTTGTTTTGGATAGGCTCTAGATTTCCTTGTTCATCGATGCCTAGGCCTTTTCCTTGATAATTCCATTTCTTGAGCATTTTATCCAAACAAGGATATTTCTAACTTGGGGAATATGATAAACATCTAGTTTCTGGTTCCCTGATGGAAGATATGAAACTAATTTCTTCTGCTTCAAGTGGACTGCCTTTGACAAATGTAAGTGATCCAAGAGGATAGAGTGATGGTTGTGGGACAGTTTGGATTGGAAGATCCTTAAGAGGAGAGGATAGGATGGTGGGATTTTGACTGGGATTGGGGGATAGTAATGGATCTTGAGATGGAGGATTTGTAGGATCTTGGATTGGAAGAATTGGGATTGTAGGATTTTGGATTGGGGGTGATGGAAGTAATAGAACATGTGATGGGGGAAGTGAAGTGATTGGATCTTGATTTTCTTCTACGAGTATTTCAACATGCTTTTGGGAAAGATCTTGACATGATAGGATTTGTGTGGATAGAGTGTTGGGGGATGCATGGATGGACTGTTCAGATGGGGTGGATGGAAGGATGGGAGATTCTGTAGCTATGATGGTAGGAAGAAGGGTGAACTCATGGGGCTCACTGGATGTGCTTTGGATAATGCTAGGAGGAGGTGATGTTGGTAGGCATTGGATGGAGACTTTAGATGGAAGGGACTCAATGATGCTAGGAGATGGAAGAGGATCAATGTATGAAAGATAGATGACAGATGGGAGTGATGGATGGGCCTCATCAATGATGGCTTCACATGAAGGTTTGAGATGGCTTGGATCTTCAACTTTAGGAGTGGGATTTGTTATTGGCTTCCTTGTGAAACTCCTTGGAGACTTCTAGTTTGGAGGAGGTGAGGGATTAGAATGTGTAGAAGATGGGGAGCTTGGATGGTCCTCAAATGAAGGTGGGGTGGAAGATTTTGAACTTTCTTGAGGGGATGACGGTGTTGAAGAGGTAGAGGTGATGGATCGAGGTATGGGATATGAAGTGGTTTGAAGGATGTACTTTTCTTGTGGGAGGGGATTTTTGGAAATGTGGTTTGGAATAGAAGATGGTGGATTGAGATAGGATGGAGGATTGGGGAAAAGGATTGGAAGACTTGGTGTTTGGTTTTGAAATGGTTTTGGAGGATAAGTGGATGGAGGTTTTAGATAAGGGAAGCAGTGTGAAGTGTTTCAAGGGAATGGTGGTGATTGGGATATGACCATAGCAGGAGATGGAGGTATGAAGGATGCATGTGGAGGATGTTTAGGTTTAAGATAGGGATAAGTTATGGATGGATAAGATAATGGATTTTCCTTGCCGAGGACATGAAAGGGAGTGCTAGTGGATAAGCATGAAGGCATGATAGGATATTTTGGAGGAATGATTGGATACTGGGGGATGTTTGGAGAAAAATTTCTAAGATTTTCAAAATATGCATCGTGATCTACAAGGCTTTCATCATCTTTGGGATAGGATGGATTGAGGGGAGAGACATAATAACCAAAATCATCATAATAGTTTTGAGACATGCTAAATTGTGGATGAGTTGGATAGGAATGAAGGATGAAGATGGATTGGAAGACTAAGACTCAGATTGGAATGACTGACAAGATCAGACTAGGATTGGATTTGGCTTAAGATTGGAAGAAGACTGACTCTAGAGGAAGACAGACAAGGGGATGGGAGATGACCAAGATGACTTTGCTAACTTAGGATAGGAGGAAAGGATGATAAGACTAGATTGAATATGACTGGAAGACCATGATTTGAGATTTTGAAAGCATTAGACACTTTCTAGATTTTGGTAGGATTTGGACTGACATGGCTTTTCTGAGTATCTTTGAACCAAGTTGTAGATCAGTTTGGTGTTTTCCAATGGCAAAGGATAGATTTCAACAAAGATTTTTGGAAAAGCAATCTCCACAAGGGACAAAGCAACCTTGTCAGATACAAACAAGATAACTGACTCCAATAAAGTTTTGAAAAGTGTATGTTTCAACAATGTTTTCATGGAGTATTGACTGTCAAGCACTTCAAACAGATCTACCTAAGGAAGGTGAGTATCAAAATCACTTGCCCACAGCTTGGTACCCCCTAGAAGGGAATACAAATGGTGAGTAATCTTGAGGCGACCCGGTAGACCCCTTGGAATCGGTCCTTGCACAAAGATTTTGATACTTTCGGATGTAGATAGGGTAGCCTCTATTTTATCAGGTTTTTAATAGTTCTATGGAGTCTCCATACCCGGTTATGCTGACCACCTGTGACTCACTTAAGAGCCTAGCCAACAATGTTGGGGGAGGAATATTTACCTTTCCCCAGACATTTGCATTTGGCACAAGACGCCCGTGGATTAGGAGATATAAGTGAGTACTTTTTGCCTTCACTTTATTTATATACCGGCCGGGGGGAATACCAGTTTGAGGTCATTCTCCAAGGAGGAAGTGCTTTTCTCCCTAGATAGGCCTCGCTAAAAGTAGAACAAGTGAACTTGTCTGAGTCCAAATGTTCTACGTTGCTTACTTTAGCAAGGTTATACAAAAAATGTAAAGCTCCTAGATGCACATCAAGCAAGTTGTTCTTTTTCCTGAATTGATTAAATTTGTTTGAACTTTGAATTTGAAGACACAAGTGCTTAAGGTTTGATTTGTTCTTTCTCCAAAAGGTAAACGATTTGAGCGCTTGCAAGTTCTTTCCTTTTGGGCATTCAAGATTGAGATTTGCGAGTTGATTTAAGAACTTTGAAAAGAGCTTTGTTTTATCCTTAGATCATTCAAGATTTTGTTTGAACTGAAATTCAAAAAAGAAGGAATAGGGATGCTTGTTCTTTCCAATTTAGATCATTCAAGATTGTGTTTGATTTTCAAAATGATAATGACTCTTAGGAGTTAAGTTCATATTTCCTTAATTTCATTCAAGATTTGTTTTGACCTTTGTTTGCAATAAGAAAAATGAATCCAGTCCCAAGTAAATTAAGACAAAAAAAAAAAAGCAACACGGTCCAGCTAGTATGCGACACTGAAAATTGCAGAGGTGACACCAAAAACTCTCATGCAACACTCAAATGTTAACAGGCGACAGATAACTGTGCAAAAGCGACGGAGAAATTTTCCAAGTGACAAAGAAATGACTACAGGCAGCAGAGAAAGATTTAAAGGTGACACACAAATATTCTGAGCGATGATGGAATGTTTACAAGTGAGACTTTCATACCCAAAGGCGTGAAAGATTATGTCTCAGGCATGATTTCTTAAGTTGCAGGCATGATTTAATTACTTGTAGGCGACAGAAGAAGAATTTTGGGACAAAATAGAAGTTATAGATGGCGGAAATCTATCAGTAAACAGGCGTGAATACAAAGCTTGTAGGCGTCATTTCATTGCTTGAAGCAATGATTTAATTTCTTAAAGCAATGATTTAATTACTTAAAGGCGTGACTGTATTGTGTGTAGGCAACATTTCTTTGCTTGAAGGTGACATTTCTTTGCTTAAAGGTGACATTTAATTACTGTAGGCAACATTTTATTGCTGTAGGTGACATTTAATTGCTTGAAGGCGACATTTCATTTGTTTCCTACAAATACAAGAATATGAAGTATGATCTAATCAAAGTGATTGTGGTTTTGGTCCCACCGGGCGTGCCAAAATGTGGACTAGGCTTTTGAGGACACCTATTTTGAAATCTTCAAGCAAAACAAAGATTAGATTTTAACCTAACATGAAAACAATCCAAAACAAGGAAAACTCTAAGCTAGCCACCTCAGATTGAGCCTAAACAGGTGCACCCAAGCACTGTTTGATTTTCTCTTGCTTAAGGGGATGTGGGTGTGCTCTCTAAGCACTTGGAGCATGTTCCTAATGCTTATTTGGAAGGATTGAGACTCATGAGAACCCCATAAGTGGCACAAAATAGGTATAGAACACCTGATTTGCCCCTAAGGCCTCAAGGATCCAAATGATGCTGAAATGAAGATTAAGCTACATGATGTTTATGCTAAGATTGATTTTAAACCAAATAGAGATGTGATGATGATGATATGCAATGCAAAACACTGAAGTAAACTAAGTTAATCCATTATTGCTAAGCTATGATGTGTTAGAAAGCTTGAAGAAAACAAAGAAATCTAACAATTAGGAATGATTATGCTAGAGCTAGAAGTAAAAGAGCATGATAACAATGCATGAAGATGAAAGACTAAGCTAATGGATTGCTCTTGGAAGAGGGAGTATTTATAGGATTTCCTAAGGGCTTGGGTTAGGAAGAAAGGTTAGAGTTTGGGGTAAGGTTAGGGTCTTGAGTCAAGGGGATAAGGATGAAGACTTTCTAGAAGAGTCTAGGCTTTGGATGAGGATAAAGACTTTCTAGAAAAGTCTAGGCTTTCTAGGGATAAATATGGAATTTAGGAAATAAATAAAGTTTTATTTATCTCAAAGGCTTTAATGAGTTTGAGGCTCATTAGGGGTAGGGTTTGTCTACGAGTCAAAGGGATAAGGATGAAGACTTTCTAGAAGAGTCTAGGCTTTGGATGAGGATAAAGACTTTCTAGAAAAGTCTAGGCTTTCTAAGGATAAATATGGAATTTAGGAAATAAATAAAGTTTTATTTATCTCAAAGGCTTTAATGAGTTTGAGGCTCATTAGGGGGAGGGTTTGACTAGGAGTCAAAGGAGACTTAGATTAGCTTAGGGAAAGTAGGTAATTTCCCCTAAATGGGTTTAGGGAAGGATTAGGAAAGTTCTAGAAGGGTCTAGAGTTTCCCTAGGGTAAATTAAGGATTGAGGATTAATATTTAATTTTAATTAAATATCCTTGAGTTGGGATTAGGGTTAGGAAATGAGGGGATTAGCCTTTAATCAAAATTAAAGAAGGATTAGAAGATTCTGGAAGAGGTCAGTGGTCTTAAGAAAATTAGCCAAGTTTTGGGCAAAAAATAAATAAATTATTTATTTTGAGATTTTTTGGTCAATTTATTAATTAAATAATTAATAAATAGGGGAATAAAGTTTAAATAAGATTTAAACATTTTTGGGAGGGTTTTCTTAATTAAATATTTTTAATTAAGATAAAGGGATTTAATGACATAAAAATAAATAAATTAATTAAAAAAATAATTAATTAACAAATGATGATGTCATTAGGGATTTTTCAAAAAATAAAAATATTTTATTTCCTAAAGGATTTTTAGGTGTCTACAATAGTTATGTAATCTTTCATACCATGCTCTAGGAGCTTGTTTCAGACCATACAATGCTTTGTGTAATTTGAAAACCATGTCCCTTTTGTCTGGATCAATAAAACCTTCAAGTTGCTCAATGTAGACTTCTTCCTCAAGAATACCATTGAGAAATGTAGATTTTATATCCATCTGATATACCTTAAATCCTTTATGTGCTGCATATGCAAGTAAAGTCCTCACACCTTCTAATCTTGCAATAGAAGCAAAAGTCTCTCCATAATCTATTCCTTCTTCTTGAGAATATCCTTTACATACCAATCTTGCTTTGTTTCTTGATACTTGACCATCTTCATTCAACTTATTTCTGAATACCCATTTTGTCCCAATTACATTTTTATCTTTAGGCCTAGGTACAAGAGTCCATGTCTTATTTTTCTCTATTTGCTCTATTTCTTCATTCATAGCCTCAATCCAACTTTCATTTTCTAATGCATCTTTGACATTTTTAGGTTCAAAATCAGAAAACAAACATGTACCTTTTAGTTTACTTCTTGTCATAGTACCATCTGATTTGTTTCCAATAAACTGATCTGGTGTTTGATGCTTTCTGACGTACTTGGCCAATACAGGTTCCTTGCTTCTTGAATGAGTTACATTGTCATCTTCTTCATCTTCAAGTTCAGGTTGCTCAAGCTCGGTAGCTTCAGACTGAGACTCGATACTTTGTGACTCGGTTTGAACTTCTTCTTGTGACTCTATTACTGTACTGGGCTCGGTAGATGTAGTTTCCTTATTGATAGATGTGTCTGGCAATGTATCAGGTTCGATGTAAACAAATCTTCTATAATCCTGTGGTTCCTTTTTGCTTTCTTCTTCAGTCTTTTTTGCAAACTCATCAATTCTAACATGTGCACTTTCTATGATTTTGTGAGTAGAGAAATTTAGACATCTATATGCCTTGCTTTTGCAAGAATATCCCAAAAATATTCCTTCATCACTTTTTACATCAAATTTTCCTTTTCTAGATTCTTTTAAGATGTAACATTTACTACCAAATACTTTTAGGTAACTTACATTTGGTTTGTAGCCATACCATAGCTCATAAGGAGTCTTGAATGTGTCTTTTCTCAGCTGTACTCGATTCAAGGTATGAACTGCAGTGCTGATAGCTTCCTTCTAGTATTTCATAGCAATGTTCTTTTCAATCATTAGAGTCCTTGCAAAGTCCATGATAGATCTATTCCTTCTTTCAGCTATTCCATTCTGCTCAGGAGTTCTCGGGGATGATACCTGTCTTTTGATTCCTCTTTCAATGCAGAAATTATTGAATTCATGGGAGATGAATTCACCACCTCTATCTGATCTCAAGCATTTTATTCTTTTTCCTATTTCCTTTTCTACTCTTGCTAAATACCATTTGAACTTCTCAAATGCTTTTAACTTTTCTCTTAAATACATAACAGTCATCATTCTAGAGTTATCATCAACAAAGAGAATAAAGAATTTTTCTCCAGTATATCTCTCAATTCCAATCGGTCCACATAAATCAATATGCACAATTTCCAAAATATCTTCAGACTGATAGTTTTTACTTTTAAAACTAGACTTTCCCATTTTACCAATTTGACAATTCTTGCATAGACCAACATCAGGTTTCTTCAAAGTAGGAATACCTCTTACTTTCTTGAATTTGCTTATTTTCATTATGTTATCAAAATTTACATGACATAACCTTTTGTGCCATAACCAACTTTCTTCAATTTGAGCAATAAAACATGAGTATTCACCAAGATCAAGATAAAACAGGTTACCTTTGGTTTGTTTGCCTGATCCTGTCAATTTTCCTTTGTCATCCAACAGTCTTGCTTTGCCATTCATGAATTCAACTTTGAATCCAATGTTAATTAGTTGTGCTACACTTAGAAGATTATGCTTTAGTCCTTCAACCCAATATGCATTATCACATATAAGTTCTTTGGTTAATGAAATTTGTCCCTTTCCTTTTATACAACAAGGTTCATTGTTTCCAAACCTTACATTACCACCATCAAAGTTTTCAAAGTGTTCAAACTTAGTCCTATCACCAATCATATGATGTGAACATCCACTGTCTATAATCCATGTATCATTCTTGCTTATATGAGAGATAAGTGCCATCTCATCTTCATCATTATCAGATTCATCTTTTACAACAATGAAAACAATTTCTTCTTCACTATCATCCAAATCTCTAGCTAAAAAACATGTTTTCTTACCTTTATCCTTGAATGATTTGAAATTCTTCTTGCCATTGTACTTGTAACCTTTCTTCTCATCTTTGCTTTTCTTGTTTGGGCACCTAGCTACAATATGACCAATTTCTTTACATGAAAAATAGATTAAGGGAGTTTTACCTTTGTATTTTCCTCTACCTCTTGAATATTTCTTTGCAAGTAATGCTTCAATAACTTCAAGATCACTATCAGAACTTTCCTCTGATTCTTCTTCACTTTCTAATTGGATTTTCTTCCCTTTCTTGAGTGAAAGTTTGGCCTCAAAAGCTGATTCAATATTTTTAGAAGTTGGAACATAGTTGTCATAGTTATCTAGTTCAAAGGCTGTCAATCTTCCAACTAAGGCATCCAAAGTTATATTGTGATTTTCTTCACATCTTCTTTCTTGAATAGCAGAAACTCTTATTGCATAAATAGGAAGTAATGTTCTAAGAACCTTACTTATAACAGTTTCATCATCAATTTTTCCTCTAGAAGCTCTGATTGCACTAACACTTGTCTTGATCCTTTCAACATATTTTGCAATGTTTTCTTCTTCTCTCATTTTCATCTGATCAAACTGTCCTCTTAGGCTTTCTACTTTGGCTCTCTTCACATTGTCATCACCGCCATAGATTTTCTTCAGCTTGTTCCACATTTCATGAGTAGTTGTGTAGTCTTTGATTTCATCAAATTCTTCATAGCTAAGAGCTGATGCAATGTCTATCATCATAATGTTATGGTTCTTCTTCTCTATAATGTCTTCAACAGTTAATGTGCCAGTAGGAATTGTATATTCTTGATCAATATATTTGCATCTTGAATCACCAATGGAAGCCAGATGAAGTCTCATGAGACCTTGCCATGCTAAAAATTTATTTCTACTAAGCCTTGGAATTTCTCTTTTGTAAGACATCCTAATCTTTAGCTTAGTTCCTTGAAACCCTTCTTGCAAGCACCAAAAGCTTTGATACCAATTGTTGGAAATATAGATGCAGTAACTGAGAAGGGGGCGGTGAATCAGTTAACCACAAAAATATTACCACTGATCTCTTATAGATATCTTAACAAATTATTTACTGTTGCCACTCGGTAGAAATGCTGAAACTCAATCTTTGAAGTGTGTAATAATTAAACTGTTCTTAAGCATTCATCACTGATTAACATACATGAATAAAGAAAATAACATGAACACAAGAGACACTAGATTTATCGTGGAAACCCAATATGGGAAAAACTACCAATGTAACTAGTTACTATTTTTCACTCTTCTAAAGTGATGCCTGGTTAGAAGCCAACCCGGTAAAAGGTTACAAAACACACTGTTAGGTGTGACCTTGTTTGAGGATTTAATCACCCTGCTAGGGGTGGCCTTATAAGAGGTCTTGAAAAAATTCAATAGAACTGTCACCTTGTTAGAGAATTTACAAAATGGTTGTTAAACCAACTCGGTTAAGAGATTTTGATATCACTGCTACAATTGTAAGAGAGTAACAATGAAATGACCTGCAACTGAATTACTGATTATAGATCTCTGTTCTGCTTCACTAGATCCTTACTGATCAAATAAATCTTTTGCTTCTCCTCAAGGATATCTAACCATCCTTCAAAATTTGTATACACCTTTTTTCAAAATGATTTTTGCATGCTATATATCTTATTCACCACTTGACCTTCTATATATATATATACCATTCTAATTAACATTTAGATTGTCAAGTCGGCACTAATAATTATTACAATAGTCAGCTGGGATAAACAAACTATAATAACAAAATCCTTTGAAGGGCTGACGTTGCTCAGTAAACATTAATCCTAAAAAGATTTCCTTCGGTGACCGAGTGAACTTGGTAACCACAGCGAATTCTGCAACATCCTTCGGAGACCAAGTGAGCTCAGTAACCACTAATTTTCCTTCGATAACTAACGAGGCTCGGTTAACACTATTTTCTATCATGATTCCTTTCGACACCCGAGAGATCTCGGTAGACACTAAAAACCACCTAGTTGACCGACTAAGCTCGGTAGACACTGAGAACCGCCTAGCTGATCGACTGAGCTTGGTAGACACTGAGAATGATAATTGATATGACATTTGTGTGACATCAAAGACAACACATAGCTAATCCAACAATGTCCTTCAGACAATTGTATCCAACAATATCTAAACATTTTCATAGAATTATTGATTTGTAGTTGGCTCACAAAGAAGTGACATGCTTCACATCATCCACAAGTCTTCATGGAATGAAAATTCAATTACGTCATGTTTATTCAAGCATCCAGAATATGTCATTGACAACATATCAACCTATCTAAACTATCTTCAACCTCACCAAAATAATAAATCTTGAATAATTGTCACCAGTTCCTGGTAACTCTTACTGTGAACAGTCTTTAGTAAACTTTTCATAACTCGAACATATCTGCATAAATTTTTTTGCACTTACAACCACATCATCAAAACACATTTTTAAATTCAAATAAATCTTCTCAAAACTCAATTCATCAGCATTAAACCTCACAAAACAATTATGTTTCTATAACTCTGTTAACTTTGTCCAAAAGTACATATGTTGACATCAATGAAAAACCCAGTCATGAATGTAACCTAAAAGAACTCAATCATATCTAATCATCTTCCAATCTTCCCTTCTAACAAGATTCATGAAAAATCATGTTAACAATCTCCCCCTTTGACATTGATGGCAACATAAATGAAAAACTTTCTAGTCCCATCCTATCATTAATAATCTCCCATCAATATATTTCTTCCTTATCTTCCTATACACACTCTCAAACTCAAATATAACCCATTCACTCTTCTCTTAAGATTTTAATTTATCATGTATATCTCTCCCCCATTGACATCAATGACAAAGGTTTCAATATATCAATTCTCAAAGTTCAATCATCTCCAATACAATCTGCAAAATTTCTTGAGTATCAAAAGATACTGTAGAAAATTTATGACAAAGAATCCTTAATGACTCAGCTTGAGTAAAGATACTTCCCCATAGGAAAAGCATCAAGCATCCAGTCCAGGTAGGCATAGTGCTTTGATCATGCTGAACTGATGCATTCTTGCATCCACTATTTTGAAGAGGGTTCAAAAATAACCCCAAGCATACCTCTCAAATACTCAAAATTATCCTTAGCTAAAGGTTTTGAGAATATATCTTCTATCTTATCCTTTGTACTAATATACTCTAGTCTGATTTATTTTTATGCAACCTTCTCTCTCACAATATGATACTTTATTGCAATATGTTTGGTCTTTGAATGTAATAATAGATTCTTTGACATGCTAATTGAATTTATATTATCATAATGTATGATAATTGGCTCAATAAATTTAATGTCAATATCCATCAACATCTTCTTCATCCAAGTGATTTGATTACAATTATTTGTTGTTTTAATATATTTTTCTTCTGTTGTACTCTGTGATATACAATTTTGTTTCTTTCTCAACTAGGAGACCAATCTTCCTCCCAAGAAGAATGCTCCACCACTTTTACTCTTTATTTCACCAACATTTCCTCCCCACTTTGCATCAATGTATCCATATAGTGAAAAATCATATGATCTATCATACCATAACCCATATTTTGATGTACCCTTCAAGTATCTAAATATCCTTTTTACTATTACAACATGTGTTTCTTTAGGTTCTAATTGAAATCTAGCTACAATCCCAGCTGCATTATCTATATTAGGTCTTGTATGAGTTAATTATTGTAGTCCTCCAATCATAGATCTGTATCTTGTCTATGTTACATTTGGTGATTCATCCTTTCTTGATAATTTACATCTAGCAAGGGCATGAAACCAAGGGGACAAATGATGGCACACCCTAAGATCCAGCCTGCTCAACAACACATGGAAGCAACAACAACATAATGAAAGAGAGAAAGAAAGATCATTGATATATTAACTTCATTCAAATTGATTCATACCTGTCAGGCTATAAGGCCTTCCTGGTTATGGCCAGATATTACAATGAAATACAGAAGTCCTCAAACATGTGAGGATCTGCCAACAATCTTGATTCTCCTATCTTCTATCTTATCCCAAAAAAAATTGACTCTAATCTCTAACCAAATAACTATACTTATACAAGAGGCTACCAAAATGATTCAACCTTCATATCCACAATCAACCAAAGGAATGATTAGATCTGGGACCATACGCTTCCCAATGATGGATACCAACATTAAATCTATGACCCATAGTTAATGCACAAGTCAACCTCAATAGAAACTCAAAATAAACTACTTGGTAAGAAGGGATGACTGAGAAATAGACAAGTATCATGGAGTGCCAGTGGAACCACTGATCACCAAAGAGATAACTAACCAAACCCGGTAACCAAAGGAAATTGACCAACTCGGTCAAAGAAGGAACTGAGCAACATAGACAAACTCAAATATTTTTTTAGTGACACAGGATTGCCAAGGACTCAAGATGCTCCAGCATCAGACACCTGGGGTTATTTAGAAATGATTCTCTAAATCATTCAATAGGTCTGGTCTGAGCTACATCCAACTCAGATTGTGAAATCCATGAACTTGTTGGAAATATAATTGGGAAATGTGATACTGAGAGGGGGGGTGAATCAGAAATCACCTACTAAACCATTCACATATGAATAAAACTTTTGTATAGCATCACCCATTTTGAACATAATCAAATGACTAACAAACTAAAACATTATCCATGAAAACATTCAAAACACAAATATTTTAGTTACCTAGAAACCCTTGAAAGGTAAAACTGGGGTGGAGACGACACCCACAAATCTTCACTACTACAGTAATAAATTTTCCTTTCCGGGCTTAAAAAATTTGATCAAAACTTGATCTACCCTCTGAGGGGTTTGTTCTGTTAAAAGCTAAAAGACTTATATAGTCTACCTTGTAAAATGATTTGAAACTTACAATAAAGTAAGCACTCGGTTAAGAGATTACAAAAAGTCTGTTAGGACTACTCAGTTAAGAGATTTACCCTGATACACTGGCTAGAATGTCTCAGTACCTAATCTTTTAGTTTGCACTATATGAAGATAAAATATCTTCTCTTTACTATGTGATGTTGATCTTATTTATCAGATCTATCTCTTTTCTGTGCTTTCACTACTTAGCTCGGTCACTGAACTCTGTCTCTAAATGCTTCCCTTTTTTGAATCATACCTATCTTCTTACACCCTTCACATTCATTGTCCCTTGCTACTACATTTTAGGGTTTAGATATTGACCTTATATAATCAACAAAAATATTTTACTTATTCAAGATCTATGGCTTAGATTAATTCCTTTTACTACTTAAGTCTTTATAATTTCTGATTGGCTCTAGGTATAGCATAGGGATCAATGATTACTAAGTAGATACATAATTACCTCCGTAATTATCTCAATAGACAAAATACAAAACATAGATGTCAGGCAAAACTGTTTACCTTGATCACTGTGCCAAAACAAACTCTTATGTCATTCTCTGGCTAACTCGGCAAAAGCAGTTTCTGATACTCAGCATTCACTATACTCGGCATATGTTAATAACTCTAGCACTTGATAATCATTGTATACAAGACTCGGTAGAACTAGACTGGGTATACTACTATAATACATAGTGACCATGAGTTTACTCAGCAGTACTATTACTCGGTAAGTAAACATTACATAGCTCGGCCTTTACATAATGACTCGGTCACAGTGATGACCAACCATCATTGCCTAGATATATGACAAAGTGTGAGTCACTAATAGTCAACAAAACTATAGAGTGTTAGAAATAGGAAATACTGAGAGGGGGGGGGGGGTGAATCAATATTTCACAAACTTTTTCTTTTGCCCACTTATGGATATAATAGATTACTTTAGTGCATACAAAGATTATCAAGTTGATTAACAAACATAGTAGTAAATAGAAAGAACTCATAACATGTCATATGTTCTCGAGGAAACCTTGGCCAAGGGAAAACCCCGGTGGCGATGGTACCCACAAAGATAACTAATCAAAAGTATCCTGTTAGGGATATTGGACCCTGTTAGGAGTCAATTTACAATATATAGTAGATTTGTCCTGGTTAAAGGACTTTAGGCCTTGTTAGAAGCCTTAACCCTGTTAGGAGTTAGATTACAAAACCTGATCACCAAGTGAGCTCACTACCCAAATAGGTAATACAAATTTTTTTTTGACTATAATATGGTACTGCTTACAACTTTTCATCAATAGCCTTTGCTACTATCACAATATACAACTATCACAAGTTATCTTTTCTTTCTTTTTTACATATCACTTCTATCTTTCATTACATTTCAAGTATGCCTAATATATGAGTTATTAAAGCTAATAACTTTACATGTTCAGCATCCAAAATTTTTATCCAAGAGTAAACATCTAATATGTCATCCCTTCATAATTGTAAGTCATTATTTTGACAAGCAAAAATAATCCCTTAAGTCTTTCACTAAAATTGTCTCCAAAACTATTATGTCTGCAAAACTATCTTCGGTAAACTTTGAATAACTTTGTCTGTACTACTCCAAAATTTATGCACACTAAGATGGGGTATCCTCATACTCTTTAGAAGCTTTATTTAACTGTGCAAACAAAAATATTGCTCCAGTGGACGTCACCAACTAAATCTTCATCGGGTGCTCTGACAGGATCACTGTATCCAAATTTACACAATTTCTTCCTTCAACTTTGCATACTTGCATTCTAGATTTTTCACTCTCAATAGAGATCATATGTTTCCATAATGACAACATCTATGCATCCACATTAGCCAAATTTCCAACAATCTCCCCCTTTTTCATTGGTGGTAACATATGGGAAAATTGGCTAAGTGTGCAAACAAAACTTCAAAAAAAAACTTATACAAAATTTGTGGCCAAAAGTTATACAATATCATACTCCATAGAATAGCTCCCCCTATGAGTATCCTTCCTCAACATATATTCAATTTTCTGCTATCTCTCCCCCTTTGACAACAATGACAAAGATAGGGTGTACAAAAATTTTAAAAACTTTATACCTTATTATCAGTTATTGCAAAGCCGGTAGGCTTGCAACACAATCACCAAACTCTAACTTCCAAGATTCAAAATATTTCTCTGATATCTTCCTGATGGATTCAACAACATTGAGTAGAGTACTCAATCCATATGCTGTTGTCTGACAAGCTTGCAGGGAATTGAAGCTAAACTTCTGAAATGATGTCTTTGCTGAAAGACACTGCTCAATTTGATCTTCAACAATTGATATCTTGATTGAGACATGCTCTCTCAAGATTTTAACCCTGATCATATTTCTATTCTTCTCCTCTGCTATCATTCTGATTTCATCTTTCAATTTCTTTATGCTCTTCTCTACAGAACTTATCTTGACATTAGGGCTTGTCAAGGTGTTTGTCTTAGCTGTAATAGCATCTAACTTCTCTCTGATCTTCTTATCCTCTTCAACTATTAGGATTTTTGATTTAGTGCATTGTATGTACAAATTTTTTCCTGTCTCAAAGTGTCTCCTCAAATTCTTTATGCATACATCTAAACTACCAATATCATTTTGAATATTTACACTTAGATTTTGTTACATTTCTGCTTCAAAGTCTTCTTGAACTTTTATTTTAGCAATATCCTTCAAGTTAGAAAATTTAGAGTCAAAAGAATTTATTACTAATGGAGCTTTCTCATGTAGTATCTGATCACACTCTCAAGTTTCTCTGTCAAAACTCTAACTTTGCCTTCAAGGTCTTTCACTTTCTTATTCTTTCTAATAATTTTATTCAGAGATGTAATGAACTCAAGCTGATCATCATCTTCAACTTCTTTTCCAAGGTCTTCAAACATTGAGCCAATATGACTCTTCCTACTGTCAGGTGCACTAATGTCTTCAACTTGTTTAGAAGGTGCACTAGAGGTAGTGGCCTCTATCAAAATTTGTTTGCCTTTGACTATCTGCTCTACTGGAACTAATTTTGATATAGTTGGTGCTTCCTCTGTCTCTATATTCTTCTCTGATTCTGTGACCTTTTCTTGCTCTCCCGAAGCCAAATTGTCAACAATGTTTCCTAGATCATGAAACACTGCATCATCTGATTCTAGAGTCACTTTGGTGCCTTCAATATCCATTGATTCTTTGCCAATATTGATATGTGAAGAAGATGGAACTTCTTCAATACCAACTTCCTCTGCATGCGGTTCCTCTAATTTCTTCTGCTGAGGGTCTGATTCAACATGCTTTTCTGCAACTATATCTGCAAGAACTTGCATTACTGCTTGCTCTGTCTCTTTCTATACTTCCTCCTTTTTTCCTCCCATTATAAGGATTGTTCTTCTCTTAGTTCTCAATAAAGTTCCAAGAGACTTCAAGAATCTCTTCAAATAATCTTCATCCTTAACCTCACAGAATTGTCTGATTACATGTTCTCTCATCTTTATGTCCTCTTCTTGTGCTCTCTATTTTCTATTCACAAGTCTGTTATACAAATCTTCTGGGATCTTACCATGAATGGTGCTAAGTTTCTTATCTTCCACAATCATGTGTGTAACCATTGCATTTTCAAAGTTCAATCTGTCAAATGATCCATATAGATCATAGAATTTATTCAACTTAGTGAAGTCTCCATGCTTCAATATATCTTCATTAACTCTTTCAATTCTTGGTTTCCAAGTTTTCTTCTTGACTAAAACTACATCATCATCTTTAATTACTACTACATTTCTAGGTATAGGTGGTACAACCACTTTCTATCTCTTGTCGGGTCCTGTTGCACTCACTTTTACTCTTTTGCTAGGAATAGGAGAAAAAGATTTATCTCCTTCATCTTTTTCAGGTACTTCAACTTTTACCTTAACTACAATCGGATCAACAGGATCTGCACTTGATGTCTCAGGTGGAATTACAAGATTTTCATTTTGCCTCAGGGCTTCTGCAGTCTTCTTAGCTATGTCAAACTCATGACTTGACATACCAGATTCTTTCAATATTTTCTTCATAGTAGATTCAACTCTCTTACTAGATTGCTTCTTTTCTCTCAAACTTATTGCAGAGTTGAAATTCTCTTCATAGGTTCCAAACCTATTTGCATGACCATCCAACTCACACTTTAACAATCTATTCACATATCCTACTATTTCTTCTTGAGATATTTCATAGCCAAGAGGGTCTATGAATTCCATTCTAGACTCAACTGCTTCAATTTAGGTGAAATCAATGTCAACCATAAAACAAATGTCATCTTTATGCTTTTCAACTAAGGATTGAGGAATCCTTGATTTGTTCTTAACAATATTCTGAAAAGTCTTCAATACAAGCTTCACACTGTCATTAACTTTATCAAAAAGGTGCTTCATGTAGACTGAGTTTATTCTTTCCATTGTGTTCACATTGTCACTCCAATCTATTGTGTAAGGAAATATTCTCAAAATATGGAAAAACATATAGGTTATCAGAGATGAAAACCTAAACTGAGTGTACTTAGCCTTCTTAATCTTTTCTAAGCTCTCAAATAACCAAATTTTCAAAATTTCACATAGGTCTACTAGTTTCTTCTCAATACACATAAGATAAGCTACATGAATCATTCCTACAGCCATGTCATCTTCCCTTGAACTACCACATAATTTAGTTGTTAGGATCTTGCAAAGGTGCCTAACATCATCTTGCTTAATCTTACTTATCACAATACCTCTACCATTATAACTAGATCCAATGTTATCTAAAACAATCTTTCTCATGTTCTTTTCATTCAGTGGAATCTCTCCAACTTTTGATAATCCAGTAACTTCATGAGTTAGGTCAGCAGTTATATCAAAAACTCTATCCTCCATCCAAAATTTCCCATTGTGGATTCTACTTAAAATGATTTTGGTACATTCCTCATCATTGAATTCATACTTCATGGAATATTTGATCATTTCATTGTTCTCTAGGTGCCCATAAGCTAGTTTAACTGACATGTCTTGATTGTACAATTTCTTGTAATCATCACTAAAATCTGCATCTCCCAAAGTTTCAAACTTACAACCTAAATATCCTTTAACATTCTCAATGTGCAATACTCCGTCTAGTACGGATGATAATGCTAAACTGTCATCAATTTCAGTTGGTTCTACTAGTTCTTTCTTAATCTTTGGTCTATTCTTATCCTTAACATTATGAACCATAGAAATATCCATCTTATCAGGTGATTAAAGATCAAGAAATACCTCAACTTTTCAAATCTAGGGTTTCAGTATGATCGTCGCTGCAAAGTGCTTCCAAACTTCTTCAAATCATCCTCAACTCGCTTTTCTTCTTTCAAATTTCTTTTTAATTGCTTTGTAATTGTAATAACTTTGATTTTGACCTTATAACACTTCACATTAACTTGATCTGACATCGCATTCATTCATTTTGCCACTAAAACCTCAAAAAGTTGATTCTGCAAACCTGCAACCATAAAACTTTCTACGACCTTGTAAAACACAATATTTTCTTTTGTGCACTTAACCATAGCATTAGTACAAAATAATAAACCTATATCTAACTGCGCAAAACTTAACTCATTCAAATTCCTAATCTACACTAATCCTAAGTCCTAAACTATAGAAACTTACATAATTTAAGTACTTAAAGAAGGGTCAGGTAAAGATTCATCCTTACCATCGGTTACATTACCTTCTTGACTACTTTCAATGCTGGCTATACCTCCTTGATCTATGCCTTTGTCAAATTTTACTTCATCTTCATTGCTACAACAACCTTTCTCTTTGTTTCCTGCATTTTCATTCCTTCTTGCATTGTTCCTAGGGTTAGGGTTATGATGATAACCTCCATTGTTCATTCTGCAAAATCTTGCTAAGTGTCCAAACTTGTTTCATATCTAATAGATGATTCCATTGTTTCCAAATCTTTGTCCTTGCTGGTTAATCTGTGACCTGCAATTTCTAGCAATGTGTCCTACTTTGTTGCATCTAAAACATACTACCACTTTTCTTTGATTCACTTCTTCAATAGATTTCTTATCTGCATTTTTAGTATTCCCAATCATTCTATCATAATTATTCAAAATTACTTTAGGTCTTCTACATTCATTAGCTCTATGTCCAAAACTATGACAATTATAACAATGTCGATTAAAAGATTTAAATTGCTTACCTGTGCAATCTCTCTTCATGTGCCCAATAGTATTACAAGCAAAACATCTACCTTTGAATTCTCTTTGCATACCTTTAGATGATTCTTCCTATTTTAATTCTTCTTGCTTTGATTCTTCTTTCTCTCTAGGTGGTTCTTCCAATGTGTTCTCATCTAGCTTTATTTCCTCCACACTTTCAGATGTCTTCAGATCTGGCTTCTTACTTTCATGGTTTGTTCTAAACATACTATATCCAAATCCAGTCCTATCAAAGAATGGTTCTTCAAAAGAAATTTGTTTTTCTATCTTATCACTTTTTGAATATAGCCTTTCAAGTTGTTGTTTAGATTGAGTTAGTTCACCTTTCATAATTTTATTATACTTCTCAAGTTCCACATACTGCACTTTTACTTTTTTAGAATCAGATGTTTCCTTTTCAAGTCTTGACCTCAGATCTTCATTCTCAATTTTCAATTTTTCATTATCAGATCTCAAATTTCCATCTTTCATACTAAGCTTCAGATTTACTATCATCAACTCATGCTTAAGGATCTCATTTTATTTTTCTAATTCATCACAATCTTCAACAGGCATATCAGATTTCTTTTCAAATTTCAGATCTTCAATCTTACCTTTTAATTTGTCAATAGCATTCTTTGCATCTTCATATTTTCTTCTTAAGGAGTTTCTTTCATCAGTAAGCATATCAATTTGTTCAAGAGCTTCTTCAAGATTCTTCTGAAGTTGATCCATATCCATAGAGATCTTACTCAAGTTGCTAAGCTTTCCTTGAATGTTCCTTCTCCGAGTAATTGTGCTCTGATACCAATTGTTAGAAATAGGAAATACTGAGAGGGGGGGGTGAATCAGTATTTCACAAACTTTTTCTTTTGCCCACTTATGGATATAACAGATTACTTTAGTGCATACAAAGATTATCAAGATGATTAACAAACATAGCAGTAAATAGAAAGAACTCATAACACATCATATGTTCTTAAAGAAACCCTGGCCAAGGGAAAACCCCTATGGGGATGGTACCCACAATGATCACTAATTAAAAGTATCCTATTAGGGATATTGGACCCTGTTAGGAGTTAATTTACAATATATAGTAGATTTGTCCTAGTTAAAGGACTTTAGGCCTTGTTAGAAGCCTTAACCTTGTTAGGAGTTAGATTACAAAACCTAATCACCAGCTGAGCTCACTGCTCAAATAGGTAATACAAAAATTTTTCTGACTATAATATGGTACTGCTTACAAGTTCACATCAATAGCCTTTGCTGCTATCACAATATACAACTATCGCAAATTAGCTTTTCTTTCTTTTTTACATATCACTTCTATCTTTCATTACATTTCAAGTATGCCTAATATATGAGTTATTAAAGCTAATAACTTTACATGGTCGGCATCCAAAATATTTATCCAAGAGTAAACATCTAGGATGTCATCCCTTCATAATGTTAAGTCATTATTTTGACAAGCAAAAATAATCCCTTAACTCTTTCGCTAAAACTGTCTCCAAAATTGTTCTGTCTGCAAAACTATCTTCGGTAAACTTTGAATAAGTTTGTCCATATTTCTCCAAAATTTATGCACATTGAGATGGGGTATCCTCATACTCTATAGAAGCTTTAGTTAATTGTGCAAACAAAAATATTGCTCCAGTGGACGTCACCAACTAAATCTTCATCGGGTGCTCTGATAGGATCACTGTATCCAAACTTAGACAATTTCTTCCTTTAACTTTGCATACTTGCATTCCAGATTCTGTGCTCTCAATAGAGATCATATGTTGCCATAATGACAACATCTATGCAGCCACATTAGCCAAATTGCCAACATAGAGATCTACAATCTCCCCCTTTGACATTAGTGGAAAAAACACTTTGTCATGACATTACATTTCCTTTACAAAAATATGTAGTATATGCAAAAATACTCAAATACTCCCCCTGAGATATATGTACATGCAAAAATTTACAAAATTTTTGTTACCTCCCTCTTTTTCATGTCACGATTTAACTTCCCCCTTGATTTTGACATGCCGAATGTCATTTGGAGTGGGGATCTCAAAATGTTTCTCCAGAAATGGTTTGTGGAACATCATAACCATGTGTAGTGCAGTTTCCCATCCTCGAGCAGCACCAGTTAACACTTCAAACTGCACTTCTAGCTCGGTAGCTAGATTTATTAGACTCTCGGTAGTAGACAGATTTAGATCCCTTTTAGTTAATTCTTTAGCCTTGACCAAGTTTCTCTATAATGCCTCTAGGTGAGGTGTTAAAATTGTTTGCATAGAAAGTAGGCAAGATCTAATCTTTCCATCATTAGCCATCAGCTCAACTATCTTTCCTTGAGTATGCATTATCTTGACATAAAGATTAGAATTGTGGTCCAAATAAACACTTAAAGACTGACTTGTGGTTTTAAGTTCTTGCTGCAGTTGATCAATCAAATGTTGATTCTCCTCAATGAATTGTTCAATATTACACAATTTGGTGAGCAAAGAGTTGGCATTGATAATAACTTCTTTGGTCTCCACTACCAAAGTAGAAAGTGTGACTTGTTTAATTGCAATCTCGGCAAATACTTTCTCCAGCATTTTGGTCTCAAATATCTTTCTAACCACTCAAAAAAATTATCACTAGCACATGTGTCATTATTTACCTTTTGAACAATGTGAACAAGTTTTTCCAATATGGGAGCAGAATTATTTACATCTGATAACTCATAAACATCATTAAATATATCTTTTCTTTCATATAGAACTTGTTTCTGTTGATGTTCTCTTCTCAATTCTTTTTTTCTTCTTTTCCTCGACAACAAATCTTTCAAAATTTGTATTTTCCCATAAGATAAGTTATCAGTATCCCATTTAGGAATAGTAATAACTTCATCAATGGTTACCTCAGGTGAGAAGACTTCCATTTTCTTCTTGTGTTCTCTCTTTGGTGTGCTCCCACTCAGCATCTGTACAAGAGCTTGGATTGCTTCTTGTTTTGTAGGCTCTTGCACCTCATTAAATTTTTCTTTTCCTTGGTTTCCCTTAGTTCCCTTATCCTCCACATAAGAACTAGTAACTTTTTCTACTATCTTTTCCTCTTTTTCCTGGTGAATCTCCTCAATAGATGTTGGTTGAGTAACTGGTGTTGGCTTCTTTGGTTCCTCGGTAGTACTAGTGCTAGCTAATGGATCAACTATAACAACTTCAGATTTGGTGGGGGTAGTGTTACCAGTTGGTGTCCCATCAATTTCTGGATAAGCTTTGACTTGCAAGAGTACTGGGTTACTCCCGGGCAAATATGTATCTTTAGTTGTCTTGGCCTATATATCTTCCTCCGTTAATATAGGATTCTTAACTGGTGTATCCTCTGTGATATCTACAATGTGCACTTCAGATTCCTTCTGATTTTCTTCTACCTTAGAGGCTTCTATCTCTGGAATGGATGATTCCATTACACTTTGTTCTATTTCAGGCTCGACATCCTTAGATGTACTAGCACCTTTAGTTTTTTCAATCAATAATCCATATATTATTTTCCAAATTTTGATACTTTCCTGTACTACATCCTCAACCTTGTGTTGAAGGATTAGATAAGCTCTAAGCTTGGGATCAAATTTTGCTCGGTATTTCTCCACAATTTTTTTGATGTAGGCAAAGGTGAGACTTGACTCCACTTGTGCTAAAGTGCTCTCCCTTATTTATTTTTTTAGTATTCAGGGCATATTCCCATTTTTGTGCAACCCTATTGCTCAGATCCTTTGGGATTCGATTCTCCAATTGAATGGGTAACATCTTGAAAGTACAAAGCATTTCAAGAATAGCATCTTCTACTTTCTCTTTCTCACCTATACTCAAACTTCCAAATTTCAACTCTTTCAAGTCATCCACTCCTATAGAGTTTTTGATCTTGTGGCATATTTCATCCATAGTGGATTTAGCATCTTGTAGTGCAATCTCCTTCTTCACCTCGTCATCACTTTTAGTTTCCTCATCATCTTCTTGTACCAATACAAGTTTCCTTCTCGGTCTTTTGTTCCCTTTACTCGGCACAGCCTTAGGTTGTGCAGGTTTTCGCTTACTAGAAACAGGGGATACCTTAGGAGTTTTAGCAATTGTCCCCCTTGTTCTAGGCCTCAGCATAGGTGTTGAAGATACTCTAGGTTTTAGTATTCTTTTCTTGGTCGGAGGCTCAGTAATTATTGGTTTCTTTCCTTTCTTCTCTTCTACTTGAGTTTTTTTTTCTTCTTCTTCATTGTCACTTGATTCACTTGATTCATCTTCTCCCAAACCTTGGGTTAACTCTAGTGGAGCATCCTTGTCTAATTCTTTCACATACTTCTCTACATTCTTTACTATCTTCTTTATCTTCCTCTCTAAGGTTGCAGTAGTTAAACCTAAAGAGATTTTTTATTTGGCTTCCTCATATGTCCCAAAATAGGGTGCCTTGCTATCAATTTTTTTGGCTAAGAGGGTTGTGATGGAAAAAGTAGCTTCATCTATATTAATTTCATAGGGTAGTGGCATGAGACATGAAACCCTAGGAAGGACTACTTGTGCATATGTGAAATCTGTGTCAACTAGAAAACATATATCATTACTGTACTTCTCAACTAATGACACAGGGATTCTACTCCTCTTCCTCATTTACTTTTTAAACTCAACAAAATAATTATCCATTACTCCATTAAAGCTATCTCCTATTTGACCTATGAACTCACTGATTTGCACAATAATGGGTTTCTTCTTATCCCATATCACACCTCCTTGAGTAGGAAAACTCTTCTTTACATAAAAGAATAGGCAGATTAGCAAAGAGCCAAACTTACACATTGAGTTCTTTGCAGTCCAAATTGATTTGAGGTTCTTGACAAGTTGAGTCAGCTGGAGCTTAGTAAGATCATACGTGTGCCCTTTCTTAATGATTTTCCATGTCTGGTCCACTGCCATACAAGGGACACTGTCCAACCAACTAGATTGGTAGAACTTGTGCGAGATAACCCTAACAGAAAAGTCAATCTCCATATCCATAATGGTAGAGATCGTCATACCTCATTTGTTCCATATAGCTTGTGTGTTTTCCTGTATCTCCTCTTTGCTCGAATAGTTCATTGTTCATTTCCCTTGAATTGAAGGTAACCAGCGACTCATTGGGTCATTTCCTTCATTATCTTCACTGGTCCATCTTCCAGCCATAGTTACATGTCGTGTACTCGACTCAACACAATTTTTATCCATTCAACCTTAAAATTCTATGGGAAATCTAGGGCATGCACTAACCCTTGCTCATCAACCAATTTATACTCCCGCTTCAACACTCCATTGAAACATAACTTGTCATATGCCTCCCTGATCTCATAATCTTTGATTTCCCAAATTTTACACATATAACATGACCTAATGTCATTCATCATCAGCACATTTTCCAAAATCAAAGATAGGGCTCCCTTCAAATCTCCTTTAATCATGGATTTCAAAATTGTCTTAAATATTTGTGGCTTGTAGAGCTCATTCCTTACCAATTGCACATTGAAAACCTCCATCCCTTATTTCTTCATTATAGAAAATGATGATGCAATTTCAAATTATAAAATTTCAAAAATAAATGTTTGCTCGATATGTACTTTTTTCTCGTAAGTATCCTGCAAATGATTTTTGCTAATGGCACACTGTAGAGATTAGGAATCGGTTAGATAAACTGATTGATCATGCTTACAATCACTCAAAGAAATCTCAAATCTCTAGGTTAAATGAAATTAATGGCAATTTTCTGCTTTATAGATTCTCAAAAGTGAAGTTAGGGCCTCATAAATGCTCCATATAGAATTTTGAAAGTGGAATACAGTTGTCTTAGCTAAATCATGCTAACCTCAGTTAACATAAACTCAGTCAAAATAACCATTATGACATAGCTCGGTACCTATAACATCTTGACCATAACAAGTGCTCGGCATATGCTAATATATCGGTCAAAATACTGTCACTCAGCATCAAAAGAAATTTTCTATTTTTCTCAAATGTGTCCTAATGCATCTTTAATTATGCAGAATGGATTTCTAATCATTCTTTATGTTAGGAACTGATGTAAAATAAAGCTTTGTAATGTTTAGTTCCAAACATACCTTTTATGCTTAATTAGAAGAAGTATGATCACTTGATCCATTGGATTAGGTGACCTCGGATGTGCCAGTTTCACTAGTGCTTCCTTCTTCTTTCTTCTTCCATGTCTTGTCCATCTGGTTTTTCAATTTGTCACAGATACCTTCATTATAATTCTGATTATTGCTCAGCATAGGTGATCTACAGTCTTTCTTAAGATGACCTATCTTATTACATTTGTAACACACCATGCTTCCAGTCATCCAGCTTTTGGATCTTCCTCTGAAATGAGTCTTCATGCAATTTTCTCCAATGTGTCCATACTTTCCACAATAATGATAATTGTACCATGTGTTGTAATCCCAATTGTATGAGTTGTTCTTCTCATGTGACTTAGTTTTCTCATTTGATGACCATCTTGGTTTAGACCTGCATTCAAATGTTCTATGCCCATACTTTTGACAGTTGAAATAGTTGCCTTGAAACTTAGGTGAAGTAGGTGGGTAATTGACCTTAGACCTACATTCATGTGCCTGATGTCCATGTTTCTTACAGTTAAAGCAATGTCCATTGAACTTTGGTTTAGATTCAAACTTACCATGTTTACTTCTCCATATATTGGTTATATGTCCTGGCTTTCCACAATGATGGCATGTGGGCTTGTTGTTCTTTGGTTTTGCATTCTTTTGTTCTCCATTCTTTGATGATTCTCCTTCTTCAGTAGATGAAGCATGTTCATTTAGTCCAAGTCCAGATCTATTATCAAATCTTCTAGGTGACCTTAATAGTTCTTCAAAATATTTTTCACCTTCATTAGCTTTGTTCATCCTTTCATTGATTTCCTTTTCAGTTCTAAGTTCATACTTTAATTGATCATTCCCAGATCTCAGTTGGTTGGTTTCCATATCTTTTTTGCCCAACTCTTGATTAACCAACAGTAGTTGATTTACCATGTCCAGTTGATTATTTTTTGACCTCTGCATGTCACTTTTCCTTTCATCTAGTCTCATTTCCATTTGTCTTTTGTCTTCTTCAGCCATTATCTTGTCATCTTAAACTTTCTTTTTCTATTCAACAACTTCACAAAGTCTGACAAATTGAATCTCTTGTTCTCTCTTTAGATTCCTGATTTCATCATTCAGTATGGTATTCTTGTTAGAAATTAAAGTCCACCAAGATAACTAAGGGGGGGGGGGGGGTGAATCAGTTATCAGATAATTATAACTTTTATCATCTTCAATAGCAGTAAACCATATAAGAAATATAATTACCAACCATAGAAAGATATTCATACACAATTACTCAATAACACAAGATATGTTGACTAGCGAACCTCTTGATCAAAGAGTAAACCCCAGTGGGAATGATGCCCACAAAAGATGCACTAATATGAATATTCCTTGTGAAAGGATGGACTCTATTAGGAGTCTTATGAAATACATTTAGTACCTATAAATCCATGTTAGGAGATTTTGAATCCCTGTTAAAAGATTCTAACCCTATTAAGAGTTATGGAAGATAGAAGGACCCACTACCCAAAAAGCTTCAGGGTAAGATCACTGAACTCACTATCCAATTAATCTTTTCATTATTCAATAGAATAATATGTTACCTCTTCTTTGACTATGCCAAACCGCACTCACTGCTACATCAGATCTCAATTTCAGATCTCTGTACTTTGCATGTCTTCCTTCACAATTTGCTTTCACATTTAGCTCTTTTCTTCACTTCATATTCATACACTACTATCCTCTTCTACATACAACAAGAAAACACATTCCTTCCTTTATACCACACTCAAATAATTACAAATGAGTCGGCACACAATTACAAAATAAAATATTCCACATGCTACACCAAAATTACATAAAATTGTCGGCTTCCAAATACAATAAATCTTCACTCGTGTGACTTAGAAGTTTGTGCTATCATCCATGTCACTACCAATGTGTCTCTAACTTCCCTTTAACTGTGCAAAGCCATCCATCCCAATTAGGAGATATCATCTGATTTCCAAAAACCGCTACTCAGGAACACTGCCTGAATACTGCTTCCACCAAAATGATCATAACTTTCATGAATAAAAGAATTACTATCTATGCTCTTAACCATAGACATATAACATATCAAAGAGTATATCCTCAATGTTACATAGGTCCAACTATAATATACCATGTGCGCTAATCAAAACACTATCTGCTTCTCTGCAAGTCATTGGTAAAACACTATGTTGACATCAATGACAATCATAGTCATGAATGCAACAACAACTACTATAGAATGTGTGCCAAAGACTTTAGCATTCATTCCTAACAATATTCCCCATTGGCATTGATGGAAACATAGATAAAAACATCCAATGTTCCAAAAATCCAATACTGCAACATTGCTTCTTCAAATCCTCTTCATCAATCAAATCTTGCTTGGTTATCCTATTCAATTCTCTCATATTTTTTTCATGCATACATCTCCCCCATTGACATCAATGACAGAAATTTTATCACTATGTCAACAACAACTCAATGTCAAAAGACACTATTCAGAAGAAAAATACATTTACTAGAGTCCTAATGACTCAGCTCAGATACACATACTCCCCCATAGAGGAAGTACCAACATCCAGTCCAAAAGAAAGATAGGGCTCATATATTACTGGATGGATGCAACCAAATACATCACTACTCAAAAGTAGGTTGGGGCATAACCCCAAGCATAACTCTCAGATACTCAAATGTATCCTTAGTCAAAGGCTTTGTAAATATGTCTGCTATATGTTCCTTTGTGCTAATGTACTCCAGTCTAACTTCTTTCTCAATAGATTACTCTCTTACAACATGATACTTGATCTCTATATGTTTTGTCTTAGAATGTAGTATAGGATTCTTAGACATACTGACTGTACTGGTGTTGTCACAATGTATAACAATAGGTTCAAAAAATTTAATTCCAATATCCTTTAGCATCTGCTTCATCCAAATTATTTGGTTACAATTGTTTGCTACTGCTACATACTCTACTTCTGTTGTGCTCTATGAAATACAATTCTACTTCTTTCTTAACCAAGAAACTAATCTTCCTCCAAGGAAAAATTCTCCTCCACTAGTGCTTTTCTTATCATCAACACTGCCTCCCCAATCAGCATCTATATATGCACATAGGGTAAAATCATCAAATTTTTCATACCACAATTCATAGTCCATTGTGCCTCTTAAATATCTCAGTATCCTCTTTACTACTGCATAATGTGATTCTCTAGGTTCAGCTTGAAATCTTGCTACAATTACAATTGAATGTGCTATATCCCATCTTGTGTGTGTCAAATATTGCAATCCTCTAATCATGGATATGTATTTCTTCTGCCCAACTATCAGTGTTTCATCTATGCTAGATAACTTATGTCCGATTACCATAGGTGTTCCAACTAGTGTAAAGTCCTCCATTCCAAATATTTTCACCAAATCATTCATGTACTTTGTCTGAATTACAAAGATACCATCATTATTTTGTGTTATCTGTAATCCCAAAAAGTATTTCATCTCACCAATCATACTCATTTCAAATTCAGTCTTCATTTCATTGGCAAATTTGTCACTAGCCTCATCTTCTCCTCCAAAAATAGTGTCATCAACAAAAATAACTATAATCGACAAACCATTTTCAATTTCTTTTGTGTACAGATTTCTATCAGTTGTTCCTTTAGAAAATCCCAACTTTAACGAATACTTATCGAGTCTTTCATACCAAGTTCTAGGTGCTTGCTTTAGTCCATATAATGCTCTCTTTAGTTTACATACCATGTCTCCTTCTTGAGTCAAAGGAAAAACTTCAGGCTACTCAATGTAGACTTCTTCTTCCAATTCTCCATTTAGAAATGCTGACTTTACGTCCATCTGATACACTTTAAATTTCTTAAAAGCTGCATACGCCAAAAACATTCTTACTACTTCAATTCTTGCTACTGGTGTGAAAGTTTCTTCATAGTCAATTCCTTCTTGCTGTGAGTATCCCTTACATACCAATCTTTCTTTGTTTCTTACAACTTCTCCTTGTTCATTCATCTTGTTTCTGAATACCCATTTAGTTCCAATTACATTCTTATCTTTAGGTCTAGGGACCAATTCCCATGTCTTGTTCTTTTCTATTTGATCTAGTTCTTCTCTCATAGCATTAATCCAATGTTCATCTTCACAAGCTTCATTAGTAGATTTAGGTTGAATTTGAGAAATCAAACATAAATGTACCTTATTCTGAGTCAGAACTCCTTTGTCCAAACTTCCAATAACTTGTTCAACATGATGATGTCTTGATAAATACCTATTCGGTGTCATAGTCTCAGATCTTGCTTCAATTGTAGATTCTTCTCTAGATTCCTCTCTGGTCTCTTCAACATGACTCTCATTCAACAATTCACTGTCAGTCTCATATAATAATTCAGTAGTTTTAGTGTTAGGCGTAGGATAAGCTTCTTCATCAGATTCATAAACGAGCATTCTTTCTTGAATTTTGAAATTTTCATCAACTTTAACATTTGTGCTCTCAACAATAGTTTTAGTTCTCTTATTGTAACATCTATATGCTTTTCTCTTCAAAGAATATCCAAGAAAAATACCTTCATCACTTCTAGGATCAAACTTTCCAATATCATCATCTCTCTTTATATAACATTTGCTTCCAAAAAATTCTAAAATACTTAACTGAGGGTGCATGTCCAAACCATAATTCATAAGGTGTCTTGTCTGTGTCTACTCTGATTTGTACTTTGTTCATTGTATATATTGTTGTATTCACTGCTTCTCTCCAAAATGTCTTTGCTAAATCATTCTAAAATAACATAGCTCTTGCTACTTTAGTCACTGATCTGTTTCTTCTTTCTATAATACCATTTTGTTCAGATGTTCTAGGGGCTGAAAACTCTCTTAATACCATTCACTTGACAAAAAGTGTTAAACTCTCTAGAAGTAAATTCACCACCTCTATCAGATCTCAAACATTTAATCTTCATTCTAGATTCATTCTCAACTTTGTTCTTAATGATCTTAAATTTATCAAATGCTTCATATTTTTCTTTCAGAAATGCAATCCACATCATTCTTGTAAAATCATCAGCAAGAATCATAAAATACCTTTCTCCATAGAATCCTCTAGTCCTGGTAGGACCACTCAAGTCTGTATGAACAATCTCCAACTTCTCTGCCCATGTGAACTTCTTACTAGGAAATGAACTTCTCTTTTGCTTAGCCATCACACGTTCTTTGCAAATCATGTTAGTAGGCTTCATAATTTTAGGCAAATCCCTTACTACAAGTGTAGTACTCACTTTCACAATATTATCAAAGTTTACATGACAAAACCTTCTATGCCATAACCAACTATCATCAATATTAGTAATCAAACATGTCATCTCAGTAGGATTCAACTGAAATACATTACCTCTGGTTCTAGATCAAATTCCAATCAGATTTCCATCATTATCCTTTATCACACAAGTTTTCTCAGTAAACCAAACTTGATATCCCTTATCAACTAACTATCCAACACTCAAAAGATTATGTTTCAATCCATCCACAAAGTAAACATCATCAGTATTAGTTTTTCCATCAAGAGTAATAGATCCTATTCCTTTAATCAAACAAGGTGCATTGTTACCAACTCTAACAACTCCTCCATCATAATTGTTAAACTTTATGAAATTTTTCAAATCTCCAGTCATATGATGTGAAAAACCACTATCTATAATCCAGTCAACTTTCTTTTCAACTTGGGAAACTAAGGCTTTTTCTTCCTTAACATTAGTTTCATAATTTTCTTCTTTAATTGCTACAAATCCTATTTCATCATTATTCTTAGTATCACTTTCACTTAAAGTTATTTCAATACTAGCTTCAAAGTCTTCATCATTATCATAATAACATTCCTTAGATCTTCTAGGCTTGAAATTATTTATGTACTTCTTAACTCTCTTAGGACATTTAGATGCAAATTGACCATATTCTTGACAAGTCCAACATTAAAAAAATTTCTTACTGTCTGGTTCTCTTTTCACAAGAAAGACAATACCTTCTTTAATCTTCTTGTCTTCTTCATTTCTAGATCTGTTGCTGCCAGCATAATCTCCACTCACATGGATTCTTCTTGACAATGTAGGGTGAACACTAAGAGCACTGAATGTTGTCTCCATTCTAGGTAAGTCTCCTGATAACCTCAGGTTCATCTCCGCTGCTTCCAATATTACAAAAAGAGTCTCTCTTGTAAAGTTTGTAGTACAAGACATAACTTGTTCAATCATCTATGTTGTCTACTTAAATACAGGAGTTGATGTTCTCATAATTTTCCATATCACTTCATTCTCTATCTTTTTTCCTCCACAAGATTTTATCCCTACAACAATTTCTAACATTCTACCAATATAGCTTCTAACAGATTCATCTTCCAACATTCTTATATCTTCAAATGCACATATCCAATTATGTAATCTAACTCTTTTTGCATGTTCATCAGCTTAAAAAGTAGAGTGCAAAGCTTTCCAAATTTCATGAGACTTTTTCAAACATTTTACCTAACTATATTCATTCTCTGGAGGTGTTGTCAAAAGTGCTTCTCTTGCAAGTATGTTACACATGAATAGATCTCTCTCATCATTAGAGCATGTCTCAAGATCATCTTCTTCAATTATAGTCTTATCATTCTTTGTAATCAACCAATAACCTGGTCCTAAACATAGTAGGTGTGTCTTGATCTTTTCATTCCAACTGTCAAAATTTACTCCATCAAACATAGGGCTTTCTTTCCTAAAATTTTCCATGGATCTCCTTAAGCTGTTAAACTTCTCTTTCAAGGACTTGTTGCTCTGATACCAATTGTTAGAAAGTAAAGTCCACCAAGATAACTGAGAGGGGGGGGGGGGGTGAATCAATTATCGGATAATTATAACTTTTATCATCTTCAACATCATTAAACCATATAAGAATTATAATTACCAACCATAGAAAGATATTCATACACAATTACTCAATAACACAAGATATGTTGACCAAGGAACCTCTTGATCAAAGAGTAAAGGCCGATGGGAATGATGCCCACAAAAGATGAACTAATATGAATATTCCTTGTGAAAGGATGGACTATGTTAGGAGTCTTATGAAATACAATCAATACATATAAATCCCTGTTAGGACATTTTGAATCCCTATTAAAAGTTTCTAACCCTGTTAAGAGTTATGGAAGATAGAAGGACCCACTATCCAAATAGCTTCAGGGTAAGATCACTGAACTCACTGTCCAAATAATCTTTTCATTATTCAATAGAATAATGTGTTACCTCTTCTCTGACTATTCCAAACTGCACTCACTGCTACATTAGATCTCAATTTCATATCTTTGTACTTCACATGTCTTCCTTCACAATTCGCTTTCACATTTAGCTCTTTTCTTCACTTCATATTCATACAATACTATCCTCTTCTACATATAACAAGGAAACACACTCCTTCCTTTATACCACACTCAAATAATTACAAATGAGTCAGCACACAATTACAAAATAAAATATTCCACACACTACACCAAAATTACATAAAACTGTCAGCTTCCAAATACAATAAATCTTCACTCGTGTGACTTCAAAGTTTGTGCTATAATCCATGTCACTATCAATGTGTCTCTAACTTCCATTTAACTACATAAAGCCAGATTCTATCCCAATTAGGAGATATCATCCGATTTCCAAAAACCGCTACTCAGGAACACTAGCTGAATACTGCTTCCACCAAAATGGTCATAACTTTCATGAATAAAACAATTAATTTCTATGTTCTTAACCATAGACATATAACATATCAAGGAGTATATCCTCAACATTGCATAGCTCCAACTACAATATACCATGTGCGCTAATCAAAACATTGTCTACTTCTCTACAAGTCTTCGGTAAAACACTATGTTGACATCAATGACAATCATAGTCATGAATGCAACAACAACTACTACAAAATGGGTGCCAAACACTTTAGAATTCATTCCTAACAATTCTTCTCCAGTAGCTCTTTTATGTCTTTATCACTTTCTATAGTATTTCCATTGTCAAATAATCCAGTGGTATCTTCTTCTTGATAGTGTGATTCATTTTGTTGAATAGAAATTTCTCTCCTTTTGCTCAAGGATTTCTTTTGTTAGGAATGAATGAAAAGTGTTCTTGCAGTCATTCTGTAGCAGTTGTTGTTGCATTCATGACTTGGATTGTCATTGATGTCAACACAGTGATATTCTGGATATTAGCAGGAAAGAAGGTACAGTTTTGTTTTGCACACATGTTGTATTGTAGATTGGCTTTTGCACAGTTGATGGTATGTTCTTTGGTGTGTTATTAACCTATGGTTAATAGCACAAAAAGAAATTCATTCATTTGTAAGAGTTATGAGCATTTTGGTGAAAGCAGTGTTTAGACAGTGTTTCTGTGTAGCGATGTTTGGAAATCGGAGGATATCTCTTAGCTGGGATGGAATATGATTTTGCGTAGTTAAAGGGATGTTGGATACTCATTAATGATTATGTGGTTCATAGCACAAACTTCGAGAACATGTTTGGAGAAAGTTACAGTAACTGGAAGCCGATAGTTTTATGTGAATTATGTGTGTAGCGTGTAGAATTTATTATTTTGTATTTGTGGACTGGCTCATTTGTAATTATTTGAGTTTGGTATATAAGAAGGAATTTTTTCATTATTATAATGTGTACCATGAAGATTGAGATGTGAATATATGCATGAAGTGAAGAAAAGAGCTAATTCAGTGATGAAGGAAGACTTGTGAGTACAGAGATCTAGAATTGTGATCTTGTGTAGTAGAGAGTGTACTTTTGGCATAGTGTGAAGGAGGTAATATATTTCATATTATTCAATTGAATAATTCTAAGATCTTTTGGATAGTGGGTTCAAAGATCTTGCCTTGAAGCTGTTTGGGCAGTGGGTCCTTCTGTCTTCCATAAACTCTTAACCGGGTTAGAATCTTTTAATAGGGATTCAAAATCTCCTAACAGGGATTCATATGTACTAAATGTATTTCATAAGACTCCTAACAGGGTCCATCCTCTAACAAGGAACTTTCATATTAGTGCATCATTCCCATTGGGGTTTACTCTTGTCAAGAGGTTCCCTAGTTAACATATCTTGTGTTATTGTGCAATTGTGTATGATTATCTTTCTATGGTTGATCAGTACATTGATTATATTGTTTAAAGCTGTTGAATGGATAAATTATCTGATAATTGATTCACCCCCCCCCCCTCTCAGTTATCTTGGGGATCTTTACTTTCTAACAATTGGTATCAGAGCAGCAGGTCCTTGAAAGAAAAGTTTAACAACTTAAGGAGATCCATGGTGAATTTCAGAAAAGAAAGCCCTAAGTTTGATGGAGTAAATTTTGACAGTTGGAAAGAAAAGATGAAGACACATCTATTGTGTTTAGGACCAAGTTATTGGTTGATTACAAAGAATGAGAAGACTATCATTGAGGAAGACAATCTAGAGGTAGGAACTAAAGATGAACTAGATCTATTCATGTGTAACATACTTGCAAGAGAAGCACTTTTGTCAGCACTACCGAAGAATGAATATAGTCAGGTAAGATGTTTGAAAACATCTCATGCAATTTGGAAAGCTTTACATTCTACTTTTGAAGGTGATGAACATGCAAAGAAGGCTAGATTACATAATTGGATTTGTGCATTTGAAGATATTAGAATGATGGAAGATAAATCTATTAGAAGTTATATTGGTAGGATGTCTGAGATTGTGACAAGAATAAAGTCTTGTGGAGGTGATAAGACAAAGAATGAAGTGATATGGAAAATTCTGAGAACTTTGACACCAGTATTCAAGAAAACAATGCAGATGATTGAACAAGTGATACCTTGTACATCAAACTTTTCAAGAGAGACTCTTCTTGGAAGATTAGAAACAACAGAGATGAACTTGAGATTATCAAGAGAGCTACCTAGAATGGAGACAGCATTCAGTGCTCTTAGCATCAGACCTACAAGAAGTACTAGTGTGAATGGAGATTATGCCAGCAGTAGCAGATCTGAGGAAGATAAGAAGGTTGAAGAAGGTATTGCATTACTTGTAAAAAGAGAACCAGATGGTAAGAAAATCTTTAAATGTTGGACTTGTCAAGAATATGGTCATTTTACATCTAAATGTCCTAAAAGAGTTAAGAAGTATAAAAGCAATTTTAAACCTAGGAGATCTAAAGAATGTTATTATGCAAATGATGAAGATTTTGAAGCAGGAATTGAAAAACATTTAAGTGATAGTGATAATGATAACTTTGAGGAAATAGGATTTGTAGCAATTAAAGAAGAAAGTTCTGAATCTGATAAAAGGGAAGAAAAAGTATTAGTTTCACAAGTTGAAAAGAAATCTGATTGGATTATAGATAGTGGTTGTTCACATCATATGACTGGAGATAAAAGAAAGTTTGTTAAGTTAGATAATTATGATGGAGGAATTGTTAGAGTTGGTAACAATGCACCTTGTTTGATTAAGGGTATAGGATCTATTACTCTTGATGGAAAGACTAACACTGATGATGTTTACTTTGTTGATGGATTAAAACATAATATACTAAGTGTTGGACAATTACTTGATAAGGGTTATCAAGTTTGGTTTTCTGAGAAAACTTGTGTGATAAAAGATAAAGATGGAAATCTGATTGGAAAAGGATCCAGAACATGAGGTAATGTATTTCAGTTGAATCCTACTGAGATGACATGTTTGATAACTAGGATTGATGACAGTTGGCTATGGAATAAAAGGTTTTGTCATATAAACTTTGATAATATTGTCAAGGTGAGCACTACACTTGCGGTAAGAGATTTACCTAGAATTATGAAACCTACTAACATGATTTGCAAAGAATGTATGATGGCAAAGCAGAAAAGGAGTTCATTTCCCAATAAGAAGTTCACTTTGGTATAGAAGTTGGAGATTGTTCATACAGACTTGAGTGGTCCTACTAGGACTAGAGGATTCTATGGTGAAAGGTATTTTATGATTCTTGTTGATGATTTTACAAGAATGATGTGGATTGCATTTTTGAAAGAAAAATATGAAGCATTTGATAAATTTAAGATCATGAAAAGAAAAATTAAGAATGAATTTGGAATGAAGATTAAGTGTCTAAGATCTGATAGAGGTGGTGAATTTACATCTAGAGAGTTTAACACCTTTTGTGAAATGAATGGCATTAAGAGACAACTTTCAGCCCCTAGAACACCAGAACAAAATGGTATTGCAGAAAGAAGAAACTAGTCAATAACTGAAGCAGCAAGAGCTATGTTGTTTGAAAATGATTTGGCTAAAACTTTTTGGAGAGAAGCAGTGAACACAACATTATACACTATGAATAGAGTACAAATCAGAGCAGATACAAAAAAGACACCTTATGAATTATGGTTTGGACATACACCCTCAGTTAAGTATTTTAGAATTTTTGGAAGTAAATGTTATATTAAGAGAGATGATGATATAGGAAAGTTTGATCCTAGAAGTGATGAAGGAATATTTCTTGGATATTCTTTAAAAAGAAAAGCATATAGATGTTATAACAAAAGAACTAAGACTATTGTTGAAAGTGTAAATGTAAAAGTTGATGAGAAGTTTAAAAATCAGGAAAGAATAATTGATTATGAATCTGATGGAGAAGCACAACCTCAGCCTAACATTGAAAATGAAGAGTTATTTTTTGAAACTAACAGTGATTTTCTAAATGAAAGTCATACTGAAGAAGATAGAGAAGAAAGCAAAGAAGAATCTACAATCGGAACAAGATCAGTAACTATGACACCTAACAGGTATACTTCAAGACATCACCCTATTGAGCAAGTTATTGGAAGTTTAGATAGAGGAGTTTTGACTCAGAATAAGGTACATTTATGTTTGATTTCTCAAATTGAACCTAAGACTACTAATGAATCTTGTGAAGATGAACATTGGATCAATGCTATAAAAGAAGAACTAGAGCAGATTGAAAACAATAAGACATGGGAATTGGTCCCTAGACCTGAAGACAAGAATGTGATTGGAACAAAGTGGGTATTCAGAAACAAGATGAATGAACAAGGAGAAGTGATAAGAAACAAAGCAAGATTGGTATGTAAAGGTTATTCACAACAAGAAGGAATTGACTATGAAGAAACTTTTGCACCTGTGGCCAGACTTGAAGCAGTGAGAATGTTTCTAGCATATGCAACTTACAAGAAATTCAGAGTGTATCAGATGGATGTGAACTCAGCATTTTTGAATGGTGAATTGGAAGAAGAAGTCTACATTGAGCATCCTAAAGGTTTTCCTTTAACACAAGAAGGAGATATGGTATGTAAGTTAAAGAAAGTTTTATATGGATTAAAACAAGCACCCAGAACCTAGTATGCAAGATTGGATAAGTATTTATTGAAATTAGGATTTATAAAAGGAACAGTAGAAGTAACTTATACAAAAAAGAAATTGAGAATGGTTTGTTGGTTATAGTTATATTTGTTGATGATATTATCTTTGGAGGAGAAGATGAAGCTAGTGACAAATTTGCAGATGAAATGAAGACTGAATTTGAGATGAGCATGATTGGAGAAATGAAATATTTTTTGGGATTACAGATAACACAAAGCAAGGAAGGTATATTTGTAAGTCAGACTAAGTATTTGAATGAATTATTGAAAATATTTGGAATGGAAGATTCTAAACCTATTGGAACACCTATGGTAACTGGACATAAGTTATCTAGCAAAGATGAGACTCCAGCAATTGAGCAGAAAAAGTAAAGATCTATGATTGGAGGATTGTAGTACTTGACACATACAAGACCTGATATAGCACATTCAGTGGGGATTGTAGCAAGATTTCAAGTAGAACCTAGAGAATCACATTATGCAGTAGTAAAGAGGATACTGAGATATCTGAAAGGAACAATGGATTATGGATTATGGTATGAGAATTCTGATGATTTTACCTTATGTGCCTATACTGATGCAGATTGGGGAGGCAGCATTGATGAAAAGAAAAGCACCAGTGGTGGAGCCTTTTTTCTTGGAGGCAAATAGGTCTCTTGGTTAAGTAAGAAGCAAAATTGTACTTCATAAAGCACAGCAGAAGCAAAATATCTTGCAGCAGCAAATAATTGTAATCAGATTATTTGGATGAAGTAGATGTTGAAAGATATTGGAATAAAGTTTGATGAGCCTATTGTTATACATTGTGACAACACTAGTACAGTGAGTATGTCAAAAAATCCTATTTTACATTCTAATACTAAACATATTGAGATCAAGTATCATGTTGTAAGAGAGAAAGTTGCAGAAAAAGAAGTAAGATTGGAGTACATAAGTACAAAGGAGCAGATAGCAGATAGATTTACAAAGCCTTTACCTAAGGATACATTTGTGTATCTAAGAGGTATGCTTGGGGTTATGCCCCAACCTATTTTTGAGAATTAATGTAGATGGTTGCATCCGTCCAGTGGTATATGAGCCCTATCTTTCTTCTGGATTGGATGTTGGAACTTCCTCTATGGGGGAGTTTATGAGCTGAGTCATGAGGACTCTTGTTATTGTATTTTTTTGAAAAGTGTCTTTTGACATTAAGTTGTTGTTGACTTAGTGATGGAATTTCTGTCATTGATGTCAATGGGGGAGAGGTATACATGAAAATTATTATGGATTGTATGAGAGAGCTGAATAGGAAAATGAAGCAAGATTTGATTTGATATTTTGCAGTGATGTTGCAGTATTGGATTTTTGGAACATTAGATGTTTTTCATCTATGTTGCCATCAATGTCAATGGGGGAGATTGTTAGGAATGAATGCAAAGTGTTTTGGTAGTCATTCTGTAGCAGTTGTTATTGCATTCATGACTTGGATTGTCATTGATGTCAACACAGTGATATTTTGGATATTAACAAGAAAGTAGGTACAGTTTTGTTTTGCACACATGTTGTATTATAGATTGGATTTTGCATAGTTGATGGTATGTTATTTTTTGTGTTATTAACCTATGGTTAATAGTGCAAAAAGAAATTCATTCATTTGTAAGAGTTATGAGCATTTTGGTGAAAGCAGTGTTTAGACAATGTTTCTATGTAGTGATGTTTGGAAATCGGAGGATATCTCTTAGCTGGGATGGAATCTGATTTTGTGCAATTAACGGGATGTTAAAAACTCATTAATGATGATGTGGTTCATAGTGAAAACTTTGAGGACATGTTTGGAGAAAGTTACAGTAACTAGAAGCTGACAGTTTTATGTGAATTCTGTGTGTAGCGTGTAGAATTTATTATTTCATATTTGTGGACCGACTCATTTGTAATTATTTGAGTTTGGTATATAAGAAGGAATTTTTTTCTTATTGTAATGTGTACCATGAAGATTGAGATGTGAATATATGCATGAAGTGAAGAAAAGATCTAATTCAGTGATGAAGGAAGACTTGTGAATACAAAGATCTGGAATTGTGATCTTGTGTAGCAGAGAGTGTAGTTTTGGCATAGTGTGAAGGAGGTAATATATTTCATATTATTCTATTGAATAATTCTAAGATCTTTTGGACAGTGGGTTCAGAGCTCTTGCCTTGAAGTTGTTTGGGCAGTGGGTCCTTCTCTCTTCCATAAACTCTTAACCGGGTTAGAATCTTTTAACAGGGATTCATATGTACTAAATGTATTTCATAAGACTCCTAACAGGGTCCATCCTCTAACAAGGAACTTTCATATTAGTGAATCATTTTGTGGGCATCATTCCCACCGGGGTTTACTCTTTTCAAGAGGTTCCCTAGTTAACATATCTTGTGTTATTGTGCAATTGTGTATGATTATCTTTCTATGGTTGATCAGTACATTGATTATATTGTTTAAAGCTGTTGAATAGATAAATTATCTGATAACTGATTCACCCCCCCCCCCCTCTCTCAGTTATCTTGGGGATCTTTACTTTCTAACATCTTTAGTTCACCTTTGGCTACTTCTAGTTGTTGTAATGCTAGTTGTACATCAATCTTCTGATTCTCTATGACCTTTCCCAATTTGTAGACTTCCATCTCAAGATCTTTTTCTTCAAGTGGTTTGACTTCTTATGACAAACCTTGCAGCTCTAATACTAATTGTTGGAAATATAATTGGGAAATGTGATACTGAGAGGGGGGGTGAATCAAAAATCACCTACTAAACCATTCACATATGAATAAAACTTTTGTATAGCATCACCCATTTTGAACATAATGAAATGACTAACAAACTAAAATATTAACCATGAAAATATTGAAAACACAAATATTTTGGTTACCCAGAAACCCTTGAAAGGTAAAACTCGGGTGGGGATGACACCCACAAATCTTCACTACTGTAGTAATAAATTTTCCTATTAGGGCTTACAAAATTTGATAAAAACTTGATCTACCCTATGAGGGTCTACTCTATTAAAAACTAAAAGACTTATACAGTCTACCTTGTAAAAGGATTTGAAACATACAATAAAGTAAGCACTCGGTTAAGAGATTACAAAATGTCTATTAGGACTACTCGGTTAAGAGATTTACCCTGTTACACTGGCTCAAATGTCTCAGTACCTGATCTTGCAATTTGCACTGTATGTAGATAACAGATCTTCTCTTTACTGTGTGATGTTGATCTTCTTTATCCTATCTATCGCTTTTCTGTGCTTTCACTACTTAGCTCGGTCACTGAACTTTGTCTTTGAATGCTTCCCTTTTCTGAATCATACCTATCTACTTACACCCTTCACATTCGCTATCCCTTGCTACTACATTTTAAGGTTTAGATCTCGACCTTATATAATCAACAAAAACATTTTACTTATTCAAGATCTACGGCTTAGATTAATTCCTTTTGTCGCTTAAGTCTTACTAATTTTTGATTGGCTCTAGGTATAGCATAGGGATTGATGATTACTAAGTAGATGTGTAATTAACTCCATAATTATCTCAATAGACAAAATAGAAAACATAGATGTCGGCCAAAACTATTTACCTCAATCACTGTGCCAAAACAAACTCTTATGTCATTCTCTGGCTAACTCAGCAAAAGAAGTTTCTGATACTCAACATTCACTGTACTTGGCATATGTTGATAACTCTAGTGCTCAGTAATCATTGTATACAAGACTCGGTAGAACTAGACTTGGTATACTACTACAATACATAGTGACCATGAGCTTACTCAACAATACTACTGCTTGGTAAGTAAACATTACATAGCTCAGCCTTTACATAATGACTCAGTCGCAGTGATAAACGACCATCATTACCTAGATATATGACTAAGTGTGAGTCACTAATAGTCAAAAAAACTATAGAGATCTAAAGAATTGTCTTCAATCAGTCTATTCTTCCACTTTACTAGATATTACATATATTGTTTACGTCTTCTACTATTGCCAATTCTATGCTCCAAAATTTTCTCAACTTCTTCATTCTGCTTCTTAGGATATTCCATCAGTACTATCAGGTCTTCATTAGGTTCATGATACTCATACAAATTAGCAATGTTGAAAATCAGTGATATGTCCATGTCATCAGGTAACTCAATCTCATATGTATTTCCACTCTCAAATTTCTTCAAAATCTTGCAAGGTCCAAACTTCTTCATCTTTAGCTTCCCATATGTTCCAATAGGAAATCAACCTTTCTTCAAATGAACCATCACTTCATCACCAACATCAAAAAATTTATGTGTCCTTGATCTGTCAGCTTTGTCTTTGTATTTCTGATTACTCTCTTCCAGCTTGATTTTTACATCTTCATGCAATGTCTTCATGTACTCAAAAAATTTAACTCCTTTAGCACTTCTCTTACTTTCATCTTACAATCTCAAATGGTGTTTTTCTAGTACTCCTATTCACTAAATTATTGTATGAAAACTCTTCTTGTGCCAACACAGAATCCCAATTACTAGGTGTGTCTCCAACTAAACATCTCAAAATATTTCCCAAACTTCTATTTTCAACTTCTGTCTATCCATCGGTTTGTGGGTGAAATGTAGAACTAAATTTCAACTCAGTGCCAAACTTTCTCCAAAGGGTCTTCCAAAAGTATCCAACAAATTTACTATCTTGGTCAGAGATAATACTCCTTGGTAATCCATGAAATCTAACAATTTCCTTAAAGAAAAGATCTACTACATTTACTACATCTGATGTCTTTCTACAGGGTATAAAATGTGTCATCTTTAAAAATCTATCTACCACAAAAAATATAGAATCATTACCTATTACTATCTTCGGTAAGACAAGAACAAAATCCATACTGATGTCAGTCTAATGTTTCTTAGGTAAAACAATCGGTGTATACAATCCAGTATTCTGACTTACTCCTTTTGTTACTTGACAAATTCCACAACTTTTCACAATTTTTTTAACATCTTTATACAGTTGTGGCCAAAAGTATTTCTCCTTAAGAAAATTCAAAGTTTTATCAATACCAAAATGTCCAACCAAACCACTACTATGTTTCTCCTTCATTAAATTAGTTCTCATTTTTCCTCTTGGTATACACAACCGAATACCTTTAAACAACATCCCTTCTTGAATGAAATATTCTTCCCATTTTGTACTCAATTGATCTTGAATAGGTGCTCTACACTTTCTCCATGACTTAGAAAAATCAAGATCAATTTCATACAAATCTCTCATCTCATCAAAACCAAGAACTTCAATTTTCATCTTGGTCATCAAAGATCTTCTACTCAATGCATCAGCAACTTGGTTAGTGTAATGCAGTCAAGATCGATGGATCTAGTTTTGGACTAACCAACCTTACAACCAAACCAATATGCAGTAGAAATACATAATAACAACAACAGATTTGCAATGAAATAGAAGTCTTCATTCATGAAAACACTGATTACATGCAATGTGTCAGGCTGTAAGGCCTTCCCAATTATGGCCAATTACAAAGCAAGTAACAATCTACAAGATTTCACAAGATCTAAATCCTTTTCCCAACATCAGTGTTCAGCTAGCCCAGGTCTATAACACATAGCACACTAGTAGGCACCCAGGAAATATCTAAACTTGTACTCCAAATTTCAAGAAATCTTCTTGCTCCTAAGCTCACAGGCTACTAACCTTCCTTCCAACTATTTAATGTCTTGAAAAACTACCCAAGAATCCTATAAATATTGATTCCCAGCCACAAGTTGGCTGGTGAAACAATAAACCCTTATAAACAAATATTAAATGCTAAAACATCAGTCAGCTCTCACATAGCCTTACAAAATAAATAAACTCTCAAAGATGGCCCCAAACGGTCATTAGATCCACATAGAAGAATGCAACATGCCAGATCTAGGTACCCACACATCCAACAGTCAATCCATAACACAAGGAGTGCAATCCAAATTAAATTTACTAGTCGGCCAAGCTGATCTATCCAAATAATCCAGTCGGTAAGCAAGAACACCGAGCAACAAAAGAAATAACCAAGAACCAGTCAACCAACCATGCTAGACATGACCGAGGAACATAGTTATCATCGAGCACTAGTGAATCGATGGCTTTAGTCACTGAGAATTCTTCAGAGATCGAGCACCCCAACAACCACATAAACCAAGCAACTAGTCTCCCAAATCGAGCAAGAACTCCACCAAACCAAGATCAAAACCAACAATCTACCTTCAAAGACAAACATATTTTGGTTGATATAGGATTGCCAAGAATCCTAGGATGCTCCTGCATCAGACACCCTAGGTAAGAAAGATTTCCTCATAAGGAAATTAGGAAGGCCTCAAGGGAATCAGAATAGGTATGCAGAATCTTTTCTTCACCCATATCTCTTCTTGTCCTTTATCCCAAGTAGTCTTCACTTTATTCACTATCTCATGTAGAAAGTCCTTTTGTCTTCTACTTTTCTTACTCCTTTGGTTAGTAATTGATAGCAACTGACTCGGACCACTACCAGTCACCTCAGTGCCTTAGTAAGGTTCATCCTCTCTAGACTCCTCAACCAACTCAGTATCATCTACATCTCTCTATTTCACAAATGTAACCATCTATTGAACAATCTCATCTGAAAAAACCATCTATCTCTTAATCTCAACAAACTCTTCTGAGATATCATTTTCCTTCTCCTTCGAACTAGACTTAAAATGAATACATTCATCAACCTTGTGCTCCTGATGTTTGTCATAAGGACAACACCTGATAAATCTACATCCCTTAACCCCTATCTCTAGGAAAGGTATTAGCTTATGCCAAGCTCCTTCATGCATAACCACATAGGTGTTAGAAAGACCATCAAAACAAAAAATTTCTATCAAACTACCAGGGTCTACTGAGCAACAGATGACAAGCATCCATAGATAATATATCAAACAATATCTCATCATGGTAAGATCCAATCTGAAACTTAACGAAGCATTGTTCTTTAACTCTAACCTTAGAAACATCTTGTATCCAATGAATTTGATAAGGAATAGGATATTTCCTTCTTTCCAAATTCAATTTACTAACCATTTCATCTAAAAAAAAGTTTTCAGAACTACCACCATAAACTATGACATTACATATGTTATCCTTGCACTTACATCTAGTTCTAAAAAAATTCCTTCTTTGTACCAGTTCATGAACACATGAAGCTAATCTCCTAGTGACAAGACATCCACCTTTCTCTGGAACATTCTTAATGTCTTCTTCAGTAGCTAAGGCAACTCTTTTCTTAGGACACAGCCAACCTCTATGACTAGATTCACCACAGTGATAACAAGTGCCGGTGAACTCATTCTTCCACCTTCCTCTCGGTCCAGCACTCTTAGTAACTTGATCACTACTAGATCCTACATTAGACTTAGGATTCTCTATCACATTACCCTCAACAACTATCCTGCCAATTTTACCACCTTGGTTTCTATTGTTTTGTTTTCCTTCATACTTCCTATTCAGCTTCTCTTCAATCTTTAATGCCATGTGATAAGCATCACCTATTTTTTTCATCTGCATAGTAAATAACTCTTCTTGAATACTAGGTCTCAAACCATAGACATACCTAGCAACCTTCTCTTTATCAGCTTTAGAATGACCAGTCCTAATCAGGATTCTATAAAACTCCTCAGTATACTCCTATACCAATTTGTTAGTCTTCTTCAAAGCTTGCATCTTATTGAACATGTCCAATTCATAATCTACTAGAATGAATTGCTTCTTCAACTCGTCAACCATTCGGTTCCACTTATTGATCTCCTCTTTTCCTCTTCTACCTCTTTCTAACTAAACTTCTCTCCACCAAATATTTGCATGACCTTTCAAATTAGTCTTTGCAAATCTAACCCTATAGGGATCTTCTATTTCTTCATACTCAAAGTATTCATCAATCTCATTGATCCAATCAATCAATTCTTCAGGCCTAAGGGTTCCAGCAAATGCAAAATTTTCAAACTTAGGTATTTTCCCAATCTTAGACATAGCTTTCAAAATTTGATTCTCCTCAAAATCTCTAGCTTCTTCTACAGCTTCTTCAAAATGATCTCCCTTAGATTCTTCATCACTATCCTCTTTCAAGGTAGACTTATTCTTTCTCAATTCCTCTTGTAGGTCTTGCACTTGTTTCTGTAAAGCCCTAAAATCATTAAGATAGAATTCACTAGAAGTTTCTTCTTCATTAGAGATCTCACAATTTCTCCTCAAAGGCATCTTCAAATCAAGATCTAGATACACAAGATCCACTCAGCTCCAATAGGAATAGACTTTTCTCAAATAGGAACATACCTCGCTCTGATACCACTTAATGTAGTCAAGCTCAATGGATCCAATTAAGGACTAACTGACCTTGCAGCCAAACCAATATGTAGTGGAAATACACAATAACAACAATAGATCTGCAATGAAACAAAAGTCTTCATTCATGAAAACACCAATTACATGCAATGTGTCGAGCTGTAAGGCCTTCCCGATTATGGCCAATTACAAAGAAAGTAATAATCTACAAGATCTCACAAGATCCAAATCCTTTTCCCAACATCGGCATTCAGTTAGCCCAGGTCTATAACAGACAGCACACTAGTAGGCACCCAGGAAATATCTAAACTTGTACTCCAACTTCCAAGAAATCTTCCCGCTCCTAAGCTCACATGCTACTAACCTTCCTTCTAACTATTTGATGCCTTGAAAAACTACCCAAGCATCCTATAAATACTTATTCCTGACGAAAAGTCATATGATGAAACTATAAACCCTTATAAACAAATATTAAATACTAAAACATCAGTTGGCTCTCACATAGCCTTACAAAATAAATAAACTCTCAAAGATGTCCCCAAACAGTCATCAGATCCACATAGAAGAATGCAACACACTAGATCTAGGTCCCCACATGTCCAACGGTCAATCCATAAAATGAGGAGTGTGACCCAAATTAAATGCACCAGTCGGCCAAGCTGATCTATCCAAATAATCTAGTCGGTAAGAAAGAACACCGAGGAACATAAGAAATAACTGAGCACCAGTCGACGTACCATGCTAGGCATGACTAAGGAACAGAGTTATCATCGAGTGCCAGTGAACTGACACCTTTACTCACTGAGTGTTCTTTAGAGACCGAGCACCCTGACAACCACATAAACCAAGCAACCAGTCTCCCAAATCAAGAAAGAACTCCACCAAACCAAGATCAAAACCAATAATCTACCTTCAAAGACAAACATATTTTGGTTGATTTAGGATTGCCAAGAATCCTAGGATGCTCCTACATCATAGTGAATCCACTTTTATGTTTTATCACAAATTTATAACTTTGCAAATATTCAACCTATTTCATATGTGATGCGGGAGCATCCTGGGTGTAAGAGCAATCTTGCATCACCCAAAAATATTTCTATTTTTGTATTCAATAAGAGCTATCTTGTGCAGAGCTGCTATTTATGGAAAATTTCTATTTTTAGTAAGTTGGTCATACGATCTTAAAATATTCTGATTTTACATGTGGAGGTTCATCTCAGTCATATCAGCCTGCCAGTAAAGTTTCATAGCTAGATCAGGTCTAGTTTTGAAGATATTGAAGATTTTCGATATTGGCAGAATTGTTTTTCAGAGAAGTAGTGAGACTACATGCTTTGCCAAAGACCATAGTTTCAGATAGGGACACTAAGTTCATTGGATATTTCTAGCATACATTGTGGAAGAAGTTGAAGATAGATTAGAAGTTTAGTTCATCACATCATCCATAGACTGATGGATAGATAGAGGTGGTGAATAGGAGTTTGGGAAATTTGCTGAGATGTTTGGTTGGAGATAGGCCAATAGGATGGGATTTGATTTTACCACAGGTAGAATTTTCAAACAATAATTCTATTAACACAAGCACTGGTAAATCACCATTCTAGATTGTATATGGTAGTAGTCCGAGAAATGCATCTGAGTTGAGAAAGATAGATAAAGGAGAAATAAGTAGTGTTGAAGCTAAGGATTTTGTAGAACATTTGAAGAACATCCATGTGGAGGTGAGGAAGCACATTACCAAGATGAATGCACAGTATAAGGCTAAGGGAGATGATAAAAGGAGGCATAAGGAATTTTAGGTTGGAGATGAAGTCATGGTTCATTTGCAGAAGGAGCGATTTTCAGTTGGTACATATAACAAATTGAAAATGAAGAAGTTTGGGCCATGTAAAATACTGAAGAAGCATGATTCAGGAAATGCATATGAAGTAGAATTGCCTACTGAGCTAAATATTTCACCAGTGTTTAACATTTTAGATCTGACAGAGTATCATGAGGGAGGTGTTGAAGATGAGATCACAACAACATAGTGGAGTATTCCAGCAACTAGTTCAGATACCAAAGAGATTGAGGATATATTGGATAGTCATGTTGGCAGAAGCACAAGGAACATGACATATGAAGAATATCTAGTCAAGTGGAAAGGATGACCTATTGAAGATTAATCATGGCTGACAAAGGAGGAGGTTAACTACCTTGGTTTTCCTCTACACACCTGAGATGTGATGAGGTCACTTCTCAAATTACCCCGGGTGTCTGATGCAGGAGCATCCTAGGTGTAAGAGCAATCTTGCATCACCCAAAAATATTTTTGATTTTGTATTCAATAAGGGTTATCTTGTGTAGAGATGCTATTTATGGAAACTTGCTATTTTTAGTAAGTTGGTCATACGATCTTGGAATGTTCTGATTTTACATGTGGAGGTTCATCTCAGTCATATCAGCTTGCCACTAAAGTTTCATGGTAGATCAGGTCTAGTTTTGAAGATATTGAAGATTTTTGGTATTGGCAGCAGGGTATAGAAACTTTGAACTTAGTTTTGAAGGCTTTAGAGGCCCCAGATGAGGATGAAAATTTGGGTGATAGGTGCTTGCATAAGTCAAGCCTATAGAACGCTTCGTGGCCTTTTCAAAATGGGTTTATAATAGTCAATCAAGTCAACTAGTGATGACTTATGGTCTCCGAAAGTCGGGTCACCTGAAATGGAAGACAATAATTTTTCTTCAAAATTTATGTTCGGGTTTCAAAAGTTATTTTGGGCCGACTCTGATGTAATAAATTAAAAAATAAAATAATTCTAAGTTTGATCAGCCTTAAGGGCTAAATTTCTGGAACCCTCTCGGGCGGTGGAAAATGCCTATATAAAGAAGGCCCATAGTGTTGTCTAGGGTAGTTAGGGGTAGATCTGGGTAACAAATTCTAAGGATTTGTCCTACAAAATATTGTAAAGGGAATGCCCATGTGGCTTTGCATATTGTAATTTTGAAATTTGGAATTCCACACTTGTGGAGATAATCAGAAGCCCATCTTTTGTTCTTGCAAATTGTTGTTATTTCTTTGTTTCTATTATGTGTTTATGGTATTTAGGGGAGCACCCTTCATCAAGTGGTATTAGAGTCAGGTTCCTGAGTGTGTAAAAAAATCACCGACTGTGAGGCAGTTTGCACTAGGACTGTGGTTAGGGTTTCAACGCATATCGCAAAAATGCCTCCATGAAGCAAACACGATGGAAGAGTTGGTGTTGTAACACCTGAGGTTAAAGTGCTCCAGAGACAAGTGCGAGCATTGCAAGAAGAGATTTGTAGAGGAATGAATCTTTATGTTAGAGATGAATGTGAGGATGAAGCCAAAGAAAGAAATGATGATTAAGAACAAGAAGAGGGAGAAATTTTGAATCGAGAAGAAGAAAGGCTTTTTCAAGCCATTTCCACGATCGAAAAAAGACCTAAGATCAAGGTTCCTACATTTTTAAGAAATCTTAACCTAGAAGAATTGATCGATTGGATCAATGAATGTGAAGAATATTTTGAGTATGAAGATATTGATGATCTTGATAGGGTCAAATTCGTGAAGGCCAGACTAAAAGCTCATGCAAAGATATGGTGGCAAGAGATTCAATTGGAGGGAAATAGAAGAGGGAAAGATAAAATCACAAGATGGGATCAGATGGTGGATAAATTGAAGTGACAGTTCATTCTTGTTGATTATGAGCTTGACCTACTGAAGAAGATGCAAAGTTTGAAGCAAGCAGGAAGATCTATTCAGGAGTATACAGAGGAGTTATATCGAATCCTCATCAGAACAGGCTATGCAGAAGATGAGAAGGAGAAATTTGCTCGTTACCTTAATGGGTTGAGGCCAAGCATTCAGGAGGAGCTGAATTTGGTTTGAATGAACAGTATTGAAGAGGCATACCAGTTTGCCCTAAAAGTGGAGGAAAAGATGAACAAGAAATTCAAGAGCAGACAAAATGGAAGAGGTCATGGTGGATGATCTAGTGGACGGTCATATGGAGGCCGAAATGAAGATCCAAAAAAGAAGGATGAGGCCAATTGTAGTCAAAATCAGAGAGGAAATAATTCAAATCATTTCCAAGATCAGAATAATAAAGATCAAAGAGGAAGAGGAAGAGGAGAAGGTTCAGGAAGAGGAGGCTTCCATGGAACATGTTTTCACTATGGAGAAGAAGTTCATAGGGCATTTGAATGTCCTCAATGCCAAGGAAGGATAGATAGGAGGAATGAAGGCCAAGCCAAAGTTGCACATGTAGATGAAGATGTCAGATCATCAAATTTAGAAGATGCTAAAAGAGGAGAAATGTTGATTAACAGAAGAGTCCTACTAAGTGGTGAGAATGAACCTAAACAAAGGAGGAGCCTATTTCGCACTAGATGCAAGGGTGAGGGAAAATTTTGTGATGTGATTATTGGTAGTGGAAGCACTAAAAATTTTGTGTCAGAAGAGATGGTGACAAAGTTGAAGCTCAAGAGATAGAAATACCCACATCCATATTGAATTTCCTGGGTGGAGGATGACCACAAGGTCATGGTCAATGAATAGTGCCTAGTAAAGTTCAAAATTGGCAGGTACCAAGATGAGGTACTATGTGATATCATATCTATGGATGCATGTCATATGTTGTTGGGTAGACCGTGGTAGTTTGACAAATGTGTTGTACAGGATGGTCATGCGAATACCTATTCCTTGACAAAGGATGGAGTGCGACATAAGCTAAAGCCATTGAAGGAGACTGAAGAAAAGGTATGTGGTAATGAAAGAATAACATTTGTTGATGGAAGAAAATTCCTAGATGGTATGAGGCATGAGCATGTGTGTTTTGCTTTAATTCTAAAAGCTGGTAAAGAAGAAGTAGAGGTTGCAAATTTGTTGAATGAGTTTCAGGATATTGTATATGATAATGTACCTGATGGATTACCACCAACAAGGAAGATCATTCATCAAATGGATTTGATGGCAGGAGCTAGTTTTCCAAACAAGGCAGGACACAGAATGACACCAGTAGAAAGTGAAGAGTTGAACAGACAAGTACATGAGTTGTTACAGAAGGGATTGATTTGGGAGAGCCTGAGTCCATGTGTCGTACCAATAGTATTAGCACCAAAGAAGAATAGAGAATGGAGGATGTGTACAAATTCCAGAGCAATAAATAAGATCACAATCAAGTATAGGTTTCCATTGCCATGAATGGATGAGATTATAGATTGTTTGAGTGCAGCTATGTATGAGTGGTTAGTCATGCCTTTTGGGCTAACCAATGCACCGAGCACTTTCATACGGCTCATGAACGAGGTTCTGAAAAAATTTCTAGGTAAGTTTTTCATTGTGTACCTAGATGATATTTTGATCTTTAGGAAGACATTGGAAGAGCATATGATGCATATTCGTATGGTGTTTGAGAAGCTAAGAGATGAGAAATTATTGATTAATTTGAAGAAGTGCAGTTTTTTAAAGAAAGAGTTAGTGTATTTGGGATTTGTAGTTTCAGTAGAAGGTCTAAAAATGGACCCAGAGAAAGTACAAGCTATCCTTGAATGGCCTACTCCAAGGAGTGCTACTGAGGTAAGATCTTTTCATGGTTTGCCTAGCTTTTACAAAAAATTTATCAAAAATTTTAGCAGTATTTGTGGACCCTTGACTGAAATAATGAGAGGGGATAGAAAAGAGTTCAAGTCGACTAATGGGGTAGATAAAAGTTTTAAACTGTTGAAACAGAAAGTTACAGAACAACCAGTTTTAGCACTTCCATATTTTAATAAGGTGTTTCAAGTAGACTGTGATGCTAGTGGTAATGCAATAGGAGCTGTTATGAGCCAAGAAGGTAAACCTATTGCTTATTTTAGTGAGAAGTTAAATGATTCTAAGAGAAATTATTATGTTTATGATCAGGAATTTTTTGCTATAGTTCAGGCATTAAAGAAGTTGAGACACTACTTGCTTCCTCAGGAGTTTGTTTTGTATACTAATCATCAAGCTTTGCAATATTTGAATAGTCAAGGAAAGTTGAATCAAAGGCATTTGAAATGGGTTGAGTTTTTGCAGAGTTACACATTTGTTTTGAAACACAGGAGTGGAAAGTCTAATAGGGTTGAAGATGCTCTTAGCAGAAGGAAACTATTGTTGATAGAAATGCAGATTGAAGTGGTTGGGTTCAAGGAACTCAAAAATTTGTATCCAGAGGATCCTGACTTTGGTGAAGCTTGAAAAGCTTGTAAAGAACTTGTTACTCTAGACAGAATGAACTAGCTGGCTTTTATCATCCAAGATGATATGTTATTTAGAGGGAGTCATTTGTGCATTCCACAAAGTTCTATGAGGGAGAATATCATCAAGGAGAAGCATAGCGGAGGATTGGCTGGACATTTTGGTCATGATAAAACCCTTGCTTTGGTCAGTGAGAATTATTATTGGCCAGAGTTGCAGCAAGATGTCAAGAAGTTTGTACAGAGTTGTAGAGTATGTCAGATGGCGAAAGGAGTGAAGCAGAATAAAGGGTTGTATGAGCCATTACCCATACCAGAGAAGCCTTAGGAGGATATCAGTATGGACTTTGTTCTTGGTTTACCAAGGACACAGTGGGGACATGATTCAATTTTTGTGGTAGTTGACAGATTTTCAAAGATGGCACATTTTATTCCTTGCAAGAAGACTAATGATGATGTTGATGTAGCAGAATTGTTTTTCAGAGAAGTAGTGAGACTACATGGTTTGCCAAAGACCATAGTTTTAGATAGGGACACTAAGTTCATTGGATATTTCTGGCATACATTGTGGAAGAAGTTGAAGATAGATTTGAAGTTTAGTTCATCACATCATCCATAGACTGATGGACAGACAGAGGTGGTGAATAGTAGTTTGAGAAATTTACTGAGATGTTTGGCTGGATATAGGCCAATAGGATGGGATTTGATTTTACCACAAGAAAAATTTGCATACAATAATTCTGTTAATAGAAGCACTGGTGAATCACCATTCCAGATTGTATATGGTAGCAGTCCCAGAAATGCATCTAAGTTGAGAAAGATAGATAAAGGAGAAATAAGTAGTGCTGAAGCTAAGGATTTTGTAGAACATTTGAAGAACATCCATGCAGAGGTGAGGAAGCACATTACCAAGATGAATGCATAGTTTAAGGCTAAGGCAAATGAAAAAAGGAGGCATAAGGAATTTCAGGTTGGAGATGAAGTCATGATTCATTTGCGGAAGGAATGATTTCCAATTGGTACATATAACAAATTGAAAATGAAGAAGTTTGGGCCATGTAAAATACTGAAGAAGCATGATTCAGGGAAAGGCATATGAAGTAGAATTGCCTACTGAGCTGAATATTTCACCAGTGTTTAACATTTCAGATCTAACAGAGTATCATGAGGGAGGTGTTGAAGATGAGATCACAACAACACATTCGAGTATTCCAGGAACTAGTTTAGATACCAAAGAGATTGAGGATATACTGGATAGTCATGTTAGTAGAAGCACAAGGAACAGGACATATGAAGAATATCTGGTCAAGTGGAAAGGATGACCTATTGAAGATTCATCATGGCTAACAAAGGAGGAGGTTAACCACCTTGATTTTCCTCTACACACCTGAGACATGATGAGGTCACTTCTCAAATTACCCTGGGTGTCTGATGCAAGAGCATCTTGGGTGTAAGAGCAATCTTGCATCGCCCAAAAATATTTTTATTTTTCTATTCAATAAGGGCTATCTTGTGTATAGATGCTATTTATGGAAACTTGCTATTTTTAGTAAGCTGGTCATATGATCTCAGAATGTTCTGATTTTACATGTGGAGGTTCATCTCAGTCATATCAACCTACCAGTAAAGTTTCATGGCTAGATCAGGTCTAGTTTTGTAGATATTGAAGATTTTCGGTATTGGCAGCAGGGTACAGAAACTTTGAACTCAGTTTTGAAGGCTTTAGAGTCCCTGAAAGAGGTTGAAGATTTAGGTGAAAAGGGCTTGTGGGAGTCAAGCCTATAGAGCACTTCCTGGCCTTTCTAAAATGGGGTTATAATAGTCAATCGGGTCAACTGGTGATGACTTATGGTCTCCGAAAGTCAAGTCACCTGAAATGGCAGAAAATAATTTTCCTTCAAAATTTTTGTTCAGGTTTCAAAAGTTATTTTGAGCTGACTTTGATGTAATAAATTGAAAAATAAAATAATTCTAAGTTTGGTCGGCCCTAAGGGCTAAATTTTTGGAACCTTCTCGGGTGGTGGAAAATGCCTATATAAAGAAGCCCGTAGTGTTGTCTAGGGCAGTTCAGGGTAGATCTGGGTAACAAATTCTGAGGCTTTATCCTACAGAATATTGTAAAGGGAATTCCCATGTGGCTTTTCATATTGTAATTCTGAAATTTGGAATTCCATGCTTGTGGAGATAATAAGAAACCCATCTTTTGTTCTTGCAAATTATTGTTATTTCTCTATTTCTGTTATGTGTTTGTGGTATTTAGGGGAGCACCCTTCATCAATATGGCTCTGATTCAACTTATTATGACTACCCAAGTATTGTAAAGCCTTATGATCAATATAGAACACAAAATCACTCGGTATCAAATAATGTCTCCATTTCTCCAGTGCTTGAAAAATAGCATAGAATTCTTGATCATACATAGAATATTTCCTTCTAGCATCATTCAACTTTTCACTAAAGAAAGCAACAAGTTTCCCTTCTTGACTCAACACATCTCCAATTGCACTACCACTTGCATCACATTCTACTTGAAATACCTTATTGAAATTAGGCAATGCCAAAATAGGAAATTCAGCAACCTTCTGTTGCAAAGTCTCAAAACTTTTATTAGCTCCATGTGTCCACTTGAATTCTCTTTTATCCCCTCTCATAGTCTCAGTCATATCATTACAAATTGAACTGAAATTCCTTATGAATTTTTGGTAAAAACTTGCCAAACAATGAAATTATCCTACCTCGCTAGCAATCATAGGTGTATGCAAATTCAGAATAGCTTCAACCTTTTCAGGATCCATCTTCAAAACATCAGCTGAAATTACAAATCCTAAATAAACAATCTCCTCTTTCATGAATGAACACTTTTTCAGATTTATCAGCAACTTTTCTTCTTTCAATCTCTGCAAAACTTGTCTAACATGAAAAAAATTTTCTTCTCTATTCTTACTGAATATTAGAATATCATCAAGATATAAAATCACAAACTTACCCAAGAATTTCTTCAAAACTTCATTCATTAGCCTCATAAAAGTAATCAGTGCATTAGTTAAACCAAAAGGCATAACCAACCACTCATAGAAACCTTCTTTTATCTTGAAAGTAGTCTTCCACTCATCACCTTCTCTAATTCTAATCTGATGATACCCACTTTTCAAAGCAATCTTTTTGAAATACTTTGCTCTAGTCAAACTGTCCATTATGTCATACATTCTCGGTATAGGAAACCTATACTTCACTATTATCTTATTGATTTCTATGGAATCAGTACACATTATCCATTCTCCATTCTTTTTAGGTGCCAATACTGTAGGTACTACACAAGAACTCAAACTTTCTCTAATCAAACTGTTATCTACCAACTCTTGAATCTATCGGTTCAATTCTTGAGTCTTAGTGGGTGTCAACCAATGGGGTGCCTTATTTGGTAAACTAGCTCCAGGGATTAGATCCATGCAATGATCAATACTTCTCTTCGGTGGAAAACCATTAGGTACATTATTAGAAATGATATCACTGTACTCAGTGAGCAACTTCTCAATCTCCTCAGGGACATTATCATCTATTTTCTTACTTGATTTGTTAGGAATCACAGCAAAACATACATCATTCTTCTTCAAATCCTGAACAAACTTTCTTCCTTCCATCAAGAAAAATTTCATAGATATGCAAACATTACTAACAGGTTCTTCCATCAAAGGTAACAAGATTTGTTTTCTTCCATCAGGAACAATAGTATACTTATGCAATCTCCCATTATATATAGCATGTATATCATATTGCTAAGGTCTACCCAACAAAATATGACAACAATCCATAGGCATGATATCACAAAACACCTTATCACAGTAATTTTGAATTTTTAAATTCACATAACATTGTTCACTTACCAGGAGTGTATTCTCATCTTTGATCCATGAAATCTGATAGGACTTCAAATGTTTCAACCTTTCCAACTCTAACTTTGTGACCATTGCCTCAAATACCAGATTCTCCGAGCTACCACTGTCAATGATTACCTTCCAAACTTTGTTAGAAACTCTACATCTGGTCTTGAAATTTTTTTTCCTTACTAGATCTTCCTTTTTACTTTCATTCCATAGTCCTCTCCTTACCATCAAGTTATTATCCTTCTCAGGTTCATTCAGTGACTCTTCTTGCACCAAAGCATTTCTACTGCTACCAGCCTTCTTACTAGCATGTGTAAATTCAAAAGATCTATGTCCTTCTTCTCCACTATTGTAACAAGTTCCTCAGAAATTACCCCTGCTATAACCACCTTAGTAGTTACTGCCTCTGCCTCTAGATGAACTTTTACCTTTCCACTCAATCTTGCCTTTATCCAGATTTGTCTTTTCAGGTTCAGATGTATTATTTTCACCATAAGATCTACCTCTTCCTCAAGGGAATCTACCATCTTGACCTCTTTATCTCTGCTCATGTCTCTTATTCAATTTATCCTCAGCATTCAATGCAAATTCATAAGCCTCTTCAATGTTCTCTAACTTGACCAAACTGATTTCCTCTTGGATGGAAACTCTCAAACCATTCAGGTATCTAGCAATTCTTTCCACATCATCCTCATCATGTCCAAATCTCATATCTAATCTATAGAATTCCTTAGTATAATCTTTTACCAAGCTATCTTTCTGCCTTAGACTTTGCATTCGCCTAACTAGGTTAATCTAATAATCACAAGGTAAGAACTTTGCTTTCAATTTATTCACCATTTTATTCCACACCTTGATTTTGTCTTTGCCTTTCTTTTTCCGATCCAATTGCAAATGTTCCCACCACAAGGATGTATGATCTTTCAACTTTGTGCCTAAAATTTTCACCTTCTTTTCTTTAGATATATTTTCATACTCAAAATACTTTTCCATCTCAGTGATCCAGTCTATCGGTTCATTAGAATCCAATTTTCCACTAGATTCAGGAGGATTGAAATGTGGTGTTGACTTCAAACTTGTCAAAACCTTCAAGAATGTTTCTTTACCCTGATCCATCATAGGTGCAGGTTCTACTTCACCTTGTTCCACTTCAACTTCAGCATCACTAACATCCTCAAGATGTCTGCCTCTTTTGTAGGATGTTTCAATTGCTTCAAATCTAGCAACAAGTTGTCTCAACATGCCTACCAATCCTGGATCCTCTTCTCACCTCCCATGAAACATCTTGAAAACCCTCTACAATTACAGGTCAAATCATAATCTATCACCCCACAATAATTCAACTAGGGCTTCGTAAGAAGGAACCTACAAACCTAGATCCAGATCCCACCTCACTCTGATACCACCTGACGCAAGGGAACAAACCTGAGGGGCCAAATGATGGCACACCCTAAGATCCAGCATGCACAATAACATGCGAAAGAAACAACACAATGAGAGAGAGAAAGTAGGATCATTGATATACTAACTTCATTCAAATTGATTCATACATGCTGGGTTGTAAGGCCTTCCTAGTTATAGCCAGATATTACAATGAAATATAGAAGTCCTCAAACATGCGAGGATCTACCAACAATTTTGATTCTCCTATCTTCTATCTTCTCCCAAAAAAAAACTGACTCCAAACTCTAACCAAACAACTATACTTATACAAGAGGCTTTTGAACTGAGTCGGCCTTCAGATCCACAATCAATAGATGGAAATGTCAGATCTGGGACTGAACATTTCCTAATGATGGATACTAGCATTAAATTTGTGACCCATAATCAATGCACAAGTCAGCCTCAACAAAAATTCAAAATAAACTACTTTGTAAGCAGGGATGACTAAGCAATAGACAAGCATCACCGAGCACTAGTGAAACAACCGACCACCTAGGAGATAACTAACCAAAGTTGGTAACCAAAGGAAACTGACCAACTACTGACCAACTTGGTCAAAGAAGGAACCTAGCAACACAGACAAACACAAATATGTTTTTGGTGGCACAGGATTGCCAAAGACCCGAGATGCTCCTGCATCATTTACAATTCTCCATTTCAAAAATTTTCAACAAGTCCTTAAGATATTTTGTTTGTGATATAAAAATTTCATCCTTGTTTTGTGTAGTCTATAATCCCAAAAATTATTTCATCTCACCGATCATGCTCATTTCAAATTCATCTTTCATTTCATCTGAAAATTTCTTAATTGCTTCATCATTACCTCCAAAGATAATATCATCAAAAAATACTTCAAAAATCAGTAATCCATCACCATTTTTCCTTAAGTACATATTACTATCTACAATACCTTTCTTGAATGCCAAACTTCTCAAGTGTTTGTCTAACCTAGCATACCAAGCTCTAGGATCCTGTTTCAATCCATACAATACATTTTTCAATTTGCAAACAATATCCTTGTCTTCTATTAAAGAAAAACCATGAAGTTGTTCAATGTAGACTTCCTCTTCAAGTTATCCATTAAGAAAATCTGATTTGATATCCATCTGATATACTTTAAAATTAATACTATAAGTATATACCAAAAATATTCTCACTACTTCAAATCTAGCTACAGGTGCAAAGGTTCCCTCAAAATCAATATCTTCTTGCTATTAGTATCCTTTACATACCAATATTTCTTTGTTTCTTACCACTTCTCATTTCTCATTCATCTTGTTTCTGAAAAACCCATTTTTTGCTAATAACATTCTTTTCTTTAGATCTAAGGACCAATTGCCAAGTCTTGTTCTTTTCAATCTACTCAAGTTATTCTTTCATTTCATTCATCCAATGTCCATCTTTGCATGCTTCATCTGCAACCTTTGGTCCAACTTGAGATATTAAACATAGATTTTCATTTACCTTGTTCCTTTTCATAACTCTTTTGTTTTCACTTCCAATGATTTGATTTTTAGGGTGATTTCTTGTAACATATTTAGGTATTCTTGGTTTAGCTCTGACTTATTCTCTAGGTGTTGATTCAGGTTTAGCTCTCAATTCCAATCTAAACTCTTCAATCTCAAAATCATTGTCAATTTCATAAAATAATTCTTGTTCATCAATCTAATTAAATATGTTAGTCCTTTATCTTTTATCTTCATCAGAATCATAATCAAGAATTCTCTCCTGGATTCTGAATGTTTCATCAACCTTCACATTATTACTCTCAACAATAGTCCTCAATCTTTGATTAAAATATTTGTATGCTTTAATTTTTAATGAATAACCAAGAAAAATTCCTCCATCACTTCTAGCATCAAACTTTCCAATACAATCATCTCTTTTGATATAACATTTACTTCCAAAGATTCTAAAACATTTCATAGTTGGTGTATGTCCAAAGTAAAGTTTATAAAATGTCTTACCAGTACCTTGTCTAATCTAAACTCTACTCATTGTGTTCACTACTTCTCTCCAAAAGATATGTGATGCATTACCTTCAAGTATCATAGCTCTAGCTATCACATTAACTAATATGTTCCTTTTTTCTACTATACCATTTTGTTGCAGTGTCCTGGTTGTTGAAAGTTGTCTCTTAATTCCATTTTCTTCATAAAAGATATTGAACTCATTTGAGGTAAACTCTCCTCCTCTATCAGATCTCAAACATTTAATCTTTAAGCCAAATTCATTCTCAACTCTATTCTTCAATAACTTAAACTTCTCAAATGCTTCATATTTTTCTTTAAGAAATGAAACCCACATCATTCTTGTAAAATCATAATGAAAGGCATGAAATAACTTTCACCATGGAATCCTTTTTTCTTTGTAGTTGCGCAAAAGTATGTGTGCACAATCTCCAACTTGATTGATGTTGTAAAATTTTTTCTCAAAACTGAATTCTTTCTATTTTTAGCCATAACACATTCTTTGCAAACCATGTTAGTAGGCTTCACAATCTTAGGGAAGTTTCTAACTAAATTTGATGAGCTGATCTTCATAATGTTATCAAATTTGATATAAAAAAATATCTTATAGAATATCAACCAACTATCATCTACTTTAACAATCAAACATGTCATTTTAGTAGGACACAACTGAAATACATTAACATCTTTGACTATACGACCCACTCTAATAGGTAGAACCATTGATCCCTTAGATGACCTCTCATCTTCATCATAAGATCTGATTGTAATTTTCTTCTTTGGATCTAAAACATTTTCCAGAAAATCCAAATGCAAGGACTAGTTTTAAAGTGCATATATTCAAGTCAGCTCCTCCATCTATGAGGACTCTCTTGATTTTATGATTCTAGACAAGGACTTCAATATGGAGTGGAGCACCATGCAGTTTATTAATGGCTAGATCATCATGCTCAGTAAAATATAGGTAATGCAGAGTGGTCAAATGTCCCATCATAGGTTGGAATTGGGCCTGGTCTAGATTAGTAGGAACATGAGTCTCTAGTAGAGCTTTCTCAAGAATATATTTATGAGATGGTGACAAGTGTAAAATCTCTAATATGGATATTTGGGCAGGTGTTTTCTTCAATTGATCCAAAAGATTTTATTGATTCGAAACATTTGGTGTAGACTCTGGCACATAGACAGACTTGTTTTGTGAAGTGGAAGGTTTGGATGAAACACCTTGTAAACTAACCTTGGATTGGGCTCAAGTTGTAACATTAATCAGTTGACTTTTAGACTTGTCTTTGATAGTAATCACATTGGCATAATACTGAGAAGGATCACATTTTGAGATTTGGTTAACATGCTTCTAATATGTCGCATTGTAATTGGTTGACTTTAAAATTTGTATGTGACTCATTTGTTGTATGTCCATCAACACTTATTTCACCACTTTCTATCAAGTCTTGTACTACATGTTTAAGTCTCTGACAATCATTAGTTTTATGAAATTTCCCTTTGTGAAACTCACAATAATCATTATCATTCAACCAAGAAGGTTTCACTCTTGGTTCATAGTCTCTAATTTTAGGAAGCACAATGAGTTTCTTTGTGATTAGTTTCCTTAATGCAGATTCAAGATACTCACCTAAAGGAGTAAAAGTCCTTCTACAAGGCATAAAAGGTAACCTTGAATTTGATGAATTATTTTTGGTATTTTGTGTTGCATTTTGATTACTCTGAGTAGGTTGAGTATAATTGGCCTTACTTGTGAGATTTAGGATAGGTTGTGCTAGTTTGACATATCGGTTATAAACAATTCCATCATTGACAATATTCTTGTTTTTGTTCCAAAATTTTGATTTGTCATTGTTGTTGTTATTGGAATTGGATCTTCAAGATCCAACATTATCTTTAGTGTAGAGTTTAATCTCACCTTTCCTAACTATAGGTTCCTCATTTTTTTCTCTATTTTCAATGAGTTTGTTGAAACTTGGACGACATTGTAATTACAACCTATAACTCATTTCTAGTGTAAGGTTATGCACAAACATATCCATCTTTTCTTGTTCATGGATTGTTCATGGATATTTGGAAAATATTTGATGCCATCTTTGCAAAAAGGCAAGGAAAGGTTATCTATTCTTTTGTTGTGCATTGCAAAGATCGAGCATAGTGACCTCATATTTAATGTCGTATGTATAGTGAGTCACAAATTTGCCAATAAGATCATTGAATGATTTGGTTTCTGGTGGTAATTTCGAGAACCATTTCATAGCTTGTCCTCCTAAACTATGTAGGAATAATCGCATAAGATAAGTATCATTATGAGTGAATTCACTACAAGCAGCACAAAACTCACATATGTGGTCTTGAGGATCCAAATTCCCTTTGTATTTGTCAAATTTAGGCACCTCAAAGTGAGGAGGGAATGGAATCATTAATAAATGTTTGTCAAAAGGATAAGGACATACATCCTCTAAGGAATATTTCTTTGTAGAGGATCCAGTTCGAATGTCACGAATATGTTGTTGAAGCATCTGGATTTATTATAAAATAGGGTCCAAAGATGTTTTAGGTCCTTGTGTATTGTGGAAAGCACTAGATTGTTTATCTTCTATAGCTCCATGAGTATGTGTCTCTTGAGAACCACTAGGTTTGTCTTGATCATTTGTCATAAGTGGTTCTTTGCGAATAGATACAACAAAAATAGTTGGTAATTTTAATCCTTGTTGATAAATCATTAGGAAGTATTTTTTTTTATCCATATCTAAGATTCTTCCCATAACCTTGTGGAACCTAGGATCTTGCATGGATTCTTTCAATTCATCATCTATGGGTCCTTCCTAATTTGTGAAAATTGTGTCCTTGGAAGAAAATCTTGGCCAAGGATTTTAATCATTTCTAGATCCTACCATTTTGTCTCTAGATTCTGGATTTACAGGCTCCCTTAATTTTTGTGATCGAGTTTGAACCATAAAAAGGTCAAAGATGAAAATGTGTTGAAATTTTGGTAGATATGTGGATAATAGATAGAAAGATGTGAAGAGATTTCCTATAGTGTTCTTTGGTAGAGGTTATATGAGGTACTCGTTATTTACAATTTCATACGAAAAGGGGATATCTTTATTGTAGAAGTTCACTCCCTTATCTAGGCTGAAGCCATAGAACATGTCTATCCCCTTTGGCAAGTGGAAGACATCTTCAATTTTTTCTAGCCTGGGGTCTAGTACTACCTCGTCCATGTTATTCTTTACTAGTCTTTCATCTGGTACTGTGTGTGTGAAAATTGTACCTAATATGTAGACACAACACTTCAGTAAAACATTAGAGGTTAGCAAAAATCAAAATCATGTAATGAATTGAAATCTAATTTAACCAAGCGATTTACTGCCTTCTAGTAGGTGTGAGATTGATGTTCTTAGATTGTTATCGAGATCAATGACCTAGACGACACCTAAATGAAGGATTTGAATGCAAAACTGATATGAAATATGAATGCAATTAATCTTTTTTTTTTTAATATTTTCTATGCAATAATATGATGAAAACTGATATGAATCTATGCTAATATGAAAATTGATCTAACAATAATATGAATCTATGCTAAATGATATGCAATGCTCAAAACTAGAAAGATCTCACAATAGCTTGGATTCGCAAAGATGATTCTTCAGACTCCAATTCGATAGCGTGAGAATGCAAATTCGTGGATGCAAATTTGAGAGATTTTAGAGATGAATTATGAAGAGCTGAGCCTTGATTTTATAGAAATCCAGGGCTTTGGAGGTGCATGGAAGAAAGCCATAAATCACTCAAATAACTCAGGTTGATTTTTGAGTTATTTTTAAATAACAGATAATTAAGTCACAAAAATCATGCAAAAGCACAGTTCAACTCGAATTAGAAGTTTAGATCAACTTTAAAACTCAAAAAGATGTTGAGTTTCAAAAAGCTAACAACTTGCATTGATTTTCCAATTTGAGTTTAACTGGTCCTTGAATATGCACATGGATAATTATGATTTAATAAATAAAAAAAGTGATTTATTCTCAACTTAACTGATTTTTGAAAATAAATAATTGATTTATGGGTTAATCAATTATTTAATCAAACTTTTATTAAAAACTATATTATTAAATAATGACAACTTGCTTTAATTAATTAAATAAAAATTTAATCAATTATTCATAGGATATTGGATTTATTGTCAAAATTAAATAATACAATTAATAATAGATAGAATTAAATTTAATTACATAATTAATTGGCAAGATATTAAATCTAATTAATTAAATATGAAAATATTCAATTAATCAAACTTAGGATAAATGTGATTTATCTCCAAATAATCATTAAATTAAAGATAATTAAGATAATTAGGAATATTGCTAGGAATATTCCCGATGCATAATTTAAGATAATCAATTATGATTCGATGATGTTTAGATGTGCCTTAGATTAGGACTTCGATGTTGATTTCATTCGATTTGTAGATGTAGGAGGTTAATGAACTTATAGCCCATTTTTGGGGTATTACAGGTACATAGTGATTTGTCAGAGTGACAATAAAGTATGAAGAAAGGATAGACACTGGATGTGTCGCTGCATTCACTAGTGAGCAGTAGACTAATGAAGTGCACTCTTCTGATCTCCCTATGAGCTGGGCACACTTCACCAAGTAGTCATTCCAAATGACATTCCCAATGTTAATGCTAGTGATTTCAACATGTAATTTTTCCACCATGGAGGGTGTGTAGTACCCATTGAATTGGTATTTCATTATAGAAGAGTTCACCTTCTTTTGATGTTTTTCAAAAAAGACATGAATCAGCAACATATACCAGATATAAAGAAAACTATTGATGAGGAAGAAAAGCAAGAAGAAGCCAAAATCCCAAAAAAACAAGCCTGAAAGGCTTCAGAAGGTAGTTTCGGCATTTTAGCCTTTCGAAATCTAAAAGAATATGATACCTCTGAAATGTTGAAACAACGAAAGGGGACATGATGTAGTTAAGGTTTCTTCCTTTCAGAGGGCGAAGAACTGTCAAGTTTTCAAAGTTCAAAATCCCAAAAATGGTGAAGTCTAAGGAAATTTCTTCATGGTTACCCATCAGCTTTCAACACTTCAAAGTGATAAATATTTCAGATGCCGAAACTCTAAAAGTGTGAAATAATTAGACTTGGTAAAAATTATGAGGGAAGGTTAGTTTTTCAGCTCTTTGGAGTGCGAAAGTGCAAAAAATTTAGGGCTGACAAGATTGAAGAAGGAAAACAAGTGTTTGAGCTTCAAAATTAGCTTGAATCAAGTTTGACCATGAGCTCGATGCTAAGGGGTCCAAGGGGACAACCCTGTGACCCCGAAGAGATGCAAAGAAAGAAAGAAAACTCTAACCCTAGTGAAAACCCTAGAAAACCTAAAAAACTACTAGAAAACTGTAAGAAAATGAAAAGATAGAAGAAGACAAGGAACCCTGCCTCAATAAAGCACTGGAGATCTGAAAGAAACTAAAGAGACAAGGTGATCAAACAAGAGGAAGCTAATTGGACACAAGCGCGCACACAAAAGCCCTAAAAACAAAAAAGCATGAAAAATGCACAAGCGACCAAAAGATGCCCATGCTCACCTAATATAGGTCTTCGGAGGGTGACTTCAGCCAACTTGGGGCTATCGCCCTTTCAGAATTTTGGATATTTTGGACCTCCAAAAGGCTGAAACACTGATTTCTAGTTAGGGAAATCAGACTTTCAATGTTTCAAGCCTCCGAAAGTCCAACAAGTTTGAAGTTAAAAAAGAAGGGATAAAGATCGGTAGGCACCAAGTACTTCAGGCTTTCAGACCTTTCGCACTTAAGGAAGGCCAAAAGTGCAAAAGGCCAAAACTTGATTAAAAACTTAAAAGGGAAGTCCCTACCAAGGGACTAATTGACTAACAGAGCTTAAAAACAAGCCAAAGGAAGGGGGGATCCTGACCAAGTGGCCTAAAAAAAGGGGAGCATGGTTCTAAGACCACAACAAATAGCCCCAACAAAAAGAAAGGGAATTACACAAGCATTTCTCAATCACCCCACTACCAAAAGATCCTATCTTGTAATGGGTTGGATATAAGGTCTCAATGATAGTAATTTTCCCATCATCATATCAAGATTGAAAAATCTTTTCTTTCACAGCTAGTGTGTGCATGTAGGTGTTCATATTCTCCAAATTCCTCATCAAAGGTTCCTTGGATTCTTAACTAGACATAATCAAATCTTCACCCACAGATCTAGATTAGCCAAAAGTTAGTTTAACCTTGCTCTACTACCAACTAGGCATTTATAGCCCTGGTAGATATTTCTAAAGTCACCCTTCCCCTCCTCCGGATGAGCCTGTTTTGAATTTTTAAACTTATTTGGAGGGCTCTTTAGAATCAACATTCATTACACAGAAAATGATTTTCTTGAGTTATTGTGTTCTAGATATTTGGGTTCTTCGTTTACTCTGGCTTTAATGCTTTCAATGAAATAAGTCAATGTTTAGGCTGTGCCACCTTTTCATTTGCATTTCTAATTTTATTTTTTTTGAAAATCTAGGTAGCGATTAGACTATGCTACCCAAGCATTTGAACTTTTCTTTTCTTATTGACGTTGTCTTTATGCGTTCCTCCTTTTTCTTTCTTTTCTCTTTTCATTTAGTTTGTATTTTATGTGGAAAAGGGTTTTGACTTCTGACTTCCTTTGTGACCATGGGCATTACTTGATTTTGACTGAAATCCTATCTGAAAAAAACTCCAACTTGGAATCTTTTAAGATGTGTGTTGGTGTCATGGATGGTTAGCTCCAAAAATCCACTTGATGACTTTCAAAGGAAAACACCTTACTTTCAATCTTTATATTTGGCTCCTTGCAAGACATAATCTAATCAAAAGTGTTCAAAAAAGAAAGACCTTCATCCTTTTGCCCAAACTACCTTATGCAGAGCACTTATTTAAATAAAACTACCCCCTAACAAACACGAGCTGACTGACCCAAAGAAATATAAGACAAAACACTAACTAGGAGAATGTACATGGAATGACCAGAGTCCCTCAAGACCCAAATTAATGTTTGAGATACTGGACATTGACAGGCAATGGGACCAGTTCCCCGTCAAGAGAACTAATTCTAAAAGTGTTCTCTCCTAACATCTCTGCTATTTCGAAAGGGCCTATCCAAAATCGTTGGAATTTAGTGTGGCTACCCAATTTTTCTTTCACTTTATCCCACATCAAGACCAAATTAGAAATCCTAAAAGCCTTTATTGTTTCTCTATTGTCAAACCAACTCTTGACGATAGCTTGCTATGTAGCTACATTTTCTAAGGCCATAGTTCTCTTTTCTTCAAAGTCTAAAAGGTTCATGAGGTAAACCTACACCCTACCCTTGCTTTCAACGTATTGATCCATAAATCTCAAAATTGGTATTTTCAAGTTCATAGAAAAAATGGGTTGTAGTCCATAGACCAATTTGTAAAAGGAAGTCCCCAAAGCATTTTTAATCCTCACTCGGTCAGTACACAAGGCATATTTCAATTGTGTATTTAATCATGATGATTGTCATCCAATAGGCATTTAATTATAGTTGTCAAGTTTTTGTTCATTGATTTGGTAACCCCATTCCCATGCGGATAATAGTTAGATGAGAATTTGAGGATTACCTAATTTTCAAATGCCCATTGGATAAGAGACATAGATGAGAAAGAGGGTGCATTTTCACATACCAGAAAGAAAGGTATACCAAACTGTATCATAATATACTCCTCCAAGAATTTGGTTACTACTTTTGTGGTGCAATTTCTCAAAACTTGAGTCATTGTCCACCACATGTCGTAGTCCTTTGTTGTCAAGATGTACCTATGTCCTGCTAAGGAAGGAGGGTTGATCATTCATACAAAATTTGACCCCCATTGGGAAAATGGATGTAACTCATTGAATGGTTGTAGGGCCATTGAAGGATGCCTCTCATGGATAGAACTAGTTTGGCAAGCATGGAATGAACATATGTCCTCATGTGTATCTTTGAACAAGGTAGATGAATAATAACTAGACCTCAATATTTGATGTATAGTAGCCTCATCTAACCCATGGCCAGTGTCCTACTTATTATGAAACTTTGTGAGAACTTGTTCATCTTCTATCATATCCAAACATTGAATGTAAAGGACATAATAGTTGCATTGGTAGAGTTTCCCATTTTTGTGCATGTAAGAACCACTTTTATTCTATAAGGCTCTCCTTTGGGAGCCATTCATCCACTCATGGAATTGGTTCTATAGTAAGTAATAAATGATGTCCTAGTACTAGACATTAGCTATGATCCCTTTATTGGTATACACTTGGCACACTAAACCCTACTCTATTTCAACTATGATTTTGGTGAGGCCTTGGCCTCTTACCAGCTTCATTGGTTGGATTCCAATATTAAATTATTGCCATATGGCCATCCATTTTCCCCTTCATTCTCCCAACTCATTTTACATTAATAAGGACTTGATGGTAGGATCTGGAATAATAACAATAACCTTTCTCCTAAGGATGTAGTGTTTGAACTTATTAACAACTTTTACCAGTGCGAAAGAATGCTTGTCAAGATTGGGGTACTTGAGTTCAAAATTTTTTAAAGGGTAGCTCATGAATGCTATTGGTCTTTCATCTTCTCTCTCTTTCTTTTAAGTGATAATTCCTATACATGAGTGATCTGATGCAAAAGAGTAGACCTTGAATGGTAAAGTATAATCCAAACTGACCAAAATTGGAGTGATAGCGATAGACGTTTATTTCTTCAAATGATTCTTTAGTTGGGGCATTCCATTATATCTTTGCATCCTTTTTTAGCATGTCATTTAGGGATGCACTATCTCAGTGAATCCACTAATAAAGTTCCTAATAAAGTTGATCTTTCTAAAGAAAGATTACAGTTCTTTTCAACTGTTAGGGGGAGCCAGTTTAAGGATAGCCTCCACCCTTTCAGGGTTTATAGAAATAATTTTCTCTAAGATGATATGTCCCAACAGCTTGCCCTAGGTTACCCCAAAAATATATTTTTTAGGATTCAGTGAAATTCCATAACTCCTACATCTCTTCAACACTTTGCGTAAATCCTTAATGTGATCTACACAATTTCTAGAGAATACTGTAAGGTCATCCATATATATGACGATGCACTTGTTGACGAGGCCCTAAAATGCTTCATCCATGGCTCACTAGAAATTTTCTCTAGCATTAATCAAACTGAAAGGCATGTAGTGGTAAGAAAATGTCCCCTACTTAGTAGTGAATGTTATCTTTAACTGGTCTTCTTCTTTTACCATAACTTGATTGTACCCAGAATAACCATCAAGGAAATACATCATTTGTGACCCATTTACAATTTGTAGTACTTCATCAAGGGAGGGAAATGGGTAATTTTCCTTTTGGAAAGATCTATTGAGGTTCCATAAATCTACACAAAGTTAGACTTATCCACTCTTCTTTCTCACAAGAATGAGATTGGCGACCCAGGTTGAATTTCAGATAGGGAAAATGATCTTGGCATTAAGAAACTTCTGTACTTCCTTATGAATCACTGGCTCAATCACTGGGTTGATGGGACTCTACATTTGATGAAAAGGTTTGGCATCTAGGTTAAGTGGTATATTGTATACAATGACCTTGGGGTTGTAAGTTTTTAGATCTTCATAACTCCAAGCTATAGTATCCTTATATTCTATGATTAACTCCACCATTTGTCTGTTCCCTTCTTCTGTACCAATTTTTTGGATACGAACCTCCCTGGGTTCAAGTTGCATACCCAGATTGTAGATTTCACAATCCTCACCTCCTACAATGGGCATCTTCCTTCTTTTTTGAGCATAGTCATCTTTGTCAAAAATCCTTTCTAAAGAAACCATTCCTTTCAAGATAGAGTTGGTTTTCAGGTTTAAGATTCCTAGATCATCTAACTCTTTGATCTCATCGATCTCTTCAACTATTGTTTGTTTCTCAAAGACCCCAGCACGCATAATGAATTCAAGTATTGGCTAGTCATCTTTGAACACTTAGAGGTTTGTGATGTTATTAAAAATAGCTGGTATCATTACGAGCTCAATAGAGAATTTATTCATGCTCAGGATTAAATTGGGAAAAAAACTAAAATCTAATTTTTCAAATTTTACTATGTTTTAGTAAACTGCATTTTTGAGGGTCTTCAGTACATTTATGGGCTTGGATGATGCATAGAAGTAGTAACAGATCATTTCTACTTGCGAAATTTGATTCTAGAGATAATTTGAATACCTTTCCAATGCATCAAACGATTTACAATTCGAAGCTAGGACTAGAAAGTTATGCCTTCTTCAAGTGGACCTAATTTTTATATATAGTTTTTTTTATAATTTTTTTGATAGTTTGAATAGTTTATTTGTAATAAATATTATGATGGCTCTTCATTTAATTTCCAAGGTATTTTGATGACCCTTGGGATCCATCAAGCTTGTATAAACTTAAATATTTGAATAGAATGGATTAGTTTTTGGTTTGCAATCTTATTATTCTCAATTTTCATGTTAAATTCTACAATACTAAAAGTATCACACCAGGTATTGTGTGTGTGAAAATTGTACCTGATCTATAAACACAACACTTCAGTAAAACATTAGAGGTTAGCTATAATCAAAATCATGCAAAATTGAAAACTATCTAACCAAGTGATTTACTGCCTTCTAGTAGGTGCAAGATTAATGTTCTCAGATTGTTATCGAGATCAGTGACCTAGACGACACCTAAATGAAGGATTTGAATGCAAAAGATGGATATGAAATTGAATGCAATTAAGCTATTTTTTTGGTATTTTCTATGCAATAAGAAAGATAAAAATTGATATGAATCTATGCTAATATGAAATTGATATGCTATGAATGCTATTGAAAATTGATATGCAATGCTAATCTAACAATGATATGCAATATGAATGTAAAAATAAGATTGATCTCACAAAGATGTCGATTCGCAAGAGCTTTGATTCTTCAATTCCAATTCTCCAGCGTGATTGTGCAAAAATATGAGATGCTTGGATGCAAATTTGAGAGATCATTGAGAGATGAATTATGAAGAACTGAGCCTTCTTTTTATAGAAATCCAGGGCTTTGGAGGTGCATGGGAAAAAGCCATAAATCACTCAAATAACTCAAGTTGATTTTTGAGTTATTTTTAAATAAAGGATAATTAACTCACAAAAACATGCAAAAGCTAAGTTTTAACTCAAAATAGAGTTTAGCTTTAATTGATAATTGATAGTTGTTTACTTTTATGATTGTGCATGTTTTATTTATGAATTAATTTAATAATAAAGTGATTTATTTCCAACTTAACTGCTTTTAAAAATAAAACAATTGATTTATGGGTTAATCAATTATTTAATCAAACTTTTATTAAAAACTATATTATTAAATAATGACAACTTGCTTTAATTAATTAAATAAGAATTTAATAAATTATTCATATGATATTAGATTTATTGTCAAAATTAAATAATACAAGTAATAATAGATAGAATTAAATTTAATTACACAATTAAGTGGCAAATATTAAATCTAATTAATTAAATATGCAAAATATTTAATTAATCAAATTTTAGGATAAATGTGATTTATTGCCAAATAATTATAAAATTAAAGATAATTATGATGATTAGGAATATTACTAGGAATATTCCCCGATGCAGAATTTAAGATAATCAATTATGATTCGATGATGTTTAGATGTGCCTTAGGTTAGGACTTTGATGTCAATTTCGTTTGAATTGAAGATGTAGGAGATTAATGAACTTATAGCCCATTTTTGGGGTATTACAATTTTCCCCTCTTTGAATTACTGTGCGAAGCACAGTGGTTCAAAGATAGTCTGTGTTTGATAAAGATATGAAACTGATTCAAAAGATAAACCGATCTCAAGATAGAAACCAATTGAAAGATATTGAGATAGGAGTTGATTGATATTGAATTTGATATGAAGATAATAGGTCATGAATGACCAAAGATAATGTTCACTATAACAGAAAATGAACCTATGATTGTGAAAAAGTGTCCAAAATGCCTGATTCCAAACCTTAGGATTCCAAAGAAGTGAGTGACCGGTTCTAGACTCAATTGTCTTAGCAGAACTAGCAGGTATCACATCCAAACCCTTCAGTTGCCGAAGAACCAAGGAAATAACACTATGATCTGATGGTTGCCAAAACTGATACGGATTACAAGATTAAGAGAATACTAGATTGATATGGATCGATGAATCTGATATGCCCCAAGTGATGATAGATTTTCCCCGAGCGATGAGGACTTTTGATGAATCAGTAACTAGACGTGATTGTTGTCTTGATCACTAAGGAAGATATGATTGAATTTGATTTACAGATTTTGAATGATGTGCAATACCATGCCCCCTTCGGGATTAAAATTGAAATCTGACAAGAAAAGTTAGCGTTGATAGTTTAGAAGCATGTTAATTGATTTGAGAAGTGGTTAAACATGTTCAAGAGTGCATTCTGCATCATTTAGAGGTCCTGGAGACCAAGTTTGACTAGGTTAAGCCATGAGTTGACCATAGTTGACCAAGTTGAAATTTTGATAGTTTGATGAAAGATAATCAGTTAAGTTGAATACTAGATTTTTGTGATGATTGAAGGTTGATTATGCAAGCAATTAATAATATGAATGATCTCAGATTTGAATTTTGATCCCGAAAAAGGATTCTACTTGCTATTTCATTGGAGGAACCTTCATGTGAGATTCAACTCTTGTTAGATTTGAAGAATTGATATGAAGAATCATTTAAGCATTGAAGTTTGTTTAATCATTATGAGATCATGCAAAGATGAAAAATGCAAAGAGACATGCAAGATGAAATGCAACCTAAGACCTAGGACCTAGTCACTGATCATGTGTCGATTTGTTATCATCATTGAACTTTTAGGTAACTGGATAAATCAATACAATGCCCACTAGCCATGAAACCATAGACATATGAATATCGATTTGTATGTGCAAGAATCAATACAACACCCACTGGTCAACAACCATGGATATATGCATATTGATTTGTTTTTGGAATGTTGGATTAGATATAAGCACCAAGGCACAAACGCCAAGATGACCTGAATATCATGTCCATTTTGATATAGCAATTTGTACAAGCATCAAAACATAAATGTCATGATGACCTGAGTACGCCTTACGTTACAAACACATCAAATAATCAAAAGATCATTCTAAATCCAGTGTGAATTACCTGTAGTGACCCTTTATTATTCACATCTTTAGGCAAGATCGCGTTTCACAGTAGGAGAAAGAACTTACTAAAAAGGACAATAGTTAGATCAAACTTCCTTGAATTTTTTGGGTATCAATGGTCGAGGTACGCATGACCATCCAATTTGAGATAGAGGCTCTTACAGTTAGGCACCATTTCAATCCGGAATTTCCAAAGTTGTTAGATTTTCACATACAAGCAGAAGACAAAGAAAAGATTATGCCCCCAGTCATCACTCTCTAAATCCTATAAAGGACATCATCGAAGAGCTTGAAGGGACACAATATGCAAAAATCTCAATGTGAATCAGTAAGCATACAAGGATATAAAAGCATGTAAAAAGCATAGATTGTTTTCAGTTGAGTTTTGATGTTTGGTTGCATTGTTGTAGATGCAAAATCCTTTCTGGAGACGAGACAGACAAACTGACTCAACTTGAAGCTTCAAAGGACTCTGACTGGATAGGATACGTCTAAGATACATTGGAGGCCATAGGATATGACATTGATTGCCCCCAAGTTTGAACATTGATAGGATACAGATGCGCAAGTTGATTGGTGTACAAACTGACTTATTGAAAATTGGAAATGTTGAAACAAACCGGGAGATATGTACAACTAAAGCAAGACTGAAAGCTGGGAAAGACCAAGATTGTGCTGATAGATGGAGCATTTGGAACAAGTGGTGCCCGTTTGTCAAATTTTCACCATCTTGGTAGAGATTCTATTTTTGCTACCAAGGCGCCTGTTTCCAGGTTTTCACCAAGGCACTTTTTTTTTTTACTTTTGATATTTTTCATTTTTTTTGAATTTTTGATATTTTTTGATTTTTTTTGTGAATCATCAAGGCGCCTATTGCTAGGTTTTCACCAAGATGTTCATTTTTTTAGGACTTTTTCTAATTTTTAAGATTTTTTCAGGACATTTACCAAGCACTGAATGCCTTAGGCATAGAATTTCTTCAGATGGAGAATGTTGATTGGTTCTCGGAGCTGTTCTCCTTCAGTCATTGAGAGTTGATAGGCACCAGAGCCAAAAGTAGCAGTGATAACAAAGGGACCCAGCCAATTGGGTTCGAACTTCCCCTTGCGTTCTCGATGTGATTGATTTTTAGGATTTTCTCTCAACACTAGATCACCAACCTAAATTTCTCTGTGTCTGACTTTCTTGTTGTAGCCTCTAGACATTCTTTTCTGATACACTCTGAGATGATCATACGCTACTTGTCTACACTCATCTAGTAGTTCCAGTTCTTGTAACCTAGACACTCTGTAGTCATCATCAGTTACTAGACCATGCATTCTAATTCTGAGTGATGGGATTTCAACCTCAATAGGCAGTACCGCTTCAGACCCATAAACTAAAGTGAAAGGTGTAGCCCCAGTAGGTGTTCTGATACTTGTTCTGATACTGGTTCTGATACTAGTTTTGATACTGATTCTGATACTAATTCTAATAATTGTTCTGATACTAGTTCTAATACTGATTCTGATATTGATTCTGATAATTGTTCTGATATTGGTTCTAATATTGATTCTGATAATTGTTCTGATACTGGTTCTGATGCTTGTTTTGATAATGGTTGTGATACTTGTTTTGATACTAGTTGTGATACTTGTTCTGATAATTGTTCTGATACTGGTTTTGATACTTGGTATACTCGATAGCATCTTTTTCCATTTGCAAACTCCCAAGCAAGATCATATTGTGCAGTCCCAATGTCTAGCAAGGTGGAGAACAAGAGGGATTAGCAAGCTGGTGGAAGAGATGGAAGACAAGAGAATGAAGGAGAATGAAGGGAAGAAATCCTCAAGGGAAAACTCCTCAAGAATACTCAAGCTAGGGAAAAATCATCATGTAAAGCACATTTAGACAAGTAATGAAAGGCTAGCATAGGATAAGTCACAAAAGCGTGATGCAAGAGTAGGAAAGGATGTAGTCCAAAAGAGTAGACATGTCAAGAGGCTTCATAGCACTATGTTTTACTCTTTCTTTCTTTTTTTATTAGATCAAGACCAAAGGGGAAAAGAATAGTGATAGGTGAAAATGAATGAGGAAGATGGATATGAAGGCTAAAAATGGAAGGAATGAAAGCAAGATCATCATAAGATAGCTCACAAAATAGTCAAATGTTTGTGTATAGATCAACATTGTCAAGATCAAAGAGAGAAGATGGAATGGATGAAATATGTTGAAGAACTACGCATAATGCCCGATTGTCAGGTTTTCATCATGGTACTTATCCAAGGCACCACAAGGGAGTGGTTTTCACCATAGGATGAATTTATTTCTCTTTACTTTTGCTACCAAGGTGCCTGTTTCCAAGATTTCACCAAGGCACATTTTCAATTTATTTTATTTTTCATTTCTTTTTTTTTGAATTTTTGGAAGAAGGCAAGCTTTTTAGATAATGCTCCTTGAAAGGATAAACCATGATATGCCAAGGATTCAAAATGACATGCTCAAAGATGCTGATAGGGAAAGGGAGATGAAAGAGAAAAATGGAGGATAAGGTTTTATGTAAAGCGAGTGAGGTTGGAAGATAGGAGGAATAGGCAAGTGAGGAAAAAGGATAGGAGGTAGAAGGATAATGCATGGAAGGATTGTGAAAGGGTAGATGGAAAGGAAGGCAAGTTCAACATCAACACATACCTTGAAGGGTGGTGAGAGAATGGAGGAATAGTAAATGAAGGAATACGTGAAGGAATATGGTGAATGGATACCAGAGGTTGTGGTTTAGGCACATGAAATGGAAGAATATTTTTGGAGGGAGATGAAGTGGAAGCCTTTGGAAGCTTGAATGTCAATTTCACTTTTTTCTCAACACCAGACTCTTTCAAGAGAGACTTTGGAATCCATATAGTCATAGGCTTTTTATTTCCTTTTGAAGATCTAGAGAGAATATCTTCAATGATGGATTTTGGAACCCATACTTGTCTTGTAGTTTTTTTCTTAGATATCTCTTTTGACATTATGCCTCCATGTCGATTAGAGGAGACATGGTGATCTTCTTTTTTTGATGGATTCTTGCATTGCTTCTTTTTCTTGTATTGAACATTCAAGTTACTTCCAAAAGACTTGGGATTTTTGGAAGAGGGAGGATATGACTGGTTTAGATGGGTGGGTGGATGAAAAGGATTCAAGGGTATGCATCTATGTTGATCTTGAGGAAAGATGGGAGATGGAGGTATGTAAGGACCCAAGATGGATGGTGAATCAGGAGAGTTAGCAGGGGAAAGTGAAGGGACATAAGGACCCAAGATGGAAGGAAGGCATGAAGCCCTTAGTAGTGGTGGAAGAGGTCCAAGGATGGAAGTGGAAGATGCAAAAGGATAATCAATAAGTTCATCAGCATCTATATGACAACCAAGGATATCAACATCTTTAGAGTGAGCATTAGAATTTTCAATAGAATCATGCACATCTTGAATATGAGCACCTTCTTTGATAGGATTGTTCAAAGCTTGCAAAGACTTAGGAAGAGTAGAAAGTGGAAGTGAACATGGAGTGGTAGAACAAGAAGATGAAAGACTTTGATCTTGACAAGGATCTTCGGATAGCATAAGCGCATAATTTTTCTCTTATGTTTCAATAGGCTTAACATTGGAAGGAACACCATTTTTACCAACCTTAATGGAAGTATCATCTTTGGAAAGCGCAAGCGTAGTAAGGTTATTTTGATTGTCAATAAGCTCAACAGTGTAAGTAGTAGCTTGATCTTGCTTAGGCAAAGACTTAAGACATGGTGGAATGCATGAAAAAGGGGGTACAGGATCAAAAGAACCCTGAGGTGGATAAGAGACATCGTGAAAAGGAGTGGATGACATGGAGGGTTCTTGATCTTGATCTTTCTTTATGTTCTTTTCTTCATCATTTTTAGAGTCCTCTTGACATGGAGCCACTTCTAAGGATAAGGAAGCATGTTGGGATTGTATGGATGACTTTGGAAGAGATGGTGGAGGACTAGCTGAAGTAGGGATTATAGCATATGAAGGTTTAGGCTCTTTAGGTTTATCATTATTGAAAGTCTTTGCAGCCAAGTGAAGGTTAGCTTGAGTTTTTTTAAGAGGTAGCCCTGGAGGATAACTATAGGGAACTACATGAAAAGTATCAAGGCTTGTGTTGAATGAAGGTTCTGTGAAAGATTTGAAAAACTCAGAAGCTTTAAGAAATGTATGGGTATTGAAGGAAGTAGGGGATGGAAGGGAACCATTACTAGACAAAGGTTCAACATTAACATGATCTTGCTTGAGAAGATAATCTTTATTTTCAGTAGGAGAGTCCTTAGAGGAGAGATCCTTGTAGTATTGATGTTTCAAGCTAGCATGATGTATTTTATAGTCCTCAGTAGTAGTAGATGGATCATAATCAAGGTATTGTCCACAAAAGCCATCAAAGTCTCTTTCAAAATCAGAATCATATGGATCACCATCACGATCTATCCAATGTGACGGCCCATTTGTAGTAAGCAAGAATGAACGATGAGGAGGACTCTTAGGAACAGAGGTGTCATAGGTATCATTACATTGTCTGTCATCATAGTCATCATAGTCTCCAAAGCTAGATGTGTCACTCTCCATGGAAGAGGTATCATATTGCTCAAATTTTTTTCGGGGGCATGGTGACATGTACAAGTCTTTATCAAATGGAAAAGAGTATAGAGGTTCCTTTTCTTTCTCAAGTTTGTCAAGCTGGACTTGCATAGCTTGTAGCTGCTTCATCATAGCGGTGATCAGTATTTCTTCCTCATGTGTACTGATTCTTTGAGACATGTGTACTAATTTTCAATAGCTACTGATTTGTTCTTGACACAATGATATTTTTGACAGATTTTGGAACTAGGCTGGAAACATTGCATATCTTGCAATTTGACAATTTCTGACAACTCTCTCAAATTTTTCCAAATGACACTCTGCAGACTCGTATGACAGTGGATAGTCTATGAAATGATAGTTGCTAAACTTGTACGACAATTGGGTAGCAATGAAACGACAGTTGAAAATATCATACGACAGTTGCTAATAGGATTTTGACTTTCTTGAATTTGCTGGTTTGAAAACTTGTACGACACTGGGTTCTCAATAATACGACATATGGGTTGTAATGAAATGACACTTGACAAAACTCGTACGACTTTTGACTTCTTGAAATGACTTTTGAGTCTAGAAAGATTTTACATCAATTTTTGCAAAATTTAAGGTCTTCAGTTTTGGATTGTTTGCAAATTGTACTGTCTAGATTTTGAAGGTTATACCAGATTTGATCATTTTTAATAGCCAAGTAGATAAACAAGCATGCAGAATAGCAAGCAAGTGATTCCAAGCATGTCTAAAAATAATGCACAAGGGCAAAAGCAACCTTGCGCATAAACAATCAAGTGACCAAATTGTGCTAATCCCTGAGAGTACTAATTGTGTATGTTCTGAAAAGTTTTACAATAACACACATATACCTGAAAGTGAAAAATTGGCCTCTCTAGGGTTTTTAGTAATGGTTTGACTTTGCAACTTTTATGATTCAAAGGGGTGAAGTCCAATCCCGGTGCACCAGGGTTTTGACATAGTCTGAGAACTTAATCTTCAAGAGCTGCTAGGGAGATCTGACAACCCAACAATGAACCATACCCATGGAGATTTCTTCCACAAGGACATTTATATAGCGGCTATCACTACCATGGTGAAAATGGCTATTACCGCTTGAGGTTCCGTCAACACAGTTTTCCCTATGAAGAGATTGTCCGCTACAGTTAACCCTCTCTAAAGATGACCTACAATAGTATACCACAAGGGGACTTGGCTCCAAATCCAAGGTTTTTGACACCTTTTCACTTTTAACCCAAACAAAGCAAGCAGATTAATCCGACACGCTAAGACAAAGTTTTGCTTCACCAAGGTCTATGATGCCAACTCCACATGATCTATCAACCTCTCCAGGGAGAGAATGTATCAATCAATAAGAGAAGGCACACTAACCAATTTTGATTCACCAAAGCTCATGATGTCAACCCCACGTGATCTATCAACCTCTCTTGGGAGAGAATGTATCGATCAATAAGAGAAGACACACTAACCAAGTTGAATGTGAAACGTACTAAGTATCCTCCCTACCTACAAGGATTCTGTTATCAAGAAAGATTTCGCTAGGAATTCAATCTCTCAAGAATCATGAATAGTGTTCATAGGGCCTAATTACTATGTGAGCACATATATATTCCCGAAAGCAAATCTACCAAAAGTACCCAAAAAGCAGAAAGAGGAATACTTAACGCTTAAAGCAAATATGAGATGAGTCCACAAGGTGGAACACTTAACACTTCACACAAGCTGAAAATGAGTCCCCAACTTAGAAAATAAGTGAGTTCCTAAAAGCACAAAAGGGTTGCCAAGTGGAACACTTAACACTTCTGTCCTGTTGACCCCTCCCCTTTATGGCGCTGAGATTGCAACCACGGGGCGGAAATGAGGGGCCGGTAGATTAGCGAGTCCAATAACCCAAGATAGAAATCAAGATCAATCACAAGTATTCTAAGACTACTTAATGAATCCTTAAGGGGTCACAACCTAGTATCAATTATGCAAGTGTGTAAAACAAAAGCATGAAAAGAATCACCCAAGCTAGACACACAAGAGATTTATTTTAAGTCCCAAATCGAAATGTTATTAGATGAAGGAGAATACCTGGGATCCTTGCAACACGCTTAGTAGATTTTACCTGATTTTTAGCAATTTTTGTTAAGCTTTTCCATGCAAGCAAGTGACAAACTCTCCAACAAGCAAACAAGCAAACAAGCAAACAAGATATGCAAAATATATTCAACTTATGAAAACCCTAGGGTTAGATCTAAAAATCAATTGTTAAGAGAAATAATAATTAGAAATTAATCCAAATGACAACTCATATCATGCATTGAATCATATGAAAAATAAGTGCATACCCATCACAAAATTTTAATTTTTTTGCACTCCATTTGACCTAGTCAACAAGATCTAATTTTTTTGATATGATTTTGGCCACAAAAATAGAAATTCAAAATAGAGACCCCTACTAAAAAATAAAGAGCTTTCCAAAAATGCAAGAATTTTAGAAAAATCTCTTCATTTGTGCCCTAGAGACCCATTTTATCAAAACAGACCATTTTTTGCAAATTGACTATTTGAGCTATTAAATTGCATCCAAATTTAAAACACAAATAATAGACCCTCTGTAGAATTTAAAGAGATTTCTGAAAATGTAAAAATTTCCAAAAAATATTTTGATTTGCACCAAAAATTAATTTTTTATGAAAAATTGAAAAAAAATTATTAAAAATTCAAAAAAATTTAGAAAATTTTGAATGTTTTATCGAAGCTTTCTTGATATGTCACCAACTTGAAAAAAAAATTTCAGACCAAAACTCTAAGCTGTTTCAGAGATAAAATTAAATCTTTGAAACTTTGGGGTTTTAGCTCCCAAAAAATCAAAACCAGCATGCAAAGGTGGGTTCCACCACAGTGGGCGCCAGAAATGGTTGTGTGAAAATTGTACCTGATCTGTAAACACAACACTTCAGTAAAACATTAGAGGTTAGCTATAATCGAAATCGTGCAAAATTGAAAACTATCTAACCAAGCGATTTACTGCCTTCTAGTAGGTGCGAGATTAATGTTCTCAGATTGTTATAGAGATCAGTGACCTAGACGACACCTAAATGAAGGATTTGAATACAAAAGATGGATATGAAATTGAATGCAATTAAGCTATTTTTTTAGTATTTTCTATGCAATAAGAATGATAAAAACTGATATGAATCTATGCTAATATGAAATTGATATGCTATGAATGCTATTGAAAATTGATATGCAATGCTAATCTAACAATGATATGCAATATGAATGCAAAAATAAGATTGATCTCACAAAGATGTCGATTCACAAGAGCTTTGATTCTTCAATTCCAATTCTCCAGCATGATTGTGCAAAAATATGAGATGCTTGGATGCAAATTTGAGAGATCATTGAGAGATGAATTATGAAGAACTGAGCCTTGTTTTTATAGAAATCCAGGGCTTTGGAGGTGCATGGGAAAAAGCCATAAATCACTCAAATAACTCAGGTTGATTTTTGAGTTATTTTTAAATAAAGGATAATTAACTCACAAAAACATGCAAAAGCTAAGTTTTAACTCAAAATAGAGTTTAGCTTTAATTGATAATTGATAGTTGTTTGCTTTTATGATTGTGCATGTTTTATTTATGAATTAATTTAATAATAAAGTGATTTATTTCCAACTTAACTACTTTTAAAAATAAAACAATTGATTTATGGGTTAATCAATTATTTAATCAAACTTTTATTAAAAACTATATTATTAAATAATGACAACTTGCTTTAATTAATTAAATAAGAATTTAATAAATTATTCATATGATATTAGATTTATTGTCAAAATTAAATAATACAATTAATAATAGATAGAATTAAATTTAATTACACAATTAAGTGGCAAATATTAAATCTAATTAATTAAATATGCAAAATATTTAATTAATCAAATTTTAGGATAAATGTGATTTATTGCCAAATAATTATAAAATTAAAGATAATTATGATGATTAGGAATATTACTAGGAATATTCCTCGATGCAGAATTTAAGATAATCAATTATGATTCGATGATGTTTAGATGTGCCTTAGGTTAGGACTTTGATGTCGGTTTCGTTCGAATTGAAGATGTAGGAGATTAATGAACTTATAGCCCATTTTTGGGGTATTACATTTTGCCCCTCTTTGAATTACTGTGCGAAGCGCAGTGGTTCAAAGATAGTTTGTGTTTGATAAAGATATGAAACTGATTCAAAAGATAAACCGATCTCAAGATAGAAACCAATTGAAAGATATTGAGATAGGAGTTGATTGATATTGAATTTGATATGAAGATAATAGGTCATGAATGACCAAAGATAATGTTCACTATAACAGAAAATGAACCTATGATTGGGAAAAAGTGTCCAAAACGCCCGATTCCAAACCTTAGGATTGCAAAGAAGTGAGTGACCGGTTCTAGAGTCGATTGTCTTAGCAGAACTAGCAGGTATCACATCCAAACCCTTCAGTTGCCGAAGAACCAAGGAAAGAACACTATGATCTGATGGTTGCAAAAATTGATATGGATTACAAGATTAAGAGAATACCAGATTGATATGGATCGATGAATCTGATATGCCCCAAGTGATGATAGATTTGCCCCAAGTGATGAGGACTTTTGATGAATCAGTAACTAGACGTGATTGTTGTCTTGATCACTGAGGAAGATATGATTGAATTTGATTTACAGACTGTGAATGATGTGCAATACCATGCCCCCTTCGGGATTAAAATTGAAATCTGACCAGAAAAGTCAGTGTTGATAGTTTAGAAGCATGTTAATTGATTTGAGAAGTGGTTAAACATGTTCAAGAGTGCATTCTACATCATTTAGAGGTCTGGGAGACCAAGTTTGACTAGGTTAAGCCATGAGTTGACCATAGTTGACCAAGTTGAAATTTTGATAGTTTGATGAAAGATAATCAGTTAAGTTGAATACTAGATTTCTGTTATGATTGAATGTTGATTATGCAAGCAATTAATAATATGAATGATCTCAGATTTGAATTTTGATCCTGAAAAAGGATTCTACTTGCTATTTCATTGGAGGAACCTTCATGTGAGATTCAGCTCTTGTTAGATTTGAAGAATTGATATGAAGAATCATTTAAGCATTGAAGTTCGTTTAATCATAGTGAGATCATGCAAAGATGAAAAATGCAAAGAGACATGCAAGATGAAATGCAACCTAAGACCTAGGACCTAGTCACTGATCATGTGTCGATTTGTTATCATCATTGAACTTTTAGGTAACTGGATAAATCAATACAATGCCCACTAGCCATGAAACCATAGACATATGAATATCAATTTGTATGTGCAAGAATCAATACAACACCCACTGGTCAACAACCATGGATATATGAATATTGATTTGTTTTTGGAATGTTGGATTAGATATAAGCACCAAGGCACAAATGCCAAGATGACCTGAATATCATGTCCATTTTGATATAGCAATTTGTACAAGCATCAAAACATAAATGTCATGATGACCTGAGTACACCTTACGTTACAAACACATCAAATAATCAAATGATTCTGATACGAGGCTAGTCGCTTATCACTACATGAACATTGGCTACGAATCTACCTTACCACTAGCTAGGAGTCACCTTCTACGATCAGGGCTTTTATCTTCTTTTTGTGTGCCATGAGCAGACCTTGTACTAATACCTCATATTTAGTAAGGTTGTTAGTACAAAAAAATTGTAGCCTATAGGCAGTATAGTAGGAACTACCCTAGGGGTTGATTAACTCAATTCTGACTCTAGCTCTATGTTTTCATTTGGAGCCATCAAATATTAGTTTCCAAATGGGATGACCCTTGGGAGAGTGATGTTTGGTTTACGACTCTGACTTAGTCTTGGGCAGATGTGACACAAGGGAGGATGAGGATAGGGGCCAGAGGCACACCCTGACCAGATCTACCTTGCAAAGATCACATGTAGAAGCAATAACACACAAGGGAGAGAGAGAATGCAAATCAAATTCTTATATTAATTAAAATTGATTCATACATGACAGGTTGTAAGACCTTCCTGGTTAGGGCCAAATATTACAATTCAAGTACAGAAGGCCTCCAACATGCAAGGATCTAAAACTATCTTCAATCTTCTAACATCTATCTTCTATCAAACTTATCTCCTAAACTACAACCAAAAGATTACAATATATACAAGAGGCTACTAAACAAGTCGGCCTTCAGATCCACCATCAACAAAAGGAATGACCAGATCTAGGTCAACACACTTCCCAATGATATATCCCAACATTAAATCTATGACCATAATTAATTGCACAAGTCAACCTCAATATAAAACTAAAACAAACAACTCGGTAAGAAAGGATAATCGAGCACCAAGAAAAGATAAATGAGTTTCAGGGAATTAATCAACTAATCTCAGGTAACAAAGGAAATCAAGAAACTACCAAGCCAACTCAGTCAAATGAGGAACCAAGCATTAGAGGAAAAAACAAACTTGTTTTTGGTAACATAGGATTGCCAAGGACTCGAGATGCTCCTACATCAGGATGTGATTCAACTTGGGGTTTAGTGGGACTCTCTGGTGGTGATGGGATTTCATTGGTAGGAACTCCTATATCTTCTACTTCCAAATTATCCCTTTCAGAGAGGGGAACCCATTTCATTTTTATTTTTTCCCTTGTCTCTAATCATACCTCCTGACATGGTGGCAAGTAGTCATCATCTAAGGAACTCCATTCCCCTTGTATAGGGTTTTCTTCTATGAAGACCAGAGGTTGTTCATGATGAGAAGGGCCTTGATTGCCTTGTTGAATAGCCTCCCCCTTGGTAGGTCCAAGTACTTGGGATATTTGTCTCATCACTCAGGCCTTAGTATTTTGACAATCATGGCATTTGAACTCTAAATAATTCACTTGGTGTAGATGATAGTACCCTAGTAACATCAATATGTTCGGATCAACATATCATTTGAGATGTTTCATATTTTTTTATCATATTATTGATGAATTCTATGAGGATTTCATAAGGGACTTGGGAATGTATTAGTCCTTGTATAGGGCTATCACTGGAATCTTCTTCTTCCGTGATATGCAATGTTAGGATTCTGTTGAACTGGTATACTCCCAAATCAGCTTGTGAGAACAAGACTTCATTCAGAGAATTGTATTCAGTTATCATTTCATTGAGCTTAGGTTTAGCCTCAATTTTAATCTGGTTATTAAATACTTTCCAAGGAAACCAAAGCTAGGTGAAATCTATGGAAAACTAGCCTCTAAGTGACCTAGTCCATTCCCTACTAAGAAGCATGCCATATTTTTTTGGGATATCTACAATGTGTATGTCTATGCAATCTTGGATCTTGGGGTATGTGGTTAATTATATGTGGGAATCTTTCAGGACCTCAATGACCTTGACTTTTGTCTTGTTGAGTTGTATCATGACCCTATTAGTTGGTTGGGGGTTCATTACCAACTTCTGACATATGGATAAGGGCATGATGTTGCATGAAGCCCTTGAATCGATTAGACAATTGTGTAGATTCTTTCCAAAGATTTTGAGACTAAGTAAAAATGGTGGCACCTCAACCCGGTCTTTAAACATGGTTGGCATTACCTCAGTGACATTGACATTTGATGAATTCCTCTTATTACTACTTGATAGAATTGATTTAGAAAGGTCCAAAGATTTTTAAAGTGCTTCTCTTTGTGAGGAGAAACTTTGTAGCATGTCATAAATTGACATATTTTCCTTAACTTGCTTCAATTCCTCTAATGCACTATACCTTTCGGTGGACCAAACCAGATTATTTAGTGTGGTGGGTGGATGTTCCACACTCGGGCCTCTAGGAGGTGATGGGTTTTTGTTAGACCATGGGTCTAGACAAGTGGGCTATATTCCAGGGGGAATACCATCAGTTAAGGGCTCCCTCCTACTGTTCAAATTATAATTCCTTCAGTTGTCATTTTGAAAAGTATGGACTTCTGAATATTTAGGCTAACTTTGTTGATTAAATGGGAAAATGAACTCCTCTTCAATCATGTTATCAGTAGGACCTTACTCAGTAATTGGTTCATAGGAGTCAAAGACCATGGCATTGAAATGTGTCTGGGGGTCGTTAAAATTTTGACCTTGCTCATTGTATCATTGGAAAATTTAAGCACTTCCATTTAGGACTAGTTTAGCCATCTGAGTAAGTGGTTTGGGTTCATTTCAAATGCCATAAATGGGTCTTTGAATTGGATCTGGCTTTTTTTGTTGTCTTGCCCTATTTTCCACTTATTTTCTCCCTCTTTCTTGCATCCTGCTCTATGAATTTGAGGTTCTTGACTTCAACGTCAAGGTCGACCTTAACCCTAACCTAGGTTAGGCTCAACTTCGACCCTGACCTAGGTCAAGTTTGACCTTGACCTTGACCCAGGGTTTAAATTTTAGATTCTGAAGGTTTCCAGATGTCGTGTTTTAGAAAGATTTATTTTCCCTCTTCTGGGTCGACTATTTCAGGCTTCGACTTCAGGCTTCAAAATAGTAAACTCTTAAATGATATTTAATTTAGGTCCACTTCTAATGGTATAGTCTTAATGGGAATTTATTTCTCTTATGTCGGCCTCTCTAGAAGTTTGTGCCCTAGACTAGTATATAAGGAAGCCTTCTCCTCTCATTTCAATCCTCAATCAAGAAGCAAGAAAGAAGAAGAAAGAAACAATTCAAGCATTCATCTATCTTCAAGCATCCAATCATTCAAGATTCAATTTATCAAGGAGATCCATTAGTAGCCATTGAAGGATTCAAGCTCTATGGAGCCCTCTTGTTGAAGATTTCTCCATCCATATCCATTCAAGATTCTTCCTATTCCAAGATCCATTCAAGATATTTTTTAAGATCTAAAGGAAATTGATTTGAGCCATCCTACAATTTTGCATCCATTCGGAGCATCCATACTTGTGGATTCAAGGATTCAAATCCTCCACAAGGGTTTCAACATAAGCAAGGTGAATTATTCCATTTAATTTGTTTATTATTGTAATTTCAATTATATTTCAAGGTTGATTCCAAAACCATGGTTTGACCAAGGAAAAACCCTCATCCAAACAACAAAGCCATTTTTAATGCAAGAACAAGTGCGGAATAGAGAATTACAGAGCAGATTCAGACACCCTTTTCGGAAAACTTTTAGGATCCGTGAACAAAATTCCCGTCGGAGCAGCGCAAGTCAAGGTTGACATAAAGGGGTCAAGTTTGACCTTCATTTGGGTCAAGGTCGACATAAAGGGGTCAAGTTCAACCTTCATTTGGGTCAAGGTTGACCTGGTTCAGAAAAGAAAAATATTTCTAGGTTTTCTATCTTTTTGTTTCCATTCCAAATCTAGTTGCAGAATTTCCAAAAATTCAGTACAGACACCAGAAAATAGCAATTTCTACATCTGTAATACTTTGAGGTCAATATTTATCTTCAATTCATTTCAACTAATATTTCAATACTCTCTTCCATATCAGAATATAAGGTTTTCCTCTTTCTTCATATTCTTCATCAATTGATTCATTTATGCATTGACCATTTTCTTGTGGTTAATCAATTTGGATCTTTCCTTTGGGAATTTGGTGTTAAGAAGATCTTACCTTCCCCAATCCTATCTATGTTCTTTTACATTTTCAACACTCACATACATCATTCATATCATATACATCAATTTTATTATTACATTTTGGTGAACCCGTGATAGACAACTCTTTCTTTTATGGCGTTAGATCTTGCATGTATATTAGATTAGCCTTATTTTATGTGCTTGCATTTACATTTCAAAAATAAAACAAAAAAATCATATAAAGCAAAAATACAAAAACATTTATTTGTTGATGTCTTGTGTTTTCCTAATTTAGTTCATTTACATTTCATTGGTATATGATCTTTATTACCTCTAGTCCTACTTATAATATCCCGGTTAGAAGAAGTCCCAGACTTATGGGTTCCTTTGATCCTGAGTCTTCCTCTCCTTTCCTTACGATTCCAGATGACAATTTGATTACTCATGATTCTAATCCTACTATGGAGCATAACTCTTCTCACTTATCTCATGATGAGGATGATGCTTTAAGAGTTCCTCCTGAACAAGTCCAAAAAAATTCAACTGAACTTGATAAAATGAGAAATTGGCTTATTCAAGAAAACCATAATCAAGATTATATTCATGCTAAAGAGGCTCTTAAGAAAGTTCTTTGGGATATTGATCAAGGTGTTAATCTCTTGTGTGGTATCACTCATATTGGGCATTTAAATGTCAAACCTTTAGCTCAAGAGGCTCACGAACTAGGATTCACTCCTCATATCACTAGTGTGGAACCTTCTTCCATTCTTTTACCTAGCATTCCTACTTATACTCCTCCTTTAGTGACTACATCTATTCCATCTCTTCCTATGAGTGTTCTACTAATATCTCTACCTACCTCAAAACCTTCTTATTAGTGTTCCTTTTACCTATTCCAACCCTCTTCCAACTGTGGTTCCAAGTGTTCCACCGGTTGTGTCTTCCATTCCTATTGTTTCCTACACTTTCCCCTATGTTTCTAATGTTTCTATGCCTCCTATTTCTTCTAATGATTCCACAATCATTAGTATGGCTCAAACCATGTCCTCTTTACAAAAACAACTTGCATCTTTAACTCAATCCAAGTTTAGTATTCCTACATGTGACATGGGCAGTCCTTTATCCCTAGATATTATTCATGCTCATGTTCCTCAGCAAGCCGATATGCCTCATCTTGAAAATTATAATGGTAAGGGAGACCTTGTCACTCATGTTAAAATATTTCAAATCCTTTGTAGTGACTATTCTCATGACCATAGGATTTTAGCCAAGTTGTTTGCTAGAACTTTTCATGATAAGGCCTTGCAATGGTATTGTTCCTTGCCTCCTTATTCTATTGATTCTTTTCCAAAACTTTCTAATGCCTTTATCCAACAGTTCCAAAATAACATTGGTCTGCAACTGTCCTTAATTGATTTGATGCATTGTAAACAAAATACTAAAGAAAAATTGACTGAATTTATTGGTAGATTTAAGCATTTGTATGCTCAAATTTCTTATCTTGTTCCCAATATTGATATTTAGTGAATGTTGATTTGAAATTTACAAAAGGATATTAGAGATAATATTTTGCTTACTAAATTTATCTCTTTTCAACAATTTTGTGCAACGCTTCATCATTATCAATTACAAGTGAGTCAATTTGAGAGCAACACTCCAATGGCTCCTATTCCAGTTGATAAGAGTGATGTTGCTCCTAATCCCAACAAGTTTTAGAAACCTAACAACTATGTCAAGATAAATAAGAAAGAAAATGCAATTGTTGATCAAGTTGTTGTTGCATCCAACAATATCACTTCTGCATCCACTACTTTTCATCTGAATCATATGTTTACTCCTCTTTTTGAATCTTTACATTCTATTATGAGTAAATTGTTGAATTCTAATATGATTACTTTACCTCCAATTCAACCTCTTTTACCTACTACGATGGCATCCAAATCCTTTGATTCCAAAGCCTTTTGTCAATACCATCTTCATAATGGCCATGATACTGAGAAGTGTTATTATTTAAAACATAGGGTTCAAGACTTAATTGATTCTAATTCTTTATCTGTTGATAATTTTGATGGTAGTGGTAACAAATCTGTCTCTCCTTGTAATCAAAACCTTAAAATCTATATGAATCCTTTACCTACACATGATACTAATACCATTGTTCAGCCATCTTCTGTGGATATTGTTTATGATTCAAAGATGGATGATCTCAATCATATTGTTAACCATGTGGAGCAAGTTTTTTTGTCTCAACCTGTATCTCCACCCCAACCTCAATCTCAACCTCAACATCAAACTCCACATCAACCTAAGCCTAAATCAAAACCTCAACCTAAACCTCGAAAACAACCTAAGAAAAAAAGACCTAGAGAAATTTTGATCACCTTTGATGATTCTAAGACTATTAAAGCTCCTGATGGTCCCCTCTACATTTATGCTAGGATTTCTAAGATACCTACGTGTGGTTGTGTTGTTGATACTACATCCTTAGTCAATGTTATTACTGAAGAAAACCTTTTTATGAAGAACTTACAACATGATTATTATGATACATCTAATGTGTGGATCCAAACTTGTAATGGTTTTCTCTATCCATCATTTGGTTCTATTAACTTGCTTGTTGAACTTTGTGGTAAATTTGTGGACACTACCTTCATTGTCATTCCTACTTCTAATCAGTTTCAAGCTAAGTTTGGTTTTCCTTGGTTGAATTCCATCTATTTTGTTTCTTCTCTTATCCATAAGTGTATTAAATTCATTCATGATGAAGAGGTGAAGATGACTAATCATAGTTTATATCAACCTTCTAGGCCTAGGGATTGTTCTACCCTTGACTTCTTTTGGCTTTCATTACCTAATTCATGTCCTTCTCGACCTGATAAATTTTTTTTCTCATATCAAGCCTATAAACATCACAAGATTGTTGAGTTAAGCATGGCTTAGATGGATATTAACCTTGGTCTTTTTCCTACACCTTCCATACCTCCTTTATCCATAGCTTCTAGTTCTATTAATCAAGCTTCTAGTGTTTCTTTTGAGTCTATTGAGAATCCTACTAGTCCTCATATAGAACCTATGAAGGAACCGGTGGTTGTTCCTCCTAGGTCTCAACATATTTCAAACAAGACAAAACATAATCAATCTGCCAATGAAATTCGTAAGAAGTGTCAGGCTCAAGCTAAGGCCCATGCCTCTGCTCTTCAAAGTTCTTTACCTTCTTTTGACCAGCCTATGCCTAATGCATTAGAAGAAGTTAATTTTAATAATGATCTTAAGATGAATGATTATGATGATTCTATTCATATCTTAGATTCTATTTTGATTAATCTTGATGAAGATGATACTCTTGATGATCCTAATGATGCTAATGATGAATATGAGACTATTTACATTGATACTAATTTGCATCATATGCTTTTAGCACAATTTATAATTACACCTAGTATCAAACATCATAATTCTCAAGAGGATCCTTGTTTGGAACTGGCTATTATTCCTTCTGTGTTAGATATAGTCCCTCTTGTGAGTTTCCCACCTTCCCTAAATAATATAGAATGAGATGGGGAGAGTAGGCAATGCGCTTGATTGTCTTGTCCTTCATGGTAGCTTTTTGTGTGTTTTCATGTTGTATTCTGCTTCTCCTGTAATGTGTTTGCTAAATGTTTGTTAGATTATTCTATATGATCCTTGTTACTTTGTTGGTGCAAGGTGATAAAGGAATCAAACCTATTTTGATATTCCTAGATATGTATCTCTATTCTTCTATATGTTATTTTCATGGTTATGTTCTACTTGTGCTATTGTTCGTAAATGTTTTCCTTGTGTAGTTCACTTGGATTTGTGACTTGGTGGCACTGACTCTTTTTGGTCTCCATGTTGTAGTCTGAAAAGACTCTTCTTCGTAACTCTTGCATTTTCTTTCCTCCATTGTGATTGTACTTCTAATTTCTTTGGGGAATGATGTCAATTCATTTGCAATAATATCATATATATATATATATATATATATATATATATATATATATATATATATATATATATATATATATATATATATATATATATATATATGATCATACTAGCCCCATGGCAGATCCCTTCTATGTTCTCTATATGTTTATGTTGTATTTCCCTTGATTTGTCTTTTCTTGGGGGCATCTAATAGTGGAAATTTAATCAATGGAGTTTTTTATGTTTCTGTTCAAGCCATTGCTCCTGTTAAAGTGTTATGAATGACTTTAATCTGGGGGCATATGCTCTACTCACTTTTTACACACATGCACTTTCAATATATATTTTTCAAAACTTTACTTCCTTTATGGATTAGTGACTAATCCTTAAAGCATGTCTTTTTACCTTATAGGATCTCTTGATCCATCTAGTTTCAATTTTCAAGGTTTTGATCCATTAAGGTTGAAGGTGTCCTTAAGATAGGATCTCTCTTGTTTTGGATTTGCTCATTTGGAATAGAATATTCCTAAGGGTGAATCCTTGATGGGTTGACTAGTGAGTAGCCACATTCACTAGGTGGTTCAACTTCATCTTTCCAATTGAGATATTTTCTTGTGTGGTTCACAATGGGACATAAGTTCTCATTGGGCAAGGTAATCACAACCTATTCTCTCTTTTTTATTTAAATATGTCTCTCTTATTGTAATATTGGGGTTGATAAAGACTAGAGTCCCTGGGGGCTTGAGGATTTATTTTTCCCTTTGATTTCAATAAGATTGTCTTTTTCTTTGTGATCTCCTTTACCAAGAGTTTACATCGAGTTCATACTCTTGCTAAACTAGGGGCTAAATGTATCATCAAAAAATGGAAGCACTTCCATTTAGGACTGGTTTAGCACTTCGAGTAAGTGATTTGGGGTCATGTCAAATGCCTTGAATGGGTCTTTGACTTGGATCTGGCTTTTTCCCTTGTCCTACCCTAGTTTCCACTTCTTTTTTGCATGTTTATGGCATCTTTCTCTGTAAATTTTAGGTTCTTGACTTTAGGTTCAAGGTTGACCTTCTAGGTCAAGGTCAACCTTGACCCTAACCTAGGGTTTAAATTTTAGATTCTGAAGGTTTCTGAATGTCAGGTTTTGGAAATATTTATTTTTCTACTTCTGGGTTAGCTGTTCCGGGCTTCGAAATGGTAAACTCTTAAATGATATTTAATTTAGGTCCAATTCTAAGGTTATAGGCTTAATGGAAATTTATTTCTCCTATGTAGGAATCTCTAGAAGTTTATTCCCTAGACTAGTATATAAGGAAGCCTTCTCCTCTCATTTCAATCCTCAATCAAGTAAGCAATAAGAAATCAACCACAAGTGAAATCAAGCAATCAAGAATCAAGCAAAAAGGAGAAAGAAAGAATTCAATAATTCATCTATCTTCAAGCATCCAAGCATTCAAGATTCAATTCATCAAGGAGATCCATTAGTAGCCATTGAAGGATTCAAACTCTATGGAGCCCTCTTGTTGAAGATTTATCCATCCATATCCATTCAAGCTTCTTCCTATTCCAAGATCCATTCAATATTGTTGTTGAAGACCTAAATGTAATTGATTTGAGACATCCTACAATTCTACATCCATTTGGAGCATCCATACTTTTAGATTCAAGGATTCAAATCCTCCACAAGGGTTTCAACATAACCAAGGTGAATTGTTTCATTTACTTTGTTTATTATTTTAATTTCAATTATATTTCAAGGTTAATTCCAAAACTAGGGTTTGACCAAGGAAAACCTCTCATCGAAACAAAAAAACCATTTTTCTTGCAAGAACAAGTGCGGAACAACGAATTACAGAGCAGATTTAGAAACCCTTTTGGGAAAACTTTCAGGATCCGTGAATAGAATTTCTATCGAAGCAGCGTAGGTCAAGGTCGACATAAAGGGGTCAAGGTTTACCTTCATTTGGGTCAAGGTTGACCTGGTTCGAAATAGAAAAATATTTCTAGGTTTTCTCTATCTCTATGTTTCCGTTCTATATTCGGTTACAAAATTTCCAGAAACTCAGTACAGACACCAGAAAACAACAATTTCTAGATCTGCAATACTTTGAGGTCATCATTTTTCTTCAATTAATTTCAACTAATATTTCAATACTCTCTTCCATAACATAATATAAGGTTTTCCTCTTTCTTTAAATTCTTCATCGATTGATTCATTTATGCATTGACCATTTTCTTATGGTTAATCAATTTGGATCTCTCCTTTGGGAATTTGGGGTTAAGAAGAAGATCTTACCTTCCCTAGTCCTATCTATGTTCTTTTACATTTTCAACACTCACATACATCATTCATATCATATACACCATTTTTACTATTACACTCATTATCAAATTCCCTCATGTATTCACTGTTTGATTGATGTGCATTCGTAGCTTCTAGGAAGTTAACATCAGATTAGCTAAAGGTGTTGGTGTTTTTTAATATGATTTAGAACAACAAAGAGGGGTGGGTGAATTAGTTGTTCTTAGGTCCTAATGTATAAAAAAATCTTATAAACTTTATCCTTAAATCATATCCAAAACCAAAACAAACTCGCTCATCACTGATTCAATAATAGAAACATCTAACAATGCAGTCCACTACCCAACTGTAACTTAACTTGCAAAACATAGTAATGTTCAAACCAAAAAATTCACACAAGTATTAACACCAGGATTTATAGTGGAAACCCAATTTGGAAAAAACCACTTTGTAACATGCTACTATTATTTTCACTCTTCTAAAGTGAGCTCGGTAAAAAGCCAACCCTGTCAAAGGTTACAATACACTGCCAAATGTGACCTGGTTAAAGGATTTCAATCACCCTATTAAAAGTGAGCCTAGTCATAGGACTTACATACACTCCATTAGAGTGCAACCTTGTTCAAAGGATTTAACATATGACTGTTAGGTCAACCTCTATTAAAAGGATTTTGACTGTTACAATGGTTAGAAAGTAGTAGCAGTATTATCTAAAAAATATACAACTCACTTTGCAAATATCAGATCTGATTCCGTACACTAATGCTGGTTTACTAACTTTGAAACTTTTCCATTTCCATCTTTGAACTACTCAGAACTTTTCTTCAAGCAATCACCACAATTCTCCTTCAAGCTTTTCTGCTTATCCACTCAATAAAAGTTTCCACTTCTAGCATTCTCTTTTCTCCATGTACATTCATATCAAAATGCTCAGGTTCCCTTATATTTTCCTCAATTAGGTTAACTCATCTTTTTCTGCTCAATCTCATTTGTAGACCTTAGGGTTAGGAGAGATTCATTGAATCTACCTGCTTCATGTTCTTCGGCTCCTTTTCTAGAATCATCTCAAGTCTCTTAAAGATTTACAATAAAACATTTTACAATGCATTTAATACTTCCAAACAATCAATAAATAAAGTCAACATGTTTTACATAATCCAAGAATTCAATAATGTTGGCTCCAAAATTAAATTCTCTTCAAATATAAAATTTTTGATGCTCGGTTAATATTGTGATTGTTCACTCAGTCTTCATGTAGAAAGTTCGGTCATTACTAAAACTGTTTCCTCAGCTTACACTATCTTCCTCGACAATTAACTGATGCTCGATCGACACTATAATTTTGCTCGGCATATACAAACTCGGTCGACACTAACATCACTTGGCTTAAACATGATTTTACCATTCTTTTCTCGGTTAAGCCTACCAGTTTAGTCTTCAGTCTTACTAAGATAAACAATACATTATCTCATCATAGTGCAACATAGTCAAGTACACTTTATAGTATCAAGATAACTCAACCTTTCCTTAGGTTCTATTGTTACCAACTGTGCTTAGCCCCTTAGCAACACTCAAAAAGATATAGTACTTTCCTAAGTAGCAAAAATCTTACCAATTAAGGTTTGACATCAATGACAATACAACAATTGTTTCAATTGCAGTTTCCAATAGTGTTATCACCAGGTATACTACCATTGTTAGCATGTGATCCATGACCTATTATTTTGTTTCTACCCAAATTATTTATCTTGTCTAATATTCCCATAGTTTCCATTGTTATTGTTGTAATTACAATAATTATAGTTCTGGTTTTGGGGATAAGTGTTTTAGGTAGCAATGACTTGTTGGAAATTCCCTTGGTTTTGAGATGCATTCAACTTTGTCCTAGTGATTTCTCTTGTCAAATGAGATAATTTTTTCTTCATAGCATCCAATTCATTCACCAAGGTATTATCTATTTCATTTGGCACAACAACCTTTTTCTCACAAAGAGTTTCCTTATGTGTATCGTATCCCAGATATGTGATGGCGAGTGGTGGGGAAAAGGTATATGAAGTTGGGACTAGGTTGAGCTTTGGAGTGTGATGCATCTGGGGTTGTTTATGTGCTGCAAATGGACCAATCATGTCCACATTTCCTAATGCGGGTGAAACACCATAGTTTCCACCAACTTGTGGATCCATCTGCTATGTGAAATTGATGGCTTCATTGTACACCTTTTCTAAAGTATCTACATCAGCTGGGGGTATCCTTTTCAAGAATATGGATATCAAAGGATCCAAGGCTTGTAAGTATACTTGTATGGAAGCCCTGATAGGTATGGTGTAAGGAGCCTCTATTATTTGATACATCTTGTGGAAATGGTTATTAAACATTACAATTCGGTCATTATGGTCTTTCCTCACCGAGATGAATTGATGGTGGAGATTGGTAGGATCTACGTATAGCTTGAACTAATTAAGGAATTTAGTTTCAAATTCATCCCAACATGGAATGGATCCCTGTGGAAAGTTCAAGTACCAATTGTATGCAAATTGTCTCAATGTGTAGGGGAAGAGACAACACACGACATCCTAATGTACAATCTCTTTGTGATTGCATAATTCTTTGAAAGCACGAATGTGTTCTTCTATTGTCCTTGATTCACCATAGATGAAGTGTGGGAAGAATTTTTCAAGATTTTTGAGCAGCTCACGGAGTTGGCCTTGTAGGTCCAATGGGGAATTTTGTGCATTTGAAAAAAAAGCCATTAGAGGTGGTAACAAAGCAGTAGAAAGTAGAGAACACTATGTGGAAATGGAGGAAGAATATGTGGATCTAGTTGATGAGAAACATCTTCATTTTGCTTTGCTTTACTGCTGCGAGGTCTATGAACCTCTTTGAGTTCTAGGAATTACCCTTTGTTTAGTGATTATCTGAGGACTCGTTCCAACCTTTTGGGAGAGAATGATCCAATATTATAGGGTTTCCATCTCGAGGGCCCTCCTTCTAGAGCCACTTCTATTGAGCATCATTTTTACATGAGATAACAGCTAGGAATTTACATGAAAAAATTCCCCTCTTGGAAGAATGATGTAAATCAATCTAAAGGTTCCTTCTGGGTTGGGTCTCAACCACTTATATAGCTCATTTCAAGATAAATGTGAATCTATTCACGAGGAGGCCTTTGATGGTTTAATCTTTGAGGGACTATAAAAAAATCTTTAAAAAAACAAACACTCTTTCTTTCTTCTTGTATTTTTTGGATCTTTAAAGTGAAAGCAATGTAAATATGATTTAATCTAGTGTAACCGATTTTGTAAACAAAGAGAAAAGTAATGAGAATAAGGTAACAAGAATATGAAATAAAGTTGTAGAAATTAAACTAATGGACATAAACCAATGTTACATTAGTTTACGAATTAAAGTACCAAGAATATGGAGAAAACACATGAAATAGAGATCTGAATGAATCACAATCATGGTTTGGTAGATGTAATCATTAATGGACATAAATACATATGTAAGATATGTCAAAACTCATCAAATCACAAAGCCAACATGAATGTGTGCACACGTGAGACAAATTTCTCTTGAAGCACCATAGAACAATCTTCCCAATAATTCATCACAACAAAGAAATGCAGAAATGATAAACACCAAACTAATGTAATCACAGATCAAAATCTCCATGCAATCAATTAGCTCTTTGAAATAATGGAACGAGAAAACACACATTCCTAAATTTTCCAAAGATAGCAGAAAATATCACACCATGATTGAAGCACCAATTGTAAGTATTGTATTGAAAAGTAATCATCCTTAATTGCATTGTTTCTTACAATTTATAAAGCTTTTCTCTTTAGGGAAATAAATTTTGCAGTTAGGGTTTTGGTTGCCTATGAAACTTGAAAATAAATCTAAACTAAAGTTTACATGAAAGAAAACTATCCCTAACACAAGTCTAAGCTATTGAGCACAACATTAAACCTCATGCATTATAATTTTGGAACAAAAGATGCATTAAAAAACTCAAAATCAATTCTAGAACTTCTCGATTTCCATACATTCTCTTCTCTGAAAACTTGGAGTTCTTCCCTTTATTCCTTGTTGTAGCTCTCCTTCATAGACCAAATTGAAATATGTCCTAAAATCATATAGAAACGACCCCATAGAAGTGATCAATCTGATTGAAAATCAATTGCAGAAGACTAGAAGTTGTTGGCGATGATGACCCAGAAATTTTGAAACCCGACCCTTGCTCCAAAAAAATAAAGTTGAAAAAATAGATAAGTGTTCGAACAAAAATTTTACAAAATTTTGGACTTTCAGAGGCCAAAAAACTATAAAGGTCGAAAGGCTAAAAATCTCAAAGCTCAAAATTGACTAAGTCCAAAAAGTTTTCTCTCCATGCAAAAATTGGCTAGCTAAGTGTCAAAACTGGACACTTAGGGACTTGGAAGGATTTTTGGATGCGCCTTGCGGAAACTTTCCATGATCTCCTGTATATCTTCAAAGTATGCCATTTTGATGCCTTTTATGCATTCTTGTTGTTTCTCTTGAAAGGTGACCAATTCATTGGTGAAGCCTCTTATTTCCTCTTCCCGAGCCAACATTTTTTGCATCTCCTCCTTCTGATAAAAAATCTAGTGGAGGTCCTCCTTTTTTTTAACTCCATTAAAGATATCTAAGTATTGATTCACAATATCTTTAATTGGATAATTGGATGATAAAAAACTTGTGCATTTCCTCAACCCAAAGCATTCCTTTATCTATCTTACTCAGGGACTTCTGGTAGACCTTCAAAGCTTTAGTAATATCTCTAATCCATTCTTCAAAGTTCTCAAGCTCTAACCCCTCATATATTTTTACCAGAACTTGGAAAAGCTACTTGCTTATTATTATGAGATGGTCGAGGGGCTTCTACCACTTAAGAATTTTATCCTCAAGACCATCTTCTTCACATGTTAAATCCACTAATTTGGTGATCTCCTTAAGAATACCCCTAAAGGGTCTCAAAATTGTCCTAAGGGAAGTTCTAGAAAACTCCTCAAAATATGCCTTCCAGTCAGAACATGCATGAATGAAAGAATGTGGAAAATCTACCGGTAACTTAGAATCACCCCTCTTCTCCAAAATAGCCAGTAACAAGGCCTCAAGGTTACTTGGGTCAATGGGACCTACCATTTTAAAAATGAAACTTTTCATAGCATTGTTTTGCTCCATCAAGACTTTTATTTTTTCTTCATCTTTATCCATGAAGCCTAAGGCATGCTTCAATCCTAGCGTAGCCAATGTCTTACTTCCTTCCCTTGTCATCTCACCTAGGTCTACCTCTTCAAAAACATAATCCTCCAGAGTAATCTCAGCCATACTAGCATCCAATGTAGGTACGGCTACCTACGTCTTCCATCTTCCCCTTTGATCTTGTGTTACATAGGATAGGGTCCTTTCTAGGGCACTAGATTTTCCTTGGTAGAATGCTTGTCCTAGCACTACCATATCTATGTCCTCTTCATCTGTGTAGACCCACACCCTTGGTTGTATTTCCTTGGTAAACTAGGTGGGTTTTTAGAAGGCATTTATGGGCTCATATGGTGTGTCTAAGCTGGAAGTAACAACTTCACATTCTAGCTTAGGCTCCTCTTTTGTTTCCTCGTGCCTTACCTCTTCCTCTCCTGATACTACATGTTCCTCTTCTATAGTCTTCTCTTCTAATCCAACTTATTTTTCTACTTAAATCTCCTTTCCAGGCCCTTGAGCTCCCTATTGAGCTATCTTTGTGTGAGAAGAGGGAGGAGTAGGCATTGGCATAGTAGGGTTATGTGTTGGTAGTGTGGGAACAAGAAGACAAGTAGGGACTACTGGGGGAGTAGGTTAAGGCACATGTATATGAGTAGGAGGTGGATTAGGCATGGGGCTATGAATGGGAGGGGGTTTTGATGGAGGATAACTAACTGGAACTTGTGGTGGAAGCGACGTGGTTGAAGGTGGATTGGTTGGAATCTGAGGTGGAAGTGAAGTGGTAGGCAATGGAACTAGAGCTTGGGGTGTAGGTACCAGAGCTTGTTGAGTTGGAGGGATTGGAGATCCAATGGCATATTCTAAAGTAACCCCAATGGAGGATTCTTTCTCAGATTCAGTGGACTCTCCCTAAACTGTGTTTACCACTTCCTCATCCAATTCCTAAGATTCCTATTGAACCTCTTCCCCTACATTATCTAGAGGATTTATAGCTATGAATTGTGTTGGGAGGGATGTGAATGAGAATGAGAATTGTTGCTCTATGGAAGATCCCTCTACTAGGATTTTTTGTTCATATTCCTTGAAACCATGAAGACCCTCGAAGTCTAATATGTCAAATTCATCATCTCCTAGAGCATTCATTAGATTAACTCACTCTTCTTGGTCTCCTTCTTCCACATCTATCGATACATTCTCTTCCTACAACTTCCTTCTCTTCAACAACCCTGCAAACTATTTCCTCTAGTTGAGTGGCACCTCATCCTCATCATCTTCTTCACCTTCCTCATCCTCTTCTAGGAAAATCTCCATTGGAGAATGTGTTGAGGATCTTTTCCTCTTGTACACATGTCCTTTGATAACCCCACCAGGCCTAGGTCTGGTTACTTTCATCTTTGGGTGCACTTGGTGGTTCTAGGCCACTTGAGGATGGAGCATCAGGTGGAGCTATGTTTCTATTCATCTTGGTCTTTGGAGGCTTGGACTGAGGATTTGACGCATATGCAATTGGGTGCTCATGTCGGTACACTATTTCTAGCCTTAGCGGCAAAACTTCTTTAAATTGTGGCATCAAAACTTTTTCCCCTTTCTTATTCTTCTATTTTGAAGGTTGGGCTGGTTTTCTTTCATAGGAACTAGGTCCATTTGGAATGGATGATAAATCCATACCTTTTTCAACTTGATGAAATGGTGGCCTTTGAAATTAATGTCATCATTTTGATCTATATCACCCTTTTCCTTGAGTATAGCCCTTGTATAAATCTTGTCTTGATTATAGATGGGATCGATGATGTCCTCTAAATCAGCACCCTTCACCTTCTGTGGTACACGCATGAGTAGATAACTCTGTCCCAGTTCTAGGCTCATCTAGCAGTAGTCACAGATTTTGATCTCATAGTCATTTGTACAATTTATCCAATGGTCCTCAATATGTGGTTCATGCATGTAGTGTCTTCCCATTATATGACTGTAGTTGCCAATGGGGTCAAACCTAGTCCTTATCAAGTTGAAATTTTTTAGAGGGCACTCATCCCACTCAAAAGACATAAACTTGCATATCCTCATATCCTATAGAAAATGGGGTCCTGTCGAGATAGGGATGTCCCAAAAATGATTCTTCATGTACCTGATGTGTTCATGGGCATCTGATAATTCCATGGCCATCTCCAATAAAATGATCCTATCTAAAGGATATTTTTGTAGTTTTTTGGGAGTGAGAGTACTCCCTGCCACCCTGATGTATGTGAAGGTCTTGAACTAAATATAGAATTCCCCTAGGGCCTTCACTTTTGTTGCAGCCTCCTCTAAAAACCTTTTAGCATAATTTCCTTCTATTTAGTGGATGATTAGAAATACGAAGGCAATCATTCACTATCTGAAATTCTAAGTTGCCTTCCATGAGATGCTCCTTCTTGATGAGTTGGGGATAGACTATAAATGGCCAATCATTTATTTGATTCATGTCACCAACCTTTAATGACCCTAGATACACTGCCCTTGTAGCTAGTAGGTATAAGATGTATGAAGTTATGTAGAAATGGGGGTCATTCTTGACCGAGATGAACTATTGGTTGAGGTTGTCACTGAGGATTGTTTCCTAGTCAAACCTTGACTTCCTCCCCTTTATCATTTCAATGACAAGGATCATCCATGGCTCTAGTTGAATTGATTTCTACAGCCCATACACCTTGATGATCAAGGTGATTGTTGCTTGGATGTCCTCTTTCATGTACCCTCTCCTCATATCTATCTTGTCCAACTTGTTCTTTGGTAGAGGTTATATGAGGTACTCATTATTTACAATTTCATGTGACAAGGGGATATCTTTATTGTAGAAGTTCACTACCTTATGCAGGGTGAAGCCATAGAACCTGTCTATCCCCTTTGGCAAGTGGAAGACATCTTTAATTTTTTTTGGCCTGACATCTAGTACTACCTCATCCATGTTATTGTTTACTAGTCTTTCATCTAGTACATAGTGATTTGTCAGAGTGACAATCAAGTCTGAAGAAAGGATAGACACTAGATGTGTCGCTGCATTCACTAGTGAGATGTAGACTAATGAAGTGTAGTCTTCTGATCTCCCTGCAAGCTGGGCACACTTCACCAAGTAGTCATTCCAATTGACATTCCCATTGTCAGTGTCAGTAATTTTAGTATGTAATTTTCCCACCTTGGAGGGTGTGTGGTACCTCTTGAATTGGTATTTCATTGTAGGAGAGTTCACCTTTTTTGACATTCTGCAAAAAAGACATGAATCAACAACAGATACTGGATATAAAGAAAAGTACTAATGAGGAAGAAAAGCATGAAGAAGCCAAAATCCAAAAAACACAAACCTAAAAGGCTTCAAAAGGTAGTTTCGACATTTTGGCCTTTTGGACTCCAAAAGAATATGACACATCTAAAACACCAAAACAAAGAAAGGGGGCATGATGTAGTTAAGGCTTTGACCTTTTGGAGAGCAAAGAACCGTGGAGTTTTTAGAGTCTAAAATGATTTAAATGGTGAAGTTCAAGGAAACTTGTTCCTAGTTATCCATCAACTTTTGGCACTTCGAAGTGCAAAAGATTTCAGATGCCGAAACTCTAAAAGTGTGAAATAATTGGACTTGGTGAAAATTTTGAGGGAAGGTTAGTTTTTCAGCACTTCGAAGTGTGAAAGTGCAAAAAATTTAGGGCGGACAACATTGAAGAAGGAAAACAAGGGTTCAAGCTCAAAAATGAGCTTGAATCAAGTTTGACCATGAGCTCGATGCTAAGGGGTCCAAGGGGAAAACCCTTCAACCCCAAAGTGACACAAAGAAAGACACAAAACCCTAACCCTATTGAAAACCCTAGAAAACCTAAAAAACTACTAGACAACTGCAAGAAAATGAAAAGATAGAAGAAGATAAGGAACCCTACCTCAACAAAGCACTGGATATCTGAAAGAAACCAAATAAATAGGGTGATCAAATAGTAGTAAGCTAATCATACACAAACATGCACACAAAAGATCTGAAAACTAAAAAGCATGAAAAATGCACAAGTGACCAAAAGAGGCTTGCGCTTGACTAATATAGGCCTTTGGAGGGTGACGTCAGCCACCTTGGGGTTGTTGGCCTTTTAGACTTTTAGAGGTTTTAGAACTCCAAAAGGTTGAAACACTGAAAGGCCAATTTCCATTTAGGGAAATCTTACTTTTAGTGAGTTAGACCTTCAAAAGTCTGACAAGTCCAAAATTATGAAAGAAGGGATAAAGCTTGGTAGGCACAAGGTACTTCAGGCTTTCAGACCTTTCACACCTAAGGAAGGCCAAAAGTATGAAAGAATGAAACTTGACTAAAAACTTAAAAGGACAGTCCCTCCCAATGGACTAAGTAACTGACAGAGTTTGAAAACAAGCCAAAAGAAGGGGGGGCCCTTGGCCACATGGCCTAAAAAAAGGGGAGCATGGTTGTGGGACCACAACATAAAGTATGTATTTATTTTAGAGATATCAACTTAGCATGCCTAAAAGATGAATTTCTATTACCAAACATCGATGATATAGTAGATTTAACATCAAGACATTCTATGTTCTCCCTCATGGATGGATTCAGTGAATAAAATCAAATCAAAATAGCTCGTGAAGACCAAGACAAGAAAAAATTTACATGTTCTTGGGGTAACTTTTGTTGGAATGTGATGCCCTTCAGTCTCAAAACTGTTAGAGCTTTCTATCAAAGAGCCTTGACTACCACCTTCCATGATATGATGCACAAGTTCCTCGAAGATTATGTTGATGACATATTGGCTAAATCTCATACAAGAAAAGAAAAATTACCAATTTTGGAGAAGATTTTTACAAGGTTAGATAAATTCAAAGTAAGGTTGAATCCAAATAAGTGTGCATTTGGTGTACAATATGAAAAATTACTTGGCTACATTGTATCTACAAAATGCATTAAGGTATTCCTTGCAAAAGTTAAGGAAATAATGGAAATGGGGGCACCTAAAAACATAAGTCAAATGAATTCACTTCAATTAAGACTACAATATATAAGAATATTCATTTCTCAATTAGCCACAAAATCCCATTCTTTTACTCAACTCCTCCATAATGACACAATTCTCAAGTGAGACAATCAATGTGATGAAGCCTTTTCACTTTGAAGAAATATTTGATGAATTAGCCTTTATTGATGTCACCAATTAGAGGCAATCCTTTACTCCTATACATTTCAGAAACATGTCATTCATTAGATTATTTATTAGCTTAAGAGGATGAAAATGGAAAATAAAAGGCAATTTACTACATCGGCAGGACCTTGGTCAAGTATGTGTTAAACTACAATTTCATTGAAAGAGCATGCCTAGAAGTGGCTTTTTCTTCACAAAAAACCATGTCACTACATGTTGGAACATAAGATTAGGCTCATAGCTAATAATGACCCTTTGAAATATCTACTTAGAAAAACCATCCTAATGGGAAGATTGGAAAAGTGGGTCATGGTGTTGAGTGAATTTGACACCTAATATGTGGATAGAAAAGTAATAAAAGGCCAAGTAATAGCTAATAAGTTGGTGAAAGATCCTTTAATATATGATCAATCTATTCAAGTACAACTCCTAGATGTAGAGATAATAAATATTGCATCCAAAATGTGGAAGCTCTACTTTAACAGATCCTACACACAAATGGCTCAGCGGCAGGCATTCTCCCAATTACACCCCAAGGATACACAATTTAAAAGTCTTATAAACTACTTTTTCCATGCACAAATAATATTTCTTAATGTGAATCCCTTGTCATGGGTATCAAAATGGCCCTAGAAAGGAAAGTGACAAAATTACAAGTCTATGGTGACTCTCAACATATGATAAATCAAATAATTGATGACTATCAAACCAAAGATGACAAGTCAATGCCTTATAAGAGGATGATAGATGATTTGAAGAAGTATTTTATCTTGATAAATTTTGAACAAACACCAAGGGAGAAAAATAAAGCAATAGATTCCATGGAAACTCTAGCTTCTCTTTTAAAAATACCAGATCAAAGTGCTAGATGTGAATTCTTGGTGGAAGAGTTGGTAAAACATGTATTTCACCTTACTAATTCCCAAATCATTTGTTTGCTAGTTGCAAATTAATCCCCATTGTATGGATCCATTATACATATTTAAATGATAATAATTTACCCATGGAACAATTCCAAAAACAAAGAAGAAATTTTATAAGCCAAGCTTCCCGCTATACCCTCATTTTGGAAACATTGTATCATAAGAGTCTTGATTGAACACTTCTTAGATGTCTAGAGAGCAAGGAATCAAAAACTACCTTACAAGATGTTCACGAGGGAATCTATGGGTCACATTCGAGTGGTTTAAACTTAGCTAAGAAACTCCTTTGAATGGGGTATTATTGGCTGACTATGGACAAAGATGCTTGTCATTTTATGAAAGTATGTCAAAAATGCCAATATCACAAGAATTAGATTCATATACCGGCACAATAGTTATACCCAATGAAAAAAACTTTGCCCTTCTATCAACAGGGATTTTATTTAACTGGGATGATTCACTCACCTTCATCCAATGGTCATAAGTTTATCATAACTACAATGGAGTATTTTTCCAAATCGGTTGAAGTCATACCCTTGTCATATACAATAGGAAATAATATTTCAATGTTCATCTTGAACCACATAATTTTTAGATATGGCATTCCTCATGCCATAATAAAGGACAATGCAAAATATTTCAAAAATAGGAATATTGATGAGTTGTACGACAAGTTCCACATCATCCACCATTCTTCAACTTAGTACCCTCAAGGGAATGGTCTAGTAGAAGCTACAAACAAAAATATCCTTAATATTTTAAAGAGAAAAGTTGATAATTTAGGAAGGGGTTGGTGTTAGGATTAATAAGGTAGAAATAACAATTACATGCAAATATAACCAATATCAGAAAATAATAAACCACACAGAAGAGAACACAAGACATAAAGATTTAACTTGGTTCACCCAATCCCTAGGCTACATCCACCAACAGGGAGTCCAATATTTTATTATCCAGTGATTACAACCTGATTACAATCTGTAATCCCTTACAGCTCAATTCCACCACAAGTACTAAAATCATACATCATAATGAAATCCCTAACTCTTGTGTGCTATAAATGTGTCACACTTCTATGGATCATTACATGCAAGAAAACTCAAGAATGAGCCCTCACAAATCGATCCATAGCTCCCTAGGCATGGAGTGCAAGGGTTTTTAAGAATGCTCTCTGCTAGAGCTATTTAGCCTATAACCTTGCTAGTAAACCATGCAATGGGAGATTCAATGAAGACAAGGGCAAGAATGCCAATATCCTCAAGAATCAAGAATGAAAATGCAATGCAATGATATGCTAGAAATGGAAATGCAAGCTAAGCTATGAAAGGAAATATGCAAGTGTTACAACCCAAGCTAATTAATCTATGTGAGCTAATCTAGAGCATAGAAATGAAGCTAATCTAAGAAAGCATAACTATGAAGCTAAGCTAAGAATGCAAGAATGAGATGTAGATGCTAAGAATGCTCCAAATCTCCAAAAGCTCCAAAGTGACCTAGAAAACCTGCAGCATAAAGTTAGCATAAAAAGTTGGGGATCTAGAATGAAGAAGAGAGCTCTTCTTTTAAAGGAAATGAGAAGGAATGGACCATGGAGATTAAGAGGCAAAAGATTTAATCAAGGGTGGAGCTTGAAAGAGGAGCAATCCATGTGCACAAATATCCTCCAATGAGAAAATAAGAGTTGACTTTTGTGTCCATATGAGACAAAAAGTGCTTTTTCCCTTTTTATAAAATAAGAATAATGCTTTATTTGTGCAACTTAGGATAAGAGGAAAAGTGGGGGCTTTTATTTATTTAAAAGGGGAGGAAATATTCCTTTTAAATAAATAAAGACTTAGGATAAAATGGTTAGCCCATAGAAAATAATCAAATAAATGATAGAGCTAGGATTTGATCAAGAGCAAGCAATTGATGATTTAGCAAAAGGGGCTAATAGTCTAGGTGACCATTTTTAGGTGTATACATTTGCCCCTCTTTGACTAATGTGTGATCGATCTAGGAACACATGCAGTCAAAGAATGAAGTTGAAATGTGAGATTGATTTGGGATCACAAAGCAACTCAGATCAGCCAAGAAGGTAAGAGATAGCCAAGAAGGCAAGCAATAGCGATCTGACTCCAAAGAATGAAGTGCAGAGAGATAGAAAATCCTACATGATCAGCCTGGTAGTGACAGTACTGAACACCTAGGAAAGAGATAGCCAATAAGATATGATGTGTCTGCCCCCTCGGGATCGAAAGTGAAATCCAGGTAGAGGGAAAGTAGAAGCAAGAGAGACATGATCAAATCACTAGAAATTAGAATCGAAGAAAGAGAATAGAATAACCATCAAGCAGTGAAGATATGCCCCACACATGGGACCCGGGGCATGAACCAAGTGGTCCCTCAACCCAAAAACACCATGGAGGGGAAGAATTTGAACTTGGGATTTGAAAGTGAATGAAAGACTGGAAGTTTGAAAGAGATGGGGATGAAGAGGTGAAGAATGCCCCAGCGAAGATCAAAGGATCAAGCCTCAAAAAGGTTAGCCAACTACACAGAAGAAGGAGAAAGGTGATTTGGATGATCAAGGTGAACTCAGATTTTGGTTTCGATCCCAAAATGAATAGAAAATGATGGGATATGAAGATCAGGAAGAAGCGAAAGGTGAGTGCAGTTGATTAACAAGTCCATGAAAGATGAAATGAGAGCTCTCTCCATATGCAAGATGCAAAACTAATCTAACATGAACCTAAGAATGAAAGCTACATGAAAAGTGGTTTACTTGCAAGGTTAAAAAACCAATAGACATCTAATAATCATCATCGAGCGTTATTGGTAGCATCACAAGATCATACAATACACACTAGCATAACTATGTGAATCTGAATATGATCTATATCAGATAGAAATGTGAAAATCTCACCTAGGCATCAGAGACATGTAGGTCAAGATGACTAGTGCAGTGAGATTACCTAAGTTTGATATGGCAAGATTATGCTAGCATCGAGACACAAGAAAGTCAAGATGACTATAAGCATGCACTTGCAAAATAGTCAAGGATAATATCTTGTAGGTCCATAGTGTCAAGTAAGACCAGCATAAATGCTCATGACAGTGAGGACCAACAAAATATACCCACAAGCAGATAATGATTTGATTGTATTACATAATTATGTTATTAATTGAAGATAAATAATGAACAAGTTTATGTGGTCCGTAAATGAAGAACTTAGTATACACATGCTCTCATTCCCTCAGTCTTCTAGCTATGCATCATCAAAAATGATCATAGGGGGAGAACACTTAGTAAAGAAAGCATCATAGATAGCACACAAAGAAATAAAGCTAAGCAAGTCTCAGTGAGTCAAATGTTTAAGTGCGTGTGTGTAGGTCATAGAGTCAAACTTTGAGTATCGCATCTGCCAGTGAGAAATATTGCATCATCTAGACTGCGGGTAGGACATATGATAAGTGTTGAGAAACACTCAATGCTAGGGTAGTGTTGAAAAACACAATTGGGGTGGTGTTGAAAAACACCATTTGTGAGATGTCTAAGAAACCCAGATGCACAAAGAGACCCAAGATAAGCTAGAATAACATATGCCCCCTAGACTAAGACAAGAGTCAATTCTAGGCTAGGAGAGGCAAAGCGAGAAGTGGAGTGAAGGAGCGCCACACAAGACTGATAGACATAGGTGCAGAGGGTCTCAAGTAGCACCTGTTTCTAGGTTTTCACCACTTGATAGATTTTTTCAGGACTTTTTATTATTATTTTTTTGTATTTTTGCTACCAAGGCGCCTGTTTCCAGGTTTTCACCAAGGCACTTTTTCAAAATTTTTTTTTTTATTTTTTGAATTTTTGATTTTTTTGTATTTTTTCAGGACTTTATATGCTTTTTAGGATTTTTTCAGCATCATATATGAATTTTTTTGAAATTTTTTCAGGATCAATAAAATATGTACAAAGGATGCCCCAGACAGAAACGGGCATCAAGAATCTGCTTCCTCTGATGTAGAGAACTAATAGGCCCCAGGCCCAAATGCTGCAGTTGTGATGATAGGAGGTCTCAACCAGTTTGACCAATAATAACCAGCCCTAAGCAATGTCTGAGCTAGTGGAGGATCGTTAAATGTGATCCACATATGCCATCGTGGATTTCAGCTAGTACTTTTTCTAACTCCTCTATTTCTAGACACTTAAGGAGAGTTCTGTCTAAACCCTTCCTATACAAGTCACCAAAGACAAAGCCAAAGTGTAAGGGATGTTGGAAGGAATGGCATGGTGGATTTGCAAGAGGAATATGAGGTGGAAGATATGAAAATATGGTAGGATTGTAAGATTTGTGAGCAGGATAGCATAATTCATCCACTGGGAACTTGAAGTGAAATTTATGCTTTTTCATTTGTAAAATGGATGCCAAAGTAACCAAGGCATTAGCAAATTTATTCTCAGCTCTAGGAATGGGCTGAAGTATAACATATATGAGATCATGCTTGAAGTAGTGCATCATTTTTTTGTAGAGAATCATCTTGTCATCTTTTATTTGAGAATCATTATTTTTGAGCAGATTTTTATTTTTACTTTTCTTAGGTGCAGATACCGCCACAATGTGGTTTTCACCATCCAACCATTGCTCTTTTCTTTTGACTTGATAACTGTGATGTTTGATTGCTGATTCAATCTTTTTTGTGGCTATTTCACTGGTGGAAGAAGTAACAGGTGTTGATGCAAGATGAAATGAAGTGACTGGTTCAATAGCATTTATGTGAGGGGTGTCATCTCTGGTAACAAGAGAGGTTGAGCCTATAGGGTAAGCTCCAAAAGTAGCTAGATCTAGACTTGTCATAGAAGAACCAGCGTGGTCCGCTAAGGCAATACAAGGAACAAACTCATCAGACCCCAGACAAGACCCATCAACCATGTCGGGATGGTTACTACAAGAATGAACCATATCAACATCCATATCATCAGTAGATATAAATTTTTCTCCCCAAAGAAGTGAAGTAGAGGGAAGATCATCTCCCATTTGAACCATAGTGTGTAGTGGTGACTCATCTGTATCTGTGTCTGAATTATTGAGGATGGGAGTATTTCTAGAATCCTCTCTATAGATCCACTCTTGAATAGCTTGTTCTTCTCTGTCTGCTTCTAAAGGAACAAATGAAGGAACAAACGTATCAAAGATCACCATAGCAGAAGTGGAAGGCTTCATGTGATCAAAAGGCCTCCCATATGACCTAGGAGAAATAGGTATAGAAGAAAAGGAATCCAGTGTATATTCACCCATACCAAGGCTCATCATCTTAAGTGATTTCTTAGCAGCAGCTAGAGACGTACTAGGATCAACAAAAGGTTCATTATGAGGAACAAATTTTTTAGTAGTAGCAAGAGCATTGATAGCAATAGTATGGTCTCCAGGAATCACAACCTCAGTTCCATTGTACGAAAATTTGATGCACTAATGATAAGTGGAAGGAATAGCCTGCATGTCATGGATCCAAGGATGACCCAAAAGAATGTTATATGTGAGTGGGATGTCCAATACTTGGAAGCTAATATCTTTCATGATAGGGCCCACTTGGACAGGCAGCGTGATAAGACCTTTGGAAGATCTTTCCACTTCATCATAATCTTTTATAGTTATCTTATTCTTGGAATCCACAACCAATTCTGACAAACCCAATTGTTGTATGACATTGAAAGAAACAATATTTAACCCTGCACCATTGTCTATCAGGACTTGGCGGACTCGGGTATTGTAGACTAGAACTTCAATGTGTAAAGCTAGATTATGTGGGTGAGCAATAATTATGTCATCTTCTGCAGAAAAGGAGAGAGATAGCGGAGATGAAATGTGGTTGACCATAGCCTGAAATTGATCTGGATCAATGTCATTGGGAACACATGTTGTACGTAGAGCCTCATCAAGAATCTCTCTATGCGAAGAGGATAACCGAAGCAACTCAAGGATAGATATCTGTGTTGGTGTCTTTTGCAAATGTTGGACAAGATCATAGCTAGGGGTAGCTGAAGGAGCCACTTGTTTGGAAGGCAAAGCTTGCTTGGGATCTTGCACAGTTTTAAGGACAATCTTGGCTTGCCCCCTAGTAACAGCATTCAGTGTCTCACTTCAGGAAGATGAACTACCATGTGTTTGCAAGACTAACTTTGGCTTACCATGATTGGTGTTATTATCATCTTGAGACCTCATCATTAGAACACTCTCAACGGGATCTACCATGTTAATCACAAGCGTATTAGAAGGATACATGTAATTGATCTTTTCATCATGATTCTTCTTATGTGTTTGAGAGGTTTCCCCCTTATCATGCTTAGGTAGAGGATCTTTGAAAGCTATGTGATCAGAATTTTTAGTTAAGCCATCAGTGGAGATTGTGTCGTTCTCAATAAGATCCTGAATATCATCCTTAAGCCTAAAACAATTATCTATTGGATGTCCCTTGTTTCTATGATAATGGCAGTAATGATCCTCTCTCCACCAATCAGGCTTATTTATCGGATCCCAGTTACCAGGTTTATCAGGAAGCGTAAGATATCCATTGTCAACCAAAGTCTTAAGGATCACATCATAAGGTTCTGCCAACTTGGTATAGACTCACTTTCGAAATGACTTCTTAGGCTTATCTGCATATTGAGGTTTAGGAGCATTGTGAGTGTTTCTAGCTTCTTGTCATTTTGCTGCATAGATAGCATTGGAGAGATTGAAAGTGGGCTCTTTAACTTTAGGAGCATCAACAACCCCATCATTAACAACATACTTGTTCTTATTCCAAGGTTTGTTCTTGTCTTTACCATTGCCTTTAGCATCTTTATTAATAACAATATCCCCTTTTCTTATAGCTACATCCTCAATCCGATATGCACTTTCAACCATGTCATGGAAGGAGGAGAATAGTTGCTTCCTTAGATCATAAAATAGCTCAGGCACAAGTGTGTTGACAAAAATGTCAATCTTTTCTCTTTCGGGTAGCTGATGAGGATATCGAGAATACAATGACCTCCAACATTGTAAGTAAGTTGCAAATGGCTCACCTTGATGTTGTCTTAGATTACCAAGATCTATCACAGTGACAAGTTGTTGGATGTTGTAAGAGTACTACTGGGTAAATCGCTGAGCTAACTCATCAAAAGTCTTAAGCGGTGGTGTCAATTTCGCAAACCATTCCAAAGCTTGGCCTCTTAAGCTTCGAGGGAATAAGTGTAGAAGATATGTGTCTTCATGAAGAAAGTCCATACTAAGAGCATAAAAATGATGCACATGGTCATGAGGGTCACCATTTCCATCATACTTGTCATATTTAGGAACCTCAATATCCTTAGGAAATGGGACCATGTATAGATCTTTATCAAAAGGAAGAGCACAAATTGATTCTACAAAAGAGACCTTTGGAGGCTCTCTTTCTAATGCCATTTGGGTAAGGCGTTGATTTGTCCAATGTGATTCTTCTTGAAGGACTTCCAATTCAGTTGGTACTCTTTGTTGGACAATTTGTCTGACATCATAGCTGGGAGGAAGCTTGTATCCTCTAGAAGTCATATATTGAAAATATTGATTGTCATTACGCTCTAAAAGCTTATGCATCATTCGTTGGAAATCCAAATCTTGTTCACATCTCATAAGATCCTCACTAGAAATCTCATCATTAGCCTCTGCCTCATGTTGAGAGGGAGGAGGTCTAGGAGGTGAAGAAGGCATACCAAAAGTGGTTCTTGGAGGAGATCTTGGTGGCGTGTTGTTGCCATTGTTGCCATTAAAAAGAGGTCTATGCTCATGATTACTAGTCTCAGGTTGCTCATGAAATGTCCCTCTATAAGCCATGTGCCTAGTAGCATCCATCCTTTGTTGATTGTGTTCTTTGTCTAAGCGCGCTTGATTATCCTTACGCTCAAAGTGTTCTTGCAAGAGTTGAAACTTTTCTTGTTCAGTCAAAGTGAGTGAGACACTATCTGTGTTTTTGGGGGTCTTGAATGTGGAAAAGAGAAAACCTCCTTTATACCACGGTGTAGCCTTAGAATTCTCAGATTGGTCAGAACTAGAACTTTTGTTGCTAATGGGTGCTTTTGAACATCTAGTTGGAGAAGGTAACTGTGTATAATTGAATGGAGGATGACTCTCCTGCTCAAATTGAGACCGAGTTGTAACCGGCATGAAAAGAGATGTTGGTTGACTAATAGAATGAGACAAAGTTTCTTAGATTTGAGATAAGAAAAGCTAATAAAGATCACTTGTCAAAGTAGAACAATAGAGAGATGGCTCATCAAAAGTGCTCAAGCACTTACAACAATCAATTGACTAAAGCCAAGCAATGAGCAAGAAGCTCAATAAGCAAGTAGCTAGAGAGGTAACTTTGATGCGACAAGTGATCAAGAGTAGCATTCGTTAAACTCAAACTCAATAGTTTTAGCTCATTTGTTTCAGTCTAGAACAAATCTAAGCATGTAGGTAACAAACCAGTTTCAGGTAAGAATAGAAAAAGACACTCTACGACAGGTTAAAGTGCAATTTTAGCCACTCTGAATTGCAGCAATGACAAGATAGCAAAAAGATTCTAGGTGATACTTTCCAGGTAGATAGGGCGATACTTCTCAGTTCGGGCGATACTTCTTTTTAAGCCAGGTGATAGATTGTAGTATGGTTGGGCGATAGACTCTAGGCTAGCAGGGCGATAGTCCAAAAGGGACGAACTATCACACGATATACCTCAGCAAAGCGCATGATAAAATAGCAGGGCGCGAACTATCACGTGATATTTCTCAGTAAGGCATGCGATACTGTTGTAGAATTGGGTGATTCTTTGACCAGTGAACATAAAATTCTTAGTTTTAAAGCATTTTGATCAAGTTCAAAAGTTGGATAGTGCAATTTCTCAGTTTGACAAGCAGTAACAGTAGATAAAAGATAGGTTTGCAAACAATAGGTGATCAAACATGTCATAGAACACTTGAAACAAGGGAAAAAACAACCTTGCCAAGACAAGCACTTGTGATATCAAAATAGAAAACCTTATGAACACTACCATGTGTTTGAATGTTGAGAACGTTTACACGGGCATAGCACAATCGAAGATAATTCAAGCAATTACTACCTAGAAGGACAAGGCTCATTACTTAGCAACGTGGCCCACAACTTGGTGCTCCCTTACCTCACACCAAGTGGTTTCCCACAAGAGATATTGGCGTTGTCATGGAAGTGTCAAAAACATAGCCAAAGGAACACATATGGTGAGTGTCTTGGGGTGATCCGGGTAAGTCCACTTGGATCAATCTTTGCACCAAGAAGCTAAGCGGCTAAAATAGGGTGGCCTCTAACCAATGGTTCGTAGTAAAGATTTCCATTCATAACACCCCTCTTGCTCTTCATAAAGGACTAGGACCTCGCGGCCTCAAGAGTACCTTAAGCATTCTTGCTCAATGTTTTCCCCATGGTCACAATCCCATGAGCTACTAACATCAATTGAAGACAAGTGTTATGTCTACCAAGGTTTTGTGTCCTTGATAGCCTTGAGATTATAGTGAGTTGGAATCACTCACCACCAAAGAAAATGATGACAAGGTTGTCCCCACTTGGGTCATTCCTCTTGATTGCTCAAGAGCAAGCCCGCTAAAGGATCCTAAGCTAAACAAAGAGTGGATTAATTCTTGAGGTTCAAGGTTTTTGGTTCACCACAAGGGTGAAGAGCATACTCTCCTATCTCAAGAATCTCTCCCAAACACACCAAGAAAAGATTCAATTACCCCCTTGCTTTCAAAATCCCAAGATGGGTCAAGATTTCTGTTTCACCACAAGGGTGAAGAGCATACTCTCCTACCACCTCAAAATTTCTACAAGGTATTAAGTGCCTATGAAAGGAAACAACTAGTATATGCTGCACTTAATAAAGGAAGCAATTAAACAAGCACTTGATTTGGTTTTTATGCTTAGGACAGCCCTGCAAAAACCATTAGTAGCCCTCTTTGACATGCGATTTTAGCAAATTTCAAGCAAGAAGCACCTACAACCACAACTTGTTAGGCCAACAAGAGTTAGGAGAATCAAAATCCAAAATCTAACAATGATTAGTACATGAAAAAAATTAGATAATGTGCAAAAAATAATTGATCAAATGATAAAATCTGAAAATAAAACCATCATGGTTGGATTAGGCTTGGAAAGACCTTTCCAACGATATATCACACTTAAAATTTTGATACCATTTGCAAAATTTCAAAAAAAATGGGCGATACTTCTGACAGGTGAAGTATCACACGTGCATACAGAGGTATATCGCGTGATATTTCTGGAAAGTATCACGTGACAGTCTGAGACAAAAAAACAAAGACTAAAAATTAAGCTAAAAACATGCCAAAAAATTGACGGAAATTAACGAAAATGCAGAATTTAAAGGACAAAGTCTATCTACTCTGCCCCACGGTGGGTGCCAAAAATGTGTGCTATAAATGTGTCACACTTCTATGGATCATTACATGCAAGAAAACTCAATAATGAGCCCTCACAAATCAATCCATAGCTCCCTAGGCGTGGAGTGCAAGGGTTTTTAAGAATGCTCTCTGCTAGAGCTATTTAGCCTATAACCTTGCTAGTAAACCATGCAATGGGAGATTCAATGAAGACAAGGGCAAGAATGCCAATATCCTCAAGAATCAAGAATGAAAATGCAATGCAATGCTATGCTAGAAATGGAAATGCAAGCTAAGCTATGAAAGGAAATATGTAAGTGTTACAACCCAAGCTAATTAATCTATGTGAGCTAATCTAGAGCATAGAAATGAAGCTAATCTAAGAAAGCATAAATATGAAGCTAAGCTAAGAATGCAAGAATGAGATGTAGATGCTAAGAATGCTCCAAATCTCCAAAAGCTCCAAAGTGACCTAGAAAACCTTTAGCATAACAATAGCATAAAAATTTGTGTGTGCAAATGAGGAAGAGAGCTCTTCTTTTATAGGAGGTGAAAAATCAATGGACCATGGAGATTAAGAGGCAAAAGATTTAATCAAGGGTGGAGCTTGAAAGAGGAGCAATCCATGTGCACAAATATCCTCCAATGAGAAAATAAGAGTTGACTTTTGTGTCCATATGAGACAAAAAGTGCTTTTTCCCTTTTTATAAAATAAGAATAATGCTTTATTTGTGCAACTTAGGATAAGAGGAAAAGTGGGGGCTTTTTATTTATTAAAAGGGGAGGGAATATTCCTTTTAATAAATAAAGACTTAGGATAAGATGGTTAGCCCATAGAAAATAATCAAATAAATGATAGAGCTAGGATTTGATCAAGAGCAAGCAATTGATGATTTAGCAAAAGGGGCTAATAGTCTAGGTGACCATTTTTAGGTGTATACAACTCTAAGCCATATTATACAATATTTTTGCCACTTTAGGGTTAGAATAAATTACAACATGTCAACCCAATAATTATTGAAAATATGTTGGCGAGGTCAAGAGGAAAAGTGTATAGTACTTTCCTAGATAGTACTTTCCTAATCAGTCATCACAAGCTAACAATAAGCTAACAATCTCCCACTTGGTGACTAATCATTATCCACACCAAAAACCTCCCACTTGGAGACTAATCCTGTAGCAATACTGCTACCATATGAGGCTTCCACTAGATTGAACCACCTTGGACTCAGCTATTTCTTTATTCTATTCGGTATAGAAGACCAACAGAAGCTGAACATGAGTTCAACTTCTCCCTTGTTACTACCTTTGTGAACATATCTACTGGATTATCATCTATATGAATCTTTTCCATCTTTAACTTCCCATCATCCAAAATTGACCGAATGAAATGGTACCGCAACTGTATGTGTTTTGTCTTTGAGTGCAAAGCAGAATTCTTCGCAAGATGAATGGCACTTTGGCTATCTGTATGTAGAAAATTATCCTTCTTTGGATGTCCCAAATCTTCCATGAAGAATTGAATCTATATCATCTCCTTGGCTACCTCTGTAGTAGCAACATACTCTACCTCTGTAGTGGATAAAGCAACCACCTTTTGTAGTTGAGAAATCCAACTCACTGTTGTCCCACCAATAGTAAATACATAACCTGTAGTACTCCTCATGCTATCTATATCTCCTGCTAGATCTAAGTCAACATAGCCTTGTAAAGTAGTAGTAGAACCCCCAAAGTTTAAACACTTACTAAATGTACCTCTCAAATATCTAAGAATCCATTTGACTACATTCCAATGCGCAATACCAAGGTTACTCATATATCAGCTAACGACTCCCACTGCATGTGCAATATCTGGCCTAGTACATACCATAGCATACATTAAGCTCCCTACAGCTGAAGCATAAGGTACCTTAGACATTTTAATCTCTTCTTCTGGTGTCTTGGGACACATATCCTTAGTCAATTTCAAATGACCAGGCAAGGGTGTGCTGACAGCTTTGGCATTCTCCATAGAGAAACATTGCAACACCTTCTCAATATAATCAACTTGAGATAGAGACAATTTCCTATTTTTCCTATCTCTACAAATTTTCATACCAAGGATTTGTTTTGCTGCCACCAAATCCTTCATAGAAAAAGATTTTCCTAACTATTGTTTCAACCCCTTAATATGATCCATGTTAGATCTAGCTACACGCATATCATCAACATATAAACATAAAATAATGTAGTTGTCATCATCCAACCTCTTAAAATAAACACAATGGTCAGAATTACATCGAGTGTATCCATTCTCATTCATAAAAGTATCAAATTTAATATACCATTACTGAGGTGCTTGCTTCAAGCCATACAAACTTTTCTGCAATCTACACACCAAATTCTCCTTACCCTTGACCTCAAATCCCTATGGTTGTACCATATATATTTCTTCATTCAAATCACCATGAAGAAAGGTTGTTTTAACATCAAGCTGCTCTAAATGCAAATCTTCAATAGCCACAATACTTAAAACAATACGAATAGAAGTCATTTTAACAACTAGAGAAAAAATCTCATCAAAATCAATACCATGTTTCTGTGCAAATCCTTTTATGACTAATCTGGCTTTAAATCTTTTCTTACCTCCATCCTCTTCTTTTATCCTATAAACCCATTTATTTTGTAAAGCCCTTTTACCTATAGGTAACTTAAATAAATCCCAAGTGTGATTTTTTAGCAAGGAGTCCATTTCATCTATCATTGCAGACTCCCATTGAAGCTTTGTATCCACCTGCACAGCTTCATTATAACATTCAGGTTCACTAGCATCTGTTAATAAAATAGAGTACAAAGAGGGAGAGAATCTCTCTGGAGGTCTACTTAGCCTTGTTGACTGTCGAACATTCACTGGGGTGTGTGGTATTTTTTGTTGCTATTGTTGCGGAGCATAAGGAACTACTAGAACATCAACTTTTGGAGTATCATCCAGTACTACATAGTCATTTTCTTTCTTCTCATGCTGATGCAATAGATCTTTGTACAATACTTTCTCATTGAATAAGACATCCCTGCTTCTTACAATTTGATGATTTTCAAAATCCCAAAGCCTATAACCAAATTCATCAATGTCATATCCAACAAATACACATTTCTTTGACTTAGCTTCCAACTTGGTTCTAATTTTAGAATCTATAAGTGCAAAAGCTTCACAACCAAAGGTTTTGAGAAAAGAATAACTCACCTTCTTACCACTCCATGCTTCCTCTGGAATACCATAGTCCAAAGGAGTAGAGGGGCCTCTATTGATTAAATAAATAAGTGTTCACAACCTCTACCCACATATTTTTGGGCAGCCTAGCATGCAACCTCATACTCCTTGCACGCTCCATTATTGTCTTGTTCATGCGTTTAGCCACTCCATTTTCTTGTGGAGTCTTTGGTACAGTTTTCTACGTACGAATACCATTAGAGGAATAATAACCTTCAAATTATGTGCTGTAATACTCACCACCATTATCAGATCTAAGACATTTTAACCTTTTACCAGTCTCATTCTCAACCAAGCATTTCCATTTCTTAAAAGTTTGAAATACATCAGATTTTTGTCTAAGGAAATAAATCCATACTTTTCTTGTTGCATCATCTATAAATGTAACATAATATAGAGAGCCACCAAGGGAAGATACCTGAGCTAGTCCCCATACATCTGTATGCACAAGCTCTAATCTCTCATTTTTAGTTTCCTTCCCACTCTTCACAAAACTAACTCTCTTTTGTTTTCCATAAACACAACTTTCATAGAAATCCACATTGACACATTTTAGACCAGGTAAAACTTTCTTTGAATGAAGTAATTTCATACCTTTCTCACTCATGTGCCCAAGTCTATTGTGCCACAGTGCTGTGTCAGAATCTACAACAACGGTTTGATGTTCTTCCTCCTCAACTGCAGCCACTGTTCCTAAACATTCATTATCTTCTGAAACAATTAAAGTAGAAGGAACAGTATGACCTGTACAAAGATATAAGGTGCCTACTTTCACACCTTTTTCTACTACTAAGGAACCTTTTGAAACCTTCCAATTTTTATCATTAAAAGTAACTTTGAAACCCTCATCAGCGAGTTTCCCTACTGAAATTAAATTTCTACTCAGCCTTGGAACATGTCTTACCTCTTGTAGTAGCCAATGATTCCCATTGTGCAACTTAATCTTGATTTTCCCTTTTCCAACAATTTGATAGGGTTCATTATCTCCCAAATAAACTAGCCCAAAATCCCCTTGGACATAATCAACAAAATAACCTCTATGGGGTGTAGCATGAAATGAAGCCCCCGAATCTAACACCCATGAATCATCAACATTTTCTAAAGATAAGAGCAAAGCAACCTCTTTGGATTTGTTACTTACCACATTTGCCTCCTTGTTTCCATCATTTTTGTCTCCTTGATCTTTCTTCTAAGACCAACAATCTTTCTTCTTATGACCTAGTTTTCCACAGTACCAGCAATCATTTGGCCCTTTGGATTCAGACCTCTTTCCCTTTTATTTTCCTCTTGATTTCCCATGATTTCTAGAGTTGTTTCCTCTATCTCTTGTTCTACCTCTTCTTTCTGCATTCAATACACTACCCAATGTGGATGCCCGTGAGCCTTTCCTATGAATTTCCTCACTCAATATAACACCAATAACATCATCAAACTTTAGGGTATTAGAACTAGAAATAGAATTACTAACAACCATTACCAAGCCATTCCATCTTTCTAGAAAAGAACACAAAATCAAGAGAGCCCTAACCTCTTCATCAAAAGTAATTTTAACTAAGGCTAACTTACTTGTAACTGTATTAAACTCATTCAAATGATCAACGACTAATCTACCTTCTACCATTTTCATATTAAATAAACACTTCATAAGAAATACCTTGTTTGAAGTTGAAGGCTTTTCATACAACTTCGCTAGGGTATCCATCAGATCTTTAGCTTTCGTTGCTCTAGTAATATTGAATGCCACCGATTGTGCTAGGCATAAATGAATACTCCCCAGTACCTTCCTATCCAAAATATCCCAATCTTCCTAAGACATTGTTGCCTCTTTCTTGGCTATTCCCTCTAATGGCCACCATAAATCCTTATGATAAAGATAGTCCTCCATTTTCATCTTCCATAGCTAGAAGTTCTACCGATTAAACTTTTCAACCTTCAGCCTACCCTCATCTACCATTTCTCCCACTTAATCGAGAGACTCTCCCATTGACTCGTGAGACCTGCTTCAGAGAATAGATGAAAGAATGAATGAAATAACCTTTCTCCGATACCACTTGTTAGGATTAACAAGGCAGAAATAAAAATTACATGCAAATATAACTAATATCAGAAAACAATAAACCACACATAAGAGAACACAAGACACAAAGATTTAATGTGGTTCACCCAATCCTTGGGCTACATCCACCAATAGTGAGTCCAATATTTTATTATCCAATGATTACAACCTGATTACAATTTGTAGTCCCTTATACCTCAATTCCACCGCAAGTACTAAAATCATATATCATAATGAAATCCCTAACCCTAAGCCATATTATACAATATTTTTGCCACTTTAGGATTAGAATAAGTTACAACATGTCGGCCCAAAAATTACTGAAAATATGTTGGCCTCAAAAAAATTCGCGAGGTCAAGAGGAAAAGTGTATAGTACTTTCCTAGATAGTACTTTCCTAATCAGTCACCAAAAGCTAACAATAAGCTAATAGTTGGTATGTATAACTAAACCCTCTATTGTGGGTATATTTAACAATCATAAGAACACCAACTACAGCTACACCCTTTTCATTGGTCTATGGAGCAGAGGCATTTTTACCATTAGCAGTTGAGACTTCATCCTTAAGGTTCTCTTTGAATGGATTGTTTACAGATGAATACTATAGGGTTGTTAGACTCCAAAAACTATACTATCTTGAGGAACACCACACATAGGCCTATGAACATCTAAAGGTTTACTAAAATAAAATGTCAAGGAACTACAACAAGGAGATAAAACCTATAGAATTCCAAGTTGGTGACCTAGTATTACAAGAAAACCCTAAGAATCAAGCATAGAGGGAAAAGAAAGGTAAATGGGAAGTAAATGAGAAGAAAATTGGTGAATTTTACTAAATATTGTTCACAGTGAGAGTTACCAGGAACTGGTGACAGTTATCTGAGATTTATTGTTTTGGCGAGGTTGAAGCTAGTTTGAGCAAGGTTGATATGTTGTCGATGACATATTCCAGATTCTTGGATAAATATGAAAAAATCTACTTTGCATTCTATGAAGACTTGTGGACAATGTGAAGTGTGTTTCTTCTTTGTGAGCCAACTACAGATTAATAATTCTATGGAAGTGTTTAGATGTAATAGAATGTTTATTGTAAATTATTTTTGATATCCTATATTATTAATTTTAAATTGAGAAATCATTTTGATTCACTTAATAATCATTAGGAATTGGTATAAAGGAAGGTATCATGAGCGTATCATAAGGATATCATGCGGTCATGAAATGTTGTGCGAACATTGAATGTGAAATCTTTATGAGCAGAGCAGAAGATGATGTTGTTAGATTGTTGAGGACTTCAAAGGAACTGTACAAGAAAATAGAGTTGTTGGTTTAGTCATTTCACCCTTGGATGTGTTATCCTAAATATTATTTAGTGAAGATAGTCTTCAATAAATTTGGACATTGGGTTCAGTTGTCTTCATTGTGTTTCTCAATCAACTCCTCACAAGGTTGGGTTCTTTTATCAGGGATCCAAAGTATCCTAATAGGGACTCATATGTACTGATTGCATTATAAAAGACTTCTAACAAGGTCTATCCTTTCACAAGGTAATTTTATATTAGTACATCATCTTGTGGGCATCATTCCCACTGGGGTTTTCTCTCTGATCAAGGGTTTCCCTAGTTAACAAATATAGTGTTATTGTGTATGTTTATTATCTTATGGTTATTTATGTTATTGATTACAAGCTTAAGATTTGATAGAGTGGCGCAAGGGCCTGGTGCAAGAGGGGCCAAAGGATGGCACACCCTAATGATCGAAGCCTACAACACACATGCGGAAGCAACAAACAACAAGAGTGAGAGAGAGAATGCCAGATCTTTCATTAAATTTCATTAATTTGAATTACACATGCCACATTGTAAGGCCTTCCTAGTTAGGGCTTGATATTAAAATGAATTATAGAAGTCCTCAAACATGTGAGGATCTTCTACTAATCTTGAATCTAATGCCTTCTATCTTCTATCAAAAACTACCCCCTAAAACTACCACCAAACATCTACATTTATACAAGAAGCTACCGAGTTGAGTCGGCCTTCAGATCCATAATTAATGGAAGTAATAGTCAAATCTAGGACCACACACTTCCCAATGATGGATAACAACAATAATTCTATGATCCAATATAAATGCACAAGTCAGCCACAACAGGAAACAAAACTAGACCCGTCGGTAAGCAAGATAACCGAGCAACAGATAGACAATGCCGAGCGCCAGTGAAATAACTGACCACCCAGGAGAGAACCGACCATACTTGGTAACCAAAGGAAACTGAACAACTACCAACCAACTTGGTCAAAGAAGAAACTGAGCAACACAGACATACTCCAAATTATTTTTGGTGACATAGGATTGCCAAGGACCCGAGATGCTCCTGCATCAAACACCTTGGGTTATTTTGAAATGCTTCTCTGAATCATTTGGTAGGTCTGGTCCAAGCTTAATCCAACTTAGACTATGAAATCCATGAACTATCTTCCATTGGTCTATTCTTCCACTTAACCAAATATTCCATATATTATTTTCCTCTTGTGCTCTTTCTAGCTCTTTCCTTTAGAATCTGTTCAACTTCATCATTCTACTTCTTAGGATATTATGTTGGTACTATCATTTCTTCATCATGTTCATGATACTCATATAATTTAGAAATATTGAAAATCAGTGATATGTCCATGTCATTAGGTAGCTCTATCTCATATGCATTTCCACTGTCAAATTTCCTCAATATCTTGCAAGGTCCAAACTTCTTCATTTTCAGTTTTCCATATGTGCCAACAGGAAACCCACCTTTCTTCAAATGAACCATCACTTCATCACCAATATCAAAATTATTTTGTCTTCTTGATCTATCAGCTCTGTCTTTGTATTTCTAATTATTGTCTTCCAGCTTCAGCTTCACATCTTCATGCAATGTCTTCATGTATTCAACAAATTTTACTCCTTCAACACTTCTCTTATTCTCATCAGCAATGTCTCTCAAATTAGATATTCCTCTTGGTTGTGTGCCATTCACAATCTCAAGTGGTGTCTTTCCAGTAATCCTATTCATTGAATTATTATATGCAAACTCTCCTTGTGCTAACACAGAATCCTAATTACTCAGTGTGTCCCCAACTAAACATCTCAAAAGATTTCCCAAACTTTTGTTCACAACTTCATTCTGTCCATCAGTTTGTGGGTGAAATTTAGAACTATATTTCAATTCAATGCCAAATTTCTTCCAAAGTGTTTTCCAAAAGTATCCAACAAATTTACTATCTCGGTCAGAGATAATACTCCTCGATAATCCACGCAGTCTGACAATTTCCTTAAAGAAAAGATCTACTATATGTACTACATCTGATGTCTTTCTACAAGGTATGAAATGTGCCATCTTAGAAAATCTATCCACAACAACAAATATTGAATCATTACCTCTTACTGTCTTCGGTAAGCCAAGAACAAAATCCATACTGATATCAATCCAAGGTTTCTCAGGTACAACAATCAGTGTATACAATCCAGTATTCTAACTTACTCCTTTTGCAACTTGACAAATACGACAACTTTTCACAAATTTCTGAACATCTCTATACAACCACAGCCAAAGTACTTTTCCTTCAACAAATTCCATGTTTTATCAATGCCAAAGTGTCTAGCCAAACCACTACTATGTTTCTCCTTTATCAAATTAGATCTCATTACTCCTCTTGGTGTACATAACTGAATACCTTTAAACAACATACCTTCCTGAATGAAATATTCATCCCATTTAGTATGTTGTTGATCTTTAATACGTGCTCTGCACTTTCTCCATGGCTCAGAAAAATTAGGGTCATTTTCATACAAACCTCTCATCTCATCAAAACCAAGAACTTCAATTTTCATCTCAGTCATCAAATATCTTCTTCTACTCAATGCATCAGTAACTCAATTAGTGACTCCACTCTTATGCTTTATCAAAAATGTATAACTCTGCAAATACTCAATCCACTTCATGTGTCTCTGATTCAACTTATTTTGACTACCCAAATATTGTAAATCCTTATGATCAGTATACAACACAAATTCACTTGATATCAAATAATGTCTCCATTTCTTTAGTGCTTGAACAATACAATAGAATTCTTGATCATACACAAAATATTTCCTTCTAGCATCATTCAACTTTTCACTAAAGAAAGAAACAAGTTTACCTTCTTGACTCAACACAACTCCAATTGCACTTCCACTTGCATCACATTCTACTTGAAATACTTTACTGAAATCAAGTAATGCCAAAACAAGTAATTCAACAACCTTCTACTTCAAGGTCTCAAAACTTTTATCAGCTCCATGTGTCCACTTGAATTCTCTTTTGTCTCCTCTCATAGTCTCATTCATAGCATTACAAATTGAACTAAAATTCCTTATGAACTTTTGGTAAAAACTTGCCAAACCATGAAATGATCTTACCTCAATAGCATTCATAGGTGTAGGCCAATTCAGAATAGCTTCAACCTTTTCAGGATCCATCTTCAAACCATCAGTTGAAATAACAAATCCCAAATACAAAATCTCTTCTTGCATGAATGAACACTTTTTCAGATTTATCAGCAACTTTTCTTCTTTCAGTCTCTGCAAAAATTGTCTTACATGCAACAAATGTTCTTCTCTAGTCTAAATGAATATCAGAATATCATCAAGATATAAAATCACAACCTTACCCAAGAATTTCTTCAAAACTTCATTCATCGACCTCATAAAAGTACTCGGTGCATTAGTTAAACCAAAAGGCATAACCAACCACTCATACAAACTTTCTTTTGTCTTGGAAGCAGTCTTCCATTCATCACCTTCTCTGATTCTGATCTAATGATACCCACTTTTCAAATCAATCTTTGTGAAATACTTTTCTCTAGCCAAACTGTCCATTATGTCATCCATTCTCGGTATAGGAAACCTATACTTCACTATTAGCTTATTGATTGCTCTGGAATCAATACACATTCTCGATTCTCCATTCTTCTTTGGTGCCAATACAATAGGTACTACACAAGGACTCAAACTTTCTTTGATCAAACCTTTCTCCAGCAACTCTAGAATCTGTCGGTTCAATTCTTGATTCTCCGTAGGTGTCAACTGATGAGGTGCCTTATTCGGTAAACTAGCTCCAGGGATTAGATCCATACAATTATCAATACTTCTTTTTGGTGGAAAACCATCAGGTAGATTATCAAAAATGATATCACTATACTTAGTGAGTAACTTATCAATCTCCTTAGGGACATTATCTTCTATTTTCTTACTCGATTTATTAGGAATCACAACAAAACATACATCATCCCTCTTCAAAGAGTTAACAAACTTCCTTCCTTCCATCAAGAAAACTTTTACAGATGTGCAAACAGTACTAACAAGTTCTTCCATTAATGGTAACAAGATTTGTTTCTTTCCATCAGCCACAATAGTATACTTATGCAATCTCCCATCATATATAGCATGTATATCATATTGCCAAGGTCTACCCAACAAAATATGACAGTAATCTGTAGGCATGATATCACATAACACCTTATCATTGTATTTTCCAAACTTCAAATTCACATAACATTATTCACATACTAGGAGTGTATGCTCATCCTTGATCCATGAAATCTAATAGGGCTTCGGATGTAATAACCTTTTCAACTACAAATTTGTGACCATCTCTTCAGATGCCAGGTTCTTCAAGCTACCACTATCAATGATTACCTTCCAAACTTTTTTAGAAACTCTACATCTGGTCTTGAACAAAATTTTCCTTATCAGATCTTCCTTCTTTCTTTCACTCCATAATGCTCTTCTTACCATCAAGTTATTTTCCTTCTCAAGCTCATTCGATGACTCTTCTTGCACCAAAGCATTTCTACTACTACCAGGCTTCTTACTAGCTTGTGTACATTCAAAAGATCTATGTCCTTCTTCTCCATAATTATAATAAGTTCCTCAGAAACTTCCTCTGCTATAACCACCTCAGTAGTTACTTCCTATGCCTTTAGAACTTTCACCTTTCCACTTGGTCTTGCCTTTGTCTAGATTTGTCTTTTCTAGTTCAGATCTACCATTTTCACCATTAGATCTACCTCTTCCTCTAGGGAATCTACCACCTCGACCTCTCTATCTTTGCTCATGTCTTTTGTTCAATTTCTCCTCGGCTTTCAAAGAAAATTGATAAGCCTCCTCAATGTTCTCCAACTTGACCATGCTAATCTCCTCTTGGATGGAAACCCTCAAACCATTCAGGTATCTACCAATCCTTTCCACATCATCTTCATCATGTCTAGATCTAATATCTAATCTAGAGAATTCCTTAGTATACTCCTTTACCAAGATTTCCTTCTATCTTAGACTTTGCATTCATCGAACTAGACTAATCTAATATTCATAGGGTAAGAATTTTCCTTTCAACTTATTGACCATTTTACTCCATACCTTTATTGTTTCTTTGCCTGTCCTCTTTTGATCCAATTGTAGATGTTCCCACCATAGGGATGCATGACTTTACAACTTTGTGCTTGCAATCATCACCTTCTTATCCTCAGGGATACTCTCATATTCAAAATACTTTTCCATCTCAGTGATCCAGTCCACCAATTCATTAGAATCCATCTTTCCACCATACTAAGGGGGATTGAAATGTGGTGTTGACTTCAGACTTGTCAAATCTTTCAAAAACCTTTCTTCACCTTGATCCATAACAGGTGCAAGTTCTCCATTCACCTGTTCTTCAATTTCATCATCACTAACATCTTCAAGATGTCTGCCTCTTCTTTGGGCTGTTTCCACTGCTTCAAATCTAGCAGCAATCTACCTTAGAATATCTACCAATCCTAGATTTGCATCTCACCTCCCATGAACCATCTTGACAACCTTCTACAATTGTAGGTCAGATCACAATCTACTACCCCACAACAATTCAACAAAGCCTTCAAGAGGAACCTACAAACCTAAATCTGCAGACCTAGATCAAGATCTAACCTCGCTCTGATACCACCTAACATAAGGACCTGGTGTAAGAGGTGCCAAAGGATGACACACCCTAATGATCCAAGCCTACAACACATGTGCAGAAGAAACAAACAACAAGAGTGATAGAGAGAATGCCAGATCTTTCATTAACTTTCATCAATTTGAATTACACATGTCAGGCTATAAGGTCTTCCCAGTTAGGGCCTAATATTATAATGAATTACAGAAGTCCTCAAGCATGCAAGGATTTGCTACCAATCTTGAACCTAATGCCTTCTATCTTCTATCAAAAACTACCCCCTAAAACTACCACCAAACATGTACATTTATACAAGAAGCTACCGAGATGAGTCAACCTTCAGATCCACAACTAATGGAAGTAATGGTCAAATATGGGACCACACACTTCCCAATGATGGATATCAACATTAATTCTACAATCCAATATAAATGCACAAGTCGGCCACAATAGGAAACAAAACTAGACCCGTCGATAAGCAAGATAACCGAGCAATAGACAAACAATGCCAAGCGCCAATGAAATAACCGACCACCCAGGAGAGAACTGACCATACTCGGTAACCAAAGGAAACTGACCAACTACCGACCAACTCAATTAAAGAAGAAACTAAGCAACATAGACAAACTCCAAATTCTTTTTGGTGACATAGGATTGCCAAGGACCTGAGATGCTCCTGCATCATAGAGTTGAATCTAAGTTAATTAAGCTCACAATTCATTCCTCCCCTCCCTCTCAATTGTGTTGGTGGACTTTTCTTTCTAACAATTGGTACCAGAGCATCAGGTCCTTTAAGGAAAATTTTAACAGCTTAAGGAGATCCATGGCTACTACATTTTTCAAGAAAGAAATTCTGAAGTTTGATAGAGTATATTTTGAAAATTGGAAAGAAAGAATGAAGATACATTTACTATGCATGGGAATTGATTACTGGCTGGCTATTAATATGAAGAAGACTATTGTAGAAGAAGAAAAAATTGATTAATGTACAAATGAAGAAAAGAACCAATACATGTACAATATGCTTGCTAGAGGGGCTATTTTATCAACTCTTCTATATATAGAATATACTAAGGTAAATCAATTCCCATGCATAGTAAATGTATCTTCATTCTATTGAGATTTGGACTAAATTGGAAAATCTTTTTCAAGGAGATAATACTTTGAAGAAAGCTAAATTGCATAACTATATTAGTATGTTTGAAAGTGCTAAGATGTAGGATTATGAGACTATAAGAGGTTACTTTAGCAGAATTACTGAGATTGTTCTAGGAATTAAGATTTGTGGTGGAAGGAAATCAGATAATGAAGTCATATGGAAGATAGTGAAATCTCTACCACTAGAATTTGAATACAAATCATAGATTATTGAAGAAATAATTACAGTTGATTTTACAAAATAATTTCTACTTGGAAAGTTGTAGACACATGAGAAATGGTTGAAAGAAAAGGAAGGAACACCTAGAGTGGAAATAACTTTTAGCATACAAAAGGATAGACCTAGGTTGACAAGAAGTGCAAGTACTAGTGGAGAGATTGGGAACCTAAGAAAGAAGAAGAAAGAAAGTTTGATGATGCAATTGCACTGATTTCAAGGAGAGAACCTAATGGTAAGAAAAAATTTCTTGTTCGACATGCAAAGAATTTTGTCATTTTCATCTAAATGTCCTAAGAAAGAAAAGAAGATCAAATATAAAAAACTTATAAACCTAAGATTGAAAATTGCTATTATGTTGATGAAGGAAAAATTGCATTTAAAGATGTAAAATTTTTAGAAAGTGATGATGAAAATGAAGATGAAATAGGATTTGTTGCTAATAAAGATGAAAATTATGATGAAGAAGAAGAAGTAAGAGAAGAAAATGCTTTGACTTCACATGTAGAATAGAAAAAGTCTAATTTGATTATTGAAAGTGGATGTTCTCATCATATGAATGGATATGTGGATAAATTTGTTGACCTTCGTAGATATGATGGATGAATATTTAGAGTTGGAAATAATGCACCATTTTAGATTAAGGGAAAAGGATTGATTACACTTGATGGAAAAACTAGCACTAAAGATGTCTACTTTGTTGATGGATTGAAACATAATATTTTGAGTGTTGGACAACTTATGGACAAAGGATACAGGTTATATTTCATGGAAAAGACTTGTGTTATTAAGGACACTGATGGAAAACTAATTGGAATAGGTATAAAGATAAAAGGTAATGTATTTCAGTTGTCTCCTACTGAAATCATGTGTGATGTTTGATTGTTAAAGTAGATGAAAGTTGGCCATGGCATAAGAGATTTTGTCATATCAACTTTGATAACATTGTGAAGATCACCTCATCAAATGCAGTTAGAGACTTGCCAAAGATTGTGAAGCCTACTAACATGGTTTTCAAGGAATGTGTTATGGATAAATAGAGGAAGAATTCATTTTTGAGAAAAAAAAATTACAACATCAGTCAAGTTGGAGATTGTGCACACAGACTTGTGAGAACCTACAAGGAAAAAGGGATTTTATGGTGAAAGGTATTTCATGATTTTTATTGATGATTTTATAAGAATGATGTGGGTTTCATTTCTTAAAGAAAAATTTGAAGCATTTGATAAGTTTAATTTATTGAAGAATATAGTTGAGAATAAATCTGGCTTGAAGATTAAATGTTTGAGATCTCATAGAGGAGGAGAGTTTACTTCAAATGAGTTTAATATCTTTTGTGAAGACAATGGAATTAAGAGACAACTTTCAGCACCTAGGACACCACAACGGAATGGTATAGAAGAAAGAAGGAATAGATTAGTTAATGAGATAGGTAGAGCTATGATGTTTGAAGGTAGTGTATCACATATCTTTTGGAGAGAAGCTGTGAACACCACAATTTACACAATGAACAAAATTTAGATTAGACAAGGTATTGGTAAGACATCTTATAAAATTTGGTTTGGACATACACCTACTGTGAAATATTTTAGAATCTTTGGAAGTAAATGTTATATCAAAAGAGATGATGATATTGGAAATTTTGATACTAAAAGTGATGAAGAAATTTTTCTTGGTTATTCATTGAAAAGTAAAGTATACAGACATTTTAATCAAAGATTGAGGAATATTGTTGAGAGTACTCATGTGAAGGTTGATGAAAAGTTTAGAATTCAGGAGAGAATTCTTGATTATGATTCTAATAAATATAAAAAACAAAGGAATAAAATTAATCAGAATGATGAACAAGAATTATTTTATGAAATTGACAATTATTTTCAAATCAAAAAATTTAGATTGGAACCAAGAGTTGAACCTGAATCAGAACCTAGAGAATAAGTCAGGGATGAACTAGGAACACTTAAATATGTTACAAGAAATCACCCTACAAATCAAATCATTGCAAGTGAAAAAAAAGGAGTTATGACAAGAAACAGGATAAATTAAGAACTATGTTTAATATCTCAAGTTGAACCTAAGATTGTAGATGAAGCATGAAAAGATGAACATTGGATGAAAGCAATGAAAGAAGAACTTGACCAGATTAAAAAGAACAATACTTGGGAATTGGTCCCTAGACCTAAAGACAAGAATATTATTGGCACAAAATGGGTTTTCAGGAACAAGATGAATGAGCAAGGTGAAGTGGTAAGACACAAAGCAATATTAGTATGTAAAAGATACTTGCAGCAAGAAGGTATTGATTTTGAAAAAACCTTTCCACATGTAGCTAGACTTGAAGCAGTGAGAATGTTTTTGGCATATTATTGTAGTAAAAATTTCAAAGTATATCAAATGGATGTCAAATCATCTTTTCTTAATGGATAGCTTGAAGAGGAAGTCTACATTGAACAACCTGATGGTTTTTTCTAATAGAAGACAAGGATATGGTTTTCAAATTGAAAAAGGAATTGTATGGATTGAAGTAGGCTCCTAGAGCTTGGTATGAAAGGTTAGACAAACACTTGATTAGTTTGTGATTCAAGAAATCTAATTCTGACAATAATATGTACTTAAGGAAAAATGATGATGATTACCGATTGTTAAAGTATTTGTTGATGATATTATCTTTGGAGGTGATGATGAAGCAAGTAAGAAATTTTCAGATGAAATGAAAGATGAATTTGAAATGAGCGTGATTGGTGAGATAAAATACTTTTTGGGATTACAAACTACACAAAACAAGGATGGCATTTTTAAATCACAAACAAAATATATTAAGGACTTATTGACAAAATTTGGAATGGAGAATTACAAACCAGTTCAAACCCCTATGGTAACTAGATGTAAATTATCAAGAAAGGATGAATCACCGAATGCAGCATAGACAAGATATAGATCTATGATTGGAGAACTAAAATACTTAACTCACACAAGACCCAATATAGCTAATGCAGTTGGGATTGTAGCTAGATTTCAAGAAGAACCTAAAGAGACACATGTTGCAAAAGTAAAGAGAATTTTTAGATACTTGAAGGGTACATCATAATATGGATTATGGTATGACAGATCACATGATTTTATATTATGTGAATACACTAATGCATCTTGGGGAAAATATATTGATGACAAAAAGTGTACAAGTAGTAGAGCATTATTCTTGGGAGGATGATTGGTCTCTTGGTTGAGCAAGAAATATAATAATATATCAGAGAGTACAATAGAAGAAGAATATGTTACTACAACAAATAAATGTAATCAAATCACTTAGATGAAGTAGATATTTATGGATATTAGCATTGAATTCACTGAGCCTATTATCATACATTGTGATAATACAAGTGTATTGTCCTCGCTAGGGAACTCATAAAGAATCAAGTCTATGACCTAAAATTACAACTAACAAATTTTTTTTCTTAACATTCTAACATATCATCATAACCATTCACAAGTACATTCCTTAAGGTTCCCTTAATGAATTCATTTTCCATTATCAAGTATTACTTAATCTAATGAATTCTATTTCCATTTCAACTTCAATTTACATTGAAACATTGCTTTCATTCTACTTCAAAACCAATTGCCTTAGTGAATTAATTGAATTCATTTTCTTTAGAAAACAACCACATCATTTAATTTTAGAAATGAATCAGAAGCCCATCATATATTTAATTCACCAAATACATTTATCCTTTCCTCTTTCATTTGTTTTCTTATTAACCTTATCTATGCAATATCATCATAGAAACTTTCTATTAAAAGTCCTTACATTCCATTTTAATTTCAAATATCATAATAGAGAGAGTGTAAAGCATTTAACCTTTAATAGCTCACAATCCTAACCATCCACTAAATCATTCTACCACAAATTATCATCTATGACATTGTATATATCAGTTAAGAATTGATATTAAAACCTTGTTTAAATAACCTTACATCCCACACATTGAACTTAGACATTTAAGAGCATTAGGAAGGAATTACATATTAACACTAATTTTGATAACATACATGTTTCCTTTCCCTTATTATTTCACCTAGAGATACCCTTCAACCCTTAGCATATCTTTTCACTATTCCACATATCAAATGAGTTTCCTTTTAAAGAGGTTTACATCCATAAGTACTTGCATTAAAAAGGTTTGCATAGAACCATTACTTTCAATTTCATTTTAAAACTCATAAGAGAGATAGGGTAAGAATTACTTAAACATAATCCATGCCCAATTTACCAATATTGAATCCCCTTTTGAAATTCCTAAAACTACCCTTCCCAAATACATAAATTCTTTCTTACAACTTCAACACAATTACAATTACAGTTGCTACACATGGCCTAAAGGAATACAGAAAGATAATTACATCAAGTTGCCCAAAGGCTTACATTACATCTTTACACCTTGATTTCAAAAGATAGAGATACATGATACAAGATAGGATAACTTCATCATTAAAAAAATCATAATCCAGGCCATGACACGAACCACAAACAATACCTTGAAAGAGATTTTCCACCCAACCATGTGAAACTAGTAAAGTTCCACCCCCCGTGCTAGGAGATAGAGCCAAGGTACTCTCAAGACCCTAAGGCAATCTAAGTCTTAAGAACCAATAAATCCAAGACTCAAAATAACAATAACAAAGCACATAAAATATCATCATACTATAACACTGAGGTTAAGGTTCTAGGAAACCACCTAAGTGAGTGTCATCACACAACCTGTATATTGGGATCCTTCTTGGAAACCATGTAACCCTAGTCCCCCCTTTATGAATAGGGATCCATCCTGGTAGTTATCCCTCATCCTGGTACTCTAATCAGGTCTGTGTGGCCATTATTATATTTTCTTTTATTATCTTTTGAATCCCCCCTTCCCAGGTTAATTTTTAAGGTTATCACTTTTTACAAACCCACCCATAGGATCATCTGGCAACCACTTTAGGGTTCCAACACCTATGGTGAGCCACTCACTTAAGGTTCCTAGTCCCTTACCCCATCACAAGCTAAAGATACAAGATAACATTTCCAAGTCCTGATAATAGGAACCATTGGGAGAGTGTCTATCACAAGACACCTTAAATCATATCATATAACTTTCCACTACTTATTTATAGGTCTAGGGAGCCCTCCTATGGACACAGGCCACTGAAATGAGTACTAGCCTCACAAACTAAGCTCAAGTATATGCCAAGTGCAGAAACACCACATGTAACACAATATAACACAAACAAAAAAAGTAATGAACATACATAGGTGATTAAAAATTTCCACATGCATTAACACAACATTATGATAAACTTAAAGTAATAAAATAAACATTAAGAGAGGTTCAAAGATGCAGACATAGACCAGGATCAAGGTTGGAAGATACAGACCAAACCCCAAGCCAAATAGGTACCCAACACTAAAATCCATGACTCCAAATTTTACAAAATAGGTCCAAATAGAACATAAAAGTAATATAAATTATAGACTAATAAAGATTGATGGGCAAATGACTAATTCTAGAAACATATATATGATTGTCATAAAAATATAGTCTCAGTGAGATGAGCAGAACTTTTTGTTGAACCATTGGATCTTCCTAATTTTCACATATGTTGGATAAAACCTAATTGTGCATATTCTCACTAGAGAGATTTTAAAAATAGCATCTGGTTAAAAATTTATGCACAATGTAATACAGGTATAGGAAAATAAACCAGAATATTTTGTCTCTTTCCAATTAACATATCATTTTTCATTATCATCCTAATTAAAAATCATTCCACAAAATAAAATTTACAGACCATATGAACAATATAAATATTTAAGAACACACACATCTACATAGATAAATATATCAAATTATAATTATGTAATCAATCATAGACTTCCAGGAAAGATTTCATAAAACCAAAAACTATAAAACATACATATTCTACTTCCCGAAAACACATAGAAATACACAGAATATAAGACATTTATATTTTCTTTTTCAATGCATAGTAAACAATCACATATCAATCCAATAACATATCATTTATGTAAATAAACACACACAGTCATAGGAGAATTGGAGAATTCATCTGAGTATAGACCCTACTTGGGGTCCTGTGGAGAAATTCTCTTTTCTTGACTGGAGTCTCTCTGTAGATCTCCATGCCTTGAGTAGATAGCCTCCTAAATGATTCCTTTGGTAGTCAAATCCAAGAAATCCACACACACTATTCATCACCAAATAGAGACTCTTACACTCACAGAAACTTCAAATATATTTCTAAAAAATACTTGCATCCAATTCCCAAAAATCTTCCATAAATTATCCTCTCTCCAAACCACACAAAATTGTACATATTTATCCTCAAACTATGTGGTTGGAGGAGTTGCTTTACAGGAAGCAACTTCTCCAACTTCTATAGCTGGTTGAAGATTAATTAAAAATCTTCCCGTAACACATAATAAATTTTTTAATAAATTTAATTAAAAATAATTTTAAAAGAAACCATAACAAGAAAGTCAAGCAAATAACTTTCAAGGAAAACACATAGCACACACAGAAACCAACTAGCCTAACTTCTAGGAGGTATTGAGTTCAACTCCCTCCTAGATAGCTAGTTTTACTACAAAGAGCATTTTCCTTTTATTAATATTATTTTTACTTTTATTTAATACATTTAATTCAATACACTTTATTTAATTATTATAAACAACATACCATTTACACAATCAATAAAATCATACAAATAATATTATTTATATAAGCATGGGTATATGCGTGTGCACCCACATATACACATACATATATAACATACATTCAATTATAACATATATATAATAAATATATATACATATACTTACAAGGCTAAATCTAACTCACATCATTAATCTCAGAACAACATCAACTCATAAATCACAAGACCACATCACATGCTGCATTCAAATCCCCCAACTAGGGTAACCTCCTAAATGGAAATCTAAGTCTACAGATACCCTTGAGAGTAATCTTGGTAATATCTCCACACAACAATATTTTGAGGATTTTCAAGGCACGCTCAGACCTATGTAGCCAGATGGAGTCAATGGCTAATACCTACATCTTGTAACACTAATCAAAATGCATACATATATATATAAACAGACAATGGAAAATAAGGAGGGAGAGTGCAAAATCATGTGGACCTCTTGTAGGAGTAACTATGACTGCCTCCCCTCATCCTACACTCACATCAGATAGTGACATCAATAAAGCATAATTGGATTAGTGTGGTTAGTACCAGAATCATCTCTTTTCCATATTGTATAACAAGAATGCATCATAACATATTCATGTAAATGTAAATCATCTATTAATTTTCACAAACCCATTTAACCATCAGGCATGTACTCAAAATGTCCCATTATCAAATCAAGATAAAAAAAATCATATAATCCTTAATACAGAAAACCATGTCTATTCTTGAGTATAACAAGTGACATCATTAGAGTAAGCAACACATTAACCTTCTAAGTGATTATAATTAATTAACCTAAGATAATATTAAAGATTAATAATGAGCATCTCACGTAGATGCATATAAATCTATCAGGTGATCCTTTTAGCATTAAGGTCATATACTATCACTGACACAAATGAAGATATAAAGAAACATACTTATGTAAATATTATTATTTCCCAAATTAAAATATGAAGTTATGGTGTGTTCGAAGAGGTTTGGTTTAATCAACCATCTCAAGAAGGATCATTCTCACATATAGCCCTTCCTAATTTCTACTGAGCATAACCAGAACTTGTTAGGGTTGGAGGGGCATTACAAAAAGTACAATTAACATGTCAAAGAATCCAGTATTACACTCAAAGACCAAACATATTGCAATAAAGTATCATGTTGTGAGAGAGAAGGTTGCAAAAAAATAAATCAGATTGGAGTACATTAGTACAAAGAAGTAGATAGCAAATATATTCACAAAACCTTTGGATAAGGATACTTTTGAGTATCTGAGAGGTATTCTTGGGATTACTTCCCAACCCTCTTCAAAGTAATAGATGCAAGAATGCATCAATCTAGCATGATCAAAGTACTATACCTATCTAGACTGTATGCTTGATGCTTCTCCTATGGGGGGGTATCTTTACTCAAGTTGAGTCATTAAGGACTCTTAGTCATGAGTTTTCTATAGTATCTTTTGATACTCGTGAACTTTTGTATATTGTATTGGAGATGATTGAACTTAGAGAATTGATATATTGGCACCTTTCTTATTGATGTCAATAAGGGAGAGATATACATGAAAAAAATTAAAAAATCTTATGAGAAGAGTGAATGGGAGATATTTCAATTTGAGAGTGAGTGCAGGCAGGTGAGGAAGAAATATATTGATAAATGATAGGTTGGGACTAGATGGTTTTTCATCAATGTTCCCATCAATGTCAAAGGGGGAGATTGTTAGCATTAATGTTTATGAATGTTGTTAGTAGGGAAGATTGGATATTGATTAGAGATGATTGAGTAATTATATGTTACATTATGACTAGGTTTGTCATTGATGTTAACATATATGATTTTTGGACAAATTTATAGACACAGAATTGTTTTGTGAGGTTCTATGCTGATGATTTGAGTTTTGAAAAGATTTATTTGTATTCAAGAATGTGTTATGATGATGTGGTTGTAAGTGCAGAAAACTTTATGCAATTATGTTTGAGTTATGTGAACTTAACTAAAGATTGTTCATAGTGAGAGTTACCAGGAACTGGTGATAGTTATTTTGTTAGGAATGAATGATAAAGTGTTTGGAAGCCATTCTATAGTAGTTGTTGTTTCATTCATGACTATGATTGTCATTGATGTCAACACAGTGATTTACCAAAGACTTGCAAAGAAGCAGACAGAGTTTGGATTAGCGCATGTGGGTTATTATAGTTGGAGCTATGTGACATTGATGATATACTCTTTGATATGTCATATGTCTATGGTTAAGACCGCAGATAGTAATTTGTTGATTCATGGAAGTTATGATCATTTTGGTGGAATCAGTGTTCAGGCAGTGTTCCTGAGTAGCGATTTGTGGAAATCAGATGATATCTCCTAATCGGGATAGAATATGGTTTTGTGAAGTTAAAGGGATGTTGAAGACACATTGATAGTGATGTGGATGATAGCGTAGACTTCGAGGTCACATGAGTGAAGATTTATTATATTTGGAAGCCGACAATTTTATGTAATTTTGGTGTAACGTGTGGAAACTTTTATTTTATAATTGTATGTTGAATCATTTGTAATTATTTGAGTGTGGTATAAAGGAAGGAATGTATTTCCTTGTTTTAAGGTAACTTTAATGTAGTAGCATGAAGTTTTAATGTGAAAATGTGTAATGCTAGCAGCAGTTGTGATGCTATATGCATGAAGTGAAGAAAAGAGCTAAGTATTAAAGTGAATTTGTGAAGGAAGACATGTGAAGTACAGAGATCTAAAATTGAGATCTGATGTAATAGTGAGTGCATTTTGGCATAGTTAGAGAAGAGGTAACATATTATGTTTTTGAGTAATGCAAAGATTATTTGGACAGTGTGTTCAGTGATCTCACCTTGAAGGTGTTTGAGCAGTGGGTCCTTCTGTCTTCCATATTAACCAGGCTAGAATCTTTTAACAGGGATTCAAAATCTCCTAACAGGGATTCATATGTACTGAATGTATTTCATAAGACTCCTTACAGATTCCATCCTCTCATAAGGAATATTCATATTAGTGCATCTTTTATGGGCATCATTCCCACCAAGGTTTACTCTTTGATCAAGAGGTTCCCTAGTCAACATATCTTGTGTCATTGTGTTATTGTGTATGAATATATTTCTATGGTTGGTAATTATATTGCTTATATGATTTAATGTTGTTGAAGATGATAAAAGTTATAATTATCTGATAACTGATTCACCCCACTCTCAGTTATCTTGCTGGACTTTACCTTCTAACAATTGGTATCAGAGTGGCAGGTCCTTGAAAGAGAAGTTTAATAGCTTAAGGAGATCCATGGTGAATTTTAGGAAAGAAAGCCCTAAGTTTGATGGAGTAAATTTTGACAGCTCGAAAGAAAAGATGAAGACACACCTATTATGTTTAGGACCAGGTTATTGGTTGATTACAAAGAATAATAAGACTATCATTGAAGAGGACAATCTTGAAACATGTACTATGGAAGAGAGAGATCTATTCATGTGTAACATACTTGCAAGAGAAGCACTTTTGATAGCACTACCAGAGAATGAGTACAGTCAGGGAAAATATTTGAAAAAATCTCATGAAATTTTGAATTATTTTACACTTTACTTTTGAAGGTGATGAACATGCAAAAAGAGTTAGATTACATAATTAGATATGTGCATTTGAAGATATAAGAATGTTGGAAGATGAAACTGTAAGAAGTTATATTAGTAGAATGTCAAAGATCAATTCAGATATAAAATATTATGGAGGAACAAAGATAGAGAATGAAGTGATATGAAAAATTATGAGGACATTGACTCATGTATTTAAGCAAACAACACAAATGATTGAACAAGTGATACCTTGTACAACAAACTTTACAAGAGAGACTCTTCTTGGAAGATTGGAAGCAGTAGAAATGAACCTGAGATTATCCGGAGACTTACATAGAATGGAGATAGCATTTAGTTCTCTTAGTGTTTTCCCTACTTTTTCAAGAAGCATCAGTGTGAGAAGAGATTATGCTGGCAGCAGCAGATCTAGAAATGAAGAAGACAAGAAGATTGAAGAAGGTATTGCCTTGCTTGTGAAAAGAGAACCAGATGGTGAGAAAAATCTTAAATGTTGGACTTGTCAAGAATATGGTCATTTTGCATCTAAATGTCCTAAGAGAGTTAAAAAGTACAGAAGCAATTTCAAGCCTAGAAGATCTAAGGAATTTTATTATGCTAATGATGAAGATCTTGATGCTAGTATAGAAAGAACTTTAAGTGAAAGTGATACTGAGAATAATGATGACATAGGATTTGTAGCAATTAAAAAATAAAATCTTGAATTTGATGTTAAGGAAGAAAAAGCCTTAGTTTCTCAAATTGAAAATAAAGATGATTGGATTATAGATAGTGGTTGTTCACATCATATGACTGGAGACATGAAAAAGTTCATAAAGTTGAATGAATATGATGGTGGAGTAGTTAGAGTTGGAAATAATGCACCTTGTTTGATTAAAGGTATAGGATCTATTACTCTTGATGGAAAGACTACTACTGATGATGTTTATTTTGTGGATGGATTGAAACATAATCTTTTGAGTGTTGGACAGTTAGTTGATAAGGGATATCAAGTTTGCTTTACTAAGAAAACTTGTGTGATAAAGGATAAAGATGGAAATCTTATTGGAACTGGATCTAGAACCAGAGGCAATGTATTTCAGTTGAATCCTACTAAGATGACATGTTTGATTACTAAAATTGATATCAGTTGGTTATGGCATAGAAGGTTTTGTCATATAAACTTTCATAACATTGTGAAAGTAACTACTACACTTGCAATAAGAGATTTACCTAGAATTATGAAACCTACTAACATGATTTGCAAAGAATGTGTAATGGCTAAACAGAAGAGAAGTTATTTTCCTAGTAAGAAGTTTACATCTACAGAGAAGTTGGAGATTGTTCATACAGATTTGAGTGGTCCTACTAAGACTCAAGGATTCTATGGAGAAAGGTATTTTATGATTCTTATTGACGACTTTACAAGAATGATGTGGATTGCATTTCTTAAAGAAAAATTTGAAGCATTTGATAAGTTTAATATTGTTAAGAATAAAGTTGAGAATGAATCTAGAATGAAGATTAAATGTTTCAGATCTGATAGAGGTGGAGAATTTACTTCTAGAGATTTTAACAACTTTTGTGAAGAAAATGACATTAAAAGATAGTATTCAGCCCCTAGAACACCTGAACAAAATGGCATTGTAGAAATAAGGAACAGATCGGTGACTAAAGTAGCAAGAGCTATGTTGTTTGAAAATAATTTGGAAAAGATATTCTAGAGAGAAGCAGTGAACACAACAGTATACACAATGAATAGAGTACAAATCTGAGCAGACACAGACAAGACACCTTATGAATTATGGTTTGGACATGCACCCTCAATTAAGTATTTTAGAATTTTTGGAAGCAAATGTTATATAAAGAGAGATGATGATATTGGAAAGTTTGATCCTAGAAGTGATGAAGGTATATTTCTTAGATATTCTTTGAAAAGAAAAGCATATAGATGTTTCAATAAAAGAACTAAGACTATAGTTGAGAGCGCAAATGTTAAAGTTGATGAAAAGGTCAAAATTTAGGAAAGAATGCTTGATTATGAATCTAATGAAGAAACTCATCCTGAGCCTAATACTGGAACTACTGAATTATTTTATGAAACTGACAGTGATTTGTTGAATGAAAGCCATAGTGAAGTTATTGAAGAACCTACATCCAAAGAGAGATCTGAGACAGTGACACCTCGAAAGAGTTTGTTAAAGAATCATCCTTTTGAATAGATTATTTGGAGCATCAAAAGAGGAGTTCTTACTCAAAATAAGGAACAAGAACAGTGATGTTTGATTTCTCAAATTGAACCTAAGACTACTAATGAAGCTTGTGAAGATGAAAGTTGGACTAATGCTATGAAAGAAGAACTAGATTAGATTGAAAAGAACAAGACATGGGAATTATTCCCTAGACCTAAGGACAAGAATGTTATTGGAACTAAATGGGTATTCAGAAACAAGATGAATGAACAAGGAGAAGTAGTGAGAAAGAAAGAAAGATTAGTATGTAAGGGTTACTCACAACAAGAAGGAATTGACTATGAAGAAACCTTTGCACCTGTTGCAAGAATTGAAGCAGTAAGAATGTTTTTGGCATATGCAGATTACAAGAAATTCAAAGTGTATCAGATGGATGTGAAGTCAGCATTTCTAAATGGAGAATTGGAAGAAGAAGTCTACATTGAGTAGCCTAAAGGTTTTCCTTTAACTCAAGAAGGAGACATGGTATGTAAATTGAAGAAATCTTTATATGGACTTAAACAAGCACCTAGAACTTGGTATACAAGACTGGATAAGTATTTGTTAAAGTAGGGATTTATAAAAGGTACAGCTGATAGCAATCTATACACAAAAGAAATTGAAAATGGTTTGTTAGTTATAGTTATTTTTGTTGATGTCATTATCTTTGGAGGAGAAGATGAAGCTAGTGAAAAATTTGCTAATGAAATGAAGACTAAATTTGAAATGAGTATGATTGGTGAAATGAAATACTTTTTGGGATTACAGACAACAAAAAACAATGATGGTATCTTTTTAAGTCAGACAAAGTACCTAAATGACTTGTTGAAAAGATTTGGAATGGAGGATTGAAAACTAGTTGGAACATCTATGGTGACCGGACATAAGTTATCTAGCATAGATGAGACTCCTGGAGTAGAACAGAAGAAATATAGATCTATGATTGGAGGATTGCAGTATTTGACTCATACAAGACCTTATATAGCACATTCAGTTGGAATTGTAGCAAGATTTCAAGTTGAACCTAGAGAATCACATTATGCAGCAGTAGAGAGGATACTGAGATATTTAAGAGGCACAATGGACTATGGATTATGGTATGAAAATTATGATGATTTTATCCTATGTGCATATACAGATGTTGATTCAGGAGGGAGTGTTGATGATAAGAAAAGCACCAGTGGAGGAGCATTTTTCCTTGGAGGAAGATTAGTTTCTTGGCTAAGCAAGAAGTAGAATTGTATCTCACAAAGCATAGTAGAAGTAGAATATGTAGCAGTAGCAAACAATTGTAACCAAATAATTTGGTCGAAGCAGATGCTGAAGGATATTGGAATAAAATTTGTTGAACCTTTTGTTATACATTGTGATAACACCATTTAGGAGTTGATCTTTACAATGCATAAAATACAGTGACCTGGTCAAAGTTCAGACGCTGTTAGGAGTCTTTTATAATTAACCCTGCTAGGGGTCAGGACACACTTTCCAGGACCACACTGCTCAAATGGTGAAGGCTACAACCTTCTGCATAACAAATACACACTATATCTGGATCTTGGTGAACTGCGAGTTATACCTATTATCTTGATCATTTCCAATGAATATCTTACACTCTCTTCTTTGTCACATAGACCTTCTATAGATGGATCAATACTTCACACCTTCTGCTATGCTCTTCTCTTTCAACTATCTGCCATACTTAGTGATCACAACTGACCGACTATAACTATCTTTCTCCAAATGATATAATCAAGTAGGACTATTAAAAATTCCTTGAAACCATACTAGAGAAACAATACAACTCTCCAATAACATCTCCAATGGCCATACTAATCACACAACACAAATTAGGACTGCACAACTCAATGTGAGTAGACACGCTGCTTCACACAGTCGGCTCCACCAAATTAACTGAAACTTTATTCTCATGCTAAAATAAATTATGCACTCTTAACCAAACATGAAACCTAACATGCATATCAAACTGATAGGTGCAACTACTACAACAATATAAACAATGTCATCTCCATCAAACAAACTCAGGAAACTATAACTGGTAATTGGAAACATCATAACTCAACTTGTACTAGATAATTGACTCTATGTCCATGAACATAGATTCACTAACATTTCTACAACATAAATATAAATGTCCAAGGCTCCATCATAACCATACTACAAATCTCATACAAAGCTCTTCCTGGGACACTATCAGGATTATTACTGAAACACACTGCTACACAACTGTCTGTACTCATAATCAACCTCTACGTCTATGATATCATGATGATAATATATCCATACAAAATATTCTCAAGGCTCTCTCTATAATGCTTCCACACATGCTTCTTACCATATGTTGTCATCAATGGAGAACATACAATCAATACTAGCTTGCTAGAAAATCTCCAACAATCTCCCCCATTAGCATTGATGGAAATATATGGAATGAAAAACACCACCAATTCAAATGTACAATTATTTTATAACATTCTCCATTTCCTCAATAAAACTCCCCCAAGGATGAATCCTCCAACTAATGTTGAATTCTCTGAATATCAACTTCTATATACTCCCCTTACTAATACTTACTCACCCTTTCTAGAATAAAACAATTGTTTTTGTTTTTCATGACTGTATACTTACTCCCCCTTTGACATCAATGGCAAAGGATTCCAAAACAAATAAGCACCGGTACTACTCCTGAAGTAGATTAGTCAACCATTCATCAGTCACTGAGGACTGATGTACTCCTACAAACTCTAATCAAATCCAGGGAAGGGAATCACTCCCAGCTTCTCCCTAAGATACTCAAATGTATCCTTCAATAAAGGCTTTGTGAATATGTTTTCTATTTGTTCTTTTGTTCTCACATAGTCCAATTTTACTTCTTTCTCTACAACTTTCTCTCTTAGGAAGTGATATTGTATCTCAATGTGTTTTGTCTTTGCATGCATCATAGGGTTCTTTGACATATTGATAGTTCTAGTGTTGTCACATTGAATAACAATAGGATAATCAATCTAAATTCTAAAATTCTTTATCATTTGCTTGATCCAAACAATTGTAGAAAAAATTAATGTTGCTGCTACATACTCTGCTTCTATTGTGGACTGAGAAATTCAAATTTTCTTCTTGCTTGTCCAAGTAACAAGTCTATCTCCAAGAAATATTGCTCCTCTTGATGTACTCTTTCTATCATCCATGCAACCTGCCCAATCTACATCTGTATACACATGAAGTTCTACATTTTCTGAATTAAGATACCATAAACCATATTCTATAGTTCCTTTCAAATATTTGAATATCCTCTTTACTACCATAAGATGACTTTGTTCAAGTTCTACTGCAAATCTTCCAACTATACCAACTGCATTAGAAATATCAGGTCTAGATTGAGTGAGATATATGATTTTACCAATCATAGACTTATATAGGGTCGTGTCTACTACTGTAGAATCATCTTCTTTTGAAAGCTTACATCCTATTATCATAGGGGTACATACTAGATTGCAATCATCCATCTTGAATTTCTCCAATATCTCTTTCACATACTTAGACTAATTAATGAAAATACCTTTGTCTTTCTGCTGCACATTCAGTCCCAAAAAGTATGTGATAGGTCCAATCATGCTCATTTCAAATTCACTCTACATTTATTTTGAAAATTCTACACTAAGCTTGTCATTACCACCAAAAATAATGTCATCAACAAAAATAGCAACTAGTAATAGTCCATCATGTATGTCTCTTATCAATAAGTTACAATCTATTGCTCCTTTCTTGAATCCAATCTTAGTCAAGTAATCATCTAATCTTTCATACCATGCTTTAGGGGTTTTCTTAAGTCCATAAAGGGCTTCCTTTAGTCTACATACCATATTAGGTTTTTCTGATAAAGTAAATCCTTCAGGCTTCTCTATGTACACTTATTCCTTCAACTCTCCATTTAGGAATGCTAACTTGACATTCATCCAATATACTTTAAAGTCTTTGAATGTTGCATAGGCTAGAAATAACTTTATGGCTTTCAATCTTTTTATAGGGGAAAATTTATTAGAATAATCAATTCCTTCTCTCTGTGCATATCCTTTACATACTAGTCTTTCTTTATTTCTTACTACTGTTCCATCTCCATTTGTCTTATTTATGAATATCCACTTGGTTCTAATCACATTCTTGTCACTAGATCTAGGGACCAATTCCCATGTATCATTATTAACTATCTGATCTAGCTCTTCTTTCATTGCTTCATGCCAATATGAATCAGTACAAGCATCTTCAATACTTAAGGGTTCAATTTGTGAAAGTAAACATACTGCTTCATCAACTGTAGAACTTTTTTCTTTTTATCTTGTCATGACTTTTTTGTTCCGATATCCAATGATATCTTCTTTTGAATGGTATCTAGATGTGAATTTAGGAACATTAGGTGTGAATCTCTCATTTTCCTTTTTTGATTCTTCTTTACTTGTTTTAGGGTCATTGAACAATACATCAATGTTGTCAAACATTTCTTCAATAATTGTTTCTCTACTAGTAGGTCTAGGTTCTTCTTCTATCATAGGTGCATAATCATGATATATCTCTTGAATCATAAAATTCTCATCAATCTTTACATGTGCACTTTCAATAATCTTCTTCAATCTTAAGTTAAAACATCTATAATATTTTCTTTTAGTAGAGTAACCAAGAAAAATACCTTCATCACTTCTTGCATAAAACTTGCCAATAGCTTCATCTCTCTTGATGTAGCACTTGCTTCCAAAGATTCTAAAGTATTTTACTATAGGCACATTCCCAAACCATATCTCATAAGGTGTCTTGTCTGTGTCCGGCCTCAATTGAATTCTATTGATAGTATAGACTATAGTATTGACTGCATCCCTCCAATAGTTCTATGCAACCTTTCCTTCAATCATGATAGTGTGTTCTATGTCAAGTATGATCCTGTTTCTCCTTTCTAAAATTCCATTCTTCTGAGGGGTTCTAGGTGCACTTAGTTGTCTCTTTATCCCATGGTCTTTGCAATACTCATAAAATATGTCAGAGGTGGATTCTCCTCCTCTATCTAATCTCAAACATTTTATCATTAATCTAGACTCATTTTCAACTTTAGCTTTGAATATTTTGAACTTCTCAAATGCTTCTAATTTGTCTATTAAGAATGCAACCCACATCATTCTAGAATAATCATCAACAAACAAAATAAAGTACCTTTCACCATAGTATGATCTTGTTTGAGTTGGTCCACATAAGTCATGCACTAGATCCAATTTGTTCTCTGTCGAATTATGGTTTCTTCTGAATGAATTCCTCACATGTTTTCCCATCACACATTCCCTGCATATTGTATCAACTAGTTTTGCAATGCTAGGAAGGTCTCTTACTGCCTTGACATTGCCTATCTTTACTATATTGTCAAAATTGATGTGACATAGTCTTTTTTTCCATAACCAACTATCATCTACTTTAGCAACAAAACAACTTGCTTCTAAATTAAGCTGATAAACATTACCTTTTGTCTTTGAGCCTGATGTAATCATTTCTCCTTCTTTGTTATTAATGATGCACTTATTGTTTTTGAATTCCAACTGATATCCTTTTTCAAGCAATTCTCCAACACTTAGTAGGTTATGTTGCAAACCATCAACATATAGAACATCATCAGTGTTATTCTTTCCATCCAAGGTGATAGCTCCTCTACCTATGATAGGTTTAAGATTGTTGTCTCCAAATCTAACCATGCCACCTTTGTACTTATCCAAATGTACAAATCTATCATTTTTCCTCTGTCTTGTGATGTGAACAACCACTGTCAATGATCCAAACTTTTTTGATGTTTGCTTGTGAAATTAATGCTATCTCTTGTGCTTTATTTTCATCTTCAAGATCCATCTTATCAAACATCTTCTCCATATCTTCAATAGCAATTAATCCAATTTCATCTTCTGTTGAATCTTCATTTGATACTCCATCTCTAGCATAGTAACATTCTTTTGTATACTTAGGCTTGTAATTAGTTTTGAACTTCTTGACTCTTGTAGGACACTTGATGCAAAGTGACCAATCTTGTTACATGAAAAGAATTTGAAAGGTAACTGACCTTCATATTTTCCTTTTCCTTTCCTTTCTTTCTTAGAAATCATAGAAATGAAATAATCTATTTCTTTATCTTCATCATCATCATCAAAGTTACCAAAAGTGTTCAAGGATTTCTTACCATAGACTGAAGCTTTGAAGGTTGTCTCACTTTTAGTCTCTATCTTCAAACTTGAAATCTCGAATGCTGAAATCTTGTTGATTAAGGTCTCTCTTTTTAAAATTGCATAGTCTCATCTAGGATGTTTATCTTGCTCTCATATTTTGTTGTCAGAGTAGTCATCAACTTATCCATTATGTCTTCTTCCAAAATTTCTCCACCATTGTTTCTAATTCTTGCAACTGCTTCATTAATCCTTTGATTGTAGGCTCTGGTGTTCTCTTCAGATAGCATCTCCAATGTATTGTAATTTTTCTTCCATGTCTTTCTATAGACATTCTTGGCTTGGACATTTCCTTCAAACATGTCTTCTAGATACTTCCATATCTTGTAGGCTTTATCTACTTTCTTGATTTCTGAAAACTCACTGTCAGACAAGGCACTGATAAGGGCTTCTTTGGAAATAGCATTTTAGTGAATATCTCATTTTTCTTAAGAGTTTCATCTTCCTTTGCAAGATCTGATAAAGAGGGAATTAGAACTTCTTTGGTAGCTACTTCAAAAATCTCAAAGGAAATGCACTACAAATGTGTTGTCATTTTGTTCTTCCAATCTAGATATTTATCTCCATCAAACTTAGGACTTTATTTTCTAAATAATTCCATTTGATCAACCTTGAGCTGTTAAAATTTATCTCTGAGGCACTTGGCTTTGATACCAATTATTAGGAATAGTCCCAAGAGATAACTGAGAGGGGGGGGTGAATCGGCTATCTATAAGATTCAATTCTTTATCCAATTAAGTATAGATTAACATTAAGCATAAATACAATATGATAACACTTAACACAACACCACAATTTTGGTTATGGGGAAACCCAAATAGGTAAAAACCCCAGTGGGAATTAGCACCGACTATAAACTGCACTAGAGTATAATGATCCCTGTTAGAAGATCTTACAACCCTGTTAGGAGTTCATCTTTACAATGAATTAAGTATTGTGACCTAGTCAAAGGTCAGACCCTATTAGGAGTCTTTTATAATTAACCCTGTTAGGGGTGAGGACACACTATCTGGGAGCACACTGCTCAAATGGTGAAGGCTACAACCTTCTGCATAACAGATACACACTATATCTAGATCTTTGTGAACTATTAGTTAGACTTGTTGTCTTGATCAGTTCTAGTGAATATCATACACTCTCTTCTTTTTTACATAGACCATCTATTGATGGCTCAATACTTTGCACCTTTTTCTCTACTCTTCTCTTTCAACTATCTACCCTACTTAGAGATCACAACTAACTAGCTATAACTATCTTTCTCCAAATGATATAATCAAGTTAGCCTATTATAACTTCCTTGAAATCATATTAGAGAAATAGTACAACTCTCCAATAACATCTCTAATAACTATACTAATCACGCAACACAAATTAGAACCGCGCAACTCAATGTGAGTAGACGCGTCACTTCACACAGTCAGCTCCACCAAATTAACTAAAACTTTCCTCTCATGATGAAATATATTATGCATGCTTAGCCAAACATTATTAACTCATTACCAAACATGAAACCAAACATGCATATCAAAATGATAGGTGCAACTACTACAATAATATAAATAATGTCAGCTCCATCAGACAAACTCAGGAAATTGTCACTGGCAACTAGAAACATCATAACTCAACCTTTACTACACAAATAACTCTACGTCCATGAACATAGCTTCACTAACATGTCTACAACATAAATATCAATGCACAAGGCTCCATCATAACCATGCTACAAATCTCATACAGAACTCTTTCTAGAACACTGTTAGGAACACTACTCAAACAAACTGCTACACAACTATATGTACTCAGAATCAACCTCTGTGTCTATGATATCATGTTGATAACATATCCATACAACATATTCTCAAGGATCTCTCCATAAGTCTTCCATGATCACTTCTTACCATATGTTGTCATCAATGACAAACATACAGTCAATACTGGCTTGCTGGAAAATCTCCAACAAAGACTTGTGGACAATGTGAAGCATGTTACTTCTTTGTGAGATGACTATAGATTAATAAATCTATGGAAGTATTTAGATTTAATTTAACATTTATTGTAAATTTTTATTGATGTCCTATATTATTAATTGTAAGTTAAGAAAGCCTTTTGGCTGACTCAATAATCATTAGGACTTGGTATAAAGGAAGCTATCATGAGGGTATCATAAGGATATCATGCAATCATGAAATGATGTGTGAGCTTTGAATGTGAAATCTTTATGATTAACAGTAGAAGATGATGTTGTAAAATTGTTGAGGACTTCAAAGGAACTGTACTAGAAAATAGAGTTGTTGTTATAGTTAGTTCTCCCTTGGATGTGTTATCTTGAATATTTTTTAATGAAGATAGTCTTGAAGTAATTTGGACAGTGGGTTCAGTTGTCTTCATTGTGTTTCTCAATCAATTTCTCACAGGGTTGGGATCTTTTATCAGGGATCCAAAGTCTCCTAATAGGGACGCATATGTACTGGTTGCATTATAATAGAATTCTAACAAGGTCTATCCTTTCACAAGGAACTTTTATATTAGTACATCATCTTGTGGGGATCATTCCCACTGGGGTTTTTCCTCTAATCAAGGATTTTCCAAGTTAACAAATATAGTGATATTTTGTATGTTTATTATCTTGTGGTTTTTTTTTTTATTGATTACAAGCTTAAGATTTGATAGAGTTGAATTTAAGTTAATTAAGATTACAATTGATTCCCCCCCCCCCCCTCTCAATTGTGTTGGTGGACTATTCTTTCTAACATATCTTGGCAAAAAACTTGCAAACAGGCACTTGGTAATATCAAAAAATGAAAAATACAAAATACAAAAAAAAATGAAAAAGAAAGAAAAAAGAGAAAAAGGAAAAAGTTCCTTTGTGAAAACCTAGCAATAGGCACCTTGGTAGAACAAAAAAATTAGGAGAAAAAAGTGCAATAAATTCAAGTGGTGAAAACATGGTAAACATGTCTCATTTGACCCTTAAGTAAAGCCTTTTTGCATTTTCCATCTACATCTTTTCATCATCCTTGTATATATCCTTGAATTTTCTGCCATTTCTACATAGTCATAATAAACTCTCAAATTTGCATTTGTATACCCAAGGCTTTTGTCATAGTTTTGAAAGTTGTCTAAGCCCAACATCATTGTAGAATCAAACTAGGGGCACTAATCCAAAACCAAGTGAGTTCATCAAGAAGACACTGTTTGGCACAAATCAATGCACCAAGCCAAAAACTTAACACTTGAAACTTTGATCCATATCAATTTATGATTCAAAATTTTGTCTCAAACCAAAATGATTGACACTTTGATCCTTGAACTCAAATTGACTTATATTAATCAGGATTAAAAATAAAAGTACAAACATCAAAATGGATGAAGTTCTATTGAAATATGGATCTGAAAAAAATAGTAATGATGTTCAAAGTGTTACTTGATTTTATAATCATGTTTTTTTAGGGAATCGAGGATGTGTTTTGACTAGATAACCGATGATAAAAGAATGACAATTTTTCTTGATATCAACAAGATTATTTGCAAGGTAGATTTATTGAAGTATGTAAAATTTTCTAATGACATGATCATCAAAGAATCATCAAGGACATTTTCATAGGGAAAGGATCATGTCTTTGTATTTTTACACAAATGGATACCTTGGCCATTTAGATCTATCATATCTTAATGCCAAAATCCACTTGCAACATGAAAATCGACGAACACGATATTTAGACCATCATGGTTGTAAAATCAAACCAGTGAGGGTTGTACAAACTTCAAGAGAAAAAATATGAGAGAAAAAGGTATTCATGTCATCATGGTTGAACTAGTGATGGTGTTACCAATTTCATGTTCCAAAAGCTCAATGATGAAAAATAAAAAGCATTCCTTTTAAAAGTGACAATTAGCTGCATCCATATAGATTAATTTTGCATGTTAAAATTTAAAGGATTTCATTAATCAAGGGGTAAATTTAATCAAGGTTGACATCATCAATATTTTTATTTTTGATCAAGTATGTTGGACTTTAGCAAAAACAATGCATATAATTTAAAGTGCATTTAGTTGCATTCGTTAATCATTATTCATATAATTGTGTTCATTTAGTTTGTATTATCATTAATTATTAATCATTATGTAAATTTCATTAATCATTATTCATTTAAAATTTGATTAAGTTCTTTGCACTACTTAGAGTGCATCCATTTAAAATCATCTAGTTCATCGATTAAGTTGCTTATCATTAATCCATCTCAGCATTGCATATTAGTAAATCATTTCATTAATATTTCATTAGTCACATATCAATAAAGTGCATTCATCATTGCATAAATCATAAAAATAAAAATAAAGTGCATATACAATCACAACATCTAGAAATCATTAATTCCATTAGGTGTATTAAAGTATTTCACATAGGTGCATATAGATCCATCATTAATCATTAATCATTAAAGCATCAATAAACTAAATCCTTAAAGTATCATAGAAAACATCATAAAAATTACATTTCATCATACATCATGTATCCATCTAAAGTATAACGTCCATCCACAAGCATATAAAGTACGTAAAGTAAATGCATTCATAACATTTGCATCGAAAAAATACAAAAAAATAAGAATATACAAAGGATCATCTTGCATATATCATCAAAACTATAGAGTCCAACATATAATCACATCAAAAAGGAAGTATCAAATCAAACATATGAGATTATATCAAAGAGTCAATCATATAATCAAATGGTCATTAACAAGGTACATCAACAAATGTCTATCAATAATGTCTTGATCAATAGAGATTACATTATGGTATATAATCAAAATGAGGTGGAATCATCAAAGAAAGGAACAAGGAGCACTCGATATGCTACCTATACCATCTATACCACTTGTCCCATTTGTATCTCTACCTGTTGAAATACTCAGAACTGCCTATGGATCCTAAATCATGGTAGAAAATTTTTTGTTTGACTCTGTACCTGTCTGAGTGGGACATCTCTATGCAATTGAAGACATGAAACTCTACATCAAGATGTACAATTTATCTAACCCACTCACAGTAGATTCCACACTAGCATATAATGTCGTAACCTCCTATGTAAGTTCCTCTAGAACTAGTGCCTGAGGAACAACTGGCATTTTCAGTGCCTGAGAAACAATAGGAACAACTACATGTGGAGCCTGAGAATGAGGAACCTCTGGGGCCTAAACCTTACTCACTACCCTCTGACCTCATCATCCCCAAACTACAACCAATGGAGGAGAAACTCTTCCATAAATCCCACCACCTCTCACCCACACCCTACCACCAATCCTCCCACCTCTCATCATAACTCACTTGAAAGAATGATGAAGTCACTCCCAAGGTTCTCAGTGGTCATGGTACAAGTGTGTAGAGACTCGGTGGAAGATAATGTGAATTCATAAGGAGACCTTTTCTAGTTTTGAATTTCAAAAAATTAGGAACAACGAATTTGATGACACTTTTTTTATATTTTTAGATTTTAAAACTAACATGTATGCAATATAAAAATGTAAACTAAATAAATTCCTATGATGAATTTTAATTCTAACATTGATTTTTAAAGAAACATCAAAAGATGAGAGTGAAAAGAAGATAAGAAAGTAACTAAAAACAAAATCTAATAGACTTAAACCACAATAAATTCCACTCACATATAAAATATCAGATTAGATAAAGGAAACCCAGATGAATATAAATTAGAATACTCACAAATCATATCCAGTAGATGTAATCACCAAGGGAATACATGAGATTAAAGATATCTCAAATTTCATCAAATTACAAATCCATACCATGGATGTGCACATGTAAGACCAATTTATTCTCAAGCTCATACTATTATATCTTCTCCAATCATTCACCACCAGGAGTGAAACAAATCACACATGACACCAATTAATTGATTCACGCGAAAAATCAAGAAAGAACATAAACTTAGCTCTTAAACTTTGAAAAAAATTCCAAAATTCATATAGATAGAAGCTAAACACACCATGAATATAACACAAGATGCATATTGTTTTCTCTTCTAAAAACTCCAACTCTTATTTTAAAACCAAGTTGTGTTTATATATATTCTACAACTCAAAAATAATCAAACCCGTAACTAGGTTTTTAGTCGTTCAAAATGGGTGTAATAAATTTAGAACTCTAATTTAACTCAAAGAAACTACTCCTAATCTATTATATATCATGCCAACTTTTATTTACATCGATTAAATGCAAAAAACATGTAGATATGACACCAAAATGTACCCTACAATTTTGGAATGAAGTGAATTTGAAGTGGTACTTCACAAAAATGCCTCTAATCAGCTCCATACTTGATTTTGGTGCATGAAATCAAAGGAATAACTTTCTTTGTATGTATTCATCCCATTAGAAACCTCTTAGACATAAAAATTAACCATTGCATGTAATCTCAACCCCAAAAATTCTGATTTTTGGTCAAAAACGTGAATTTCTACAATTTTGGGCCTTTCTTCATTTCTTCATTTCGGGCCATGGCTTGAGTTTGGGTATGAAACAATGCTAAAATTTGAAATAAAAAATGTAAAATGAGTTCTTAATGCTTAGGTAGGATTCCTCGAAGTTCCTCGCAACATTTATCTATGATTGTCTTCACTTCATCAAAATTTGGAAGTTTCATAAACTCCAAGTGGGTTTGTTAATTCTTGCAAAAAGATTTCAATATTGTTCCAACCTTCTCAATTTCTTCAATATTTTCCATTATTTCTCGCATACTCTCCTTTGCATTTAACATCCATTCCATAACCTCCTTTGTGTTTATCCTCATAAGAATCCCACATAATTGTTGGAGAATCTTCTTAATGGAATGCAATTTTACCTTCTCCTTGTCTTGATATAACTCACAATCAATAGAATCAAATAATTCTTCTACCTTCTTGACCCTACAAATTGTTGCTTCTCTATTCTTTTCTATTAACTCTCATCTCTTATTGTACTCTTTTACTACAAGGTTAATGGCTCTAATCCAAACATCCATTTTATCCAGCTCTCTATCCTCAAATATCTCTGCTTTGACTAGAATATTTATACCTTGTTTTCTAATCTTCTTCAAATCATGAAAAATATTCCCCCATATTTCAATATTCCCCTCTCCTTCTAAAACCATGTAGAATAGTTGTGTTAACTCAGTAACAATGATGAAAAAATGCATTAGGACTAACTTTGTAGTCTCTTTATCAAATCCCTCTAATTCCTCTTTTCAATTCGCACATGCCTTAAAGAATTGGTTAGTTTTCTTGGGGGATGCCCTCTTCTCAAGTTTTTCCTACAATGATTCCTCTAGGTTAGTTTGGTCAATGGGACCAGCTAATTGAGAAGTATAGTCCTTAGGGAATTTATTTTGTTGCTAGAGACTTTAAATTTCAGTCTCATCTTAATACATATACTTAAACAATATGGATACTCCTAGGGTTGCCAATTCTTTTCCTCCTTCCCTAGTAGGCACCCCAAGATAAACTTCTTCCATTATTAAATCATTTGGGATAACCTCGTCTACACTCTTATCTGTAGGTGGGACCACAACATGTGCCTTCCAATTCCCCTTCATGTCCTTACTAACATAAGATATTTATTGTACCTTTCTTCTTGATTCCTCTTGATGGAATGCCTAACCAATTTGTGACAAGTCAATGGCATCCATGTTTATGTATGTCCTTTTTGGGGGTTGAATATCCTTAGTGGGATATGTGGGCTTGATACTTTTTTATAAAGGCTCATATGACACCATGTTCATCATTGTTGGGCCTACTTCTCTCTTCTCTTCCTCTTCTTCCTACTCCTTCTCGAGAGGAAATTCTCTATGTTTTAAATATGGTTCATCCTCTTTTTGTTTCTCTGGTTGTTCCAAAGGTTTCTCTTCAACTAGTATTGATTCATCACCCTTACGCTCCTCATTTTGTAAATCTTTTTTCTCTACCTAACTTGTCTCCACTTCATCGTGTTTACTCAATTTTGGTTATTCCTTTATAGTCTCAACATGTACACTTTCTTGGGACAACCCCTTTTTTTGCATCTTCTTATAAGGGGTATCTCTATTTCAACCTGTTGAGGGAGTTGTACCTCAACCTCTAGAGGCATGTATACCTCAATCTTGGGAATATCCTATGCTTGATATAAGGGAGCTTTATGGAAATTAAACTGTGTTTCATCTCCCTATCCATCTCCACTTACTCCAACATCATCGCTAGGCACTTCTTGAGAATACTCATTGTAGCCTAGGATGTTCTCAAAATCAAAGACATAGAAATCATCTAAAGCTAAAGGATATTCCTTATCCTTCTCATGATCTACTTCAAAATTTGATTCAATAGTCACCACTAGTGGTCTAGCTTGGCTAGTCCCCTCTTATGGGGGCTCTAAAATGTCCTCCAAAGAGGGACCCATGTCTTGTCTTCTCCTAGATATTTTTGTGGTTGATTTGGTCCTCTTTATCAGTGGGACACAGGGATAACTTTAAGAAACCCCCTCCTAAGAAAAATTGTAAAATCCTGGTGAATAATACATTATTTTAGAGGGGAATGTTTCTTAATGAAGCCGATTTTTTTTTCAAATCTATAAATTTTCATAGTTTGTATTGGCAATTTTTTCCCTACCGAATGAAAATTCCATTAATTCCTAGAAAATTATACAGTCATGTGGGGGAAAATATATATTGTATGAGAGGAATTTTTTTCTTTTGAAGTAAAAAAATTATAATATATGAGGCGAATGATTTTATTTTGAAGGGAAAGATAATAATTGTATTGGTGAATTTTATGTACCGTTTGAAAATTTATTTACTTAATTGGTTAATTGTTCATTAATTATGGGAAAAAAATATTTTATTGGTGATTTTCAAAAGATGGGATGTCATTTTATTGCAAATTCAATAGTGTTATCTGTTATCGATAAACACAGATAGTCACATCGATACGTAACCTAATAGTAACATCCATTATTTTATAATGTTAAATGTATTATTTGAGACCATCTGATGATCCAAGACTAATGGTTAAAGTTTAATTTTGACCCCAATTTCTTGAAGGAAACAAAGTTATCCAGAAGTCACCAGAATGTTGATACGTATCAAATTAGGGTTGTCAACTTGTCTGCAGTCTCAACATGTTGGTATCGATAAGCACGACCAGTCACGTCGACATGTAACCTAACATCCATCATTTTATAATGTTAAATGTAATATTTGAGACCATTTGATGATACTAGATCAATGGCTAAAGTTTGATTTTGGCCTCGATTTCTTGAAGGAAATAGAGTTCTCCAAGAAGTCACCAGAATGTTGACATGTATCAAATTAGGGTTGTCAACTTGTCTACAAACTCAACATGTTGGTATCGATAAGCATGACCAGTCACATTGACGCGTAGCCTAACATCCATCATTTCATAATGTTAAATGTATTATTTAAGACCTTTCGATGATCCTAGATCAGTGGCTAAAGTTTGATTTCGGCCTCGATTTCTTGAAGGAAACAGAGTTCTCCAGGAAGTCACTAGAATGAGGACATGTATCAAACCTTAACCTGCACCATAACCATGATCGTCACATGTGGAGAGTGGATAATGTTGCATGCTCCTATAGTGCAACTTGTAGCTCATAACTCAGTAAGAAATAAATTCCTTGTCAGTGACAAGTGACATTCTTTAACTTCCATCCACTCAAAACGCACCACTTCCAAATTCATACAGACAATATTACCAATTTCATTTCTAGGAAAGATTTACATGTTGCTATGAAAGATTAAGGACAATGGATTTAAATTTCTCACACACATCCATTTATAGGAAAGGTTTACATAAAAGATTAAGGACAATGGATTTAAGTTTCTCACCCGTGTGCATTTATGGGAAAGGTTTACATGAAAGATTAAGGACAATGAATTTAAATTTCTCACACATGCATTAATGGGAAAGATTAAGGACAATGGATTTAATACGATTGAAGAAACAAAAATTTATTGCTAAGTATCAATCAAGGGCTATTTATAGATGATCTAGATTCTTTCTTCCTCAATTCATCTTTGCTAGAAAAATTGTTGTAGATGCCTTTCATTTAGGTCATTAGTCTGTAAATAATTTAATTTTTAGGTTTTTGAAGATTTAGATGGACACTCCTATTAGGCTTAGATGCACATTGTGTTGGTTCCTTTTTCTTTATACTCTCAGATATACAATATGATTGATAAACAAATGTCACTAACTCTATCACCACTCCAAATCTAGTAAGGAAAAAAGACCAATTAACAAGGATCAAGAGAATGATCCTCCTACATTGTGAGCTTTAGTGCTTAGGCCGATATACCTTTGATTCACTTCTTAAAGGAATTATAAAATATCAAGCATTAATGTCCTTGACACATTTATTTAAATATTTTTTCATTTATATGTAGGTTGATGATGAAGAACTGCTTCCTAAGAACAAACTAGCGTCTTATCCTAGGGCACAGGGTCAAATACAACATATATCAACTAAAAACCTAACTCAAACACATTCAAATCTAGAATAAGTGATTTTCCTATTACTCCTCTCACTCTCACACTTGGACATCAAATTCTCATTCACCCATGAATTCTCTGAAACTATCTTTAAGGATTTAATCCTGACTTTGGAAGGAACTCAAAGACAATTTCACAAGTTACTTTGTAAACCATACATTAACTTACTTTGTAACATTAACATATAAGAATTCAAGATCAAAACAAGAAAACATACACAAATTTGAAATTTGAATTCAAGTGTATTCTCATAAAAATTTCAATATCAATACATTGAAAAATGACAAAATGATAGAACCAAAACCCTAGATCCAATTTCTCTCTATTCAGTTATCAATTCCACCATCCTTTTGAAAATACAATCAGCTGCAATATATAGTCACTAGTCATCTTGGGATCCCTAAAAACTAGGATGTAACAAGCTACAGATGACTAGGATAGGGTTAGGGTTTGCAACCACTTTACTAACCAGATAATCAAGAAATTACTACAGAAAAGACATGCCAAGCAATCTAGAGAAAATCAAGTCCAAATTGATCTTCATTTATGGCCAAAATCCTGACTGTTACACTAGAAACTAGAAACTGCATCATTTTAGTCCTTTGTTTACTTTACCTACATCATAAATGGCATGACTGATTCACCCATTTCTCCACGTCATGGACAACCTCCACAAACAAAAATCATTTCTAGACCATGCTATGATAGTGGATAAGAACAAATCAGGTAGATCGGCTGCCCAAGCATTAAATAACCAGTCCTCAACTCAAAGAAAAACACTTAAACAATTCAAAATTTGGTAGCAACGGTCAATCAAATATGTTTAAAATAGGACCATTGATCTCATCCCTTCTAGACATATCAGATGGCTCTTGAAAATCATCAAACAGTCAACTAAGTCCTTTGAAATTACCTGACCAAGTCATCATTATTGGCAACCAATCATAAAAAAGCACCTCGGCATGACCTATCAGCTGGACCCACTGTCTCATCTGTCTTTAGCTCTTGGAAGATCAAACAATTGTCACAAATCTGTGATGAACATCTATCATGCATCTTCTCTTTGAGAAGTCACAACCACTGTGTTGAAAATTGCAATTGAAGCAATTGTTGTATTGTCATTGATGTCAAACCTTAGCTGGTAAGAAAGTACTATATCTATTGATTGATGAGAAGGATTAGGGAAAGGGTGATAACAATAGAACCTAGAGAAAGGTTGAGTTATTTGATACTTCAATGAGTACAATATTATGTGGCACAATGATAAGACAATGTATTGTTTATCTAAGTAAGAAGCAAGACTAAACAAGTAGGCTTAACCAAGAAAAAGTGAAGAAATCTAGTTTAAGCTGAGTGATGTTAGTGTCAACCAAGAGCCAGTATATGCTGAGTAAATTCAGTCTTGACCGAACATCAGTTTATTGTCGAGTGACAACATTAGCCAAGGGAAATAGTTTGAAGAGATGACTGAGCTATGCAGTGATGACCGAGGAGTTGAACATAGTATTGACCAAGCGTTAGTAATTTACATTTGAGGAAGAATTCAAATTCCTAGCCGACTTAGTTGAATTATTGGATTATGTAAATCATGTTGACTTTATTAATTGACTGTGTGAAACATTTAATGCACGATAAACCATTTTATTGTGATTTTAATAAAGAGATTGAAGATGTTTCTAAAAGGATGGATGAAGAACATGAATGTTTGAAGGATTCAATGAATCTGACCTAAACCTAATATCTACAGAAGAGATTAAGTGGAAAAAGATGGATCTACCTATTGAAGAGGTATAAAGGAAAACCGAAGTGTGAGGTTAAAGAGGGATGTTGGAATTGTTTATGTTATTGACTGATAAAGCAAAAAGGCTGAAGGTGAAGGAGTTGATCAGAGTTGTGATTTCTTGAAGGGATTTCTGAGTAGATCAATGCTGGAGATGGAAATGGAACTTAGTCAATAAGCCAGCATATATGTGTGAATTTGATCTATTATTTGTAAAGTGAGTTGTATGTTTTCAAATTAGATATTACTGCTACTTTCTAACCATTATATCAGTCTAAATCCTTTAATCAAGTTTGACCTAATAGTCATTTTTTAAATCCTTTAATCAAGGTTGCATTATGATGGAATGTACTTAAGTCCTCTAACAAGGCTCATTCCTAACAGGGTGCTTGAAATCCTTTAAAAGGGTCACACCTAGCAATGTTTTTGTAAACCTTTGACAGGGTTGGCTTTTCACAGAGCTCACTTCAAAAGAGTGAAAATATCAGTAACATGTTACAAAGTGGTTTTTCCCAAATTGGGTTTGCACTATAAATCTTGGTGTCATACTTGTGTGAATGTTTTGGTTTGAACATTTCTATGTTTTGCAAGTTAAATACTATTGGATAGTGGACTGCATTGTTATATGTTTCTTGCATAAATTCGTTAATGATCGAGTAGTGTTGGTTATTAGATCTGAGATTGTTGAAGTGTTTTAAAAGTTCAATTGATACATTTGGACCTGAGAACAACTTATTCACCCCCCCTCTTTGTTGTTCTAAATCATATTAACACATCATTGGATCTTATTGGACCTACCAAATCTTTATCTTAATCTTGGCTAGCTTCCCTTAACCCTTAGTCATCTGGAGATTACGCGACTAAAGGCATTCTCCAAGTTGTAAAATATTTTACTTAACCTGGGTCCAATCAAGAGATTACATGAATGAAGCATTTGCGTGATCGCTGAGTCCTTTAACTTTGGGTTCCATCCAGCAAACAAGAAACCACCACCCGATCATATCTCATCTATGGCCCAAATCTAATCTCCAAGTCCTTTGTTCTTAATTCATCTCTATCTGGCAATCCAGTGACCAAAGCATTCTCATGATCGCTTGATGCTTAGTCTGACCCTGGTTAAATCATGAGAACACTCGAAAACCTTTATTTTCCAATTCTCTAGATCATTTACCTAACCCCAGTCATATCTCAAGATTACACACTGACCATTGATCATATCCTCATCCTATGGCTATTGTTGAATTGTCAAGACCTTGCCTTAACTCATCCTGGATCTTGAGAACACGTCATTGAAGAAATCTCCAAGTCGCTAAAATAAACTTGACCTTGGGTTAGATCATGAGAACATGCGAAAAGCCTTAGTCATGTGTTCACTGAATAGAAACTTAACCACCTAGGCCTTAACCTTTGACTTAACATAGGCCATCTGGAGATCACATGAACAGAGGACTTCACATGATCGCTAAATCATTTACTAACCATGGGTTATATCTGGAGAACTAGCGCCATCTGTCGATCTAGATCTGCATCCACGGACCCTATTTAATCTTTGAAAGCCTCCTGCCTTGACTGGATATCTGGCGAACATGCAATTGAAGGGAACTAAGACCGCTCACCAGGTTGCTAGATGTTAAGCCATTGACCGATAGGACTTGGAGAATACATGAACACCACAGTCGCCAGATTGTCGAATAGAAAGATAACTTCCTGGGCTGGGAAATAAAAAATGTGCAAGAATAGGATGTAAGTGGCCCAAGAAGGTAATGAGGAAATAGAATGAAGCTAGAGTTTTTTGACTTAGACAAATTTTATGGAACCCTAGACATGGCTAAACCCTATCTCTCAGACCTTAAAAATGTTATATCTCCCTGGTTTAAATACTTGAGCACATGTGATCTTGACTAAAGCTTGGGCACACCATAAACTATCCCTAGCTAAGGATGGAAGCTATGAAACATGACAGATCATCTTCATAGATCAAAATAATTTGCAGCTAGGGCATGACAATTTTTACAAAATTTTGCAGGGCTAGACCATTTTCTTAGGATTTTTCCTATGATCAGAAAATGGCCTAGCAATGGCTTTATCTGGGGATGATGGGTAACTTGTACCCATGCAAGAATTTTGAATTTTTGGGGAAAGAAAACCACCTACTAGAAAAGGAAAAATTTAGAGAGCACTTGAACAAAAACCTACTGACAAAGGGAAGACCAGATAGAAAAGAAACACACCACACCAGTATATACAAACCTAACTACTGTTCATGGAGAGAAAAATACCTACAACTAAAGCATCTCTTCAAGAACTGTCCATGAACAGGATATTCTTAAATGTCACCATTGAGCTCTTTGACAATATAGTAATCTGGTCCCCATTTTTCATGAATCAAATATGGCCCTAACCAAATTGGATCAACTTTTCCATGTTTTCCCTTATCTTCCAATCTAGCATTCCAGAGTAATACCAAATCATTTGGCTCAAACTTCTTTTCTATAGCCCTTTTGTCATACAATTTTTTTACCTACAACTACAACCTATCATTCTTAGAAGCTAATTCTCTTCTGGTTTCATCCAACTTCATCAAATCCTCAATCCTCAATTGCATTTCATCATCTAGATCATCATCATATAGTTGAACAAACCTATACATTTCTAATAGATTATTCTAAGGCATCCTTGCATGTATTACATGTTAGGAATTAATGCTGAATATATCCTATGGGGGAGTATTAGCATCCATTCTGTAGTAGTTGTTATTGCATTCATGACTATGATTGTCATTGATGTCAACATAGTGATCTACTGAAGACTAGTAGAGAAGCAGACAATGTTTGAGTTAGCACACTTGGGATATTGAAGATAAAGCTATGTGTAGTTGAGGACTTATTCTATGATGTGTTATTAGATCATGGTTAAGAGTGTAGATAGTAATTCATTTATTCATGGAAGTTATGATGAAATCGGTGGAAGTAGTATTCAAGCAGTGTTCTTGAGTAGTGATTTGTGGAAATCAGATCATATCTCCTAATCAGGATGGAATCTACTTATGTGCAGTTAGAGAGAAATTGGAGACATGTTGATAGTGACGTGGTTGACAATGCAAGATCCGAGGTCACACAAGTGAAGAATTATATTGATTGGAAGCTGACAATTTTGTGTAATTTTAATGTAACATGTGGAAAGTTTTATTTTTTAATTTGTATGCTGACTCATTTATAATTACTTCAATGTGGTATAAAGGAAGGAATGTTTTCCTTTTTTTAATGTGTCATATGTAATGAGAAAGTGTATGAAGTAATTGTGAAAGCAAATTGTTGAAAGAGGATATGCGAAGTACTGAGATCTGGTATTGAGATCTGAAGGAGTAGGTCTAGTTTGGCACAGTCAGAGGAGTATTGAATTGTTGAGGTCAATAATATTTTGGTATTATTCTATTGAGTAATACAAAGATTATTTGGATAGTGAGTTCAGTGATCTTACCTTGAAGCTGTTTGGGTAGTGGGTCCTTCTGTCTTCCATAACTCCTAACAGAGTTAGAATCTTTTAACAGGGATTCAAAATCTCCTAATAGGGATTTATATGTACTGAATCTATTTCATAAGACTCCTAACAGAGTCCATCCTTTGACAAGGAATATTCATATTAGTGCATCTTTTGTGGGCATCATTCCCACTGGGGTTTACTCTTTGATCAAGAGGTTCCCTAGTCAACATATCTTATGTCACTGTGTTATTATGCATGTATATATTTCTATGGTTGCTAGTTACATTGCTTACATGGTTAAAATTTATTGAAGTTGATTAAATTTATATTTATCTAATAACTGATTCACCCCACCCTCTCAATTATCTTGGTGGACTTTACTTTCTAACAATTGGTATCAAAGCAGTAGGTCCTTGAAAGAAAAGTTTAACAACTTAAGGAGATCCATGGTGAATTTTAGGAAAGAAAGCCCTAAGTTTGATGGAGTAAATTTTGACATTCGGAAAGAAAAGATGAAGAAACATTTGTTGTGTTTAGGACCAAGTTATTAGTTGATTAAAAAGAATGAGAAGACTATCATTGATGAGGATAACATTGAAACATGTACTAATGATGAAAGAGATCTATTCATGTGTAACATACTTGATAGAGAAGCAATCTTGTCAGCCCTTCTAGAGAATGAGTACAGTTAGGTAAAATATTTGAAAACATCTCATGAAATTTGGTTAGCTTTGCAATCTACTTTTGAAGGTGATAAACATGCAAAGAAAGTCAGATTACATAATTGGATATGTGCATTTGAAGATATAAGAATGATGGAAGATGAATCTGTTAGAAGCAATATTGGTAGAATTTCAGAGATTGTTGCAGGTATAAAATGTTGTGGTGGAACAAAGACAGAGAATGAAGTGATATGGAAAATTCTGAGGACATTAACTCCTACATTTAAGAAGACAACATAGATGATTGAACAAGTCATACCCTATACTATGAACTTTACAAGAGAGACTCTTCCTTGAAGATTGGAAGTAGCAGAAATGAAACTAAGGTTATCAGGAGACCTACCTAGAATGGAGATAACATTCAATGATCTTAGTGTTTTCCATACTTTTTCAAGAAGCATAAGTGTGAGCGGAGACTATGCTAGCAGCAACATATCTAGAAATGAAGAAGATAGGAATATTGAAGAAGGTATTTAATGCAGTCAAGGTGGGTGGATCCAATTAAGGACTGACCAACCTTGCAGCCAAACCAATATGCAGTGGAGATACACAATACAAACAATAGATCTGAAATGAAACATAAGTCTATATTCACGAAAACACTGATTACATGCAATATGTCAGGTTATAAGGCCTTCCTAATTATGGCCAATTACAATGCAAGTATCAATCTATAAGATCTTGCAGGATCTAGATATTTTTCCCAACACTGGTAGGCACCTAGGAAAGATCTAAACTTGTACTCAAACTTCCAAGAAATCTTCTTGCTCCTAAGCTCGTAGGCTACTAACCTTCCTTCCAACAATCTGATGCCCTAAACAACTACCCAAGAATCCTATAAATACTAATTCCCAGCCACAAGTCGGCTGATGAAACAATAAATCTCTACAAACAAATATTAAATGCTAAAACAATAGTCAACTCTCACATAACCTTACAAGATAAATAAACTCTCAAAGATAGCCCCAACGGTCATCAAATCTACATAGAGGAATGCAACACACCAGATCTAGGTCCCCACATGTCCAATAGTTAATCTATAACATGAGGAGTGCGAGCCAAATTAAATGCACCAGTCGGCTAAGCCAATCCATCCAAACAATCTAGTCAATAAGCAAGAACACCAAGCAATAGTGGAAATAACCGAGCACTAGTCAACCGACCATGCCAAGCATGACAAAGCAACATAGTTATTTCCAAGCACCAGGAAACCGATGCCTTCAATTACCGAGTGGCCTTCAAATACGGAGCACCCCGGTAACCATATAAATTAAGCAACCAGTCTCCCAAACTAAGCAAGAACTCCACCAAACCAAGATCATAATAACAATCTACCTTCAAAGATGAACATATTTTTGGTTGATACAAGATTGCTAAGAATCCTAGGATGCTCCTGCATCAGACACCCCAGGTAAGAAATATTTTCTCATAAGGAAATCAGGAACACCTCAAGGGAATTAGAATAGGTATGTTGAATTTGTTCTTCACCCACATTTCTTCTTTCCCTTCATTCCAATTAGTCTTCACTTCATCCATTGTCTCATGTAGAAAGTCCTCCTATCTGCCGCTTTTCTTATTCCTTTAGTCGGCAACTTATAGCAACTGACTCTGACCACTAGTGACCACATGAGTGCCTTGGTAAGGTTCATCCCTTCTAGACTTCTCAATCAACAAACTCTTTAGAGATCTCATTCTCCTTCTCCTTTCAATTAGGCCTAACAAGAATAGGTTCATCAACCTTATGCTCCTAAGGTTTGTCATAAGGACAACATCTAATAACTCCACATCCCTTAACCCCTATCTCATGTAAAGGTGTCAGCTTATGCTGAGCTCCTTCATGCCTAACCACATAGGTATTAGCATGACCATCAAACAAAATATTCCTGTCAAACTGCTAGGGTCTACCAAGCAATAGATGACAAGCATCCATTGGTAATATATCACACAATATCTCATCATGGTAAGCTCCAATCTAAAACTTAACCAAGCATTGTTCTTCAACTCTAACATTAGAAACATCTTGTCTCCAACTAATCTAATAAGGATTAGGATGCTTCCTTCTTTCCAAATTCAATTTACTAACCATTTCATCTGAAACAAAGTTTTCAAAACTACCACCATCAACTATGACATTACACACCTTATCCTTGCACTTACATCTGGTTCTGAACAAATTCCTTCTCTGCACTGGTTCAAGAACACATGTAGCCAATCTCCTAGTGACAAGACATTCACCTTTCTCTGGAACATTCTCAATGTCTTCTTCAACAACTAACGCAACTCTTTTCTTAGGACACTACCAACTTCTATGGCTAGCTTCACCACAGTTATAACAAGTGCTGATGAACTCATCCTTCCACCCTCCTCTTTGTCTAGCATTCTTAGTAACTTGACCACTGCCAGATCCTACATCAGTCTTAGGATTCTCTGTCACATTACTCTCAGCAACTGTCTCACTGATTTTACCACCTCGGTTCCTACTATTTTGTTTTCCTTCATACTTCCTATTTAGCTTCTCTTCAAACTTCAATGCCATCTGATAAGCATCACCAATTGTTGTCATTTGCACAATAAGCAACTCTTCTTGAATACTAGGTCTCAAACCATAGACATACCTAGCAACCTTCTCTTTATCAGCTTCAAAATGACCAATCCTAATTAGGATTCTATAAAACTCCTCGGTATACTCCTGTACCAATTTGTTAGTCTGCTTCAAAGCATGCATCTTCTTAAACATGTCCAATTCATAATCCATGAGAATGAATTGCTTCTTCAACTTGTCAACCATTCAATTCCACTTAGTGATCTTTTCTTTTCCTCTTCTACATATTTCCAACTAAACTTCTCTCCACTAGATATTTGCATGACCCTTCAACTTAGTCTTTGCAAATCTAACCCTATTAGGATCTTCTATTTCTTCATATTCAAAGTATTCATCAATCTCATTGATCCAATCAATCAATTCTTCTGGCCTAAGGCTTCCAGAAAATGTAGAAACTTAAATCTTAGGTCTCTTCCCAATCTTAGACATAGTTTTTAGAATTTGATTCTCCTCTGAATATCTAGCTTCTTCGATAGCTTCTTCAAAATGATCTTCCTCAGATTCATCATCACTATCCTCTTTCAAGGTAGGCTTCTTTTTTCTCAACTCCTCTTACAGATCTTGCACTTGTTTCTGCAAGGCCCTAAAATCATCAATACTAAATTTACCAGTAGCTTCCTCTTCTTCAGAGATCTCATGATTTCTCCTCGGAGGCATCTTCAAATCAAGATCTAGACAAAAACACACAAGATCCACTCAGCTCCAATAGGAATAGACTTCGCTCAAAAAGGAACAAACTTCACTCAAATAGGAACAAACTTAACTAAAATAGGAACAAACTTCACCTTGATACCACTTAATGCAGTCAAGGTGGGTGGATCCAATTAAGGACTGACCGACCTTGTAGCCAAACCAATATGCAGTGGAGATACACAATACAAAAAACATATATGTAATGAAAGGGAAGTCTATATTCATGAAAACACTGATTACATGCAATGTGTCAGGATGTAAGGCCTTCCTGGTTACGGCCAATTCAATGCAAGTATCAGTTTACAAGATCTCGTAGGATCTAGATCTTTTCCCCAACATCAGCATCTAGCTAGCCCAAGTTTGCAACAAGTAGCACACTGGTAGGCACCCAGGAAAGATCTAAACTTGTACTCAAACTTCCAAGAAATCTTCCTACTCCTAAGATCGTAGGCTACTAGCCTTCCTTCCAACAATTTGATGCCCTAAACAACTACCCAAGCATCCTATAAATATTGATTCCCAGCCACAAGTTGGCTAATGAAAAAATAAATCTCTACAAACAAATATTAAATGCTAAAACAACAGTCGGCTATCACATAGCCTTACAAGATAAATAAACTCGCAAAGATAGCCCCAATGGTCATCAGATCCATGTAGAGGAATGCAACATGCCAGATCTAGGTCCCCATATGTCCAACGGTCAATCCATAACACAAGGAACATGACCCAAATTAAATGCATTATTCAGCCAAGCCGATTCATCCAAATAATCCAATTGGTAAGAAAGAACACCAAGCAATAGAGGAAATAACAAAGCACCAGTCAACCGACCATGCCAAGCATGATTGAGCAACATAATTATTTTGAAGCATCAGGAAAATGATGCCTTCAATTACCGAGCGGCCTTCAGAGACCAAGCACCTTGGTAACCATATAAATTGAGCAACCAGTCTCCCAAACCAAGCAAGAAATCCACCAAACCAAGATCACAATAAAAATCTACCTTCAAAGACAAACATATTTTTGGTTGATACAGGATTGCCCAGAATCCTAGGATGCTACTACATCAGTATTGCCTTTCTTGTGAAGAGAGAACCAGACAGTAAGAAAAATTTTAAATGTTGGACTTGTCAAGAATATGGTCATTTTGCATCTAAATGTCCTAAGAGAGTTAAGAAGTATAGGAAGAACTTTAATCTTAGAAGATCTAAATAATGTTACTATGCAAATGATGAAGAACTTGAAACTAGTTTGGAGAAATCTTTGAGTGAAAGTGATATTGAGAATAATGATGATATAGGATTTGTAGCAATTAAAGAAGAAAATCTTGAAACTGAAATCAAAGAAGAAAAGGCTTTAGTTTCTCAATTAGAAAAGAAATCTAATTGGATTATAGATAGTGGTTTTTCACATCATATGACTAGAGACATGAAAAAGTTAATAAAGTTTAAAAATTATGATGGAGGAGTTGTTAGAGTTGGAAAAAATGCACCTTGTTTGATTAAAGGTATAGGATCTATTACTCTTGATGGAAAGACTAATACTGATGATGTTTACTTTCTGGATGGTTTGAAACATAATCTTTTGAGTGTTGGACAGTTAGTTGATAAGGGATATCAAGTTTGGTTTACTGATAAAATTTGTGTGATTAAAGACAAAGATGAAAATTTGATTGGTACTGGATCTAGAACCAGAGGTAATGTATTTCAGTTGAATCCTACTGAGATGACATGCTTGATTACTAATATTGATGACAGTTGGTTATGGTATAGAATATTTTTTCATATAAACTTTGATAACATTGTGAAAGTGAGTACTACACTTGGAGTAAGAGATTTTAATAAAATTATGAAGCCTACTAACATGATGTGCAAGGAATGTCTGATGGCTAAACAGAAGAGAAGCTTATTTCCTAGCAAGAATTTTACAAGAGTAGAGAAGTTGGAGATTGTTCATACAGACTTGAGCGGTCCTACAAGGACTAGAGGATTCTATGGAGAAAGGTATTTTATGATTCTTGTTGATGACTTTACAAGAATGATGTGGATTGCATTTCTTAAAGAAATATCTAAAGCATTTGATAGGTTTAAGATCATTAAGAATAAAGTTGAGAATGAATCTGGAATGAAGATTAAATGTTTGAGATCAGATAGAGGTGGAGAATTTACTTCTAAAGAATTTAACATCTTTTGTGAAGTGAATGGTATTAAGAGATAGTTTTCAACCCCTAGGACACCTGAACAAAATGGTATTGCAGAAAGATAAAACAAATCAATGACTAAAGCAACAAGAGCTGCGTTATTTGAGAATGACTTAGAGAAGATATTCTGGAGAGAAGCAGTGAACACAATGGTGTATACAATGAATAGAGTACAAATCAAAGCATACACAGACAAGACACCCTATGAACTATGCTTTGGACATGCACCAATAGTTAAGTACTTTAGAATTTTTGGAAGTAAATGTTATATTAAGAGAGATGATGACATTGGAAAGTTTGATCCTAGAAGTGATGAAGGTATATTTCTTGGATATTCATTGAAGAGCAAAGCTTATAGATGTTACAATAAGAAAACTAAGACTATTGTTGAGAGCACAAATGTAAAAGTTGATGAGAAGTTCAAAATTTAAGAAAGAATGCTTGATTATGAATCAGATAAAGGAACTCACCCTAGACCTAACCCTGAGACTAATGAATTATTTTATGAAACTGGTAGTGATTTGTTGAATGAAATCCATAGTGAGGTCATTGAAGAACCAACACCTAAAGTCAGATCTGAGACATTGACACCTAACAGGAATCAATCCAGGAATCATCCTATTGAACAGATTATTGGAAGCATAGATAGAGGAGTTTAGACTCAAAATAAGGTACAAGAACAGTTATGTTCAATTTCTCAAATTGAACCTAAATCTACTAGTGAAGCTTGTGAAGATGAACATTGGATTAAAGCTATGAAAGAAGAACTAGATCAGATTGAAAAGAACAAGACATGGGAATTGGTCCCTAGACCTAAAGATAAGAATGTTATAGGAATAAAATGGGTATTCAAAAACAAGATGAATGAACAAGGAGAAGTGATAAGGAACAAAGAAAGATTAGTATGTAAAGGATACTCACAGCAAGAAGGAATTGACTATGAAGAAACTTTTGCACAAGTAGCAAGAATTGAGCAATAAGAATGTTTTTGGCCTATGTAGCTTTTAAGAAATTCAAAGTGTATCAGATGGATGTGAAGTCAGCATTTCTGAATGGAGAATTGGAAGAAGAATTTTACATTGATCAAACTGAAGGTTTTCCTTTAAATCAAGAAGGAGACATGGTATGTAAACTAAAGAAAGCTTTGTATGGACTGAAGCAAGCACTTAGAACTTGGTATGCGAGATTGGATAAGTATTTGTTGAAATTATGATTTACAAAAGGCACAACTGATAGCAACCTGTATACAAAAGAAATTGAAAATGGTTTGTTAGTTGTAGTAATTTTTGTTGATGATATTACCTTTGCAGGAGAAGATGAAGCCAGTGATAAATGTGTAGATGAAATGAAGACTAAATTTGAAATGAGTATGATTGGTGAAATGAAATACTTTTTAGGATTGCAAATAACATAGAATAGTGATGGTATCTTTGTAAGTCAGACAAAGTACTTGAATGATTTTTTGAAGAGATTTGGAATGGAGAACTATAAGGCAGTTGGAACACCAATGGTAACTAGACATAAGTTATCTAGCATACATGAGACTCCTATAGAAAAATAGAAGAAGTACAGATCTATGATTAGAGGATTGCAGTATTTGACACATACAAGACCTGATATAGCACATTTAGTTGGAATTGTAGCAAGATTTCAAGCTAAACCCAGAGAATCACATTATGCAATAGTAAATAGCATATTGAGGTAATTAAGAGGCACACTTGAGTATGGATTATGGTATGAAAAATCTAATAATTTTACCCTATGTGCATATACAGATGTTGATTGGGGAGGAAGTGTTGATGATAAAAAGAGCACCAGTGGTGGAGCATTTTTCCTTGGAGGAAGATCGGTTTCTTGGCTAAGCAAGAAGCATAATTGTATTTCACAGAGCATAGTAGAAGTAGAGTATGTAGTAGTAGCAAACAATTGTAACCAAATAATTTGGATGAAACAAATGTTGAAGGATATTGGAGTAAAATTTGTAGAACCTATTGTTTGTTAGAAAGTAAAGATCCCCAAGATAATTGAGAGGGGGGGTGAATCAGTTATCAGATAATTTATCCATTCAACTACTTTAAACAATATAACCAATTTACTGATAAAAAATAGAAAGATAATCATACACAATTGCACAATAACACAAGATATGTTGACTAGGGAACCTCTTAAAAAGAGTAAACCCCGGTGGGAATGATGCCCACAAAATGATGCACTAATATGAAAGTTCCTTGCTAGAGGATGGACCCTGTTAGGAGTATTATGAAATACATTTAGTACATATAAATCCCTGTTAGGATATTTTGAATCCCTGTTAAAAGATTCTAACCCGATTAAGAGTTTATGGAAGACAGAAGGACCCACTGCCCAAATAGCTTCAAGGCAAGATCTTTGAGCCCATTGTCCAAAAGATCTTAGAATTATTCAATAGAATAATATGAAATATATTACCTCCTTCACACTATGCCAAAACCGCACTCTCTGCTACACAAGATCACAATTCTAGATCTCTGTACTCACAAGTCTTCCTTCATCACTGAATTAGCTCTTTTCTTCACTTCATGCATATATTCACATCTCAATCTTCATAGTACACATTACAACAAGTAAAACATTCCTTGTTATATACCAAACACAAATAATTACAAATTATTCGGTCCTCAATTACAAAATAATAAATTCTACACGCTACACACAGAATTCACATAAAATTGTCAGCTTCCAGATACTGTAACTTTCTCCAAACATATCCTCAAAGTTTTTACTATGAACAACATCATCATTGATGAGTCTCCAACATCCCTTTAACTGTGCAAAATCAGATTCCATCCTAGCTAAGAGATATCCTCCGATTTCTGAACATCACTTCACAGAAACACTGTCTAAACACTGCTTTCACCAAAATGTTCATAACTCTCACAAATGAATGAATTTATTTTTGCGTTGTTAACCATAGGTTAATAACACACCAAAGAACATACCATCAACTATGCAAAATCCAATCTACAATACAACATGTGTGCAAAACAAAACTATACCTCCTTTCCTGCTAATATCCAAAATATCACTATGTTGACATCAATGACAATCCAAGTCATGAATGCAACAACAACTGCTACAAAATGACTGCCAAAATAATTTTCATTCATTCCTAACAATCTCCCCCATTGGCATTGATGGCAACATAGATGAAAAACATCCAATGTTCCAAAAATCCAATACTGCAACATCACTACAAAATATCAAATTAAATCTTGCTTCATTTTCCTATTCAGCTCTCTCATACAATCCACAATGTTTTTCATGTATATCTCTCCCCCATTGACATCAATGATAGAAATTCCATCACTAAGTCAACAACAACTTGATGTTAAAAGATACTTTTCAAAAAAATACAATAATAAGAGTCCTCATGACTCAGCTCATAAACTCCCCCATAGAGGAAGTTCCAACATCCAATCTAGAAGAAAGATAGGGCTCATATACCACTGGACGAATGCAATCATCTGCATCAATTCTCAAAAATAGGCTGGGGCATAACCCCAAGCATACCTCTAAGATACACAAATGTATCCTTAGGTAAAGGCTTTGTAAATATATCTGCTATCTGCTCCTTTGTACTTATGTACTCCAATCTTACTTCTTTTTCTGCAACTTTCTCTCTTACAACATGATACTTGATCTCAATATGTTTAGCCTTAGAATGTAAAATAGGATTTTTTGGCATATTCACTGTACTGGTGTTATCACAATGTATAACAACTAGCTCATCAAACTTTATTCCAATATCCTTCAACATCTGCTTCATCCAAATAATCTGATTACAATTATTTGTTGCTGCAACATATTCTGCTTCTAATGTGCTTTGTGAAGTACAATTCTACTTCTTACTTAGCCAAGAGACCAATTTTCCTCCAAGAAAAAAGGCTCCACCACTGGTGCTTTTCTTGTCATCAACACTGCCCCCCCAATCTGCATCAGTTCAGGCACATAAGGTAAAATCATCAGAATTCTCATACCATAATCCATAATCCATTGTTCCTTTCAGATATCTCAGTATCCTCTTTACTACTACATAATGTGATTCTCTAGGTTCTACTTGAAATCTTGCTACAATCCCCACTAAATGTGCTATATCAGGTCTTGTATGTGTCAAGTACTACAATCCTCCAATCATAGATCTATACTTTTTCTACTCAACTACTGGTGTCTCATCTTTGCTAGATAACTTATGTCTGGTTACCATAGGTGTTCCAACAGGTTTAGAATCTTCCATTCCAAATATTTTCAATAAGTCATTCAAATACTTAGTCTGACTTAAAAATATACCTTCCTTGCTTTGTGTTATCTGTAATCTCAAAAAATATTTCATTTCTCCAATCATGCTCATCTCAAATTCAGTCTTCATTTCATCTGCAAATTTGTCACTAGCTTCATCTTCTCCTCCAAAGATAATATCATCAACAAATATAACTATAACCAACAAACCATTCTCAATTTCTTTTTTGTATAAGTTACTATCTGTTGTTACTTTTATAAATCCCAATTTCAATAAATACTTATCCAATCTTGCATACCAGGTTCTAGGTGCTTGTTTTAATCCATATAAAGCTTTCTTTAACTTACATACCATATCTCCTTCTTGTGTCAAAGGAAAAACTTTAGGCTGCTCAATGTAGACTTCTTCCAATTCACCATTCAAAAATGTTGACTTCACATCCATCTGATACACTCTGAATTTCTTGTAAGTTGCATATGCTAGAAACATTCTCACTGCTTCAAGTGTGGCCACAGGTCCAAAATTTTCTTCATAGTCAATTCCTTCTTGTTTTGAATATCCTTTACATACCAATCTTGCTTTGTTTCTTATCACTTCTCCTTGTTCATTCATCTTGTTTTTGAATACCCACTTTGTTCCAATGACATTCTTTTCTTTAGGTCTAGGGACCAATTCCCATGTCTTGTTTTTTTCAATCTGCTCTAGTTCTTCTTTCATAGCATTAATCCAATGTTCATCTCCACAAGCTTCATTAGTAGTCTTAGGTTCAATTTGAGAAATCAAACATAAATGTACCTTATTTCAAGTCAAAACTCCTCTATCTAAACTTCCAATAATTTGCTCAATAGGGTGATGTCTTGAAGTATACCTGTTAGGTGTCATAGTTACTGATCTTGTTTCGACCATAGATTCTTCTCTGCTTTCTTCTTTGTTTTCTTCTCTATTTTCTTCTCTATTTTCTTCTCTATTTTCTTCAGTATAAATTTCATTTAGCAAATCACTGTTAGTTTCAAAAAATAATTCTACATTTTCAATGTTAGGCTGAGGTTGTGCTTCTCCATCAAATTCATAATCAAGCATTCTTTCTTGAATTTTAAACTTCTCATCAACTTTTACATTTGCACTTTCAACAATAGTCTTAGTTCTTTTGTTATAACATCTATATGCTTTGCTTTTTAAAGAATATCCAAGAAATATTCCTTCATCACTTCTAGGATCAAACTTTCCTATATCATCATCTCTCTTTATATAACATTTACTTCCAAAAATTATAAAATACTTAACTGAGGGTGTATGTCCAAACCATAATTCATAAGGTGTCTTATTTGTATCTGCTCTGATTTGTACTCTGTTCATAGTGTATACTGCTGTGTTCACTGCTTCTCTCCAAAAAGTCTTAGCCAAATCATTTTCAAATAACATAGCTCTTGCTGCTTCAGTTATTGACCTATTCCTTCTTTCTGCAATACCATTTTGTTCTGGTGTTCTAGGGGCTGAAAGTTGTCTCTTAATACCATTCATTTCACAAAAGGTGTTAAACTCTCTAGATGTAAATTCACCACCTCTATCAAATCTTAGATACTTAATCTTCATTCTAGATTCATTCTGAATTTTGCTTTTCATGATCTTAAATTTATCAAATGCTTTAGATTTTTCTTCAAAAATGCAATCCACATCATTCTTGTAAAATCATCAACAAGAATCATAAAATACCTTTCTCCATAGAATCCTCTAGTAGTAGGACCACTCAAGTCTGTATGAACAATCTCTAGCTTCTTTGTCAATGTGAAATTCTTGTTGGGAAATGAACTCCTTTTCTGATTTTCCATCATACATTCTTTGCAAATCATGTTAGTAGGTTTCATAATTCTAGGTAAATCTCTTACCGCAAGTGTAGTGCTCACCTTGACAATATTATCAAAGTTTATATGACAAAACCTTTTATGCCATAACCAACTATCATCAATCCTAGTTATCAAACATGTCATCTTAGTAGGATTCAACTGAAATACATTACCTCTGGTTCTGGATCCTTTTCCAATCAAATTTCCATCTTTATCTTTTATCACACAAGTTTTCTTAGAAAACCAAACTTGATAACCATTATCAGCCAATTGTCCAACACTTAGTAGATTATGTCTCAGTCCATCAACAAAGTAAACATCATCAATGTTAGTCTTTCCATCAAGAGTAATAGATCCTATACCCTTAATCAAACAAGGTGCATTGTTACCAACCCTAACAATTCCTCCATCATAATTATATAACTTAATAAACTTTCTTTTATCTCTAGTCATATGATGTGAACAACCACTGTCTATAATCCAATCAGATTTATTTTCAACTTGTGAAACTAATGCTTTTTCTTCCCTTTTATCAGATTCAGAACTTTCTTCTTTAATTGCTACAAATCCTATTTCCTCAAAGTTATCATTATCACTATCACTTAAATGTTTTTCAATTCCTGCTTCAAGATTTTCATCACTTGCATAATAACATTCTTTAGATCTCCTAGGTTTAAAGTTGCTTCTAGACTTCTTAACTCTTTTAGGACAGTTAGATGCAAAATGACCATATTCTTGACAAGTCCAACATTTAAAGATTTTCTTACCATCTGGTTCTCTTTTTACAAGTAATGCAATACCTTCTTCAATCTTCTTCTCTTCCTCAGATCTGCTACTGCTGGCATAATCTCCATTCACACTAGTACTTCTTGTAGGTCTAATGTTAAGAGCACTGAATGATGTTTTCATTCTAGGTAGCTCTCCTGATAATTTCAAGTTCATCTCTATTGTTTCTAATCTTCCAAGAAGAGTCTCTCTTGAAAAGTTTGATGTACAAGGTATCACTTGTTCAATCATCTGCGTTGTCTGCTTGAATACTAGTGTCAAAGTTCTCAGAATTTTCCATATCACTTCATTCTCTATCTTATCACCTCCATAAGACTTTATTTCTATTACAATCTCAGACATCCTACCAATATAGCTTCTCATAGATTCATCTTCCATCATTCTGATATCTTCAAATGCACAAATCCAATTATGTAATCTAGCCTTCTTTGCATGTTCATCACCTTCAAAAGTAGAATGTAAATCTTTCTAAATTGCATGAGATGTTTTCAAACATCTTACCTGACTATATTCATTCTCCGGTAGTGCTCAAAAAAGTGCTTCTGTTGCAAGTATGTTACACATGAATAGATCTAGTTCATCTTTAGTTCCTGCTTCTAGATTGTCTTCCTCAATGATAGTCTTCTCATTCTTTGTAATCAACCAATAACTTGGTCCTAAACACAATAGATGTGTCTTCATATTTTCTTTCCAGCTATCAAAATTTACTCCATCAAACTTAGGGCTTTCTTTTCTGAAATTTTCCATGGATCTCCTTAAGTTTTTAAACTTTTCTTTTAAGGAACTGCTGCTCTGGTACCAATTGTTAGAAAGTAAAGATCCCCAAGATAACTGAGAGGGGGGGGGGTGAATCAGTTATCAGATAATTTATCCATTCAACTATTTTAAATAGTATAACCAATGTATTGGTCAACCATAGAAAGATAATCATACACAATTGACAATAACACAAGATATGTTGACTAGGGAACCTCTTGAAAAGAGTAAACCCTGGTGGGAATGATGCCCAAAAAATGATGCACTAATATGAAAGTTCCTTGTTAGAGGATGGACCCTATTAGGAATCTTATGAAATACATTCAGTACATATAAATCCCTATTAGGAGATTTTGAATCCCTATTAAAAGATTCTAACCCGGTTAAGAGTTTATGGAAGACAGAAGGACCCACTGCCCAAACAGCTTCAAGGCAAGATCTCTGAACCCACTATCCAAAAGATCTTAGAATTATTCAATAGAATAATATGAAATATATTACCTCCTTCACACTATGCCAAAACCACACTCTCTGCTACACAAGATCACAATTCCAGATCTCTGTACTCACAAGTCTTCCTTCATCACTGAATTAGCTCTTTTCTTCACTTCATGCATATATTCACATCTCAATCTTCATAGTACACATTACAACAAGGAAAACATTCCTTGTTATATACCAAACTCAAATAATTACAAATGAGTCGGTCCTCAATTACAAAATAATAAATTCTACACGCTACACACAGAATTCACATAAAACTGTCAACTTCCAGATACTGTAACTTTCTCCAAACATATCCTCGAAGTTTGCACTGTGAACCATGTCATCATTGATGAGTCTCCAGCATCCCTTTAACTATGCAAAATCAGATTCCATCCCAGCTAAGAGATATCCTCTGATTTCTGAACATCACTTCACAGAAACACTATCTAAACACTGCTTTCACCAAAATGCTCATAACTCTCACAAATGAATGAATTTATTTTTGCATTGTTAACCATAGGTTAATAAAACATGAAAGAACATACCATCAACTACGCAAAATCCAATCTACAATACAACATGTGTGCAAAACAAAACTATACCTGCTTCCCTGCTAATATCAAGAATATCACTGTGTTGACATCAATGACAATCCAAGTCATGAATGCAACAACAACTGCTACAGAATGACTGCCAAAATACTTTGCATTCATTCCTAACATTTTTATACATTGTGATAACACCAGCATAGTTAGTATGTCTAAGAACCATATGTTACATTCTACGACAAAGCATATAGAGATAAAGTATCATGTAGTGAGAGAGAAAGTAGCAGAGAAAGAAGTCAAACTTGAGTACATAAGAAAAAAGGAGCAGATTGCAGACATATTTACAAAAACTTTTCCTAAGGATACATTTGAGTATCTGAGAGGTATGCTTGGGGTTATGCACCAACCTACTTTTGAGAAGTGATGCAGATTGTTGCATCTATCTAGTGGTATATGATCCCTATTTTTCTTCTAGACTGGATGTTGGTACTTCCTCTATGGGGGAGTATGTGTATCTGAGCTAAGTCATGAGGACTCTAGTGAATGTATTTTTTGAATAGTGTCTTTTGGCATTGATGTTGTTTTTGACATAATGATGAAGCATCTTTCATTGATGTTAATGGGGAACAAGTGTACATGAAAAACCATTTTTACCATCTGTTGGAGAGAACTGAATAGGAAAATGAAGCAAGATTTGATTAATGAAGAAGACTTGAAGCATTTTCAGTGCAGCAATGTTGCAGTATTGGATTTATGGAACTTGCATGTTTTTTCATCTATGTTGCCATCAATGCCAATGGGGGAGATTGTTAGGAATGAATTCTGAATATATCCTATGGGGGAGTATTAGCAACCATTTTGTAGAAGTTTTTTTTGCATTCATGACTATGATTGTCATTGATGTCAACACAATGATCTACTAAAGATTAGCAGAGAAGCAGACAATCTTTGAGTTAGCGCACTAGGGATATTGAAGATAAAGCTATGGGTAGTTGAGGACTTATTCTATGATGTGCTATTAGATCATGGTTAAGAGTGCATATAGTAATTCATTTATTCATGGAAGTTATGAGGAAATTAGTGGAAGCAGTATTCAGACAATGTCCCTGAGTAGCGGTTTGTGCAAATCAGATCATATCTCCTAATCAATATGGAATCTGGTTATGCATAGTTAGAGAGTATTTGGAGACATGTTGATAGTGATGTGGTTGATAGCACAAGATCTGATGTCACACGAGTGAAGCATTATATTAATTGGAAGCTAACAATTTTGTGCAATTTTAATGTAATGTGTGGAAAGTTTTATTTTGTAATTTGTATGCTAACTCATTTGTAATTACTTGAGTGTGGAATAAAGGAAGGAATGTTTTCCTTGTTGTAATGTGTAATATGTAATGAGAAAGTGGATGAAGGAATTGTGAAAGCTGTTGGAAATTTGGCTAAGTTGGTTACATAGATGTTTTCATTATAGAAACATATGATCTACATGAAGATCACACAGGTCAAAGAGCTAGTATGTCAGAGCACAATGCAAAATTGTCTAAGTATGAGATAGTGTGTTTTTACCAGTGAACCTGAAGATAGTTTTGGTTTACAATTTCAACTAGAGTAAGTTCAATGCTTGCGCACTTGAACATAGACTCTATGGTGAATATTGAAAACTCATCTTAGAGCACAATTTAGTATGACATGTACAGAAGAAGTTATGACAGTTTATCTAAAGACGGTGTGAAGCTGACAAGACAGAATATGAAGATAGAATTGATAAAAAGTTAAGGGATTATTTTATTTATCAAAATAATGACTTAACAATACAAAGGGACGGAATCCTGGATGTTACCCCTTGGGTAAATTTATTTTTTAATATGATAGCTAACTGAAAAGTTATTAGCCTTAATAACTTGTAAATGTAATTGTAAATTGTAAGAAGAATATCATCAAGAAGTGATATGATGCGAGATATATGATGTATATGTAATAGCAATAGTGAAAGAGCAATGAAGAGATATTGATGCAAGCAGTATAAGGTTATGTACCTTGACCTACTTTTGTAATCAGTAAATATTGGACATTACTTGTTTGGGTAGTGGGCTCTGATGGAATATCGATGAAGTGACTGAGAGGGGGGGGGGTGAATCAGTCAACCATAAAACACTTCACAATTAATTATTTCCAGATCCCTTAGGATATCTTAACAATGTTATCTATTTTAGCACTCGGTAAATAGATTGCAGTAACTTTGAAGATGCATAAAGTATTAGCAAAATTATCTTTTAGATATTCATCAGCACTAGTGTATGATTAAGATAGCAATTAAGAACACAAGAGACACAAGATTTAACGTGGAAACCCAATATGGGAAAAACCACCAATGTATCTAGATACTGATTTTCACTTTTCTGAAGTGATGCCCGGTTAGAAGCCAACCCGGTAAAAGGTTACAAAACACACTGTTAGGTGTGACCTTGTTAGAGGATTTAATCACCCTGCTAGGAGTGGCCTGGTAAGAGGTCTTGAAAACAATTCAATGGAATTGTCACCTTGTTAGAGGATTTACAATATGGTTGTTAAACCAACTCGGTTAAGAGATTTAGAATTCACTGTTACAATGATAAGAAGGTAACAATGAAAAATGACCTGTATAATAATGCAACTGCCTTGCTGATTATAGATCTCTATTCTACATATATGTGATCCTTCTTGATCGAATAAATCTCTGCTGCACCTTAAGGATATCTGAACATCCTTCACAAATTTGCACACACCTTTCCTATCTTTTCTTCTGTAAATCTTCTGCTGTATTTCTTGTTTATTTTTCACATTTGACCTTTTATTTATATGATTTTAGATTTGTCAAATCGACATTATTTAGTATAACAGTCGGCTGAATTAAGCAAACTCTATTTGCAAAAATCCTTCAAGGGCCGACAGTGCTCGGTGACCATAACTTTCTATAATCTTTCAGAGATCGAGGGAACTCGGTAAACACCGACAATCCTTTACCTTCGATAACTGACTGAACTTAGTAAACACTGAATTTCCTTTGACGACCGACTGAACTCGGTAAAAACTAAATTTCCTTTGATGACCGACTGAACTCGGTAAACACTGAATTTCCTTTGACGACCGACTGAACTCAGTAAACACTGAATTTCCTTTGACAATCAACTGAAGTCGGTAAACACTAAATTTCTTTGATAACCGAGTGGACTCGGTAGACACTGATTTTCTTTGATAACCGAGTGGACTCGGTAAGCACTAATATTCCTGTCTGGCAGACCGACTGAGCTCGGTAGGAATAGATTGTTGTGGACTATGACATTGTGTGACATCAAAGACAATACATAATTTGAGTAGCAATTTCCTTCAAACAATTGTTTCCAACAATCTCCCTCTTTGGCATTGATGGCAACACAATATGTCATAGCATAAGAAATTTGAAAGAGTTAGCTCGGTTTAGATTCAAATCTCCCTCTGTCAGCAAACTTCCTTTATCCTGAAAATTCTTCCTTCTGACTATTGAAAATTTCTTGAAGTAATAGAAAAGACATAGAAAACACTCCCTCTTTGACAACACATGCCAAAGACAATTCACATATTACCAGTGTAAATTAATGTACCTCAAGTACTGATTCATATGCAATGATTCCTTGAATACGCTACATCAACTGGTTGATTTTCAATCATGTTCTGGTTGATGCATCACTAAAACTGTATTTATTGAGCCTCGGATAGGGGAATGACCCCTAACTTACCTCTTAGATACACAAATGCATCCTTAGGTAATGGTTTGGTAAAAATGTCTGCAATCTGTTCTTTTGTATGAATATATTCTAATCTGATTTCCTTGTCCTACACCAATTCTCTGACAAAGTGATATTTAATAGCAATGTGCTTGGTTTTGGAATGCATCACTGGATTCTTTGAAATGTTTATTGCACTGGTATTGTCACAAAATATAACAACTGGTTCTTTGATTTCAACCTTCATACCTTCTAATAACTGTTTAAACCAAACAATATTTGAACAGTTTACTGCAGTAGCAACATATTCTGCTTCAGCTGTGGATTGAGATGTGCAATTTTGCTTTTTACTAGTCTAGGATACCAGTCTTTTTCCAAGAAAAAATGCTCCACCACTTGTGCTTTTTCTGTCATCAATGTTTCCTGCCCAATCAGCATCAGTAAACACTTTCAAGTCTAGATTGCCTCCAAATTTATACCACAAACCATATTCTTCAGTTCCTCTTAAGTATCTTAAGATTCTTTTGATTGCCATCATATGATTTTCTTTAGGTTTTCCTGAGAATCTAGCTACTATACCGACTACTAAGGCAATATCAGGTCTTGTATGTACTACATACTGCAATTTTCCAATCATAGATCGGTATAGGGTCTGATCAACTTCTTTTGAATCATCATTTTTGGTAAGTTTCAGTCTAGTACACATGGGTGTACCAACTAGTTTTGAATCTTCCATACCAAACTTCTTAAGTATTTCCTTAATGTATTTAGATTGAGTAATGTATATACCATTCTTGCTTTGCTGAATTTGAAGACCAACAAAGAATTTTATTAAACCAAACATAGACATTTCAAATTCTTTGTTCATTTTCTCTGAAAATTCTTTGCACTGATCCTCATTCCCTGTAAATATAGTATCATCTACAAATATTTTTGCTAATACAATTTTGTCATCTGGTCCTTCTTTAATATACAGATTGCTATTATCATTGGCTCTTTTAAAATTAATCTGAATCAAATAGTTATGGAGTCTTTCATACCATGCTCTAGGAGCTTGTTTCAAACCATACAATGCTTTGTGTAACCTGCAGACCATGTCCTTTTTATCTGGATCAACAAAACCTTCAGGTTGTTCAATGTAGACCTCTTCATCAAGAATTCCATTGAGAAATGCAGATTTTATATCCATCTGATATACCTTAAATCCTTTGTGTGCTGCATAAGCAAGTAGAGTTCTTACACCTTCTAATCTTGCAACAGGAGAAAAAGTTTCTCCATAATCTATACCTTCTTCTTGAGAATAACCTTTACATACCAGTCTAGCTTTGTTTCTAGATACTTGACCATCTTCATTCAGCTTATTCCTGAATACCCATTTTGTTCCAATTACATTCTTATCTTTAGGTCTAGGTACAAGAGTCCATGTTTTGTTCTTTTGTATTTGTTCTAATTCTTCATTCATTACTTCAATCCAACTTTCATTTTCCAATGCATCTTTGATATTTCTAGGTTCAAAGTCAGTAAGCAGACATGTACCTTTTAGCTTGCTTATTGTCATAGTACCATCTGATTTGTTTCCAATAATTTGATCTGGTGTATGATGTCTTCTGACATATTTGGCTAGTATAGGTTCCTTGCCTTTTGAATGATTCATGCTGTTGTCTTCTAGGATCTCTTCTTCAGGTTGCTCGGGCTCGATAGATATTTGCTCGGTAACTTCAGGCTGAGACTCGGTCCGAATTTCTTCCTGTGACTCGGTTTGAACTTCTTCCTGTGACTCGGTTTGTGACTCGGTAACTGTGCTCGGCTCGGTAGATATAGTTTCCTTATTGATAGTTGTGTCTGCCAATGTTTCAGGTTCAATGTAAATGAATCTTCTATAGTTCTTAGGTTCCCTTTTGCTTTCTTCTTCAGTCTTTTCTACAAACTCATCAAATTTTACATGTATACTTTCTATGACTTTGTGAGTAGATAAGTTCAGACATTTGTATGCCTTGCTTTTGCTAGAATATCCTAGGAATATTCCTTCATCACTTTTCACATCAAATTTATTTCTTCTGGATTCTTTTAAGATATAACACTTGCTACCAAATATTTTCATGTAACTTACATTAGGTTTATAGCCATACCATAATTCATAAGGAGTTTTGAATGTGTCTTTCTTCAATTGTACTCGGTTTAAGGATTGAACTGCAGTGCTGATAGCTTCCTTCCAGTACTTTATAGCGATGTTCTTTTCTATCATTAGAGTCCTTGCAAAATCCATAATAGATCTGTTTCTTCTTTCTGCTACTCCATTCTGCTCAGGAGTTCTAGGAGCTGATACCTGTCTTTTGATTCCTCTTTCAATGCAAAAGTTGTTAAAATCATGGGAGATGAATTCACCACCTCTGTCTGATCTTAAGCATTTCAATCTTTTCCCTGTTTCCTTTTCCACTCTTGCTAAGTACCATTTGAACTTTTCAAATGCTTCTGATTTTTCTCTTAAATACATGATAGTCATCATTCTAGAATAATTATCAACGAAAAGAATAAAGAATTTATCTCCAGTATAGCTTTGTATTCCAATAGGTCCACATAAATAAGTATGCACAATTTCCAAAAAAAATTTAGACTGATAGTTCTTACTCTTGAAACTAGTTTTACTCATTTTGCCAATCTGACAATTCTTACATAGACCAGTTTCAGGTTTCTTCAAAGTAGGAATGCCTCTAACCTTCTTGAATTTGCTTATTTTTATCATGTTATCAAAATTCACATGACATAACCTTTTGTGCCATAGCCAACTTTCTTCTATTTGAGCAATAAAGCATGAATATTCACTGAGATCAAGATAAAATAAGTTACCTTTTGTTTGTTTGCCTGATCCAATGAGTTTTCCTTTTTCATCCAGCAGTCTTGCTTGACCATTCATGAATTCAACCTTGAAACCAGTGTTGATTAGCTGTGCTACACTTAGAAGATTATGTTTTAGTCCTTCAACCCAATAAGCATTATCACATATGAGTTCTTTGGTTAATGAGATTCTTCCTTTTCCTTTTATACAACAAGGTTCATTGTTTCCAAATCTTACATTACCACTATCACAGTCTTCTAGATATTCAAATTTTGTCTTGTCACCAGTCATGTGGTGTGAACATCCGCTATCTATTTTCCATATATCATCTTTGCTTATATGAGAAATAAGTGCCATCTTATCTTCATCATCATCAGATTCATCTTTTATAGCAATAAAGACAATTTCTTCTTCACTATCATCAGAATCTTTAGCCATAAAACATGTTTTCTTATCTTTATCCTTGAATGATTTGAAATTCTTTTTGCCATAGTACTTGTGACTTCTCTTCTCTTCCTTGACTTTCTTTTTTGGGCACCTAGCTGCAATATGTCCAATTTCTTCACATGAAAAATAGATTAAAGGAGTTTTACCTTTATATTTACCTTTCCCTCTAGAGTACTTCTTTGCAAGTAATGCTTCTACAATTTCAAGATCACTATCAGAACTTCCTTCTGATACTTCTTCACTTTCTGACTGAACTTCTTTAATTTTCTTGTTCTTCTTTAGTGAAACCTTGGCCTCAAATGCTGATTCAATATTTTTGGAACTAGGAACATAGTTGTCATAGTTGTCTAATTCAAAGGCTGTCAATCTTCCAACTAAAGCATCCAAAGTTATATTGTGGTTTGTTTCACACCTTCTTTCTTGAATAGCTGATACTCTTATTGCATAGATAGGGAGTAATGTTCTGAGTACCTTACTTATAACAGTTTCATCTGAGATTGTTCCTCCAGAAGCTCTAATTGCACTTACACTTGCTTTGATTCTTTCAACATATTTTGCAATGTTTTCATCTTCCTTCATATTCATCTTGTCAAACTGTCCTCTTAGGCTTTCTGCTTTGGCTCTTTTCACATTTGCATCACCACCATATATTTTCTTCAGTGCCATCCACATTTCATATGCAGTAGTGCATTCTTTAATATCATCAAATTCTTCATAGCTGAGAGCAGATGCAATGTCTATCATCATGGTGTTGTGAGTCTTTTTATCTGCAATGTCTTCAACAGTTAATGCGTCATTAGGAATTGTGTATTCTTCATCAATGTATTTGCATCCTGAATCACCAATGGAAGCCAGATGAAGTCGCATGAGACCTTGCCATGCTAAAAATTTATCTCTGTTGAGCTTTGGAATTTCCCTCTTGTAAGACATCCTGATTTTTAGCTTAGGTCCTTGAAACCCTTCCTGCAAGCACCAAAGGCTCTTATACCAATTGATGGAATATGGATGAAGTGACTGAGAGGGGGGGGGGGTGAATCAGTCAACCATAAAACACTTCACAATTAATTCTTTCCAGATCCCTTAGGATATCTTAACAATGTTATCTATTTTAGCACTCGGTAAATAGATTGCAGTAACTTTGAAGATGCATAAAGTATTAGCAAAATTATCTTTTAGATATTCATCAGCACTGGTGTATGATTAAGATAGCAATTAAGAACACAAGAGACACAAGATTTAACGTGGAAACCCAATATGGGAAAAACCACCAATGTATCTAGATACTGATTTTCACTTTTCTGAAGTGATGCCCGGTTAGAAGCCAACCCGGTAAAAGGTTACAAAACACACTGTTAGGTGTGACCTTGTTAGAGGATTTAATCACCCTGCAAGGAGTGGCCTGGTAAGAGGTCTTGAAAACAATTCAATGGAATTGTCACCTTGTTAGAGGATTTACAATATGGTTGTTAAACCAACTCGGTTAAGAGATTTAGAATTTACTGTTACAATGATAAGAAGGTAACAATGAAAAATGACCTGTATAATAATGCAACTGCCTTGCTGATTACAGATCTCTATTCTGCATATATGTGATCCTTCCTGATCGAATAAATCTCTACTACACCTTAAGGATATCTGAACATCCTTCACAAATTCGCACACACCTTTCCTGTCTTTTCTTCTGTAAATCTTCTGCTGTATTTCTTGTTTATTTTTCACATTTGACCTTTTATTTATATGATTTTAGATTTGTCAAATCGACATTATTTAGTATAACAGTCGGCTGAATTAAGAAAACTCTATTTGCAAAAATCCTTCAAGGACCGACAGTGCTCGGTGACCATAACTTTCTATAATCTTTCGGAGACCAAGGGAACTCGGTAAACACCGACAATCCTTTACCTTCGATAACTGACTGAACTCGGTAAACACTGAATTTCCTTTGACGACTAACTGAACTCGGTAAACACTGAATTTCCTTTGACGACTGACTGAACTCGGTAAACACTGAATTTCCTTTGACGACTGACTAAACTTGGTAAACACTGAATTTCCTTTGACAACCGACTGAACTCGGTAAACACTAAATTTCTTTGATAACCAAGTGGACTCGGTAGACACTGATTTTCTTTGATAACCGAGTGGACTCAGTAAGCACTAATATTCCTGTCTGGCAGACTGACTGAGCTCGGTAGGAACAGATTGCTGTGGACTATGACATTGTGTGACATCAATGACAATACATAATTTGAGTAGCAATTTCCTTCAGACAATTGTTTCCAACAGGCTCATCTGGTAATCACATCTTGTACTACCAACTCCTAACAGGGTTGAGGCTTCTAACAAGGCCTATAGTCCCTTAATTAGGACTGAGACACTATATGCATGTATTATAGACTCCTAAAAGGGTCAACATCCTTAACAGGATATTTTTGATTAGTGGATCTTTGTGGATACCATCCCCACCAGGGTTTTCCCTTGCCCAGGGTTTCCTCGAGAACAAATAATGTGTTATGAGCTCTTTAGTTTTATTGCTATGCATGTTGTTTAGCTTCTTATGTTATGCATGTGTTAAGATAATCTGTTATATCCATAAATGGGGAAAAGTTAAAGTTTGTAGAATATTGATTCACCCCGCCTCTCAGTATTCCCTATATCTAACAATTGGTATCAGAGCTTAGTTACTCAGAAAAGAATCATTCAAGGAAATCCTAGTAGCTTGAGTAAGATCTCTATGGATATGGATAAACTATAGAAGAATCTTGAAGAAGCTCTTAAATAGATTGATATGCTTACTAATGAAGAGATACTCTGAAAAGAAAATATGATGATTTAAAGAACCTCATTGAGAAACTGAAAAACAAGTTGGAAGATCTGAAATCTGAAAAGGAATTTGAAATTCACATTGAAGATTGTGATGACAACTAAGAAAAATAAAATGAGATCCTTAAGCATGAACTGAAGATAGAAAATCTGAAGCTAAGTCTAAAAGATGGAAATAGAGAGAATGAAGCAAATCTGAATGTTGAGAATGAAATTCCAAAGACTGAAAATGAACGACTAAAATCTAAACTTGGTAAAGTAACATCTGAATTTGAGAAAGTCAATTTGAAATATGCCAAACTTGAGAAATATAATGCAATAGTGAAAGGAGAACTGACTCAATCTAAGTAACAACTTGAAAGGCTATATTCAACTAGTGAGAAGATTGATTAACAAATATCTTATCAAAAACCATTCTATGATAAAATTGGTCTTCGATTCAACACTTTTAAAGAAAATGAAGAAAGCAAGGAACCAGATCTGAAAATATATGAAACTATAGATGAGAAGAAGTCTGATGAGACTAACAAATCTGAAGATACACCTAAGGAAGAAGAATCACCTAAGCAAGAGGAATCACCCAAAGGTATGCAAAGAGAATTCAAAGGTAGATGTTTTTCTTGTAATACTATTGGTCATATGAAGAGAGATTGCACAAGTAAGAAATTCAAACTTCTTAATGGTTATTGTTATAATTATCATGGTTTTGGACATAGAGCTATTGAATGCAAGAAACCTAAAGTTATTGAGAATAATAATAGTAGTAGAATGTTTAGGAATACTAACAATGCAGATAAGAAACCTACTGAAGATATGAATAGAAGAAATGGAGTAGTCTATTATAGATGCAACAAGGTTGGACACATTGCTAGAAATTGCAAATCATGGATCAATCAGCCTGGACCAAGATATGGAAATAATGGAATAGTTTGTCAGATATGCAACAAGATTGGACATGCAGTAAGGCTTTACAAAATGAACAATAGATTTTTTCATCCTAACCCTAACCCTAGAAGTCATGCAAGAAGAAATGAAGATGCAAGTAACAGTTAGAAAGGATGTTGTAGTAACTCAGTTGAAGTGAAGTTTATCAAAAGCATAGCTCAAGGAGACGTATTCAGCACTGAAGGTAGTCAAGAAGGTGAAGTATTAAAAGGTAAGAATGAATCTTTACCTGACCCATCTCAAAGTACTTAATTTATGAAAAATACAGTAGAATAAGAACTTAGATTAGTGTAGAAGTAGATATATGATGAATTGAGTCTTGTGCAGTTAATGCAAGGTAGTATATGATGTTCTAATGCTATGGCTAAGAGCACAAAGAAAAATATTATGTTTTGCAAGATCGCAAGAAGTTTTAAGTTTTGCAGGTTAACAAAATCAGCGTTTTGCAAAGAAGTAGCAAAAGAATTGAATTCAATGTTAGATCTAAGTGAGATTGAATTAATAAAAGGTCATGATCAGTATTATTTGATCATCAAAGTGAATTCAAGTGTAAATGAAATCAAAGAGCAGTGATTGGAAGCATTTTGCAAGGATTTGGTGAAGAATTTTGTGTCAAATCTACGCAAGCCCTAAATTGCGAAATCGAGGTACTTTACTTGGCAGATCTTTAAATTAGTTAAGGAATTAGAGGAAATCATGGATGTTTCTTTGATTCACAATTTCAGAGATAAAAATAGACCTAAGATGAAAAGGGAACCAATAGAACTCTTGGAAGATGATCCTAGGTTAGCTTTATCATTCGTACCAGACAGAGTTTTACATCTAGAGAATGTTAGAAGTTATCTTGGATGCAAACTAGAGACTATTAGTGATAGTGATTTCACCAAGGAATATCAGAAGATCTACAATTAGGACATGTCATTGAGAGAAGGATTTGAACATTTAAAAGATAATGAGATCATTAAGTATGCATTATAGTATGAATTTGATAATGAAGAATATACTAAGATAAACCTAAGAAGAATTCATAATGGGAAGTTTTGGTTAGAAGATAGAGTGATAGATATCATAGCTAATTTGATTCATGAAGTTACTAGACTATCTAAAACTAGAGCCATTCCTTTAAATGAGAAGAACATGAGGAAAATAGTCATAGAAAAAACAAATTCATCCTATAATGGTAGAGGAATTGTGATTAGTAAGATTCAACAAGATGATGTCAGATACTTGTGCAAGATCCTAACCACTAAGTTTTATGCAAACTCAAGAGGGGATGACATGGCAGCTGGAATGATACATGTAGCTTATCTGATGTGTGTTGATAAAGTACAAGTTGATATGTGTGAGATTCTGATAATTCAACTATTTGAGAATTTGGAGAAGATTAAGAAGACTAAGTATACACAGTTTAGATTCTCATCCTTAATCACTTATATGTTTTTTCATCTATTGAGAAGATTTCCTTACACCATTGGAAATGACTGGAATGATGGCCAAACTACAATGGAAAGGATTAACCTAGTGTGTAGGAGGCATGTTATTGATAAAGTGAATGAGAGTGCAATGTTGGTAATTAAGACACTTCAGGATTTAGTGTCTAGCAGATCAAGGATCCCACAGTCTATTGTGGAAAAGTATAAAAATGAGATATGTTTCATGGTTGATACTGACTTTACTTACATTGAAATAGTAGAACCTAGAATAGAGTTCATAGACCCTCTTGGCTATGAGATATCTGAGGTTGGGACATAAGAGTATCTAAGAAGGTTATTTAAGTGCAAGTTGGACACTCATTGTAATAGGTTTGGAACCTTTGAGGAGAACTTCAACTCCACAAAGACCTTACTTGAAGAGAAGCAGTCAAAGAAAAGAGTTGAGAGTACTACCAAGAAAATTCTAAAAGATAGAGGGATGACTAAGCATGAATTCTTGGTAGCCAAGAAAACAGCAGCAGCAATCAGAGATATTGGACAAAAAGAAGTTTTTTCTATTCCACCTCTATCATCAATTGTAGCACAGCAAGGGGAAACATTAGTTAAGATGAAAGTAGAAGAAATAGAGAAGGATCAAGAAGTAAGGATATCCACTAGATCCACCTCTCCACACCTAGCAAAAGAGTTAAAGAGAGTGCTACTGGACCGGGTAAGAGACAAAAAACATTAGTGCCACCAATTGCAAGGAAAATTGCAAAAATCAAAGATGATGACACTTCTATTAAGAAGAAAACCTAGAAACCTAGAGTTGAGAATGTTAATGAGAAGATCATTCAAGATGGAGACTTTACAAGAATGAATAAGTATTATGATCTCTATGCTTATGCAGAAAGATTAAATTTGGAAAATGCAATGGTAAAGCATATGATTTTGTCTAATAAGAAGTTTGATACAATTCAGGGTAAGATACCTGATGACTTGTACATTAAACTTGTAAATAGGAAGAAGAGAGCATCAGAAAAGGACATATCTATTAGAGAAAAGCTTGTAAGAAAGCTTTATGTTGTGAAAGATGAAGTACACTTCAATCAGATTATGAAAGCTTTAAGCACCCATTTGAGAACCAATAAGAGAACCATTCAAATTATGGGAGGCAGATATGAACAAGTTAATGCAGAAATAGAGCAAGAAATCATTAAGGTAATGTCAAAGAATGTTGGAGAATCATCAGTTGCAGCAGAATCCAAAGATCAAGCAGCAAAAGAAGTAGAACAAGAGGACATTCCCTCTCCACCAGCCATACACATTAAGGAAGAAGTCATGAATGTAGAAGGAACTAAGATCACCTTGGATAGTGATGATAACCTATTCAAGAATCTTGAAAAAATTGTTGACAATTCAGCTTTTGAAGAGCAGGAGACTACCAAAGGAGAAGAGAAAATAGAGACCACAGTTGTAGAACCTAAAGTGACAAAAAAACTAGTACCTATTCCCACTCAAGAAGATATCAGTCTTACACTTGAGACTGGTAAGAAAACTCAGATTGGATCTATGATTGAGAATTTGGGAAAGGAGGTAGATGATGATGATCAGATGGAATTGATTACATCTTTGAAAAAGATCATTGGAAAGAATAAGAAAGTAAAGAGTCTTGAAGGATGCCTGAAGGAGCTTACTAAGAAATTACAAGGCATTATTACTACACAAATTGCAAAAGATGGCCCTCTGGAAAGAGCAAAGGAAGTAATGAACATTTTTGATAATGAGTTTACAAACTTATCTAATATAGCAAAAGTGAAAGCTCATGCAGCTTATGAGGCCAAAACACTCTTGAAAATCAGTCAGAATATTAGGAATGATATCAATAACCCTGATATATGTATAAATGACTTGAGGAAGAACTTGGAAAGAGGAAAATCTTTGTACATTCAGTGTACAAAATTAGAGAACTTGGCAACAGAAGAAGATCAGAAGATGAAGATAAAGGAAGCAAAAATTCAGAATGAAACAAACCTTCTTTCAAGCCCCAATGTGAAGGTATCTGATGTTGAGAAGAAAATTCATAAGATATATGATGAGATCAGAATTTTGCAAGATGAAAAGGATGGGAAGGTGAAGAGATTCACTCTTTTGAGAGAACACATTTCTATAAACTTGAGCACTATGGAAGGGAAATTGGAAGAATGTCTTTTAGCAAAGACATCTTTTCAAAAGTTTAGCTTTGAGAATCTCCAAGCATGTGAGATAGCATCTTATGGATTGTGTGCACTACTCAGTGTGGAAGATTCTATTAAGAAATCATGGGACAAAAATTTAGAGGCTATGAAGTTCAATTTTTCAGATTCTGTTGCAAGCCTACCGGCTTTGCAATATTGAATTAAGGTATAACCTTTTGTGAACATAGTTTTGTTACCCTCCTTACCTTTTTTTTTGTCATTGTTGTCAAAGGGGGAGAGATATATAGTAGAAAATTGTTAAGGATACATACTCTTAGGGGGAGTACAGTATATAGAAAGGATTAATAAATTCATAAGGACAATATATATATGTTTTGTATTATGGCCACAATTTTGAGATTTTTGAAGTTGTAAGACTTAGCCAATTTTCTCATATGTTTCCACCAATGACAAAGGGGGAGATTGTTGGCAATTAGGCTGAGTTTGTTACATAGATGTTGTCATTATGGCAACATATGATCTACATGAAGATCGCATGGGTCAAAGAGCTAGTATGTCAGAGCGCAATGCAAAATTGTCTAACTATGAGACAGTGTGTTTTTACCAGTGAACCTGAAGATAGTTTTGGTTTGTGATGTCGACTAGAGTAAGTTTAGTGTTTTTACACTTGAACATAGACTCTATGGTGACTATTTAAGACTCATCTCATAGTGCAGGTCAGTACGACATGTACGAAAGAGGTTATGACTTTTTTCTAAAGACAGTGTTAAGCCGACAGGACAAAATATGAAGACAGAATTGATAAAGAGTTAAGGGATTATTTTGTTCTCAAAATAATGACTTAACAATATAAAGGGATTACATCCTAGATGTTAACCCTTGGGTAAATTTATTTTTTAATATGATAGCCGACTGAAAAGTTATTTGCCTTAATAACTTGTATAAATGTAATTGTAAATTGTAAGAAGAATATCATCAAGAAGTGATATGTTGCAAGATATATGATGTATATGTAATAGAAATAGTGAAAGAGAAGTGAAGAGATATTGATGCAAGTAGTATAAGGTTATGTACCTTGACCTACTTTTTTAATCAGTAAATATTATACATTACTTGTTTGGACAGTGGGCTCATCTAGTAATCACATTTTGTACTGCCAACTCCTAAAAGTGTTCAGGCTTCTAACAAGGCCTATAGTCCCTTAATCAGGACTAAGACACTATATGCATGTAATAAACTCCTAACAGGGTCAACATCCTTAACAAGATACTTTTGATTAGTGGATCTTTGTGGGTACCATCCCCATCGGGGTTTTTCCTTGGCCAGGGTTTCCTCGAGAACAAATAATGTGTTATGAGTTCTTTAGTTTTATTGCTATGCATGTTGTTTAGCTTCTTATGTTATGCATGTGTTAATATAATCTGTTATATCCATAAATGGGCAAAATTTAAAGTTTGTAGAATACTAAATCACCCCCCCCCTCTCAGTATTCCCTATTTCTAAAAAAAGTGAATTGTTGAAAGAGGACATGTGAAGTACTGAAATCTGGTATTGAGATCTGAAGGAGTTGGTGTGGTTTGACACATTTAGAGAAGGATTATTGACTTGTTGAGGTTAGTAATATTTTAGTATTATTTTGTTTAGTAATAGAAAGATCAGTTGGATAGTGAGTTCATTGTTCTTACCCTGAAGCTGTTTGGTTAGTGGGTCCTTCTGTCTTCCATAACTCCTAACAGAGTTAGAATCTTTTAACAAGGATTCAAAATCTCCTAATAGGGATTCATATATACTGAATGTATTTCATAAGACTCCTAACAGATTCCATCCTTTCACAAGGAATATTAATATTAGTGCATCTTTTGTGGGCATCATTCCCACCAGGGTTTACTCTTTGATCAAGAGGTTCCCTAGTCAAGATATCTTGTGTCATTGTGTTATTGTGCATGTATATCTTTCTATGGTTGCTAGTTACATTACTTACATGGTTAAAATCTATTGAAGTTGATAAAAGTTATATTTATCAGATAAATGATTTACCCCCCCCCCCCCCCTCTTAGTTATCTTGGTGGACTTTACTTTCTAACATTACATACACCAATTCAAATGGTGCACATCCAATGGCCCTCTTTATAGTTACTCTATCAGCCCACACAACTAATGGAAACTTCAAATTCCATGCCTTTTTATTCTTTTCAAGAATCCTCTTGAGAATCTTTATTAAGCTTTTGTTGGATGATTATGCCTGTCCATTTCCTTGTGGATGATAATGTGAAGAATATGACATCTATATTCCTAGAATTTTACAGAATTCCTTATATTTAGTAGACCTAAAGCACATTGCATTATCATAGACAATCCTTTTAGGACAACCAAATCTTGTAACAATATTATTCAATAGGAAATCAATCACCACCTTGCTAGTTGCATTACTTGTAGGAATAGCCTCTACCCATTTTGTAAAATAATCAGTGGAAACTAAGATCCAAGAGTGTCCTCCACTAGATTTTTTTGGTATTTCTTCTATAAAGTTCATCCCTCATTGTTGGAAAGGGGCTTGCACTTCCACTGGCCTCAGTGGTACATTTCCTGAAAACTTGAGCTTGCCAGAAAATCTCTGACAAGCATCACATTTTCTTACCAATTTCTCTACATCTTTGAAGATTGTGGGCCACTAGAACCCTACTCTCATAATATTTTGAGTGGTAGTTTTACCCATATAATGTCCACCACATACTCCTTCATGCATTTCCTTCAGTAATCTGTCTGCCTGACTTTCATCTACACATTTCAACAAAATGCAGTCCAAATTTCTCCTCCACAATTTGCATTTGATAATAACATATTTTATTTCTTGCAACTTTAGAGCTATTTTCTTGTTGTCATCTAGCCCTGATGGACATTTCATATTCCTTAAATAATAGATAACATCTTGATACCAGATACAATCATCCATGTCACATGTATAATCAATGTCAGCCCGATTTATTTGATTTGCATCAAGATTGGACCAAGCCATTAGTTTTTCCAATCCTTGGCCTCTAACCAGCTTGGTGACTTAGATATTAATTTTAAACTCTTGGATTCTATTTATCCATCTGCATCTCCTCTCAAACACTTCTTGTTGTGAAAAGATGTCCTTTACTGCAGCACTTGGTACAAAATCAATCATAATTTCTCCCATCAGATAGCATCTAAAAGCCTTCATAGCCTTGAAAAAGTCCATATGCTTGTTTCTCATTGATATCATACTTTAATTCAGCAGCCTAAAAATATTTATTGAAAAATGCAATAGGTTGTTCAAAACCTTCATTATTTTCTGCAACAAAATTGCAGCAACAATGTAAAAAGAGGCAAAAGAGAAAATATGCATTGGAACATTATAATCAAGTGCTTTAAGCACAGGTGCATCTTTGATTTCCTATTTGATATTCTTGAAAGCTTCATCAGGCTCACCTTCCCACTTGATCTTAGATCCCTTTTTTAACATTTTGGATATTGGCCTAGTAACTTCAGCAAAGTTTGTAACAAATCTCCTCAAAAAGTTTACCTGGCCAAAGAAGGATTGAATTCCCTTAACATTTTTTGGCTTTTGAATCTTGTCAATTGCCATTAATCTTTCTGGGTCAATTCTCACTCCTTGTTTCCCTACTAGATGGCCAAGAAACTTTCCTTTAGTTACTCCAAATGCACATTTCCTTGGGTTCATAGAAATGCCATATTCTAGAGCCCTCACAAATGTCTTCTCTAAATGAGAACAATGATCTTATTCTTTTTTGGAATATGCAGTTAAGTCATCTAGATAAACAACAAGGAAATCATCTATAAAATTTACAAAGCTAGCATCCATTGCTCTTTGAAAAGTTGCACCAGCATTTGTGAGACCAAAAGGCATCCTTACATAAACATAGGTTCCCCAAGGTGTTGTAAAGGTTGTCTTGAACTATTCTGATTCTTTCACAATCACTTGCTTGTAACCAGAAAAACCATACATTATGGACATTAGGTCAGACCCAGTCACTCTTTGCAGCATTGCCTCCATGTTAGGCAAGCAGTAGTTATCCTTCAGAGAAGAGATATTTAAGTTCCTAAAACCCACACATAATCTAATGTCTCCACTCTTTTTCTTGACTAGGACCAAGTTTGACACCCAAGAAGAATGCCTAATAGGCTTTATGATTCTAGCATCTCTCAATTTCATCAATTCTTCTTGCATTTTGGGTGCTAAAGTAGGATTGATTGGTCTTTGCTTCTGCTTGAAAGGTTTAGCATCCTTGTTGAAAGGAATGACATGCTAAAATAAATCTTCTCTGTAAACCTTAATATCATCATATGACCATGCAAAGACATGTCTAAATTTTCTTGACAACTCAATCAAAGACTTTCTTAACTGCTATGACATTTTTTCCCAATGTACACATTTTTAGGTACCTCTTATGTACCAAGGTCAATTTCCTCTAGGTCCATCTGGTCTTTTTTCTTAGTATCCATTTGGACTCTGTCCTGACTATCAAATATAGTTTCTAAAACAACAAGTCCCTTAGGAACCTTGTTAGCCTTAAGTTGGAGGACTTCATTTCCAAGGATAACTCCTTTTCCTTCTATAGTCTCAACCAAAGCTGAGCAATCCAATTCTTGACAATGATACTTATCTTCATATTTCATAAATCTCAAAATATCTTAGTCATCTTCAAAGACTTGCTAGTTCTCAACATTATCTGGTATATTAGGCCTAGTATGAATTTCAACCTTAGAGATTCCTGCAAAAGTGATGTCAATAGGATTGAGTGCTATATTGGCTAATAGGTCAGCCATCTTATTGTTTCTTTTATCCTTCCACATAATATTAAAGGCATAAAAACATTCAATCATGTCCCAAACAACATTTCTATATTGTTTCAATCTTTTTCATTTAGAAGCATATACTCATCTTACTAGTGACACAACTAACTCAAAATCACCAACCACCTTTACACATTTAATTTCATGCTTGTGTGCCAACCTCAATCCTATTAACAATGATTCATATTCTGCTATATTATTGGTACAAGAGAAGCTTAGTATGAAAGAGAACTTGTAAGTATTTCCATCAAGAGAAATGAGTAAAATACCTACTCCTGAACCATCTTTGTAGTTGGCACCATCAAAGTACATCACCCACAATTCACCCCTCTTATATTCAGCATTTATTTCCACAATGATAGGGGGAAATATAGGCTCTCTTTCAAGCACAATGAATTATGCTTTGAAAGCATTAATATCTATATCCACAAAATAGGTAGTCTCATTGTCAATATTTTTTTCAATCATATGGGTGACCCTTGGATCCCTCTCAACCTTAATAGATTGATCATCTATCTTGAAAGTTGCAAAGGAGAAGTCACACTATAGACTTCCACCCATGGCATCACTCCACTTCCTGGATAGTAGCATCCCATAATGAGGAGGAATATCTACCGCCAAGACACTCATGGTCAGTTATTTCTCTGGATAGGATGCCAATTTGAAAGGTAGTGCATTTATAGTCCCAATGACTCATACCTCTCTTTGATCCATTGCACAACATCTTCCCTGGACTGTATCAACCTTAAGGCCCAATTTTTCCATGATCTTAAAAGGCATGCCAATATTTGAGGCACCTGAATCAATCATGCAATTCCTTAATGTCATTCCATTCACTATGATACTTAAGAAGAATGGATCTATGTTTTCAAGGCTAGCATTTACAGATTTGTCAAGGTATATAGGTGGTATTTGAGATGCCATTCCCTAAACTTCCACTTCATAACTTTTTCCCTGGACTCACTAGTATTACAAGCAACATTATTGTCACAAACATTATCTACCCATGCTAGAGCCCTATCCTTATGTTCAGGGATTCTCAATAATTTTGGCAAAGGAACTTTGACAGTTATTTGGGACAAAACTAATAACATGTCAATAGGGGCAGAAAAATGAATCTCAACTTGCACTACTCTAGTATCCTTTTGTTTCTCAGATACATCAATTTTATTTGTCACCTTCATTTTCTCAATTTTAGCCATTGTACTAACTAGCTTCTCAACTTCTTTTTGGTTGTCTCTGTCATGAACAATAGACATCTTCACAGATCTAACTCCCTTTGGCTCCCATTTCTTACCCTTTACATTTTTTAACTTCACTAAGTAATCATCTTTTGATTTGTTTCCAGTGGGTCCCTTGGAGCTAGTATTTTTTAGGAACATCCCTATAGCTTTACCCATTCCATCATTTGATGTCATGCTTCTTGTTTGAACTTGGGAAACCATTTTTGTAGTGATCCTTGCAATTTCCTCTTTTGAAGCTCTTCTCAAATTCACTACCTCTAAGGAAGAAATCATGTTACATGTCTTTTCATCAATATCTTCATAATTAGAGAAGACTTCTTAGTGGAATAATGCCTTATTGTGTCTTCTCAAACACACATCAGTTTCTTCATCAACATCAGAAACATCTTCATGTCCCCAATATGAAGTAGTCATGTTACACCCAATATCATCATTAGTTTCTTCTTGATCAAGTTCTTCAACTTTATCATTTTGGTATACAAACATGGACTCTGCAACCACAGAATGTTCTACAGATTAAGGAGATTGGAAAGCCATACACCATGGTGTATCCTCCATGACATTTACAGAAGGCTTTTGTAAAGGATCAGGGATAGCTTTTTCATTATTTCCTTTTGCAGCATGGACAATAGGTTTTCCATCTTTCCATTGGGTGTTATAAGGGTAATTCTGCAACCTATTTTGTCCATTGAAACTGTTGTTGAAATAAGGCTTTTCACTAGTAGAAACCTTATCAATTCTATTACTAGGTGCTTTGAAGTCTTTCAATGCATTCAACACTTTGGCCAACTTGTCCTCTTCTTGCTTCTTATTTCCAACATTTATTTCATCATCCCTTTTATATTTTTTTGTCCCCAAACAACTTAGGATCATCTCTTTTCCCACCCAATTTTCTTGATATTTTCATATTGTTCTCAATGTTGATAGAAATTCTAAAGGCAACCCTGAGATTTCTAGGTTCTTTGTCTCTTAGTTAGTATCCCATATTTCCATCAAAGGCATTGAAGTATGTGGTCAAACAAACATTGCCATCTAATCTCATAACTTGAAACAACTTATGCATACCCTTCTGAAATCTCATGTTGAACTCAGTTGCAGACTCATTCTAATTATTCCTTATAGTGTTCAATTCATTTAGCATGAAACTGGCATTAGGATTATCACCATATTTCTCTTTGAAGTATTTTTCAAAAGAATCCCATGTATCAATACAATGGTTAGGGATTATTTTGAAATAGTCTCTAGCATCTTCCACCAAAGACTGAACAAATAATTTCATGACTACATCCCCATGCTCAATTTCATAGTCATTTAGCATATCAAAAAATAACCTAAGGTGTTTTTTGCAACTAATGGCATTATTACCAGTGAATTTACATATCTTGTCTCTTATATCAGTTGGAAAAGCATTTGGGTAACCTAGTATTCCATCAAAGCTAATTTGACTATACCCTTCTAATTGCATAGGTCTTCTTTGAAAACTTAGACCAGTGTTTCCCTTGGAACTAGCATTTACATTTATATTTCCACCTACTTGTACATTTTACTATTGTTTAGGATCAACATTTAACTTGGTAGATGAAGAAAAAGGTGGGTTACGAGTAGTAACATTACCAAGTAGAACAGTATATAAGAATATGTAGATGGCATACTTATTTCAATGGCAGATGATCCAAGAGTGTTTGCAGATGAAGCCTTCAAGAACTGGATCTTCCTTGTTGTTTCTAAAATAGAGGCTTCAACTTTAGCCTTCTCCAATTCCCTATCTAGATCATCTTTTAACTTCCTTCTCTTCTCTAGATCTATGTCTTCATTTGAAACAGGTGGTGGGATAATAGGTCTTGCCACAGGCTCATTTATTTGAATCACAACCATATTTTTCTTTCCCTTTTCACTAACAACAACAGTGGGTTTAGTAGTTTCACTTTCATTTTTATCTTTAGGCAGAGAGGCATAGCTTTGGATTTGTATGGCCCTCTTGTTTAAACTCATGGTCCTACAACAGACATTCTTTTTCACTTCTCAAAGCATCAAGATCACTGAAAATTTCATGCTGCAAATATTTAGGAGTAGAAGCAAGCATTTTGTTTATCTTCTTTAGCCCATTAATCTTTCTAAGTAGAGACTCTCTTTCTATTAATGCTTTCATTGTCTCAACCTCTCTTTCTTTATGTAATCTCTTGTATATTGCATCTTGCTCTGCAAATTGTAATCTCAATGCATCCAAATCATTTGGGTTTATCATAATATCTTTAGAGCATGATGACACATCCATATCAGTGAGACTTTTCTATGGGAAATGGACCCACCTTGGCCCCTTGGGTTTCCTTCTGAACATGTCCTCATCTGGATCTAAATTTGGCCCAAATCCCCTTTCTCTTGCCTACACATTTTGATCTACAGGTAGTGAGACTTTATCTTGAAATAATATTTATGGGGTATCATAAAAATCATCTCCAGAGCAGCCATTATCAGATTTAGAAATTTTATACTACAATTCATCCTCATTAGAAGATTTATGTTGTGCCCTATTTCTAGCATTATCCAATTCTCTTACAGGGGCACTAGTAGATTCCCCATCTCTTTTAATGTAGCTTTTCTCTCCTAATCTAGGCAACTCCTCTAGAGTAACCTCTGGATGCTTCTTGACAAAAGATCTAGCATTTCTTCTTTTGTCCATGGTTTGTAATTTGTAAACACTAGTTCTAACCCTTGGAGTCACCACCCACCTAGTGGGAAATCTTAAGAAATAAACCTTGAGAAACTTAAAAGAAAAATACAAATTGAGATAGGAGAAACACGGGAATCTTGCTAAAATTTCTTTTTCTTTGTACTCTCCACAGTGAAGTGACCATTTTGTTGGTTCCTTTTTCTTTATACTCTTAGATATACAATATGATTGACAAACAAATGTCACTGACTCTATCATCACTCCGAATCTAACAAGGAAAAATGGCCAATTAAGAAGGATCAAGAGAATGATCCTCCTACACTTTGAACTTTAGTGATCAGGTCGGTATGCCTTTTATTCACTTCTTAAAGGAATCAGAAAATATCAAGCATTAATGTCCTTGACACATTTATTTAAATATTTTATCATTTATATGTTGGTTGATGATGAAGAACTGATTCCTGAGAACATACCAGTGTCTTATCCTAGGGCACAGGGTCAAATACAACATATATCAACTAAAAACCTAAATCAAACACATTCAAATCTAGAATAAGTAATTTTCCTATTAATCCTCTCACTCTCACACTTGGACATAAAATTCTCATTCAACCATGAATTCTTTGAAACTATCTTTAAGGATTTAATCTTGACTTTGGAAGGAACTCAAAGACAATTTCACAATTACTTTGTAAACCATACATTAACTTACTTTGTAACATTAACATATAAGAATTCAAGATCAAAAAAAGAAGACATACACAAATGTGAAATTGGAATTCAAGTTTATTCTCATTAAAATTTTAGTATCAATACATTGAAAATGAAAAAATGCTAGAACCAAAACCCTAGATCCAATTTCTCTCTATTTGGTTATCAATTTCACCATCCTTTAGAAAATACAATTAGCTACAATATATAGTCAATAGTCATCTTGGGATCCCTAAAAATTAGGATGCAACAAGCTACGGATGACTAGGATAGGGTTAGGGTTTGCAACCAATTTACCAACTAGATAATCAAGAAATTAATGCAGAAAAGACATGCCAAGCAATCTTGAGCAAATCAAGTCCAAATTGATCTTCATTTATGGCCAAAATCTTGACTGGTACACTAGAAACTAGAAACTGCATCATTTTAGCCCTTTATTTACTTTACCTACATCATAAATGGCGTGACTGATTCACCCATTTCTCCACGTCATGGACAACCTCCATAAATAAAAATCATTTCTGGACCATGCTATGACAGTGGACAAGATCAAATCAGGTAGATTGGCCACCTAAACATTAAATAACCAGTCCTCAACTCGGAGAAAAACCCTTTAACAATTCAAAATTTGGTAGCAATGGTCAATCATATATATTTACAATAGGACCGTTGATCTCATCCTTCCCATCATATCAGATGGCTCTTGAAAATCATCAAACGGTCAACTAAGCCCTTTGAAATTACCTGGCCACATCATCATTATCAGAAACCAATGAGAAACAAGCACCTTAGCATGACCCGGCAGGTGGACCCACTATCTCATCAGTCTTTATCTCTTGGAAGATCAGACGGCTCTCACAAATTTGTGATGAACATCTATCATTCATCTTCCCTTTACAAAGTCACGACCAGCATTGGATCTTCTTGGAATTGCCAAGTCTTTATCTTAACCTTGGCTAGCTTCCCTTAACCCTTAGTCATCTGGAGATTATGCGAATGAAGGCATTCTCCAAGTCACAAAACATTTTACTTAACCTAGGTCCGATCAAGAGATCATGTGAATGAAGCATTCATGTGATCACTGAGTCCTTCATCAACTCTAGGTTCCATCCAGCAAACAAGTGACCACCACCCGATCATATCTCATTTATGGCCTAGATCTAATCTCCATGTCCTTTGTTCTTAACTCATCTATATCTAGCAATCCAACAACCAAAGCATTCTCATGATTGCTTGATGCATTGTCTGACCCTGGTTAAATTATGAGAACACACAAAAGCCTTTATTCACCAAGTCACCAGATCATTTACCTAACCTTAGTCATATCTCATGATTACATGTTGAACATTGATCTTGTCCTCATCTTGTAGCTATCACTGAATCGCCAAGATGTTGCCTTAACTCATCCTAGATCTTGAGAACACGTGACTGAAGCAATCTCCAAGTCGCTAAATAGAAACTTGACCTCAGGTTAGATCACAAGAACACATGAAAAGCCTCAGTCTCATGTTTACCAAATAGAAAATTGACCACCTAGGCCTTAACCTTTGACTTAACCCATGCCATCTAGAGATTACACAAACAAAGGACTTTGCGTGATCACTGAATCATTTACTAACCATGGGTTATATATGGAGAACTAGTGCCAACAGTCGATCTAGATCTACATCCATGGCCCCTATTTAATCTCTGAAAGCCTCTTACCTTGACCAGATATCTAGCGAGCACACGACTGAAGGGAACTGAGACCGCTTGCTAGGTCGATAGATGTTAAGCCATTGATTGCCAGGACTTGGAGAAAACAAAAACACCATAATCGCTAGATCACCGAATAGAAAGATAATTGCTCCGGCTAGGAAATAAAAGATGTACAGGAATAGGACCTAAGTGGCCCAAAAAGGTAATGAGGAAATAGAATGAAACTAAGGTTTTTTGACTTAGACAAATTTTATGGAACCCTAGACATGGATAAACCCTATCTCTCAGACCTTAAAAAAGCTATATCTCCCTGGTTTGAACACTTGAGGACATGCAATCTTGACTGAAGCTTGGACACACCATAAACAATCCCTGGCTAAGGGTGCAAGTTATGAAACATGACAAATCATCTTCACAGATCAAAATAATTTGCAGCTAGGGCATGACAATTTTCACAAAATTTTGCAGGGCTAGACCATTTTCTTAGGATTTTTGCTATGACAGGAAAATGGCCTAACACATAGGAGGAGGTCCAAAAGGCCTTTTTGGGATCCTTCTCAGATGAAAACTTGCAATTAATTTATAGGGAGGGTGGGTCTTTTGTAAATGAGGTTGTTAGAATAGTGTTGGGCAGAGAGTTTCTACACAATGAAGACAAGCACTGAGTGAACACAGACATTACATCTTGATTTTTGGCATGTCTTCTCAACCTCAGAGGAGAAAAGGTGGACATGTTGATGCAGTTAAGGAATGTTTTCAAATAAGAATACTTGGGGGAAAATGTTAATGTTGTCATGTTTACAAAAATAGGGGTGGGGATCCCTTGGGAGAGTGAAATACCCAAGCTTCTCCTCCCAGGCCAGAATGTGGCCATGCAACCTTTTCTGTTGGGCCTGAATGCTGGGCAGTATAAGCGCCATAGGAAATGGGCGTTGATTGCTAGGGATTTTCTTCGTAAGTGGTTTTTTCTTGACGAAGTGAAGGCTCGAGAGGGGAAATAGGAATGGATCAATGAATTCTCACATTTAATCCTCTCTGGAGAATTCTACTTAGATGGAGGGGAAAATCAATAGTGTTACCCTAACCCATGGCCTGCCATCCCACTTTTTTGGTTTTTTTTATACAATCATACCACATTTTTTTTTTTTTTTATACAATCACACCAGTGGGCCACTGGCACTGGTCCACTACTAGTGATCTATTAGGTTTTTCTTTTTACTCGACAATATAATTACTAATTTTATAAAAAACAATAATGAAACTTTTTCAAGTGCATTTCAATTCACATTTTATGGGCACAAACAATGATTCTTAGACTTTTCTATGATTGCAATATTTTAATTAGTTTATTTATCTGTGTATTAGACATGTAGGTATGTTTTAGTAGAAATAAGGAAGCGATGGTATTTCCATCTTTAAATCTGAATATTTAAAATGGCATCGCCTTCTTGATTACCATCAGAATTCCTAAATTAAGATAACCATTAATCGAAGTTGTATGAACTTTTTACCCAATTAATTATCAATATAAAATTGTAAAATTATAAATTATTTGGTGCTCACTATTTTAGAATTTAGTGTAAATGAAAAATAATTTAATTTAAATTTAATAAATTTATGGTGTATTATGTATTTCTGGTTGAAGAGGAAATAAAACCTAATTTTTTAAAAACTCTTCTAGAATCATAACACGTATCCACTCAGGTTGGCATCTTTTGATGATGATGTGTGACTAATAACAAGGAAAAGTGAATATTACCCATGGCACCTGAAAGTGACTACCAATAACCATTGGATGAGCACAAATCAATGATGTATGGTGTAGTTCGAGCTGAAAGGGAAAAGAAACCCCATTTTTGCAAACTTATCCCAGAATCATGATACGTGTTCACTCACACGGTCAGTGGCATTCAATGATGACGTGTGAGGTTAGGTGACTAGGTGACAACTAAGAAGCCAAAAGTGAATGGGACCCGTGACACATGACAGTGACTACCAATGATTGCTGGATCAGCATAGATCAATGATGTACAGTGTATTTTGGGCCGAAAGGGAAAAGAAACCCCATTTTTGCAAACCTATTCTAGAATCATGACACGTGTCCACTCACATGGTCAATGTCATAGTGGGAGACCTATTTTGGGTCTCTAACTAAAGTTGTAATGTCAAATGATTAAGTGACATTAGATATCAGTCTTTAGAAAGAAGAAATTAAAGTTAACATGACTCATGATTGTACAAATTTTTCCCTTTAGGTTTTCAATCTAAGTTTTTAGTTGTAACTAGTATTGGAGATTCAGAAAGTGGTTATGACTTCTAAATTGAGGAATGCAATAGAGTCACTCATCTCTGTGCCCACTCAAAATTTTCTCAAATTGAAATTCCAAGTAAAATCTTGAACACCTACATCCCGCCATTTTAATTTTTCAAATCTTGTGGTTTGTTGTTTAGATTGTAGAACTAGAATTAGGGTTTCATTTTGAATCACGCCTATAGTTTGTAATTGAGTAGAATTATTTTACTTTTCCTTCGAGTAAATACCACGATGGCCAAAATTACGAGTAAAAGGAAAAGAAGGGAGACCAATATAATAGACTTCCACAATCTTCTTAAAACACCAGGTTTCACTGATGAATTCCATGATATTTATGACCCTGCTATCCATGAAAATAAGGGAATAATGGAAATTATATTTGCATTTGAAAATAAGTGGAATGATCCAAAGAATGGTTCAAAATTTTATCCATTTAACAGTATGGTAAAGGCAATGACAAATAAAATTGCACCATGGGTTGTTGGGTCGGCACGCATGGCATTACCTCAAGTATTCCCTTGCCCAGAAATTGTCAAGGTCTATGCCAAAAATTATGATAAAAATAGAAAATTAATTTTGAATAAAAATACTTAGGAGGAAATTTTGTCCATAACGAGAGTGAATTTTCTAGTCTGTTGGACCTAAGGTTTGAACAAAAAAACTCAAACGTGCATATTGACCTGGGAAAGATGGCAGATGGTTATGAAAAAATAGATGCAACACAGAGAGATTCGTATATCAGAGGAATAAAAAGCAGTTCTAGTCTGAATCCAGATCATAAGCCTCCTTATGATTTTGATAATTTTGTACAATGGGTTCGGGATAGTATTTTCTTGCTAGAATTTTGTTTGGGATTGGATAGTAACAAAGAAGTGGGTGCCAACATTTTTGAAATGGTTTTTCATATTCATTGTAAAAATGAGCCAGTAAAATATAGTTTTATTGAGCACATTGCTCATTACATGCAAGAACAATTCCTAATGATTAAAAGAGGTTCACATAAGATATTTAGATTCATAACCTACTTGTGCTATCTTCTCTTAGCAAAGCATCATACAATATTTCAGACAAACAAGCTTTGTAGTCATGTCCAAAATCCAATATATGAATGGACACCTTAGATAAGGATGATTGATAACAGAAGGAACTACAAAAATTTTGTAGACTTCTTTTTGGCACCACTTGTATGCACCCTTAAATGGTCGCCTAGACTTTGGGCCCCATTTATTCAATTTGTCAAATATCAATTTCCTGAATCAATGCTTTGCAATTTTCAAATCAATTCCTTGATCAAATCGCAATTAAATCAATAATTCAAATATTTCTAAGGTTTGATCATTTCATCAATAATTTTATTTAATTAAAAGAAATATTCTCTTTTAAATAAATAAAATAGGCTTATTTAATTAAAAGAAATATCTTAAATAAAATAATCTTATTTAATTAAAACCCCTTTTAATTCAATGATTTTATCTTATTTAATTAAATATTCTTCTTTTTATTAAATAAACTTATCTTATTTATTTAAAAGATAATTCCTCTTTTAAATAAATAAAATCCCCACTTAAAGCAAAATTTGTGATGGAAAAGGAAATAAATCAAATAAAAACAAAACAAAAATCCTTTTCCTAATTCTTTCAATAATTTTATTTAATTGAAAGAAATATTTTTTAAAATGAAATAAATTTATTTAATTAAAATCTTTTTTAATTAAATGATTTTATCTTATGATATCTCTCTTTTAATTAAATAATGTTATCTTATTTAATTAATAGAGAATCATTCTTTTAAATAAATAAAAAATCCTCTTAAAGCTCTTTGTGATGAAAAAAGGGAAACAAATAATTAAAAATAAATAAAATCCCTTTTCTCTCCACACTTTCTAAAAAATGAGCTTTATTTCCTCTTTTTGGATTTATCCCACATTGCTCTTGAGGATGCATTCTCTTCCACATTTTCCTATATAAGGAGCCCTCTTCTTCTCATTTCAGATCCTAGAATTTTCATGTTATTGTTATACTGCAGGTTTGGAGAGCAATCTTGGAAGAAGCTTTTGAGCACATTTGGAGCTTGGATATTTGAGACTTCTTTCTTCTTGTCTTCTTCTCTCATGCCTTATGGCAATCCATAGTTTAGATTAATATTGCATTCACATAATAGTTTAAATTCATGTTTCCTTTCATAGATTAACATTGTATAAGCATTCATTTCAATAGAATAGTTTATTTCTTGCATTGTTATCATCTAGACTAGTTTTATTTGCATGAAATAACTTGATGATCATGGAGATTAGCATGCTTGCTATTCATCTTTGAATCTCTCATTTCTTGGTCTACTTGCATGGGCATAACTAGGTTAATCTGAGGGCCTCATATACAAACCCCTGCACTCCACAAATAGAGAGCTGTGAATCATTGTTTGAGACCTCATTCTTGAGTGTTCTTGAATGTAATGATTCATAGAAGTGTGACTACTTTCTAGCACATATTTTTGGAGCCCACCGTGGGGCAGAAAAGATTAATTTCTAGCCTCATTCTTAATTGGTTTTTCAGTTTTACTGTTGGTTCCAGGCCTTGTATGGCCATGTACAGATTGGAAACCCTATAATATAGTAATGGATGGATATAATGATGGATCCTCTTTCTCATGCTTTTAGTTTGGTTCATTTTTATAAAAAAAATGAATAAGTTATGATCATTTTGGTGAAAGTGGGTATTTGCAGATTTGAGATTCTCTAAATACAGTCAGATTAAAATATTTGGTACGGACAAAGTATGAAGAATCAGGACCTCTAATAATATTAATTGGAAAGATACATGAATTAGCTTTCATTTATTTTTGGTATGAGTTATTTTTATTTAGATTTGTGAAAGTTACAGGCATTTGAGTGAAAACCAGTTTTTAACAATCTGCATTGGAGTTGCAGGCAATGATTTTCTCTTAGAAAATAATTTATGAATGGGAAAAATAAATTATTTACATATTTGGAAACTAGATTCATTAATAGTTTCTTTGAAATTGGTTTGGTTTCATTTGGATTCTTTTTGAGAAAGATATGTGATTCCCTAGGCAGGGTTTGGTGTTTTAAATCTGATTTATGACAGAAAAATTGCAGTCTGAAAAGGTTATTGGTTGAGGAACCAAATGCAATCATAAGATCTTATAATTTTTGAAAATGGTAGTTCTTGATGTTGGCTAAAAACTTTATTCTTTCCAGAAATTTTAATATTGTGATTTTATGGGTCAAACAAATCAATCTTTAAAGACTATCTTGAAGACAGCAATGTTAAATCAAACTCCTAGCAATTGATTTTCATATCTAACTATCTTAGGGTTTTTTTTTCGGATGTGTGCTAAATGGTAGAATGCAGATCTTTGGACCTAAGGTGAGTTCTTAAAATCTCTATAACACTTGGTTTGGGCATAAAATTAATCTCTCATGTGTTTGGCTTGAGTGTTACACGCTTTCATAGAACACATTTTTGATGCTCTTAATGGGAAATGAATGAACATAGATTTGTTTTTATACAAGTTTGTGTTTAAGTGAATGCTTGTGTTTAAATATTAAGTAATTCTTGGTTCCAATATCAAAAAAAAATCTCATTAAGTAATCTAGGGCATGGATTCATTCCTTGTTTACATGAAGAGTTAAATGCACCACTTTATGGACTCACTTCATGTTTACTTGGAAAGTTAAATATTCCATGATTCAAACCCTCTTGCACTTATGAGTAGTATTGATTAGCAGTCTTAGATTACTTGTGATTGATCTAGATTGCTATCTTGGGTTATTGGACTTGCTAATCCACCGGCCCCTCATTTCCACCCTGTGGTTGCAATCTCAGCGCCACATTAAAGGGGAGGGGTCTACAAGAAACAAGTGTTAATTGTTCCACTAGGCAACCCTTTTGTGCTTTTTAGAACTCACTTGTTTTCTAGGTTGTGGACTCATTTGTAGCTTGTGTGGGGTGTTAAGTGTTCCACCTTGTGGACTCACCTCATATTTGTTTTAAGCGTTAAGTGTTCCACCTTTAGTGCTTTTCAATACTTTTTGATAGAGAATTACTTACTTTTCATTTTTTTAGAAGGCCTGCTTGGGGATTTCATCACCTCAAGGGATGACCTTAACTCCTGTGTTCCGGTGGAGTATAAATATCAGAAGGTGAATCCAAAGACACCTCTCTTGGGAATGAGTTAGATTTCACTCTTGGCTAAGCCTCAAAGAACTTTATACCTTTGAGAAGTGAAGGAGGAGATTTGGGTTACCATCTCCCCCCGGCTGTGTGATTTCAAATTCTTCTCATCTACAGATTCAGGCCTCACGTACCTTATGTATATCAAGGACACCCTTTAGAAAAGACATGTATATCCTTGTAGATAGCTTGCTAGGATTTTGTTATGTTCTACGTGCCTGCTAAAACATTTTCAAGAACATACACAAGTAGCATCTTTAAGGAGTAGCATACTAAGTCACTTGATTGTTCATGTGCAAGGTTGCTTTGCCCCTTGCTCATTTTTTGAAGACAACTACTTGCTTGAACTCCTTAATTGTTGTCTTATGTGCCTGATCATTGATAAAAATCTGTTGATATACTTACTTGATCTTTGAAAATGAACACAAAAACTAAGTTCCTGAGTTGAAGCACCGACCTTTTTACAGCTTGCTTGATTTTCTATCCTGTCATTAGAGACCTGTCTTTGTCCTCTAGGGATAGCATCATTTGGTTTACAAAGTCACCTTGGAAATAATTGTCAAGTTGAAAGAAAATTCTTGGTGAGATTTTATCTCTAGAATTGTTAGCCACATTCTTTGAGAATTTTAGTACTCTTTTTGTCCAAATCATTTCCATCAAATTCAATTTCAATTATATTTTGGCCTAGTCCAACCTCCTGATTCAAAAGTGCAAGGGTAGTCACCCTTTGATTTGAAGCACCTCTTTGACAGTGTTGGTAATGCCTTTTGCAATTTCTATCTCACCATCTCCCTTTGGACATTAGAGAACTTTGATTATCCTAATTTGGTGTTGACATTTTGTGAGGCCATCTTATCACCAAGCATCTTCAATTCTTAGTCTTCCTTGGTCAGTCCAGGTTAGATCCTAGGTGCTGTCATGTTGCTCAACATCCAAACAAATGTTAATGGTATCAATTACACAAGATGACTCTTGGTCTTCTTCTTTCTTCTTCCCTTCCCATGTTTTTCTTCTAAAGTCTTCTCTTCACATGGGATATTTTTCTCATCTTCCTAATTCTTTTCCTCTTACTATCTAGTCTATTTTCTTCTATTTCATCTCTTCTGTCACTTCCATGCTTGATTCTTCTTCTTCTAGAACCATGAATTACAAATATCTTGCTATGGAACCTCTTTTAAAAATGGATGATCTTGAACTCATTGCTGAATTCGAAGAGTTTTGTTCCTCTAACAGTTCTTCTAGATATGGCAAAGGTGATAAACTTAAGATAAAAATAGAAAAAAAATTGAAGGAATCACCTGCCTTTGGTAGAATCATACGCATGATCCTGTCACAACCTCCTTCTTCTAAAAGTCTTTCATCTTCTAAATCTTCCAAGTCATACCATGATTCTTCTAAACATTCTTCATATTCTAAGTCTTCTCATCATTCTTCATCTCTCAAATCTTATCACGACTATTCTAAACATTATTCAAATTCCTCATTATCTAAGTCTCCTTCTTCCACTAGGTCTTCACCTTCCTCTTCTTCACGATCTCATTCCTCTTCTACTTCTCCCAAGAGTCTTACTTCTCTTCACAAGACATACCATGATGAGAAATATGATAGCCCTTGTGATACCTCTTCCACGAAGAGTGACATGCCCATCTTTGATGACTATGATGACTATGATGACTATGATGATGGACAATGTAACAATACCTATGAAACCCCTATTCCTAAGAGTCCTCCTCATCGTGTGCTTGTGCTTACTGGAAAAGGGTCATCACATTGGATAGATTGTGATGGTGATCCATATGACTCTAATTTTGAAAGAGACTTTCATGATTTCTGTGAACAATACCTAGACGATACATCTACTTCACTTGAGGAAGAGAAAGCTCAACGCGCTGCTTATAAATGTAAATACTATAAGAATGTATCCTCTAAGAACTCTCATGCTGAAAATAAAGATTATACTCTCAAGAAAGATCATGTTAATGCTAGACCTTTGTCTTTTGATGGTTCCATTCCATCCCCTACTTCTTCCAATACTCCTACATCTCCTAAAGTCACCAAGTCTTCCAAATCTTTCACAAATTATTCATCCAACAAAGATCCTAATGCTTTTCACATGGTTCCCTATAGTTATCCTCAAGGGCCATCTCTTAAAGATACTCAAGCTAACCTTCACTTGGCTGAAAATACTTTAGATAATGCTAAACCTAGAGAGCCTAAGCCTTTATGTACTATAATGCCTACTTCAGCTATTCCTTCACCATCTCTGCCAAAGTCTTCCATACAACTCCAACCTGCTTCCTTGTCCTTAGAAGTGGCTTCATGTCAAGAGGACTCTAAAACTGATATAGAAAAGAATATAAAGAAAGATCAAGATCAAGAACCCTCCATGTCATCCACTCCTTTTCATGATGTTCTCTATCCACGTCATGGTTCTTTTGATCCTTTACGCCTTTCCTCATTTATTCCACCATGTCTTAAGTCTTCTCTGAAGCAAGATCAAGCTACTACCCACACCGTTGAGCTTATTGATAATGAAAATAACCTTACCACACTTGCACTTTCCAAAGATGATACTTCCATTAAGGTTATTAAAAATAGTGTTGTTACTTCTGATGTTAAGCCTATTAAAGAGACAAATTATGCACTTGTGCTATCCAAAGATCCTTGTCAAGATCAAAGTCTTCCATCTTCTTGTTCTACCATTCCATGTTCACTTCCACTTTCTGCTCTTCCTAAGTCTTTGCAAGATTTGAATGATCCTATCAAAGAAAATGCTCTTATTCAAGATGTCCAGGATCCTATTGAAAATTCTAATGCTCACTCTGAAGATGCTAATATCCTTGGTTGTCATATAGATGCTAATGAACTTATTGATTATCCTTTTGCATCTTCCACTTCCATCCTTGGACCTCTTCCACTACTACTAAGGACTTCACATCTGCCTTCCATATTGGGTCCTTATGTCCCTTCACTTTCCCCTCCTAATTCCCCTAATTTGTTATCCATCTTGGGTCCTTACATCCCTCCATCTCCTATCTTTCCTCAAGATCAACATAGATGCATACCTTTGAATCCTTTTCATCCATCCACTCATATAAACCAGTCATATTCTCCTTCTTCCACATGTCCCAAATCTTTTGGAAGTAACTTGAATGTTCAATATAAGAAAAAGAAACAATACAAGAATCCATCAAAGAAAGAAGATCACCATGTCTCCTCTAATTGACATGGGGGCATAAAGTCACAAGAGATATCTAAGAAGAAAACTACGAGACAAGTATGGGTTCCAAAATCCATCATTCAAGATATTCTCTCTAAGTCATCAAAAGGAAATAAAAATCCTAAGGCTATATGGATTCCAAAGTCTCTTGTAAGAGAGTCTCATGTTGAACAAAAAGTGAAGTTGACATTCAAGCTTTCAAAGACTTCCACCTCATCTTCTTCCAAAAAGATTCTTCCATTCCATGCACCTGAACCACAACCTCTACTAAACATTCACCATATTCCTTCACGTATTCCTTCATTCAAGTTTCCTCCATCCTCTCGCCACCCTCCAAGGTGTGTGTCGATGTTGATCTTGCCTTCCTTTCCATCTACTCTTTCACGATCCTTCCATTCATTATTCTCTTGCCTTCTATCATTTTTCTTCATTTGCCTATTCCTCCTATCTTCCAACTCCACTCGCTTTACATAAAACCATATCCTCCATTTTTCTCTTCCATCTTCCTTTCCCTATCAGCATCTTTGAGCATATAATTTTGAATCCTTGGCATGTCATGGTTTATCCTTTCGAGGAACATTATCTAAAAGCTTGCCTTCTTCCAAAAATTATAAAATTTAGAAAAAAGAAAAAAGAGAAAAAAATGAAAAAATTGAAAATGTGCCTTGGTGAAAACCTGGAAACAGGCACCTTGGTAGCAAAAGTAAAGAGAAATAAATTCATCGTATGGTGAAAACCACTCCCTTGTGGCACCTTGGATAAGTACCGTGATGAAAACCTGGCAATCAGGCATCATGCGTAGTTCTTCTACATATTTCATCCATTCCATCTTCTCTCTTTGATCTTGACAAGGTTGACCTATACATGAACATTTGGCTATCTTGTGAGCTATCTTACGATGATCTTATTTTTCCTCCATTCATTCTAGCCTTTCACTATCATTTTCCCCTTTGGTCTTGATCTAATAAAAAAAGAGTAAAACACGATGCTATGAAGCCTCTTGACATGTCTACTCCTTTGGATTGCATCCTTTCCTTCTTTTGCAGTGCACCTTTGTGACTTATCCTATGCTAACCTTCCATCGCTCATTCAGATGTACTTTACATGATAATTTTTCCCTAGCTTGGGTACTTTTGAGGAGTTTGCCTTTGAGGATTTCTTCCATTCATTCTCCTTCATTTTGTTGTCTTCCATCTCTCCCACGAGCTTGCTAATCCCTCTTGTTCTCCACCTCACTAGACATTGGGACTACATGATGTGATCTTGCTTGGGAGTTTGATGCTCATTCCGTCTAGGGGCATCCTTTGTACATACTTATTGAACCTGAAAAAATCCAAAAAAATGATATATCGTTAAAAATCCTAAAAATTAGAAAATATCCTGAAAAAATGATCATCTTAGTGAAAACCTGGCAATAGGCGCTTTGATGTATCTCAAAAAAATTATATATTCCAAAAATACCAAAAAAATAAAAAATTCAAAAAATTCAAAAAAAATAAAAAAAGTGCCTTGGTGAAAACCTGGAAACAAGCGCCTTGGTAGAAAAAATACAAAAAAATTATAAAAAGTCCTGAAAAAATTCTTCCAAGTGGTGAAAACCTGGAAATGGGCACTACTTGACGCCTTTGTACCCCTATTTCTTAGCATGCATCCTCGACACTTAGCCTTTCTCCATCATACCTTGTCCTTGTTGCCTTGGTTTGGAATTGGTCTTTGTCTTTGTCTAGGGGGCATCACTATGTTAGCTTTGGTCTCTTGGATATGCTTTTCTTTAGGACACCTCGCAAATAGTGTTTTTTAACACCAACCTAACTGTGTTTTTCAACACAACCCCCGACATCGAGTGTTTTTCAACACTTATCAATTTGGTCTTATCTAGTTTGGTCATGTGATCTTACCTACTAGCAAGCATTCGATCCTTATCCTCGGAACTCAGTATCAGTTTACACACTTAAAATTTTTAAATGCAACACTTAATGCTTGAGATATGTCATGATCTTTTCTTTGTGTGCTGACTGATATTGATTTTCATTGAGTGTCCTTGTCTAATAAGTCTCTCCATGATGCATCACTAGAAGACTTGGGGCATGGGCATGTTTTTATTTGCTTTCTGCTTGTGGGTATTGTCTTGAACCTCTTCTGTGTCTCTTGTTGTCTCCTTGACACACTTAGGAGATTTAAGGAATCATCCTTTACTATTTTTTGCACAACCATTCTCATGGTCATCCTAACATTTATGCCTTGATGCGAGCATGGTTTTGCTACATTAAATTGGGTAAGCTAACATTGCAGTCATCTTGACCTTTATGTCTTTGATGCTCATCTTAGAATCTTTCCACATTCCAATCTGATATAAATCACATTCATATCTTCATAGTTGCATTTTTTACTAGTGTTGATTGTGTGATTGTCTGATGTCTGGTAATAATGGCCCTATGATGAAAATAAGTTCTTTTACATTCTCTAATGAATGATGAACACAAAAATCATATGTTACCCTATTGCAAGTACACCTTTGCATTTTCATGTAGCTTGCATTATTTAGACTTCATGTTAAATTTGAACTTTTAGGCTACATTATGAGTTTGAGAGGGTTTCCTTCATCTTTCTTGTGGACTTTTAGTCAACTGTGGTCACATTTTGATCTTCATTTCCTTACCTTCTTTCATGATCTCAATCGAAATTCCTTATCTTAAACAGTTGATTGATTTTGGGGCATCTTCTTTTTGGAGGCAAATTATCTTTCTTCTCTCCATTTCTTTCCATTTCTTCCAAACTTTTATCTTCCATTCGCTTTCACCCCACTTCTTTTCTTCTAATTCAACCTTGGGGCATAATCTTTCTTGTTGATCTACCTTGGTTCTGTGATTTTTATTTTTATTTTTTATCTTTCATCTTATGTCAAGAACCTTATGTTTAGTTCGATTTGATCAAATTTATCAATTTACTATTTCTCCTCTATCTCATTTCGATTCCGATCACGAGGGGGCAATACCTACCAAACTTCAATGCTTGATTCAGCTTTATCAAATTTATCAATTGCTTCTTTTGGGGCAACCTTGCTTGAGATTCTTATCTCTTATTTGAGACTTGACAATTACCTATTCACAGGTGTTGGCCTTGTCTCTTTCAGTTTGCTTATCTATGGCCTAATGTGTTCCCATCCATCGAACACACATTTGGGTTTTTTTGTGATCCCAAATCAATCTCACACTTCAATTCCATTCTTTGACTGCATGTGATCCCGAGTCGACCTCACATTAGTCAAAGAGGGGCAAATGTATGCACCCTAAAATGGTCGCCTAGACTTTGGGCCCCATTTATTCAATTTGTCAAATATCAATTTCCTAAATCAATGCTTTGCAATTTTCAAATCAATTCCTTGATCAAATCGCAATTAAATCAATAATTCAAATATTTCTAAGGTTTGATCATTTCATCAATAATTTTATTTAATTAAAAGAAATATTCTCTTTTAAATAAATAAAATAGGCTTATTTAATTAAAAGAAATATCTTAAATAAAATAATCTTATTTAATTAAAACCCCTTTTAATTGAATGATTTTATATTATTTAATTAAATATTCTTCTTTTTATTAAATAAATTTATCTTATTTATTTAAAAGATAATTCCTCTTTTAAATAAATAAAATCCCCACTTAAAGCAAAATTTGTGATGGAAAAGGAAATAAATCAAATAAAAACAAAACAAAAATCCTTTTCCTGATTCTTTCAATAATTTTATTTAATTGAAAGAAATATTCCCTCTTAAATAAATAAAATAACTTTATTTAATTAAAAGAAATATCTTTTAAAATGAAATAAATTTATTTAATTAAAATCTTTTTTAATTAAATGATTTTATCTTATGATATCTCTCTTTTAATTAAATAATGTTATCTTATTTAATTAATAGAGAATCATTCTTTTAAATAAATAAAAAATCCTCTTAAAGCTCTTTGTGATGAAAAAAGGGAAATAAATAATTAAAAATAAATAAAATCCCTTTTCTCTCCACACTTTCTAAAAAATGAGCTTTATTTCCTCTTTTTGGATTTATCCCACATTGCTCTTGAGGATGCATTCTCTTCCACATTTTCCTATATAAGGAGCCCTCTTCTTCTCATTTCAGATCCTAGAATTTTCATGTTATTGTTATACTGCAGGTTTGGAGAGCAATCTTGGAAGAAGCTTTTGAGCACATTTGGAGCTTGGATATTTGAGACTTCTTTCTTCTTGTCTTCTTCTCTCATGCCTTATGGCAATCCATAGTTTAGATTAATATTGCATTCACATAATAGTTTAAATTCATGTTTCCTTTCATAGATTAACATTGTATAAGCATTCATTTCAATAGAATAGTTTATTTCTTGCATTGTTATCATCTAGACTAGTTTCATTTGCATGCAATAACTTGATGATCATGGAGATTAGCATGCTTGCTATTCATCTTTGAATCTCTCATTTCTTGGTCTACTTGCATGGGCATAACTAGGTTAATCTGAGGGCCTCATATACAAACCCCTGCACTCCACGAATAGAGAGCTATGAATCACTGTTTGAGACCTCATTCTTGAGTGTTCTTGAATGTAATGATTCACAGAAGTGTGACTACTTTCTAGCACACACCACTATATCATAAAATTACAGGCACTCCAATGTCTAGATTTCCTATTTCTTGTAGAGATTGCATTCAACTCGGTAGTCAAATACAATTAGTTGACTGGTACTTCATGGAAGAGTACATTGTGTTAAGGTTTTACAGTTCAGTGGTAGAACCCTACAAACTTCCAATACATCTGATAGAGAGGGTATTTGCATTTGAATATGTATGGTAGATGGAGAGAAAAAATGTACTCTTTAATGGTCGGCAAAAGAAAATGATATTTCCTTCCTTGCCTTTCTCATTTTGAGGGTTCACATTTGAGAGAAGAGGATTCAAAGTGGTACATGATTTTTTTTCAATTTTTCACTTTGATGTTGTTAGTCACTGGTAGTATGATCCACTCAACATAATTGGAGCAAAGATTAAAGAAAATGGGAACTCTACAAGCAAATGTCAATATGAGAGTATGCCATTGATAGAAAAATTTAAAAATATGGATTCTTGGGACGAGGTCAAAAAAGAGATGGTGAAATACGTCGCTGAAAATAATATTTTAATACAAAAATTGTCATCATAAATTATGGCATTGCACAAATAGAAAGGAAAAGTGAAGCCCATGACATCATACAATTTCTACTAGAAAGTTGCACAACCATCTAGAAAATCTATTCCAAAAGACCTAGTAGATGAATTTACATATGGTAATTGGACTTGAACCAAAATTTCTAATTTTTGGGAAATGAGGAAGAATCTCAACGAGCCAAAGACCTCTGCATATATTTATAATGTGGAAGAGGATTAAATATTTAGAAAATTATGGAATAAGGAGCATCCAACTAAAGTATGTCACAGTGAGGATGATTGTCCAAATGATGAGTATGAGAAGGATTCTATGAAGCCCACATCCACTAATGTATACTCAATTGGTAGTGGAGTTGATGTGTCCACAAAAGAAAAATATACCAAAGGGGTAGATATTGTAAAAAAATGGGCTAACTGGGTTGGGGTAGTTTGGGTCCCAAAGGACAACAGCCTTGGTCTCCACCTATCCCAATAATTCCACCAAAATATGGTGAGAAACCAGGCCTTGGAGTTGAATCATCAGATTCATAAAAAAAAAATACTACTAAGTCTCATACCCTTTCACTTTCATTTGTTTCAGCTTCAAATCTAGTTCCACCTATTCGAAGCACTCAAATTCAATCTGAATCAAGTGCCACTCCCATTGGTGTGGATATAATTGGTAGTACTAGTGGTCTGAAAAGGACATTACAGGTAGAAATGGGATCAATGGATCCCATATATCAAGGTAGTGTAAAGAAGCAAAAGTTTATGACAAGTGCAACAATGGAAATGGTGACTGTGAGTCCAACAATTGCCACACCTTCAGGAAAAAAAACCTTCAATTAAGTCCAAAAACTCCACTTCTAATGGGTTAGGGTGTTGCTAATCCTCATGGTGGAATTAGGAGAACCACAGGCAAAATAGGTGGAAGCTCGTACACCACTACAAGTTCTATTTCACCTTTCAAACATTTAATTATGTCAGAAAACCTTGATTTTTGTTACAATGATTTTGTAACTAACTTTGAACAATAAAAAATTAGGAATAAACAAAATACTAAGACATTGAAGAGGGATGTAGTTGTTGCAGCTCGTGATGCAGAACCTACATCAAATAGGTTATTTCTCACATATGAACCAATGAAATTTATGATGGAATTCATGGTTTTTATACCCCCAGATAGAGATAAGAATCCACCAGAGAGTAAGTTAGATCCATCTGAATTTCAAGTTGGCACCCTCCAAATGGACTTATCCAAAATTTAAAATGTGGACAAGATAAATGTATCAAAAATGACCAATCAATTGGTCTACAGTTCAATGATGAAGTTGGAGAGAGAGAAAGGAAAGCTTTAGGGAACAATAGATAAGTTAAAGGAAGACCTGGAAAATGAAAAGGCAAAGGAGAAAGTAGTAGATAACAAGTGCAAAGAATTAGAGAAAAGGATAAAAAACTTGTCCTCTAAAGAATCAATTGGATAGAAAGAAAATATGGATGCATAACTAAAAATTTTGACGAAAAAAATGGAAAAGAGAAATAAAAAACTTGAGGATGAAAAAGTCTCTTCATTAAGTTTATACAAAAGCATGGAGAATGCAACACATGAAAACAACTTAAATAAAAAATTGGAGAATGAGAGGGTAAAAGAAAAGTAGTGGGAAGAGAAAGAAAAATAGTGGGAAGAGAAAGAAGAGAAAATAAAAAAACATAGTGAACACCAGTTGTCAGAATTGAAAGAAGAGCTAAAGAAGGAAAATAATACAATTAAAACTTATGAATATAGCTTAAATGACCGAATAAATAATATAGTCAAGAAAATAAAAAAAGACTTTTGGGGGAAAATAAAGGTGACTGTTGATAGGTTGTGTGATTGGTTTGAATTGAATGAAAGTCTTAGAGATGTTTTTGGTAAGCTCAAAGAGCACATTGAGAAGAACAAAAAAAATTGTCAAAGATAGAATACTACAAAGCAGATTTTGCAACAAATCAACACAACTAGTGACAGGCTTTTGGAAAGCAAGGGAATTCATGAATGTGTTTGTGCATCAATAGAGGTGAACTCTGTCTTTCAAAAATGTCATAAACTAATAGAAGGAGAGGAAATTCTGGCCTTATTTGGGGTAAAGCTCACCAAGATGAATAAAAAAACAACCAAAATGATAACTCTTGGTTTTTCAAGTCTTGGTCCTAATAACTCATCAATGACTTTCATTAGAAGAGAAGCTTTAAAAAAAAAGTTGGAGGACACAATGACGTCTGATTTAGGCAAGCTTCCTCAAGACACAACTCATGAAGGCATTACAAAGTGCATCAAAATATTGACAAATTTGAATGCAGTATTGTAAGGATCATTTCCTTCAAGTCACTCTTCCAAGTATGGATAGCTGACGAGGTTGTAGGTCATTTACTATAACATGAAAAATATTGACCTTCCAACGGACGTAGAATGGAGCATACTAAACAAATTGATAGAATCATCTTGATCTCATCAATCATAGTATGTGAAAGTAATTTCAGTTTCAATCATCTCTATATTTTTTTCTAATTGCTTGAATTGAGTTTAATGTAAAAAGTTTTAACTTAGTTTTTTGAATAGGATCAATGTAGTAGATGCTATTGCTAATTTACTAAACCGGTCTGTCAAATGCAAAAATGTACAGTTGTAGAGATGTTGTAGTTTTCTTACTGATTTTTATTTTCAGACTTCACATTAGGCAAATCAACTTGAAGCTGTTGTTTCTCCCTTGTTTCTATAAAAGGGAATTCAGGGTCATTGGCTAAGGATAATGAAATTGAAATTGGGTATTGAGTCATTGAATTTTGTAAATAGAATCATAGAGTTGTGTTCTTAATAATATTAATGAATGAATTGTTACATTGTATCATATTTGTAAATAAATTAATGAGAATCACTATTTCTAAGAATTATAACATATGAATTGCTATGTTGTCAAAAAAATAATGAAAATCTACAAGAATTGTACCATATAAGTTGACTAATGCAAATGAAAACCATTATTAATTATAGAATTGAATATTGATGACATTATCAACCACATTCATGTTTTTGACATTGGAATATGCTATTATGCATGATTGATGATGAGATATAAAAATTGACAATAGACTACTCACTACAGGAAAAAGTTTAATAAATACCTAGGACCTACTAGTTCTACAATGGTTCAAGCTACCACATCATACCATTATCGAGATCCTTGAATTCATTGCCATCAAATTCATAGCTTCTTTGGTTCTTTGATATGTTGTCTTCACTTTGCATACCTCTTCTTAACTAATGTTCACTACTAGCAGTACCAGTACCAGTACATGATTCAATGACATCATTTTCTCTGGCACTCCCAGTTTGGTTTGAAATGTTTCCCAACCCTCTTCTCTGGCATTTCTTCCTCCATAATTTTAGTGCCCTTTCATAAGGAAAAGTATTAACTTCATACTTGGATGTACAGAGCCTAAAGAAATTTTCCAAATTCTTGTCTAGTTTGTTTCTTATCTTTGACTTTAGGAATCCAAAATCACTAAAAACTCCCTCACCCTCCACCGACCCCAATATCATGGTCAGACATAAATCAACAAGCTTCAAAAATTTTGATATTCAATCACTCAACATTTCTCTCTAAGCTAGATTTTTCCAAAGCCTTGTTACCGATCCATCTTCATGGGGGTTCCGCATAATATTATATTGATCCCTCATTGTCTGTGAAAAATGACCTAATTACTCTCTCAAATGAAATTCATCTAAAATTCAATTTAGACTTACTCCATTTAACTCTTTGGTTTTGAAAAAATGATCTATCAAAGTTAGTAGCCTAGTTCAAAAATCTTTTGAATTTTTCATACTCCAATATCGAGGAAACACAATAGCCATGGATTCAAGTAGTTTGACTAGAGGGAATCTTTCTCTAATGTATGAGGAAAGATCATAGGAAATGTGCTTCATAGAAGCTGTTATAGACTCAATAATCTTGGTAAAGTCTTCCCTTTTAACACTTGATAGTTGCTTCCTGGGGTTCTTTCTTGGTTCCTCAAACTCAAGCCTAGAAAAGTAGTGCATTGGTATCTCAACTTCACAAACTTCTACATATAACTCCCCATTTGCACCAATCTTTAAAAAGTTACCAGGATTGTCCTTCAATCTATAATTTTCAACCAGCTAAAAAATTTTACATCATCACATGATCAATAGATATTATCGAGCATCATGCATGTCAATTTATGCAGCACATAATATTCAGCAATATACATAGCTCTTTCTTGGGCCTTTTTCATTATATTTCTCATTTCCTCAACCATGGGGAGAAGACCTGCTAATGTTAAGAGTGTCTCTACATTACTAAACATTCATAGAGGTGCAAGAAATTTTAGTAGCCCTACTTCTTCACAGCTTGAGTTAATTAGACCAAGCAACAATTGATATTCTAAAAAAACTCGATGCATTGGTCCATCCAAAGAGATCCATCTGGTATCATTATCCTTAAGAAGATTGTTCCCATGGGTTAGTCCTTTGGAAAAGTGTTGAAATTCCCTTAATCATTTTGGACTTCAACATAAGTATTGGTAGAGCTCTTTGATTTAAAGTTCAACTTTTTATACTAGAGCATGCTTACTGACAACTCCAAAAGCTAGATTCATTCTGTGGGCCATGCAGTGAATGAGAGTAACATAGGGTGCACAACAAGATTGTATCTTTATGCAAAGACCACCCCTATGGCCTTGCATTACTAAAGCTCCATCCGCTCCAACTCACACCAACTTTTTGGCAATTGTCATGTCATTTATACCTCCATATTCTATTAGAGAACTCTTTACTAGTTCAAATAAATTTTCTATTGTTGCATTATCCTTCATTATAGCAACAGTCAGTAGATGAGGTTGGTAGAAAAAATTGCGTAAATTATAATCATGCATGCATAATCAAGAAGTATTATCTATTGTTATAACCTCATCTAAAGACAATTCAATAAAATTTGACTCTTTAACTTTTGCCTTTAGATCCTCTTTTTCAACCTTGGTAAGAAAACTCGCCCATTCCCATCCAATGTTTACTAACCAGTGACTGTTATGATAGTTACAAACTTTCAGAAACTATAATAAAGAACACAATAATGGGTAGTCGATCATAGGACGCCTTCTACTAAAAATATTAAAGACAACACTTAACTAAACAACTTTCCCATTAGTTTTATTTCCAATGCTTTTCTAAAACAATGTTCAATAGAACCTTTAACTTCACCAGGCTTCATCATTATATTTTGTTGAAATTCAAATAATTTTGCATTCCTAACATGTTGAGATTCATCCTTTGTTTTCCATCTTATCACTGATTTTTGAACTCCATCTATCATTTTCTTTTTGTAAACTTTACCCATATGCTTCTCTATGGTGTCAATTTTTAGTTGCAACCTCTTTTCCTTCTTATTTGTCTTGGCACAAATCTCACATCTACATTCTACTGGAGGCTCACCTTCAATTCAATTTTCCATTGGTTCAATGAATGGATACTTTGACACCCATTCTACTTGAAAATTCCTCAAGAGATCCCACATCTGATCTTTTTTTTATTCTCTATCATTGTTTGAATTGTATTTTATTTTCTTCTTCCTTCAACCATCATCTTCTCTGACATTCTCAATCTCATCCAAGACATTTATATAATTATGGCTACTCTGGGTATTTAACTAAAAATATTCTTCAAGTTCTTCATGATCTAAGATATCAGGTTCACTGACTTCTTCAATATGTCGTGTAGGTTCAGGTTGTGAATCTTGAAAATCTTCTTGTGATGAAGTAGCTTCCTGATTTTGGCCAGAAACATTTCCAACACCATGACCAAAGTACAATGATAAGATTACCCATTTTGTTGGCCTCTCTTGGCTTTCCCCATATGTGGGATCCTTATCCTTATTCTTGTTTGACATCTCAATTCTTCAATGAAATAAAGGCTACCAGTCAACCAGTGAAAAAACAAAATATTTACTTATTGAAGAAGTGACAATAGAACTATAATATCTATATATATGATTAATTGGCCCTAAAATCATGTCTGAGGTCTCCCTGGTCAACATTGTTCACTAACTGGTCCCCACTAAATAAGAATGAAGTCAAAATTACATAGTTACAGAATAATAATCACTTACCTTTTCCTCAAACTCAATTGCATTCGCAACTCGCCAATGCACTCAATAGTATGAACTTCACTATCAATCAAATTGAACCAAACCAAATTATGTACAATAACACTGATCTATGAATATATTTATACTAATCCATTTTTGGTGAATTTTATGGTAGGTATTAGGTATACAAATATTTGGCAAGTCCTACATAACTATAACATGTCTTGTGTTATTTCTGAGGTGATTATTGGTCATTCAATACCTTGGTATGATTAATAAAGTTGGAAAAAATGTGTCAGTTTGAGACACACGTCCATAAAATGTTAGGTGAATTTGGGGCCACCTATAAATATATATGTATAAAACTATTGGAAAATATAGGCCGTCCATTTGGGGCCGCTTTGAAATTAAAGGCAAATGTTTAAAATTTGACATGTCAAAAAATTATATTCCATTGGTGATAATGTGAAAGAAATGGATAAAATTAAATAAACTAATAGGCAATGGGCCTAGGCATTAGACCCAATATTAATAAATTTTGGGTGATATAGTCAATCCAATATGTGTAATATATTCACCAAATCCTGAGTTGCCAACATGTGACAGTTGCCAAATGGTGAGTAATCACCACTAAAGTTTTCACTAGTGGGACATCATCCTTGTCCAATTCCTCCTCTTCCTCAAGTGTTTCTAATATAGGAAATAATAAGGACTTCTTCTTGGGTCTCTTGTAAACTTTCTTCTTCTATGAATCAGGCTCCTTGGACTTAGTAACTTTCATCTTAAAGGGTGGGACCCTTCATTGTCCAAAAGAAGAAGTAATATTAGTAAATGCATATGTACTATGTGTTAGACTTGTCTCTTGAGTAGACTGTGAGGGCATAGGAGTCAGATCTTCTGTGTCATTCTTCTTCCTTTCCTAGTACTTAGGCATCCTTATGGTAGGCCCATGTTGGACTACCTTCCTGGTGTGACATGTTACCTCAGCTAGAAAAGGGGGATGTGCCTTCTTGAACACTGGAACATTCACCTTTACTCCTTTCCCTTTCTCTATTTTGTCTGATGGATCAACCTTCTACTTCACAGACATTGGATCCATCTTAAATGGTTGATGTATCCATTTCTTGGTACATTTAATGACATACCTTTTCTTGTGCTTGATATCATCAATTTATATGGAAATAACTTTTGCATTTACAATTGATCTAATGTATACCTTTTCTTTTTTGTATAGAGGAAATAAAACATCCTTTGAATCCTTGTCTCATGTCCTTAGTAGTATATTTATCTATATCACATAGTGTATGAGGTCTAGAGAGAATTTGCATGACATAGACCAAGGCAGGGAGGATCCAATTAAGGACAATCTAGCCTTGCAGCTTTATAATTACACAACAAAAAACTCAACACAACAAGATATTTCAACACAAATTTTCATTAACATGCCTGACTGTAAGGCCTTCCGGGTTAGGTCCAATTACAAATAGAACAATTTCTTCAAGATCCACATAGATCTAATAAAATCTTAGCTAGTTCAGCTCTAAAAACAATCAGCAACTAATGAAAACCCTAAGGTAGATCTAAACTTGATCTCGCAAGCCTCCAAGCAATCTCCTTGTCTCCAAGTATACAAAACCACTAGCTCTGCAACTAAAAACTATCAGATAACAATCTAATTTGCAAGATCATGCAAGATCTTTTCCACAACTTTGCCAACTCCAGCTTTCAAAACCTCAGATCTAATTCACTAAGTCTTCCAAGTCATGAACTCCCACTCCTACTAATGATGATGCCTAAACACCTACCCCAAACATCCTACAAGTACTAATCATCAGCCACAAGTCATCTGGATGAAACCATTAACTCCCCCAAACAATTATTAAATGCAATACAAGTTGGCTCTCAAATAGCCTTACAAACATTTAATTCAACATGTCAGCTTGTAACAATAGCTACCAATAATTAATGCACCAAGTTAGCCCAACAAATCACACAAAACTCTAGTCAGTAAACCAGAACTACCAAGCAACATTGAAATAACTGAGCATGCCACACATCACCAAGCACCAATGTTGATCAAGCACCATAGGCATCACTAAGTAATGCTTTCACCAAGCACCAGATATTATCGAGTTCCTTCAGCAACCGAGCTTCCTTCAATGACCAAGACTGTCGACCAAGGCTGCAACTGAGTAACACTGGCCAAACACACACCTCCCATGCAAATTCACTAAGTACCCTAGAATGCCCCTACATCAGACACCCAAGGTTCAAAAAAATGGTCATATGTGAGAAGAACATCTTCTGGGATTCAACACATAAACCCCGAACTAGTTCTTTACATACAAGTCCTCCACCTTTTCAACTTGCATACTCTTCCACTTCAACTTTCTCTATCTCTTCAAGTCTTTCCTCAACAACACATAGGTCAGTCCTCCATACTGATCATTCATTTTCTCTAGATCTACCAACTCAACTCATCTACCAATACTCAGGATTCTCCTACCGATCGTTGTATCCAGCAAAGGCATCAGGGAAAACTTCCTGTCATCCTTCTCAATAGTAAACACATTTTTGACATAGTCATACATAGCTCTGCAATCATATTTCCAAGGTCTACCAAGCAATATATCACAACTATTTATCTTCACAATATCACATAACACAAGATCCTTATACTGGCCAATCTGAACATCAATAAAGCATTATTCTCTTACTTCTAGAGCATGAGCATCTTGTAACCATCCAATCCTATAAGCACAAGGATGCTTCATTCTATTCAACCCAAGTTTCTAAACCATGTCCTTGGCAACAAGGTTATCAGTACTACCACCATCAAAAATAACATCACTGAGTTTACCTCCAAACTTGCATCGGGTCCTAAACAAGTTACTCCTTTGACAAGGTTCCTCCTTTGTACCGAACAATATTTACCGAAGCAGCAAGTTCTTAGATTCAAGTTCATTCTCATTCACCATAGCAGTTCATTGATCACCAAGCTTCTTATGTGTACACTCAAAAGAATGGTGTCCTTCCTCTCCATAGTTATATCAAGTACTCATAAAGATAACTCTACCTATCTTCTTCTTCGGTTCCATAGGTTTATGTTCATCTTCTGCATCAGTCGGTTTATCCTTCACCAAATGATCAACCTTTTCTCTCCCTCGAGGATTACTATGTTGTTTCCTCTTCAATGTATCTTCTGCCTTCAAAGCATAATGATAAACATCTTCAACAGAATCAATCTTCAGCATACCAAGCTCATCCTGAATATTGAATCTCAAACCATTCACATACCGAGCTACCTTTTCCTTACCAAGCTCTCACTATCCAAACTGAATAGTAAGTTTGGAACTCCTCGGTATAATCTTCAACAAACAAATCCTTCTATTTTAGATTATGCAACTTCTTAAACAATTCAAGCTCATAGTCAAAAGGTATGAACTTAGCTTTCAATTTTTTCACCATCAACCTCCATCGATTGATCTTCATTTCACCTTCATCTTCTATATCTCTTTGTAGTTCTTTCCACCAAAGAGCAACATGTCCTTTCAAATTTCTCTATGCTAATCTCACCCGAAGAGGATCTTCAATTTCTTCTAGCTCAAAGAAATCTTCAAGTTCACCAATCCAATAAATCAAGTTCTTAGGCTTCAAAGTACCAAAGAACGTAGAAACTTACATTCGGTAACTACTACTTAACCGAGCTCTAGATCCAGGAAACCAAGTAGTTCTTTCCTCACTAGATCTATCTCTCTGATCATCACCACTAGATCTAGAAGGTTCAAAGTCTTCAACAACTTCCTCATAACCATCTTCAGTACCAACATTCTAAGGTACACCAGTAATAGCTCTCATGATCTCGGTGACTATGTCATTCTTCATCAACTCCATCTCAAATCTAAAATCTGATTTCACCTTCTTTGTAATCCTAGATTCCACAATATCACAAAGATCTACAACTACTCTAGGGTCCAATCTTCTCAGAGGCATCCTTAAAGATAAGAGAAACCCTCTACAACAAACCCTACACCGACTACCTTGTGACAATCTCCAAGTTGTATTCAAGTTAGATCTCAACCTGCCACCTTGAACAAACAACTAGGTCAAGATCCATAAGTTCAGTGCTCTGGATCTACAATCCAGATCATACGATCTCTTCACCAATCAAGATCAACTTTGGAAGATTAGCCTTGCTAGGTAAACCTTCACTCCACAAGACCAACTCATCTTTGATACCACCTAACGCAGACCAAGACAAGGAGGATCCAATTAAGGATAATCTAGCTTTGTAGCTTTAGAATTACATAGTGGAAAACTCAACACAATAATATATTTTAACTCAAATTTTAATTAACATGCCCAACTGTAAGGCCTTTCAGGTTAGGGCCAATTACAAATAGAATAAGTTCTTCAAGATCCACATAGATCCAATACAATCTCAGCTAGTTCATCTCTAAAAACAATCAGCAACTGATGGAAACCCTAAGGTAGATATAAACTTGAGCTCACAAGCCTCCAAGCAATCTCCTTGTCTCCAAGTCTACAAAACCACTAGCTCTACAACTACAAACTATCAGATAACAATATGATCTACAAGATCATGCAAGATCTTTTCCACAACTTTGCCAACTCCAGCTTTCAAAACCTCAGATTTGATTCACTAAGTCTTCCAAGTCATGAACTCCCACTCATGCTAATGATGATGCTTAAACACCTACCCCAAACATCCTATAAATACTAATCATCAGCCACAAGTCGACTGGATGAAACCATTAACTCCCCCCAATAATTATTAAATGCAATACAAGTCAGCTCTCAAATAGCCTTACAAACATTTAATTCAACATGTCAGCATGTAACAATAGCTACCAACAATAAATGCACCAAGTCAGCCCAATCAATCACATAGAACTCCAGTCGGTAAACCAGAACTACCAAGCAATAGTGAAATAACCAAGCATTCCAGGCATCGCCAAGCACCAGTGTCAACTAAGCACCACAGGCATCACCGAGTAATGCTTTCACTAAGCACCAAAGATTACTGAGTTCCTTCAGGGACTGAGCTTCCTTCAATGACTGAGACCATCGGTTAAGGCTGCAACTGAGTAACACCGGCCAAACACACACCTCCCATGTAGATTCACCAAGCACCCTAGAATGCTCCTGCATCAGTGCATTAATCTCTTATGTGAACCTCATAATCATCCACACAATTTTCCCAATGGTCTTCTAGATGGGGCTCATGTTTGAAATGAGAACCCATGACTTTTCTAAATGTTTCAATTGGGTCAATATTTCCCCTTTATGTCTTCAATTCATCAAGGGGGAATTCATCCCACTCCAAGAATATTGGCTTTATATCCTTGATATCTTGCACTGAGTGAGCCCCAATGGAGATATGAAATGAAAATTAGGGTTTGTGCTTGTGAATAATGAGCTCATGGATGCTTGATATTTTCCTATACATTTCCATCAAAATAATCCTATTTGATAGGTACCCTAGAAGCTTCTTGGGGTTTAGAGTGCATTTTGCCACTCTCAGGTATGTGAAGGTCCTGAATTGGATTAAATAACTACCCACATTCCTCATCCAAGTAGCATCCTCTTCTCACATTCTCTTTGAATAATCCCTCTCAATGGAGAATATGATTATGAAGGTGAATGAATAATTAATGATTATATACTCTTGACTACCTGCATTCAGTATTTCCTTGTTTTCTAGCTAAGGGTACACACTATAGGGATAGACATTTGGATCTTGGATATATCTCCTCTTGTATAGGCCTAGGTATTCTACATGGACTACTAGTAGGTACACAACATAATATGTCATGTAGAATCTTGGATCTCTCTTAACCCTTTGCAACTATTCATCAAGGTTATCACTGATTATACATACCCAATCCATCTTTACCTTTTTGTCCCTTATGGTGTCAATGTATAACACCATCCATCAAGAGTTTTTTTGAAATGATGTTCACCCCTCTCCTTGGAGATGTAAAGATACAAATTTACTCTTTGGATATGGAACACATCCTCTATAACAGCCATCTTGATATCCAACACTAAATCACCTTCTTTTTTCTTGACCCTCCTCTCATTTGAGTCATATTGATCTGCAATGGTCATTATCAAATATGGAGATAGAATAGACATAGGGAGTCCTATAGCATTTATCATGCCATAGAACACCATTGTAGTTGCATCAAGGGATTGGCCTCTTGGTTTTTCTATTCTCTTGAGAAACTAATTAAATTACAAATGGCCAATATTGGTTTCAGTAATCTCACTATGGAGATTACCCAATTTAGAGGCTAGGCCATTTGGTAGCATATTTTATTGAAAATAGGAAATCTAACCATGAAAACCAATTAACTACTTACAAAAAGAAGCTAATATAATCTAAAATACCTCTAGAATGTAAAATAAATTGAGAAAAATACCAAAACACTAAGGAAATTAGTAAGAAATGAGTTATTGAGTGTGCGTTGGTGTTTTGTGGATTTGGGCCCCAATAACCCTTTATGGGTTTTGGGGACCCAAAACCCTAAAAGCATGCAATATTTATGGATTAGGATGAAGGCGAATGGGATGAGGTGGGGTATTAGGGTTTAAAACTCCAACTCCCCTTTAGGGGTTCCAAAACTGTAATAGCCCTAAAGGGCTAGATCAAAAAGTGCCTAACTAACTAGGGTAGTTGGTCAAGATGGGGGCATAGGGGTTTTTAACTCCGACTCCCCTTTCACAATTTTAGGGTTTCAAAATCTTGATAGCCCAAAAGGGAAAGGGTTTGTGAAGAAATAGCTAAGGTAAAAGGAATACTAGTCATCAGGGCTTTGAAGCCCCAACACAGAAAAATTGAGGGTTTTGGACAAAAATTGGATTTGGGAACCCTCTCTCAATCTGAGTGGTGAACACTGATTTCTCTAAACAAACTTAGTAAAAAACTAAAAGAAAACAAAACTAAAAGTAACTAAAACTAAAAAGAAAACATAGAAGAATGAAAAAGAGAAAAGACTCAAAACTAGGGCACAAACCCCACCTAGAAGAAAGTGAGAAAGATCATTAAACCACGCAAAAAATATATCAAGAACTTCACAAATGGATCTAATCAATTTAAAAATGAAGGTAAAGGTCATTAAAGGATCAAAAATAGTTATTTTTCAAAGAAGACTCGAAGGTTTCATAGTCGCACAGTGTGATAAATGAACAATCTTCTACCCTTTTTATAGGAAAATGGGGTAACTTTGGGGTGACATCACTCTGACCCTCAATCGGGAGTCAGGGGTTAGGATTTTGAGGGTGCGGGGGTCATGAGACTATTATAATGATTTTATAATAACTGAGAGGGGGGGTGAATCAATTATCCTCAGGTCCAGATGTACCAATTCAACTTTCTATCTCTTGAACAAGCTCAGATCTAATCAGTTTTCAACTTGGTCTCTATAGCATATATCAACAACATAAAACTTGCAGTCCACTACCCAAAACTAAATAACTTGTAGAATATAAAACTTTCAACATTCACACCAAATAACATTCACACAAGTATAACACCAAGATTTATAGTGGAAACCCAATTTCAAAACAACTACTTGTAACATACTATTGATTTTCACTCTTCTGAAGTGAGCTCTGTGAGAAGCCAACTTGGTTAAAGGTTTACAATACACACTTTTAGGTATGACCCAGTTAAATGATTTAATCACCCTATTAATAGTGGCCTTGTTAGAGGGCTTAAGAACATTCCATCAGAATGTCACCTTGATTAAAGGATTTAGACTGATATAATGGTTACAAAGTAACAGTAGTTTCTAATCTGAAAATATACAACTCACTTTGCAAATATAGATCCACTTCACTCATATGTTGATTTACTGACAGACCTTCATTTCCATCTCCATCTCTGATCTGATCGGAATTCTCTTCAAGCAACTGCCCCAACTCTGTTCATCTCTTCACAGCTTCACCTTCAGCCTTCTTCTTAGACTCATTAGTCAATAACATCAATCTCTTCTTCTCATCATGCATAATGAAACCTCACAATTAGGTCATCCTTATACCTCCTTGATCAAGTAGATTAATCTTTTGTCTCTTAATCTCTTTCGTAGATCTTAGGTTTAGGTCAAATTCATCGAATCCTTCCATCATTATGCTCAACTTCTTTTTCTTCTAAATACATCTCCAAACTTCTCTTTGAAATCATAAGAAAATGATTTAGCATGCATTAAATGCTTCATACCATTCATTAATAATGTCAACACATTTTACATATCCCAAGAATTCAACTATGTCAGCTAGGATTCTCAATTCTTTCTCAAAATATAAATTAATGACACTCGGTCAATATTATGTTCATCTTCTTGGTCATTACTGAATATCTCGTTCATTGCTAACACTTTCCTTCTAGGAAAACACTATTTTTTCTCAGTAATTATCTATCACTCAAAAATTACTGATGATCGTTCAACACTAGATTTTCTCAACATATACTGGCACTTAGTTTACACTAACACCACTCGACTTAAACTAGATTTCTTCACTTTTGTTCGGTTAAGCCTACATTTATAGTCTTTCTTATTCACTTGGTGTTAAAGATAAACAATACATTATCTTATCAATGTTCCAACAAATCAAGTACCCATTGAAGTATCACATAATTCAACCTGTCCTTAGGTCCTCTTTTTATCTCCTCTTTTCAAATCCTCTTCATCAATCAAAAGATATGGTACTCTCCTAGATAGCAACTATCTTACCAGTTAAGGTTTGACATCAATGACAATATAAAAATTATTTCAATTGTAGTTTCCAACAGAGACCTCCACTTACTCCTAACCCCTACTAGTCTAAAATTTGGACATCACAGTTTTGTAAGGCACGGGAAGATGGGGTTTTGCAACTTTAGAGACTTGGGGGTGTTTCCACACCCACAATCCATGAAATCCTGAAAAGGATTACTTGAAACTTCTAGGGGGTAGCTCCCTGAAAAACCAAGGGAAAATCAAAAAAAGAAGGAAAAAATAAATAAATAAACATAGTTTCAAACTTAGACAAGTGCCCAACTCTCAGGAGCCCAAAGCTCACAATCTGACTCACTAGGGACCTGACCAACCTTAACCTAGGGAGACAAAACAAAGTGGAAAAGTGAAAATAACAAGGGGTTCCCATTAGGCCAAGTGGATAAAATTAGGTGTGAGTTGTGGAAGAACAATAGATATCTTTCTTGAAGTCTAACAATAAATGAGTAATTGTTGTCCTAGAAACTCTATTGGTGGTTGATTTACAAATAGTAGATTGATATCCTCTTCCCTTCTTGACAACTAGTCAGGAATAGTTTTGACATATCTTCTTGATGTCATCCTAAGAAGATTATGTAATGTCTCCTCTTCCCATTGTAAGTGTCTAAAATGCAATGTCTAAGAATACCAAACTAAGCTAGCATTCAAAAAAATAATCTAAACAAACACTTATGCTAAGACCCAAAAAATGAAGACAAAACCAAAGGAATGCAAACCTCAAAAACCCAAGAAATCTCCAAGTTGTAGAAGATTTGTCCAAGGATGGAATTTGTGCTCAAATATTAATGCTCAATCTTCAAGAGAGAAATGGGCATAATAAATTTGCTTCAATGGTGGATAAAAATGAAGGAAGAAGAGGCTCAATATAAAGGAAAATGGAGGATGAATGGACAGTCAAGATGCAAACTTTAGGAAGGGTGGAGATGCATCCCAGGGAGAGCACATGGATTGTGCTTTCTCAAATGCATAGCATTGTGACAAGTGTCTCAATGGGGAGGATGAGAGGAGAGGCAAAATCCTTGAGAAATGTGACCACTTTGGAAGGTGTGAGAGGGGACAAGTGTGTAAGAGATGTGTAAGAGGCTTTATGATTTGGAATTGGAGGATGTGGTGATGGTGACATGAGGGTTGACTTGTGATGGATTAGCATTTCTTAATCTTGGATTATGATTGTGCAAATGTTTAAGGGGTGATTAGGCTTGGTTTAGAGGGTAAGTGGAGGATTAGGAGGATGTGATGGGAGGAGAGAGAATGAGTGGAGGGTTAGATTAGCTAAGCATGGGTTTTTAGCTAATTAAATAGGATTTAGAATTAAATATTTTATTTAATTCCAAGTGGGAGGAAAAAGGGGTTTATGAATTAATTTATTTAGATAAATGTATCCATTTAAATTAATAGAGGAATAGCGATTTAATTAATTATCAGACTATAGGTTTGTCATTTAGATAATTAATTGGACTATAGTTAATTAATTAAATTAATTAACTAGGGGATGACATAAATTACTTAAATGATAATATTTAATTAATGAAATGCCTAGGAAAAGACTAAATAAAATTACTAAATGATGTAATCAAATTTAAGTGGCTACATTTTTCCCCTCTTCGACATAGTGTTAAGATAACACTATTTCGAAGATGTTTTTAGCAATAAATAAATGATAGGAAGAATGGACTTGGTAGCGAGGATGCCCCAAATTACGGGCTAGGATGGTTAGATTGAGTGATGCCCCCTTGAGAGGATGGGTGGGTTGAAGAGAACACGGGTGTACTCTCGAAATAGATGAGGGGATACATGCAGGTTGAGGTTAAGAATGTGAGATGAAGGAGGTGGATAGGTTTTCATCATGATGAGGTGCTTATGTGGGAAAGATGGGTGAAAAAGGGGTGTGAGGAATGTGATTTTGGGGGATTTTGCTTAGGATGATTGTTGGGATTGGATAGGGGGATATGAGTATTAGTTCAGATGATTGCTGGGAAGGGGGGTTGTTTAGTAAAGCTTGAGCGTGAGGTATCCCGAAGAGGAATACCACCATGTAGTTTGAGAACTTAGTTTGATATAGCAATAGAAGGGACTAACCAAAGTTACTAGGAACTTGAGGTTATGTCTCTAGCATTGCATAGGACTGATATGAAAAAGACACGCAAGGGTTGCCTCATCATCACACATGCATTCAAAAGGAAGCATGGTGGAAATGATGTGAGGGAACCCACAAACAAACAATATTTCCCAAGTGCACCATGCAACCACAGAGGATTACATGTTGGAAATGCAAGGGTCATATCTGACTGACTCTCAGACAGAAAAGATCAAGACCTTTCCCCAAGCTTTGTTAGAAAGTAAAGATCCCCAAGATAACTAAGAGGGGGGGGTGAATCAGTTATCAGATAATTTAACCATTCAACTGCTTTAAACAATATAATCAATGTACTAATCAACCATAGAAAGATAACCATACACAATTCCACAATAACACAAGATATGTTGACTAGGGAACCTCTTGAAAAGAGTAAACCCCAGTGGGAATGATGCCCACAAAATGATGCACTAATATGAAAGTTTCTTGTTAGAGGATGGACCCTGTTAGGAGTCTTATGAAATACATTCAGTACATATAAATCTTTGTTAGGAGATTTTGAATCCCTGTTAAAAGATTCTAACCCGGTTAAGAGTTTATGGAAGACAGAAGGACCCACTGCCCAAACAGCTTCAAGGCAAGATCTCTGAACCCACTGTCCAAAAGATCTTATAATTATTCAACAAAATAATATGAAATATATTACCTCCTTCACAATGTGCCAAAACCACACTCTCTGCTACACAAGATCACAATTCTAGATCTTTGTACTCACAAGTCTTCCTTCATCACTGAATTAGCTCTTTTCTTCACTTCATGCATATATTCGCATCTCAATCTTCATAGTACATATTAAAACAAGGAAAAAATTCCTTCTTATATACCAAACTCAAATAATTACAAATGAGTCAGTCCACAATTACAGAATAATAAATTCTACATGCTACACACAAAATTCACATAAAACTGTCAGCTTCTAGATACTGTAACTTTCTCCAAACATATCTTTGAAGTTTGCATTGTGAACCACATCATCATTAATGAATCTCCAACATCCCTTTAACTGCACAAAATCAGATTCCATCCCAGCTAAGAGATATCCTCCAATTTTTTAAAATCGCCTCACAGAAACACTGTCTAAACACTGCTTTCACCAAAATGCTCATAACTCTCACAAATGAATGAATTTCTTTTTGCACTATTAACCATAGGTTAATAAAACACCAAAGAACATACCATCAACTACGCAAAAGCCAATCTATAATACAACATGTACACAAAACAAAACTGTACCTACTTTCCTGCTAATATCCAAAATATCACTGTGTTGACATCAATGACAATCCAAGTCATGAATGCAACAACAACTGCTACAGAATGACTGCCAAAATACTTTGCATTCATTCCTAACAAGCTCCACCATTCATAGCACACCATGATATAAAGGATCATAGTGACCATGAGGAGGTGGACCAAGGAAGCTCAAGATAAAATGATAAACAAAGATCCAAAAGTAGCAAAGAAATAAAAAGTATCTCACAAAACCATTTGCCATAGGGAAGATGATGGAATGATGACTGATTTGATTGGTCTGATATGAGGAAGGATACATCCTGCAAAGACCGATGATGGATTGGTAGACTAGGATTCTTATGGAAAGAGACATGGAAGATACTTGAACCTCAAATCGACTAGGGGATGGTTGATGAAGTGTTAGCTAGATAGGGACATAGGTCATGATGACACACAGACTGGCCGAGATGAAGGATGATACCTAAAGACACATATTTACAAATGGGCCTAGGTGGGGACATGACTAACACTATGGTACAAGACACTAGAATAGGATGTACAAGGGATCTTGGGATGAAGCTGATGCTATAGAGATATGTGAGAAGATGCCCCAAATGGGCTAGAAACCCAAGATAGACTAATGGTGGGTAGGGTGATGATGGATTGGGAAGGATGCATCCAAATGATGATGATTGGATTGGGATCAAGGATGGCAATAAGAAATAAGGATGTGATTGGATGGGTTGATTGGATGTTTGATTTTGGATAGCTAAAGGGTATGGATAGGATTTTCATACGATGGTAGATTGCTACTAGCACTAGGATTTGAATGGATGACATTGGATTGCATGGGGGTAGCCTAGAGCTAGATACCAATGATAAGGGAAGTACCATGTGATGGAAAGATGGAGGAAATGTTGAGGGATGGGGATGGAGGAAGTGTTGAGGGATTTGTAGAAAGGAATTATTGGGGATTGGATGGAGGCATCGTGTGGGGATGTGGATAGAGGGATTGTTGAGGGATTGGTATAGAGGACTGCTTGGGGATGTGGATAGAGGGATGCATGGGGATTGGATGGAGGTATCACTTGGGGGTGTGGATAGAGGAGTTGCTAAGGGATGTATGTTTTGGAAGGATTGGAGAAAAATGCTTAGGGATTGTTGCTGGAGGGATTGTTAAGGGATTTTGATGGGAGGATTGGAGGAATATAAGGATTGTGTATTGGAGGAAGATATGGATTTGGAGGATAAAGATGTGAAGATATGAAAGGACAAGGAGATGAAAGGAATATGGATGTGATAAGTTCTCCAAGAAATATGTCACCAAGGAATAATATGCCCCTACTTAGGATAGTTCACGTATTGAGAGGCACTAGGGGAGAGTATGATAAGATGGAAGATAAGACAATAAGAGGATGAGGAAGGTAGATGGAAGCTTGGGAATAGTAGGTGGATAAGGGGAATGGATGGAAGGAAATGGATGCAAGATAAGCTGATCGAAAGGATGGATGGATAGAGGATAGGTGTGCCAAAAGCATGTATACCTGGTGGTCTTTATTTCTGTATCAAGATCTGAAGGAGGATGGAGGAGGTGAGAGATAAATGGGATGGAGTAGATGCTAGATAGGATGTGTTGGAAGAAAAATTACCCCCGGTAGTGGAGTGGATCTAGATGGAGGGATTATGCATGATGCCTATTTGCCAGGTTTTCATCATGGTACTTGTTTGAGGTGCTTGAATTGCCACATTTTCACCATTAGACGAATGATTTTCTCTTTTTTTTTCTTTTTTTTTTTGATATTTTTTCTTGATTTTTCCAATTTTTATGGATATTCTGATTTGTCACTGACTTTTGTTGATCTTGCTAACTTTTCAAATTTTTTTGGATGTTGGTACAACCTTATTAGGATTTTTTCATTATACAAAGGCATGGATAAGTTTGGTGAGATGGGGGATATGCATGGGATGAGAGAGATGGTGGAAGAAAGAGTTTGGATGGAATGATGGAAAGTGATTAGGATAGGAGGATATTGTCAAGACCAACATTGGCACATGTTGTGAGATAGGAGGATGAAGTGGATGGGGTGTGGATGGTATACATAGATATGAAGTAGGAGTTATGATAGGGGATCTTGGGAAATAACGACCTAGGATAGATTTAGGAGATGGAGAAGAGGAATGAGTGGCTGAGGGATTAGCAACTTTGGATGTCATTGCAGATGTTTCTTTTATTGCATCTTTTTTCTTTGGGATCCACATAGTCTTTGCCTTTGTGGCCATGTAGTAGATTCTACTTTTTCTTTGGTGAGCCTCTATGGCCATTGGGATTTATTGGATTTCTCTTTTTCTTTGATGGGATTGTGTGGCCATTGGGATGTTGTGGATTGCTTGATAGGCTTTTTCTTTGCTTGATCATGTCATTTAGAGTGGACATGGAAATCTTTATATTTTTGTGGATAGTTGCCTTTATGCATTTTTTATCTGGCATCCAAATTGCAAGGAGCATTGGAATGAATATGTGAGGATGTGTGAGATGGAGGAAATATGGATGGAGAGATGGAAGGATATTGGCAAATAGGACTATGCCTTTGTTGATCCTGACTAGGAATGTATGGGAGGGGACCTTTATGGTGGATGACGGATTGAGTAGGATAAGATGGGGGATGATATTTTGGGGTGTAAGGCCCCAAAATTGATTCGGTATGTGGAGGACATGTAATGGTAGATTTTGGGACATAGGGACCCAAAATGAATTTGGAAGATGAAGGAGGAATGTGATAGGTTGTTTTGGGTTGTAATGATGGAGGAGGAGGAATGTTGTAGGGTTTGGAGGGATGGTGGGGAGATGTGATGGTGTGTTTGGATGGGTGGTTGAATTTTTCTTTAGCTGTGCCAACATTTCTGGAGGAAGTGCCTTCTTCGGATGTATGACCAATACCATATGATTTTGGATGTTTCTTATCCTGTATGGGCTCTAAATTTCCCTTTTCTTGAGCACCTAGGCCTTTACCTTGATAATTCCATTTCTTGAGCATTTCATCCAAGAAAGGATACTTCTGACTTGGGGAATAAGATAAGCTTCCTATATTAGGTGTCATGGTGGAAGGTATGAAACTTATTTCTTCTTCTTCAAGTGAGCTGCCATTGACAAACATAAGTGGACCAAGGGGATAGAGTGATGGTGGTGGGATAGCAGTTAGAGGATCATGAAGTGGAAGAGATGGGATGATATGATCTTGACTAGGATTGGGGGATGGTAATGGATCTTGAGATGGAGGAGTGGATGGGAGCAATGGATCATGTAATGGAGGAAGTGGAATGGTAGGATCTTGATTTGGAGGAAATTGGATTATAAGATCTTGGATTGGAAGAATTGGGATGATGGGATCTTGGATTGGGGGTGATGGAAGAAATAGAACAGGAAATAGAGGGAGTGAAAGGATTGGATCTTGATTTAGTTCGATGGATGATTCAACATGCTTTTGGACAAGATCTTCACTAGATTGGATGGGTGTGGGTAGAGTGATGGGGGATGTATGGATAGACTCTTCAGATCGGATGGGTAAAAGGATGGGATATTCTTCAATTGTGATGGCAGGAAGAAGGGAGAACTCTTTTGGATGGTATGGATGAAAAGGTGGGAGATTCTACAACTATGATAGTAGAAAGAGGGGTGAAATCATGAGGTTCATTGGACATGGCTTGGATAATACTAGAAGGAGGAGAAGTGGATAGGGATTGGGTGGATTCAATGCATGGGAATGACTCAATGATGTTAGGAGATGGAAGAGGATCAATAAGTGGGGTATATGGAGGAAGGATAGTTGATGGGAGAGGTGGATGAGCTCCATCAATAATGGATTCACATGAAGGATTTAGATGACATGACTCTTCAGCTTTAGGAGATGGATTTTTTGTTGGCTTTCTTGTGAAACTCCTTGGAGACTTTCATGATGGAGGTTGAGGTGAAGGATTGGAGTGTGTAGAAGATGGACAGCTAGGATAGTCCACACATGCAGGTGGGGTATTGGATTGTAAGCTTGGTTGAGGGGATGATTGTGTAGGAAAGGAAGTGGAGGATGGCATGAATAGATAGTTCACATAAGTGGGCATGGAGGAAGCTTGTGAGCTAGATTGACTAACTGGTGAGGTGGGGGTGATGGATCGAGGCATGGGATATGAAGTGGGTAGAGGGATGCATATTCCTTGTAGAAGAGGATTTGCGGTAATGTAGGTAGGAATGGAAGATGGTGGATTGAGATGGGATGGACGAGATGGAGAAGAGAGGTAGGATAGATTGGATGGTGGATTAGCAGTAGCATGGGGATTATGGTGATGGATTGAAAGACTAGGATTATGGATTTGAAAATGGGTTGGAGGATAAGGATATGGAGGATTTAAATTAGGATGTGGGGGATAAGTGGATGCAATATAGGAAGAAGGTATGGATAATGGATTTCCTTTGTCAAAGGTATGATAAGGGGTACTAGTGGGTATGTATGGAGAACTGATGGGGTAGTTTGGAGGAATGATTGCATTTTGACAGATATTTGGAGCAAGCTTGCTAAGGTTTTCAAAGTATTCATCATGATCAACAATACTATCATCATCATTAGAATAGGATAAATTGGGAGAAAAGGTGGGATGACCAAACTCATCATAAAGGAATTGGGACATGACAAATTGTAGATCAGTTGGATGGGGATGAAGGATGAGGATGGAAGGAAAGCTAAAGCTCATATTAGGATGGTCAATAAGCTCATATTGGGATTTGAATCAAGCTTAGGATAGGAGGAAAGACTGACTCTAAAGAAGATGAAAAGGGGATGAGGGATGACCAAGATGACCTTGCTAGCCTAGTATATGGGCAGGAAAGGAGGACAATACTGGATGGAAAGGATGTAGAATGACGTGAAGACCAAGATTAGGAGACTAGGATGATAGGATTTTGGAGGCTTGAGTGACTTCTAGACTGGAGGATTAGACTGACATGGCAAATGATTTGTTTGTAGAACTTTTTGATTATGTATGTTCAACAGATGTTTTCACTGGTTTTGTAACTTCGAGAACATGCACAAGTAATTTCTACCTATAAGATAGGCTAGTATCACAACCTTTTCCCATAACTTGGTATCCCAAAAGAGGAATATAGATGGTGAGTAATCTTCAGGTGACCCAGGAAACCACTTGGGTTGGTCCTTGCACAAAGATTATGATACTTTCGGGAGCAGATTAGGTGGGCCTCTAATTAATGGCTTCTAGTAAGATCTGTGGCATCCCCCCAATCAATTTATATGCACGTGACTCACTTAAGATCCTGGTTGACCATGCCAAAATTGTAGGGATATTTACCTACCTCAAGCTACCATCAACACGCCTCACCTGAGCTTGAGGGGATAAGGTGAGATTTTTATCAACACCTTATTTATATACCGATCGAGGAATTACCAGTTTGAGGTCATTCTCTAAAGATGAAGTGCTTCTCTCTAGATAGGCCTTGCTAGAAGTTTTGTCAATCAAACTTGATCTTTCTCTTCACCCAAGATCTGCGAAGGCAAGGGGAGAGGATACGGATACAAGTGGATTGCTTCCACATCGCTTACTTTAACAAGGTTTATGCAAAAATGAAAAGCTTTAAGGAAGTGTTAAAAAAAATCCTTCAAACTCACCAAGAAGTATTCATTCCAAATTGAACCTAGTTTAGACTAAGTGTTTTCTATTCTAAAACATCAAACACTCATGTTTAGCATGCAAGGTTCTTTTTCAAAAGTAAATGACAATGATTAAAAGATAGAAATTGCTTTGCAAAAACAAGAAAAAGTGTTACTCCTCTTAGCATTCAAGATTGTATTTGATCAATTTTAAGCACCAAATGAAGTGTGCATCACATTGATTCTTTGTCCCTTATGCATTCAAGATTGAGTTTTGTTGATTTTAAGCACCAAAAGGGAAGTGTGATGTTTGCCTTGTCCAATTTTAACCTTTGTTCATTTTAAACCCAAATTGAAATGATGAAGTGTTGTTTGGCATACACTACTCTTTTTAATGCACCAAAACAAAAATGAGTTAATTCTATTTTAAAAATTTAACCCGCATTCCCACAAAGACCTACAAACCTATAGCAGAAGAACTATGTTCCTGCAAAGCCGTACAGGCATTCCCATAAAATGTCAGAAAAATCAAAATAATAGAATAATAAGTGCAGACAAATTTTTGATACCTGTGGACACATTCCCGTAAGTCAACAAGCATTCTCGCAAGTCATTAGTCAATCCCATGTTGCGGGAATGAGGGCAAAAATCTTAGAAAAATGATAGGGCTTACAAAAGTTTAACAGTTAATCCTGCCAAGTCAAACAGCGTTCCCGCAATAGTCAAATAGTGATCTCGCATTGTGGGAATGAAGGAAAAATATAAAAGACAACAATGAATGCCTTACGACTTACAAAAAGTACATAGGCAATCCTGCTTGGTCAATGCACATGCGATCCCACAAAAATGGGTATAGTTAGCCACTGGTAAAGTTGGGACAAAGAGAAGAAAAAGATGGAAAAAATAAGTTTTCGTTGCGGGAATGCGTTCCTACAAATCCATAAAAGTGTTCCCACAAAGAGATCAGCATTCTCACATTCGTACAAGCGTTCCCGCAAAGAGATCAGTGCTCCCACATCCATACAAGCATTCCTGCAAAACTACAGATTTTTTAGATGTTACTGCTATGTAAAATTCAAAGATGGCAATATTTGAGAAAATGTCTCCTCTTTGGCCCTGAACCTGCAAAACACCCAAAAAAACCCTTGCAAAACACTCAAACAACAAAAAACCTTAGTATTTGGTGTTAGTTTTGCAAAGAAAAATTAAGATGAAGAAAAATGACCCTTAAAGTGGGTCCCACCGGGCATGCCAAACCAAGCGTGCCAAAATTTAAGTGTCAAAAATGCAATGTCTAAGAATACCAAACTAAGCTAGCATTCAAAAAAATAATCTAAACAAACACTTATGCTAAGACCCACAAAATGAAGACAAAACCAAAGGAATGCAAACCTCACAAACCCAAGAAATCTCCAAGTTGTAGAAGATTTGTCCAAGGATGGAATGTGTGCTCAAATGCTAATGCTCAAGCTTCAAGAGAGAAATGGGCATAATAACTTTGCTTCAACGGTGGATGAAAATGGGGGAAGAGGCTCAATATAAAGGAAAATGGAGGATGAATGGATGGTCAAGATGCAAACTTGAGGAAGGGTGGAGATGCATCCAAGGGAGAGCACATGGATTGTGCTTTCTCAAATGCATAGCATTGTGACAAGTGTCTCAATGGGGGAGGATGAGCGGAGAGGCCAAATCCTTGAGGAATGTGACCACTTTGGAAGGTGTGAGAGGGGACAAGTGTGTAAGAGATGTGTAAGAGGCTTTATGATTTGGCATTGGAGGATGTGGTGATGGTGACATGAGGGTTGACTTGTGATGGATTAGCATTTCTTAATCTTGAATTATGATTGTGTAAATGTTTAAGGGGTGATTAGGCTTGGTTTAGAGGGTAAGTGGAGGATTAGGAGGATGTGATGGGAGGAGAGAGAATGAGTGGAGGGTTAGATTAGCTAAGCATGGGTTTTTAGCTAATTAAATAGGATTTAGAATTAAATATTTTATTTAATTCCAAGTGGGAGGAAAAAGAGGTTTATGAATTAATTTATTTAGATAAATGTATCCATTTAAATTAATAGAGGAATAGGGATTTAATTAATTATCAGACTATAAGTTTGTCATTTAGATAATTAATTGGACTATAGTTAATTAATTAAATTAATTAACTAGGGGATGACATAAATTAATTAAATAATAATATTTAATTAATGAAATGCCTAGGAGAAGACTAAATAAAATTACTAAATGATGTAATCAAATTTAGGTGTCTACACCCATAAGGTCCAAGGACTCTGTTGGGACTCTAAAATTTAGGTAGACTTTAGAGTCTATACTTTGAAATTTTCCCTAAGGCTCAATTCAGTGCTTCAAAAGATCATTTTAATGGACCCTAGTTCAAGTGTACTTAACAATAGGCATGATGATTTTCATGTGATGCAGCTTAGGACATGTTTTCCTCACCTATCATTTAGCTTTTACAGTGGGTTTAAACTCTCATAATTTAGTTCTGATATGTTTCGGAGGTACCCATTTGGAGGTCAGTGCCCAAATCTGCACTTTGCATTATGTTCAGTTATTTCTGAATGACCTACTTTGGAGGTTTGCATCTGACACTGGGTTGATAGTCATGGCATAAGGATTGTTGAACTTTATTGTAGGCATGAGAGTGAATCTCCATGCCCATTTTTCAGATTTCGGTAAGTTCGTATGATCAATTTACTAAGGCCTTTCTATTTGCATTTTATTCAGTTTTACTGAATGTGGGAATGCAGATTTTAAGTAGCCCACTTTGAGATCGTGCAAATTACATCTAGTTTGTGATCAGAAGAAATTGAATATTGTTCTATACTGTAGACATGGAAATGAGTTTCCCTGATGATTTTGAGATCATGACCAATCTATTTAACCCCTTTGTTCAATCAATTCCAAATGCAATTTCTACAAATTAAATTGTTTTCAGTTTGGGATGTTCTAGAGAGGTAACTTTGAAGACTAATTTTTTATTATCAGTTGATCATTTTGGGAATCCAGTTATATCCTTGTTTTATACATATGAGAGAGAATCAATGTTCAAGGTTTCAAGCTATAAGAGTCTCAGTTGATTGGTTTGCAAAGACAGAACATAAGGGGTTTTATGCTAATAATTAATGCTGATAGAATAAACTTCACAAAGTGACCATTTTTAGAAATTCATAACTTGATGCCTGATGCTTATTTTCAAATAGTGATTGATTCCTCACATTCCTCGCATATGAGCCTCCTACCAGAACAAGTGGTTCGACCTCAGCTCATCATTTGATATTTTTAGTTCATCTTCTTCAGTGGCAGTTTCTAGTGTTTCCAGTTTTCCCTTTCAGAACATATCTAAACAAGTGTTTTCAAGTTTTAAAATATTTTGCCCTGTTCATCTTTATGGAAAACCATCTGACAGAGTGTTACTCTGTAGTACAAATTTCATGTTCACTGAGTTTCAATGTCCAGTGAAAGTTTTGAACCATGTTTTAAAGGCGCGACTGGAGGCATTTTATTCAATTTGGGCGACTTGGCGAAGTTGTTAAAAATCAAGTTTTTAATTGATCCGGCATTATTCAAATTACTTCCAATTTCCAGAACTGATCATTGAGATCACTTTCGAGGCCAAGTTGTGTGAAATTGAAAGTTTTTTTAGCTGGACCCACTTGGGGCCCAACCTACCTCATTTTTTTTTAAATGAACCTTGGATTCTTCATTGCTTGCGCACGCCAATTTACCTCATGCATTTGCCCTTTCTTCTTCCCACATTAAGCATGTTTTACCAAACATTGAACATCCTTTTTGCTGTATATGCCCTTTCTTTTTCAATTCTTACTTTCCTTTTGACTAACGCACATTTTCTATTATGCTATCAAACCATACACTTTACCTTCTTTTCCTTATGCACAATACTACCTCTTTATTTTGTCGCACATTCCTTTCTTGTGCTGCACACATTTTGTATATGTTGGGCACACCAATATAGTGTGTGTGCCAATGGTTTCCAAGTCTAGGCACACCGTTTGAGCAAGCCCCATGCATTCCAATAGTAGTTGCATGTGTATCATGTAAAGGAGGTGTGTACATCATTTTAAAAGGGGCGTACAACCTTTAACAAAGCTAAGAGTGCCATTTAACCTTGGTGCTATACACACCAGTCAAAGCTATGCACACCATATAAAGGTGAGGTTGTGTTGGCTTCCCTCAAGGGGTGTGTGAGCTTCCCAAGGGACCAGTACACACCATAATAGTGTTGTGCATATCTCCAAGTAGCATGCACCAAATGTAAGCTAAGTGTACTTCTCATGAGTGCATCCAATTTTATAAAGTGTGATTGGCGTATACTTTGGAGGTGATTTTGTGCATATCCCTCAGCCATGGAAAGGATTGTATGGGTCTTTCTCAAGTGCGTGTAGCATTTGTAGGCAAGGAAAAACATTGATCTTTATGCGCATGCACAGGCATGGAGCATTCTAAAATAGTGGGTTGTTAAAACATTTGTCCCACATCTGCCAGGTTCCGTGAATAGGGAGTGTTTAAAAGAAAAGACACTTAGTAGTGTTGTAAAGATAGAGAGGACGAAGGCATGTGAGGGGCAATCCGGATGTGTGGGCCCTCATAGTGCATGTCATTTGGGCAGGCACTAAGGATCTTTTGAAAGATAACATTAATAAACCTCAATGGGATTTATCCCACATTCGACTTGTTTCATATGCATCAGATGTTTAAAGAAAACACCGCTTGAGAATGAGGTAAAGATGAAAGGAAGGCATGTAGATTTGGGTCTCCCAAATTCGAGTGGACCTGGCCAACTAGATGCATGTTACAGGGGTAACATTTTGACAACTAAAGTATTATATTTCAAAAACAATATATCCCACATTGCCCATGCGGAGAGAAAATAAGTTGTTCAAATACCAAAACACACAATATGTTAGTGTCCAAAGGAGGATGCCTAGATGGAGGCCAGCCCTCGTGAGCATGGGAACCAAGGATGATGAGTTGAAGGTGACGAGGATGATGACATGGCATAGTGGGTCCTAGTGCAGCTAAGGATAATTTTGACATTTCATGCATATGAAACTTCATGCCTCGAGATGTGTGCCCAGAGATCAATGGCAGGTGCAATCTCACAAAGAGTTGTAGGAGATTTACCATTGTGGCATTGCGACTAGCCGACATGTGTCTAGTCGATGACATGCCAATAAAGTTGCAAGCTAGAGCTGACAATGCACCAGGTGTCAACATGTGGCAAAGTAATGACAAAGCAGTGAGGTGCTAGAGCAAAGTGGCATACCAATCAAATATTGACATGTGGCACAGTGGATGTGTAGACAATCCAACAAGGTGATGACATGGATTAACAAGCAAATCATGTGGTGCCACATCGCAGATGGTGCCCACATTAATTTCAATGTCTGTGCAAAGATTGAAAACAAATTGTAATAGTCAAACTATATGATAATGTTGAATTTCAAGAGTTTGCAGTTGCTCACGAAAATAGGAAAATGAAAATGTTGCTTGGAGGTTGAATTTTTTCTCAAACATACAAGTGTAATATATCATTGGAAATAGTGGGAGATGACTGATTCAATGGTGGTGGGAATAACCAATTTCCTACAAGTGGGAAAGAGCAGTAAGGGCTTTTGATTTCCAAGTTAGTTTTTGGTGGGAAGAAGATATTTGCAGAATTGTATTGTTCTAGAAAGAGACAGATGTCATGGTAGAAATATCTTTTAGGTCTCTTTTCCTTAGGGATATATGTTCATCTTTTCATAATTGTAAGGGTTCCAAAATCTCTATATTTTTCAAAGTTGGTCCCAAGTGCTATGTGGGCTAGGTAGGAGATGTAGGTTTAGTCTTTTTCTTAGTTTGAGAACACTGACTGATGACTTTGGTCTCAGTCTAGGGTATATCAGACTGTATTAGGTTAGATTGTTTATGTAATGAGAAAATATTACTGGTTTTTTGCCAATACTGAAGTGGCTTATATTGAAAGGCATTGCTTATACATGGAAAATGATTTAGTAAATGAAATCTAGGGTTTACATCTCTCCTATGTGAGTTATTTCTTTGAGTTGTGAATTTTTAGATTTATTGCATGGAATTTCTCTATGTATGTGTTGTCATTCCTCGGCTTTGATCTAAAGATCATATTAAATATGCTTTGGATATAACACTAATTCTTTAAAGTTTACATAAGGATATCAGTAAGTAGTGTGAATTTAGGAGTTCTCTGATTAAAATCATCACAAGGTGGTAGTATTTTCTGAGAATATAAATCATTAAAGTTCAATATTTTCTATGTTTCACTTTGTAGTAAGATATTGCCCAATGGATAAGGCACTGGCCAGGGATGAGCCTATTCTATAGAAATGACTGCCAGATGGAGTTTTGTTGTATTCCAAAATAATTGATATAAATCTGTCAAAATCTTTGAAGTATTGTGATCTACAAGTTATGTCCTATCTAATGATAATGGAGAATCAATAAATGAGTGGTTACCATTTAGTATTTTCTTACCATCCATCTGTTGTATTGAAATCCAGTCTATGATTGTTAGAATGAAGTTTGTTTTTGATGAAGGGTGCTCCCCTTAATACCACAAACATATAACCGAAATAGAGAACAACAATTTACAAGAACATAAAATGGGCTTCTTATTATCTTGACAAATGTGGAATTACAAATTTCAAAATTACAATATGCAAAGCCACATGGGCATTTCCCTTACAATATTCTATAGGACAAAGCCTCAAATTATTACCCAGAACTACTTTGAACTACCTTAGAACACTACGGGTCTTCCTTATATAGGCAATTTTCCACCGTCTGGGAAGGTTCCAGAAATTTAGCCAATAAGGCCGACCAACCCTAGAATTATTTTATTTTTCAATTTATTGCATCAGAGTCGGCTCAAAACATCTTTTGAAACTCAAACAAAAATTTTGAAGGAAATTTATTTTCTGCCATTTCAAGTGGCCCAACTTTTGGAGACCATAAGTCATCACTCGTTGACTTGATTGACTATTATGACTCCATTTTGGAAAGGGCGCAAAGTACTCTACAACACAATAGCTTCGTTTAGCCAAAGTTTCAACCTTATATGGGGCCTCTAAAGCCTTCAAAACTAAGTTCAAAGTTTTTGTACCCTACTGCCAATACCAAAAAATTTCAATATCTTCAAAACTAGACTTGATCTGACAATGAAACTTTATCGATAGGCTAATATGACCAAAATGAACCTCCAGGGAAGAAAATAGAACATTCTGAGCTCAAACACAAAACTTACTAAAAATAGTAAATTTCAAACAATAGCAGCTTTGCACAAGATAACCCTTATTGAAAAGAAACCAGAATTATTTTTGGGTGATGCAAGATTGCTCTTACACCCAGGATGCTCCTGCATTAGACACCCGTGGTAATTTGAGAAGTGACCCTGTCACGTCTCAATTGTGAAGAGGATAACCAAGATGGTTAACCTCCTCCCTTGTTAGCCATGATGAATCTTCAATAGGTCATCCTTTCCATTTGACCAGATATTCTTCATATATCTTGTTCCTTGTGCTTCTACCAACACGACTATCCAGTATGTCCTCAATCTCCTCGGTAGATGAACTAGTTGCTAGAATACTCCACTGTGCTTCTATGATCTCATCTTCAACACCCCCTTCGTGATACTCTCTCAGATCTAAAATATTAAATACTGGTGAAATATTCAACTCAGTAGGCAATTGTACCTCATATGCATTTCCTGAATCATGCTTCTTCAGTATCTTACATGGCCCAAACTTCTTCATTTTCAACTTGTTATATGTACCAACTAGAAATTGCTCCTTCCGTAAATGAACCATGACTTCATCTCCAACCTAAAATTCCTTATGCCTCCTTTTCTCATTTGCCTTAGCCTTATATTGTGCATTCATCTTGGTAATATGCTTCCTCACCTCCTCATGGATGTTCTTCAAGTGTTCTACAAAATCCTCAGCTTCAGCACTACTTATCTCTCCTTTGTCTATCTTCCTCAGCTCATATGCATTTCTAGGACTACTTCCATATACAATCTAGAATGGTGATTTACCATTGCTCCTGTTGACAGAATTATTGTATGCAAATTATGCTGTGGTAAACTCAAATCCCATCCTATTGTCTTATCTCCAACCAAACATCTCAACAAATTTTCTAAACTCCTATTCACCACCTCTGTCTTTCCATCAGTCTATGGATGATGTGATGAACTGAACGTCAAATCTATCTTCAACTTCTTTCACAATGTGCACCAAAAATATCCAACAAACTTAGTGTCTCGATCTGAAACTATGCTCTTTGGCAAACCATGTAGTCTCACCACTTCTCTGAAAAATAATTCTACTACATGAGCAACATCATTAGTCCTTTTGCAGGGAATGAAATGTTTCATCTTTGAAAATCTATCAACTACCACCTGTAATACCCCAAAAATGGGCTATAGGTTCATTAACCTCCTACATCATCAATTCAAATGAAATCGACATCGAAGTCCTAACCTAAGGCACATCTAAACATCATTGAATCCTAATTGATTATCTCAAATTTTGCATCGGGGAATATTCCTATTAATATTCCTATTTATCTTTAATTTAATGATTATTTGGCGATAAATCCCATTTATCCTAAAGTTTGATTAATTGAATATTTTCAATATTTAATTAATTAAGTTTAATTCTGCCACTTAATTATTTAATTAAATTTAATTATATTTATTCCTAATTATTATTATTTACATTTGACAATAAATCAAAGTTCCTATCATTAATTGATTAAATTCTTATTTAATTAATTAAAGCAAGTTGTCAATTTTTAATAATATTATTTTTTGAATAAAAGTTTAAAAAATGATTGATTAACCCATAAATCAATTGTTTTATTTTTCAAAATCAGTTAAGTTGGAAATAAATCACTTTATTATTAAATTAATTCATAAATAAAACATGCACATTCAAGAAAAGCAGACAACTATCAATTATCAATTAAAGTTAAACTTTATTTTAAGTTGATCTTTGCTTTTGCATGTTTTTGTGAGTTAATTATCCTTTATTTAAAAATAACTCAAAAATCAACCTAAGTTATTTGAGTGATTTATGGATTTCTTTCATGCACCTCCAAATCCCTAGATTTCTATGAAATAAGGCTTCAATTCTTCATAATCGATCCATCCACGAATTGCACAATCGTGCTGCCGAATTGGAGACTGAAGAATCGATCTTGAGAATTTGAGTTGTTGTGAGATTTTTATTTTTTTTTCATAGTATCCATATCATTTAGAATATTATTGTTAGATCATTTTAGCATATCAATTTTCATATTAGCATAGATTCATATCAAGTTTTATCATAATTGCATAGAAAAACCAAAAAAATAGATTAATTGCATTCATTCCATATCTAGATTTTGCATTCAAATCCTTCGTTTAGGTGTCGTCAAGGTCACTGATCTCGGTATAATCTAAGAACACATACTCGCATCTACTAGAAGGTAGTAAATCCCCTGGTTAGTTTTGTTTTTCATTTATTGCACGATTTTGATTTTAGCTAACCTCTAATATTTTACTGAAGTGTTGTGTCTACAGATCAGGTACAAAAATCACACACACATTTCTAACACCCATCATGAGGCCCTGAAATGGGTTTCCATTATATTCTATCATTTTTCTCGAACCCAGGACCACAAGGTTAATTTTTGTGAGTTTTGTGATAAATTTATGGGCTATTTTTTCAAAAATCCAACTGATGTTTTTATTGGTACATGCACATATGACATGATACAAATCCAAAATTTATATTTTTTGAAATTTATTTGAGTTACCTTTCATTTTCCGTTGGTTTGGATTAATTCATTTTGATTTGCAAAAGTTATGATCATTTTAGTGAAGACTAGTTTGAACCTCATTTTATGAAATCCGACTAATGTTTTTATTGGTACATGCACATATGACATGATACAGATCTGAAATTTATATTTTTAGAAATTTATTTAAGTTAAATTTCATTTTCCATTGGTTTAGATTAATTTCATTTTGATTTGCAAAAGTTATGATCATTTTAGTTAAGATTGATCTGAACCTGATTTTATGAAATTTGACTGATGTTTTTATTGGTACATGCACATATGACATGATACAGATCTGAAATTTATATTTTTGGAAATTTATTTGAGTTATCTTTCATTTTTCATTAGTTTGGATTAATTTTGTTTTGATTTGAAAAAGTTATGATCATTTTAGTGAAGACTGGTCTGAACCTGATTTTATGAAATCCGACTAATATTTTTATTGGTACATGCACATATGACATGATACGGATCTAAAATTTATATTTATGGAAAGGTATTTGAGTTAGCTTTAATTTTCAATTGGTTTGGATTAATTTCATTTTGATTTGCAAAAGTTATTGTTGATTTAGTGCAGACTGGTCAAAATCCAATTTTTTATGACAACAGGTTTTTCAATTATCAAATGACATATTATATTTGACTAACCTGATTTTCTACCATGTGGGGTTGACAAGTTGTGTTTCTTTTTTTTGATGGATTTTTATAACATTGGGTTTCATGTACAAGATAGGTAAGTTTTTCATAACAGTGGTTTGCAGGTGCAGGTGCAGGTACATCTTGTGGGTACAAAAGATAGAAAACAAATGTTCAAAAATTGCTAAAACAGGTAAAATCTACTAAGCGCATTGCAAGGAACTCAGGTATTCTATTACATGTGATAACACTTCATTTTGGGACATAAAAAAAACTCTCTTGTGTCAAGCTTGAGTGCCTTTACAGCTTTCATAATTTACACTTCAGTTTTGGGCTCTAAAATGAACATAGATTTGCTTTTTGCATATCTGTTACACATAGTAATTAGGCCCTATGAACACTATTTGTGGTTCTTGAGAGACTGGGTTTCCAGCGAAGCTCTTCTCAATGAGAGAACCCCTTGTAGGTAGGGAGGATACTAAGGGAATCTCACATTCCACTAGATCCATGTGTCTTCAACTTTTGATCAAGGCGTTCTCTCTCCGGAGAGGTTGATAGATCGTAAGGCATTGACGTCATAGATATTTGTGAAATAATCTTGGTCTTAGCGTGTCAGATTAATCTGTCTGCTTTGTTTGGGTTAAAAGTGAAAAGGCTAGGGGATTATGCTCTACCTCCTTTTTGGATAGTACCAAAAACCCAAATCCTTGAATCTGGAACCAGTCTCCATGTGGTATATTTTGTGAGTCACCTTTAGAGAGGGTTAACCATAGTGGACATTCTCTTAATTGGGTCAACCATGTTGATGGAACCTCAAGCGGTAATAGCCATTTTTGTCATGGTAGTGAGAACTATATAAATGTCATGTTGGAAGAAATCTCCACAGGTGTGGTCTCTTGTTGGGTTGTCAGATCTCCCTAGCAAATCTTGAAGATTAAGTTCTCAGACTGTGTTAAAACCCTGGTACTCTTGGATTGGAGTTCACCCTCTTGGATCATAAAATTTGCAGAGTCAAACCATTACTAAAAACCCTAGTGAGGCCAAATTTTCATTTTCTAGGAATATGTGCATTATTGCAAAACTTTTTGGAACATACACAATTAGCACTTCTAAGGATTGGCACAAATAAGTCACTTGATTGTTCATGTGCAAGGTTGCTTTTTCCCTTGTTCATTGCTTTCAGACATGCTTGAAATCACTTGCTTGCTATTTTGCATGCTTTCTTATCTATCTGGTTATTGAAAACAAACAAATCTATTACAATCCTCAAATCTAGACATTGAAATTTGCAAACAATCTGAAACTGAAAACCCAAAAATTTGCAAAAATTGAAGTGAAATTCCATTCTGGAGTCAAAAGTTGTCTCATCGAGTCATAAAATCATACGAGTTTTGGTCAAGAGTCATTTCAGAACCCCCATATTGTCATATGGTATCAAGTATATTGTCGTACGAGTTTTGCTACCAGTCATTTTCAAAAATCAATTTCCCTATCATCAACTGTCGTATGAGCTTGTCAATTGTCATTTCATGCTATACCCACTGTCGTACGAGCCTGCAGAGAGTCGTTTAAGAAAATTTAAAAAGTTGTCAGAATGTTGTCAGAACTATCAGAGACCTGGCTTTTCCAGCCTATTTCCAGAATCTGTCAAACAAATCATTGTGTCGGGAACAGAGCAGCAAACTACTAAGAATCCAATCATTTTCCTAAAGTGACCTTTTGAATTTGATCCAGCCTTTTGTTTAATCGATTTGAGTCTTTTTTTATCGTGTCAACAACCTTGTCATAACTATCAATCTTCAATCCATCTTCAAAATGGGTAAGTGTTGTGAACTCGTGTCCGCTATCTTTTGTGAATCTACCCATACATCCAGGGCATAGTCTCCTTCATTTACATCTAATCCAAGCTTCAATCAACCAAACCTTGACAAGTTTGTGTCATTTGATCTTTTTGAATCAGATCTTTCTTCAGTTGTCTTGATTCTATTATTTTGTTTCACCCAAGGTTAATGGTGGAAACTAGAGCTTCCTCTCACAAAAAATTTGGAGGAGCATCCCATACCTTACCTATAACCGCTACCAGGGGTTCAACTCTTGAGCAACTCTACAATTCTAGTCTTTATGGAGATGATGGTCTTGGCAAATTTTGATTGAAATTTGGTTACATTCCTCCTTCATCAACTCACAGAGGTAATCAACAAAATCTACATCAATCTATTCCAAGGAGTCCTAAAACTCCTAACATGTCTCAAAGAATCAGTACACATGAGGAAGAAACTCTAATCACCGCTATGATGAAACAGATGCACGCTATGCAAATCAAACTTAAAAAACTTGAGAAAGAAAAGGAACCTAAAGAGTTCTCCATGGAAGCTCTATGCCCTTTTCCATTTGATAAAGACTTGTACATGTCACCATTCCCTCGAACAGAATATGAACAATGTGATAATCCTTTTGATACTTCTTCCATAGAGAGTGACACACCCATCTTTGAAGACTATGATGACTATGATGAGGGACAATATAGTGATACCTATGACACCTCTGTTCCTAAGAGTCCTCCTCGCCATGTGCTCATGCTTACTGAAATGGGATGTCACATTGGATAGATCGTGATGGTGATCCATATGATTCTGATTTTGAAAGAGACTTTGATAATTTCTATGAATAATACCTAGATGATACATCTACTTCTATTGAGGAATATAAAATGTACCACTCTGATTTAAAATGTCAATACTATAAGGATCTCTCTTCTAAGAACTCTCATGCAAAAAATAAAGATTACACTCTCAAGAAAGATCATGTTAATGTTGAACCTTTGTCTTGTGATGGTTCCCTTCCATTCCCTACTTCCTCCAATACCCATACATTTCCTAAAGCTTCCAAGCCTATAAAATCTTTCACAAGTCCTTCATCCACCAAAGGTCCTAATATTTTTCAAGCGGTTTCCTAAGTTATCCTCAAGGGCTACCTCTCAAAGAAACTCAAGCTAACCTTCACTTGGCTACAAATACTTTCAATAATGCTAAACCCAAAGAGCCTAAGCCTTTATATGCTATAATGCCTACTTCAACTAGTCCTCCACCATCTCTTCCAAAGTCTTCCATACAATTGCAGCATGATACCTTGTCCTTAGAAGTGGCTCCATGTCAAGAGGACTCTAAAAATGATAAAGAAAAGAAGATAAAGAAAGATCAAGATCAAGAAACCTCCATGTCATCCAATATTTTTCATGATGTCTCTTATCTGTTCCATGGTTCTTTTGATCTAGCACACCCTTTCTCATGCATTCCATCATGTTTTAAGTCTTCTCCTAAGCAAGATCACGATACTACTTACACCATTGAGTTTATTGACAATAGAAATAACCTTACTACACTTGCGCTTTCCAAAGATGATACTTCCATTAAGGTTGGTAAAAATGGTGTTGTTACTTCCAATGTTAAGCCTATTGAAAATCAAGAGAAAAATTATGAGCTTATGCTATCCAAAGATCCTTGTCAAGATCAAAGTCTTCCATCTTCTTGTTCTACCACTCCATGTTCACTTCCACTTTCTACTCTTCCTAAGTCTTTGCAAGCTTTGAACAATCCTATCAAAGAAGGTGCTCATATTCAAGATGTCCATGATTCTATTGAAAATTCTAATGCTCACTCTAAAGATGCTGATATCCTTGGTTGTCATATAGATGCTAATGAACTTATTGATTATCCTTTTCTATCTTCCATGTCCATCCTTGGACCTCCTCCACCAATACTAAGGGCTTCACGTTTGCCTTCCATCTTGGGTCCTTATGTCCCTTCACTTTCCCCTCCTAACTCTCCTAATTTGCCATCCATCTTGGGTCCTTACATCCCTCCATCTCCCATCTTTCCTCAAGATCAACATAGATGCATACCCTTGAATCCTTTTCATCCACCCACCCATTTAAACCAATCATATCCTCCTTCTTCCACAAGTCCCAAGTTCTTTGGAAGTAACTTGAATGTTCAATACAAGAAAAGGAAGAAATACAAGAATCCATCAAGAAAATAAGATTACCATATCTCCTCTAATCGACATAGAGGTATAAAGTCAAAAGAGATATCTAAGAAAAAAATTACAAGACAAGTATGGGTTCCAAAATCCATCATTAAAGATATTCTCTCTAGATCATCAAAAAGAAATGAAAAGCCTATGGCTATATGGATTCTAAAATCTCTCTTGAAATATTCTAATGTTGATAAACAAGTGAAGTTGACATTCAAGCTTCCAAAGGTTTCCACTTCATCTTCTTCCAAAAACATTCTTCCATTCCATGTACCTAAACCGCAGCCTCTACTATCCATTCACCATATTCTTTCACGTATTCCTTCATTCATGTTTCTTCCATCCTCTCGCCACCCTTCAAGGTGTTTTTTGATGTTGATCTTTCCTTCCTTTCCATCTACCCTTTCACAATCCTTCCATTCATTATCCTTCTACCTTCTATCATTTTTCCTCATTTGCCTGTTCCTCCTATCTTCCAACCTCGCTCGCTTTACATAAAACCTTATCCTCCATTTTTCTCTTCCATCTCCCTTTCCCTATCAGCATCTTTGAGCATATCATTTTGAATCCTTGACATATCATGGTTTATCCTCTCAAGGATCATTATCTAAAGAGCTTTCCTTCTTCCAAAAAAAAATAAAAAATAAAAAAAAATTAAAAATGTGCCTTGGTGAAAACTTGGAAACAGGCACCTTGGTAGAAAAAGTAAAGAGAAATAAATTCATCCTATGGTGAAAACCACTCCCTTGTGGCACCTCGAACAAGTACCATGATGAAAACCTAGCAACCAGGGATCATGCATAGTTCTTCTACATATTTCATCCATTTCATCTTCTCTCTTTGATCTTGACAATGTTGATCTATACACGAACATTTGGCTATCTTGTGAGCTATCTTACAGTGATCTTGCTTTCATTCCTTTCATGTTTAGGCTTCATATCTATTGCTATCCTTTTCCCCTTTGGTCTTGATCTAGAAAATAAAAAAGAGTAAAACATAGTGCTATGAAGCCTCTTGACATGTCTACTCCTTTGGACTACATCATTTCCTTCTTTGGCATTATGCTTTTGTGACTTATCCTATGCTAGCCTTTCATTGCTTGTCCAAATGTGCTTTACATGAAATTTTTTTCCCTAGTTTGGGTACCCTCGAGGATTTTTCCCTTGAGGATTTCTTCCCTTCATTCTCCTTCATTCTCTTGTCTTCCATCTCTTCCACTAGCTTGCTAATCCCTCTTATTCTCCACCTTGCTAGACATTGGGACTGCACAATATGATCTTTCTTGGAAGTTTGAAATGGAAAAAGAGGCAATCAAATTTGCTAAGAATTGTCAAAAGTGCCAAGTGCATGGCAACTTAATTCATGCTCCAAGGAGAGATCTAATCCCCTTCACTACACAATGGCCTTTTCATCAATGGGCATTTGATCTTATAGGATCTGTACATCCTCATTCTTCTAATGGGCATACCCATATAATCACAGCTACAAATTATTTCACTAAATGGGTAGAAGCAGTTCCCTTTGACACAAGCCACTGGAAAGCAAATATCTATGTTCATATTGAAATATATCATATGCATATATGGGATACCTCATTCCATAATCATAGATAATGATGGGCAATTAAAAAACAAAGACCTAGATGATCTATGTGCCAAATTCAAGATCACACAACATTGGTCTTCTATCTACTATCCTCAAGGCAATGGACAAGCAAAGGCTTCTAACAAGAATCTATTAAAAATCTTGCACTATACAGTTAATAAAATAGGAAGAGACTGGCATCTCATGATCAATCTAGCTCTTTGGGCCTACAGAACAAGTATCAAAACACCTACTGGGGCTACTCCATTCATTTTAGTTTATGGGTCTAAAGCGGTACTACCTATTGAGGTTGAAATCTCATCACTAAGAATTAGAATGCATGGTCTAGTAACTGATGATGACTATAGAGTGTCTAGGTTGCAAGAACTTGAACTACTAGCTGAGCATAGACAAGCAGCATATGATCATCTCAGAGTATATCAGAAGAGAATGTCTAGAGGTTACAACAAGAAAGTCAGACATAGAGAATTCCAAGTTGGTGATCTAGTCTTGAGAGAGAATCCTAAAAATCAATCACATCAAGAACGCAAGAAGTTTGAACCCAACTGGCTGGGTCCCTTTGTTATCACTACTACTTTTGGCTCTGGTGCCTATAAACTCTTAATGACTGAAGGAGAATAGCTCCGAGAACCAATCAATGTTCTCCATTTGAAGAAATTCTATGCCTAAAGCATTCGGTCTATGGTAAAATATCCTGAAAAAATCATAAAAATCAGAAGAAGTCCTGAAAAAATGAACATCTTGGTGAAAACCTAGCAATAGGCACCTTGATGATTCACAAAAAAAATTGAAAAATATCAAAAGTAAAAAAAAAATTGAAAAAATAAAAAATACAAAAAAATGAGAAAAAGAAAAAGTGCCTTGGTGAAAACTTGGAAACAGGCACCTTGGTAGCAAAAATAGAATCTCTACCAAGATGGTGAAAACCTAGCAAACAGGTGCCACTTGTTCAAAATGCTCCATCTATTAGCGCAATCTTGGTCTTTCCCAGCTTTCAATCTTGCTTTAGTTTGTACATATCTCCCAGTCTATTTTCAATAAGTCAGACTGTACACCAATCAGCTCAAGTGTCGATATCCTATCAATGTTAAAACACTTGGGGGCACTCAATGTCATATTCTATGGCCTCCAATGTATCTTAGACGTATCATATCTAGTCAGAGTCCTTTGAAGCTTCAATCAAGTCAGTCAGTCTATCTTGTCTCCAGAAAGGATTTTGCATCAACAACAACACAATCAAACTGAAAACTGAAAACAATCTATGTTTTTTACATGCTTTTATCTCCTTCTATGCTTACTGATTCACATTGAGATTTCTTTCATATTGTGTCCCTTTGAGCTCTTCGATGATGTCCTTTACAAGATTTAGAGAGTGATGACTGGGGGCATAATCTTTTCTTTGTTTTCTTCTTGTATGTGAAAATCTAACAACTTTGGAAATTCTGGATTGAAATGGTGTCCGTCTATAAGAGCCTCTATCTCGAATTGGATGGCCATGAGTACCTCAACCATTGATACTCAAAAAATTCAAGGAAGTTTGATCTCACTATTATCTTTTTGAGTGAATTCTTTCTCCTACTATGAAACACGATCTTACCTAAGGATGTGAATGATAAATGGTCACTACAGGCAATTCACATTAGATTTAGAATGAACTCTTGACTATTTGATGTGTTTGTATGCAAGGCGTATTTAGGTCATCATGAAGTTTATGTTTTGATGCTTATACAAATTGCTATATCAAAATGGACATGATATTCAGGTCATCCTGGTGCTTATGCTTTGATGCTTATATCTAATCTGACATTCTGAAAATAAAATCAATATTCATATAACTATGGTTGATTGACTAGTGGATGTTGTATTGATTCATGTGCACACAAATCGATATTCATATGTCTATGGTTTCATAACTAGTGGACATTCTATTGATTTATCCGGTTACCTAAAAATTCAATGATGAGAATGACCGATACATGATCAATGACTAGGTCCTAGGTCTTAGGTTGCATTTCATACTGCATATCTCTTTGCATTTCTGCATGTTTGCATGATCTCACAATAGCTAAATGAACTTTAATGCTTAAACAATTCTCCACTTACCTCTTCAAATCTAATAAGAGCTGAATCTTACACGAAGGTCCATCCAACAAAATAGCAAGTAGAATCCCTTTTCGAGATCAAAATCAAAATCTGAGATCATTCATATTATTAACTACTTGCATAATCGACCTTTAATCATCACAAAAATCCATTATTCAACTTAACTGATTATCTTACATCAAACTATCAAAATTCCAACTTGGTCAACTATGGTCAACTCATGGTCAAACCTAGTCAAACTTGGTCTCCAAGACCTCTAAACGATGTAGAACGCATTCCTGGACATGTATAACCACTTCTTAAATCAATTAACATGCTTTTGAACTATTCAACGCTGACTTTTCTTGTCAAATTTCAATTTTAATCCCGAAGGGGGCATGCTATTGCACATCATTCAAAGTCTGTAATCTAAATCTGAAATCATATCTTTCCTCAGTAATCAAAACAACAACCACGTATAGTTGTTGATTCATCAAAAGACCTCATCGCTCGGGGAAAATCAATCATTGCTTGGGCCATATCAGATTCATCGAGATCCATATCAATCTGGTATTCTCCTAATCTTGTAAATTCTATTAGTTTTTGCAACTATCGGTTCAATTGTGTTATTTCCTTGGTTCTTCAGAAACTAAAGGGTTCAGATGTGATACCAATGTGATTCAATATAAGGAAAATCAGGTATGGAATCGTTCACTCACTTCTTCGCAATCATAAGGTTCAAAATCAAGTGTTTTGACACTTTTTCGCAATCATCAGTTCATTTGCTATTATAGTTAACATTATCTTTGGTCATTCAGGACCTATTATCTTCATATCAAATCTTTCAATTAGCTTTTGTCTCATATCAATTTCAATTTCAAACATCAGTTTCAATATCATACACAGACTGTCTTTGAATCACTGCACTTCGCACAGCAATTCAAAGAGGGGCAAAATGTAATACCCCAAAAATGGGCTATAGGTTCATTAACCTCCTACATCATCAATTCGAATGAAATTGACATCGAAGTCCTAACCTAAGGCACATCTGAACATTATCGAATCCTAATTGATTATCTCAAATTTTGCATCAGGGAATATTCCTAGTAATATTCCTATTTATCTTTAATTTAATTATTATTTGGCGATAAATCCTATTTATCCTAAAGTTTGATTAATTGAATATTTTCAATATTTAATTAATTAAGTTTAATTCTGCCACTTAATTATTTAATTGAATTTAATTATATTTATTCCTAATTATTATTATTTAAATTTGATAATAAATCAAAATTCCTATCATTAATTGATTAAATTCTTATTTAATTAATTAAAGCAAGTTGTCAATTTTTAATAATATTATTTTTTGAATAAAAGTTTGAAAAATGATTGATTAACCCATAAATCAATTTTTTTATTTTTCAAAATCAATTAAGTTGGAAATAAATCACTTTATTATTAAATTAATTCATAAATAAAACATGCACATCCAAGAAAAGTAGACAACTATCAATTATCAATTAAAGTTAAACTTTATTTTGAGTTGATCTCTGCTTTTGCATGTTTTTGTGAGTTAATTATCCTTTATTTAAAAATAACTCAAAAATCAACCTGAGTTATTTGAGTGATTTATGGATTTCTTTCATGCACCTCCAAAGCCCTAGATTTCTATAAATTAAGGCTTCAATTCTTCATAATCGATCCATCCACGAATTGCACACTCGCGCTGCCGAATTGGAGACTGAAGAATCGATCTTGAGAATTCAAGTTGTGAGATTTTCATTGTTTTTGCATAGTATCCATATCATTTAGAATATTATTGTTAGATTATTTTAGCATATCAATTTTCATATTAGCATAGATTCATATCAAGTTTTATCATAATTGCACAGAAAAACCAAAAAAATAGATTAATTGCATTCATTCCATATCTAGATTTTGCATTCAAATCCTTCGTTTAGGTGTCGTCAAGGTCACTGATCTCGATATAATCTAAGAATGCATACTCGCATCTACTAGAAGGTAGTAAATCACCTAGTTAGTTTAGTTTTTCATTTATTGCATGATTTCGATTTTAGCTAACCTCTAATGTTTTACTAAAGTGTTGTGTCTACAGATCAGGTACAAAAATCACACACACACCACCAAAATTGAATCATGTGCCCGCTGAGTTCTTGCTAAACCAAGAACAAAATCCATACTGATATCCTCTCAAGGTTTCTCTGATACAGGTAATGGCTAATACAACCCTGTATTCTCCCTCACTCCTTTTTCCATTTGACATAATCTGCAACTCCTTACAAACTTCTTGACATCTTGCTATAACTATGGCCAATAATAATTCTCACTAACCAGAGCAAGGGTTTTATCTCGACTAAAATGTCCAGCCAATCCTCCACTATGCTTCTCCTTGATGAAATTCTCCCTCATAGAAATTTTTGGAATGCACAACTGACTCCCTCTAAATAACATACTATCATGGATGATGAAACCCAACCACTTCATTTTGTCTAGTGTAGCCGGTTTTGTACAAGCTTTCCAAGCTTCTCCAAAATCAGGATCCTCTGGATACAAATTCTTAAGTTCCTTGAACCCAACCACCTCAATCTGCATCTTTGTCAGCAATAGTTGCCTTCTACTAAGTGCATCTGCAACCCTATTAGACTTTCCACTCTTGTGTTTCAAAACAAATGTATAACTCTTCAAAAACTCAACCCATTTCAAATGCCTTTGATTCAACTTTCCTTGACTATTCAAATATTTCAAAGCTTGATGATCAGTATACAAAACAAACTCCTTAGGAAGTAGATAGTGTCTCCACTTCTTTAATGCCTGAACTATAGCATAAAATTCTTGATCATAAACATAATACTTTCTCTTGGCATCATTTAACTTCTCACTGAAATAAGCAATAGGTTTACCTTCTTGACTCATAACAGCTCCTATTGCAGTACCACTAGCACCAGAGTCTACTTGAAACACCTTATTAAAATCTAGAAGTGCTAAAATAGGTTGATTTGTAACTTTCTATTTCAACATTTTAAAACTCTTATCTGCCCCATTAGTCCACTTGAACTCTTTTCTATCCCCTCTCATTGTTTTAGACAAGGGTCCATAAATACTACTTAAATTTCTAATAAAATTTCTGTAAAAGCTATCCAAATCGTGAAAATATCTTACATCAATTGCACTCTTTGGAGTAGTCCATTCAAGGATAGCCTTCACTTTCTTTGGGTCCATTTTTAGACCTTCTGGTGAAACTACAAATCCCAAATACACTAATTCCTTCTTCACAAAACTGCACTTCATCAAATTAATCAACAATTTATCTTCCCTTAAATTCTCAAACATCATACGAATATGCATCATATGCTCCTCCAATGTCTTACTAAAGATCAAAATATCATCTAGGTAAAAAATGACAAACTTACCTAAAAATTCTTTTAGAACCTCATTCATGAGCCGCATGAAAGTGCTTGGTGCATTGGTTAGCCAAAAATGCATTACTAACCACTTAAACAATCCTTTTGTCTTGAAGGTAGTCTTCCATTCATCTCCTTCTCTAATCCAAATCTGATGATATCTACTCTTCAGATCTATCTTTGAGAAATACATAGCTCCACTCAAACATTCTATAATATCATCCATTCGTGGCAATGGAAACCTATACTTGATTGTGATCTTGTTTATAGCCCTAGAATCTATACACATTCTCCATTCTTCATTATTCTTTGGTGCTAATATTGTAGGTATAGTACAAAGACTTAGGCTCTCTCGAATCAACCACTTCTATAACAACTCATGTACTTGTCTGTTCAACTCTTCACTTTCTATTGGTGCCATTCTATGTGCTGTCTTATTTGGAAAACTGGCTCCTAGAATCAAGCCCATTTGATGAATGATCTTCCTTACTAGTGGTAATCCATTAGGTACATTATCAAATACAATATCCTAAAACTCATTCAACAAATCTACAACTTCTACAGGTACATCCTCTACTTCCTTTTTACCAGTTTTTAGAATTAAAGAAAAACACACATGCTTATGCCTCGTACCCTCTAAGAATTTTCTTCCATCAACAAAACTTATTCTTCCATTACCACATACCTTTTCTTCTATGTCCTTTAATGGCTTTAGCTTATGTCGCACTCCATCCTTTTTCAAGGAATAGGTATTCGCACAACCATCATGTACAACATGCCTGTTAAACTACCATGGTCTACCCAACATATGACATGCATCCATAGGTATGATATCACATAGTACCTCATCATGGTATCCGCCAATCTTGAACTTTACTAGGCACTGTTCATTAACTACGACCTTTTGGTCATCTTGCACCCAGGCGATCCGATATGGATGTGGTATTTTTGTCTCTTGAGCTTCAACTTTGTGACCATCTCTTCTGACACCAAATTGTCAGTGATTGCACTATCAATAATCACATCACAACACTTATCCTCACACTTGCACCTAGTGCAAAACAAGCTCTTCCTTTTCTCAGGTTCATTCTCACCACTTAGCAGGACTCTTCTATTAATTAGTGTTTCTCCTCTTTCATCATCTTTAGAATGTGACAATCTAGCATCTTCATCTACATGTACAACTCTAGCCTGGCCTTCAGTTCTCATATTTGTCCTTCCTTGGCGTTAAGTACATTCATATGCCCTATGACCTTCTTCTCCATAGTGAAAACATGTTCTACAAAAGCCTCCTCTTCCTGAACCTTGTCCTCTTCTGCTTCCTCTTCCTCTCTGATCTCTATTATTCTAATCATGGAAATGATTGAAAATGTTTTCTCTCTGGTTTTGATTGCTACTAGCCTCATCCTTCTTTTTTGGATCTTCATTTTGGCCTCCATATGACCATCCACCAGATCTTCCACCATGACCTCTTTCATTTTATCTGCTCTCAAACTTCTTGTTCATCTTTTCCTCTGCTTTTAGGGAAAACTGGTTATATGCCTCTTCAATATTATTCATTTGAACCAAATTCAAATCCTCTTGAATGCTCTACCTCAACCCATTAAAGTAATGGGCAACTTTCTCCTTATCATCTTCTGCATGGCCTATTCTGATGAGGATTTGATATAACTCCTATGTATACTCCTAAACAGATCTTCCTGCTTTCTTCAAACTTTGCATTTTCCTTAGTAGGTCAAGCTCATAATCAATAGAAATGAACTATTGCTCAAATTAATCCACCATCTGATCCCATCTTGTGATTTTATCCTTTCCTCTTTTATTTCTCTCCAATTGAATCTCTTGCCACCAGATCTTCGCATGACCCTTCAATCTAGCCTTCACAAACTTGACCTAATGAGGATCTTTGATATCTTCATACTCAAAATATTATTCTAATTCATTGATCTAGTTGATCAATTCCTCTGGGTTAAGATTTCCTAAAAATGTAGGAACCTCAATTTTAGGTCTTTTCCCGATCTTGAAAATGGCTTGAAAAAGCCTTTCTTCCTCTTGGTTCATAATTTTGCCTTCTCCTTCTTGATTAGAATTTCCTTCTTTGGCTTCATCCTTGCTTTTGTCTCTGACAGTAAGATTCATTCCTCTGTGAATCTCTTCTTGCAATGCTCGCACATGTCTCTGGAGTGCTCTAACCTCAAGTGTCACACCACCAACTCTTCCCCCACATTCCCTTTGTGGAGGCATTTTTGCATTGCTCATTGAAACCCTAAACCACAGTCCTAATGAAAACTGCCTCACAGTTGGTGATCTATTTACACAATCTAAAACTCCCACTCTGATACCACTTGATGAAGGGTGCTCCCCTTAATACCACAAACATATAACCGAAACATAGAACAACAACAATTTGCAAGAACAAAAAATGGGCTTCTTATTATCTCCACAAATGTGGAATTACAAATTTTAGAATTACACTATGCAAAGCCACATGGGCATTTCCCTTACAATTTTTTTTAGGACAAAGCCTCAAATTATTACCCAGAACTACTTTGAACTACTCCGAACTGCCCTACACAACACTACTGGCCTTCCTTATATAGGCAATTTTCCACCGCCTGGGAAGGTTCCATAAATTTAGCCATTAAGGCTGACCAACCCTAGAATTATTTTATTTTTCAATTTATTACATCAGAGTTGACTCAAAACAACTTTTGGAACCTAAATAGAAATTTTGAAGGAAATTTATTTTCCACCATTTCAGGTGGCCCAACTTCCGAAGACCATAAGTCATCACCCGTTGACCCGATTGACTATTATGACTCCATTTCAGAAAGGGCACAAAGTGCTCTACAATGTTTTTATGAAGCAAGCTTCACTTAGCCAAATTTTCAACCTCATCCATGGCCTCTAAAGCCTTCAAAACTAAGTTCAAAGTTTCTGTACCCTACTGATTTTCAATATCTTCAAAACTAGACTTGATCTGGTAATGAAACTTTACCAGCAGGCTAATATGACCAAAATGAACCTCCAAGGTAGAAAATAGAACATTTTGAGCTTGAACAGAAAACTTACTAAAAATAGTAAATTTCCAAAAATAGCAACTCTGCACAAGATAGCCCTTATTGAAAAGAAACCAGAATTATTTTTGGGTGATGCAAGATTGCTCTTACACTTAGGATGCTCATGCATCAGTGTTACTGGATTAGGAGAACCCTCCTTGGTCTTGCAGAGCCATAAGTGCAGAGGGTAGTCTTGTCCCTACAGTTGGTCCAGTCATCTTAGAACTCAAATTTGGATCTAACCCCTCCTTAAAAACTTTAGATGTATTGGTTGCTACCAAAAGCATAAAGTTCAGTTTGAGGAACCAACGGACTCTACACAACCTTTACTAATCCCTCTAGGGAAGAGCTATTTTTTTGAATCCTCCTTAAGTTCATGATATTTGGACTTCTACAAACTAAATAGGAACCTTGCAACATAGTCCTCCAAGCTCTCATCTTATTTTTTAGGCATTTTCAATATGTATCCCCTCTCATATCACTTCCCCTCCAATAGTATTTGTAATTTCAGAGGAATATTGCTTTCATTTCATTCTAGGTATTCACAACATCCCTTCCTAAGTCCATGAACCACCTTAAAACTGAATCCTTCAAGGTAGTTATAAATATTTTAAGCCTATGAGTGTCTATGGTGTAGTCATAGCTCCTAAGAATAATGTCAAATTCAAATAAGAAAGTATCAGGGTCTTCTATCACTAAGCCATAAAATTTAGGAAGGAATGAAGTAGGAATATTCTTAAGATTTTGAATATCATTATGGTCAAGGATGAGGAACTCAAAAGTGGGATGATTAGGACTATTTGTAGCCATCCTTTCTTGATAGATTACCGAGATAAGTGGATTAACAACTTAGTTTTGATCATATGGGTCAATAGGTGGAGGATGTTGGAAACTTGGCTGAGTTGATTGCATAGATGTTGTCATTATGGCAACATATGATCCACCTGAAGATCACACAAGTCAGAGAGAAAGTATGACAGAGTGCATTGCAAATTTGTCTAAGTGTGAGACAGTATTTTTCCCAGTGTACCCGGACATAGTTTTTGTTTACAACATTGACTGGAGTGATTTCAATGCTTACAAACTTGAACATAGACTCTATGGTGACTAATGATGACCCATCTCAGAGCACAAGTCAGTATGGCATGTACGGAAGAAGTTATGATAGTTTTACCAAAGACAGTGTGAAGCCGATAGGACAGAATATGAAGACAAAACTAGTAAACAGTTAAGGGATTATTTTGTTTATCAAAATAATGTCTTAAAAATATAAAGGGATGACATCCTAGATGTTTACTCTTGGATAAAGCTATTGGTATATATCTAAATGTAATTGTAATTGTAAAGTGTAGTAATTGTAACAAGCAGCAAGTACTTGTAGAAGTATGATGCGAAGTATATGAAGCATATGTAATAGCGATAGTGAAAGATCAGCGAAGAGATATTGATGCAATTAGTATAAGGTTATGTACCTTAACCTCTTTTTTAATTAGTGTATATTTTACATTACTTTTTTGGGAAGTGGGCTCAACTCATAATCACATTTTCTACTACCAACTCCTAACAGGGTTGAGGCTTCTAACAAGGCCTATAGTCCCTTAATCAGGACTGATACACTATATGATTGTAATAGACTCCTAACAGGATCAACATCCTTAATAGGATACTTTTGATTAGTGGATCTTTGTGGGTACCATCCCCACGGGGTTTTTCCTTGGCCAGGGTTTCCTCAAGAACAAATCATGTGTTATGCATGTGTAAAGATAATCTGTTATATCCATAATTGTGCAAAAGATAAAGTTTGTAGAATACTAATTCACCCCCCCCCCCCTCTCAGTATTCCCTATTTCTAATAGAGGAATGTTAAAGTGGGAAAATATAACAACATAAGGGTTTGGCTCAACTAGATCTTCTAAGGAAGAGGAAGATGAGATGGCTAAATTTGCAATTGCACCAACATACAATTTTTCCTCTCCTTCTTCTTCTTCTTGGTGAGCATAGATCTCACCTAGTTGGTTACTAGGTAAGGATCATTAGGAAGGAATCTCCCTTTAAGGAATATATTCTTCTTTCTCTATGCATGCAGTGGTAACTCAATAATAGAAATGGGTCTTAAATTTAAATAAATTGAAAGCTTTACTTGAAACAAACTATTGCACTACTGCATACAAATATTTATTAAAAATGATTCAAAGGACATCCTAGTTTGTCACCATCCCTAGCAATGGAGTAAAAAATGTTGGTCTCCTTCAATGGCTTAAATAACTAGGATATAAAAGCTCAACTCATGGATTAGAAATCCATGCCAAGTAGCTATCTTAGTCATCTTAAAGATTAAATTCTTGTCAACCCAAGGATGTATTACTTGAAATGGGTCTACAAAATGTATGCACTAGGAGCTCATATTGTAGCCATGCTTCTACAATTGAAAAGGAAATAATGCTCAAAGTAAAGTACATGGAAGGATATAAATGAAAAAAAACTATCATCTAAAACCCATCCAATTAAATAATAGAAATGAAATGTGCTAACAAACAAACATGGACTACTATGTTAGCTTTGGCTGCAAGAACAGTTATAGGAAGGGGTTTCCAGTGGCTACAAGAATAGACAATTGTCAAAACAACAACTAACTATTGCATGAAAAACAACTACTAACTACTACAGATAGAATACTCACTAAGTGGGCCCCCTTATTTAGTCTTCTCCAAACTTAACTATCTACTTTCAAACAAAAATATTATATTATTGATCAAAAAGTGTTGTTACATACTAATGGCTGAAAAATGCTTTACTCTAAATTAAAAACTGAAAAATTACAATGGTTTTGTCTTTCTAATTCTCTAACTCTTTTAAAAGGTTACATATGCCTTATTTAAATAAGAGAATCTATAACTAACCTTACCTATTAATGAATACACTCCTATGCTAGTAGGAGGGTGCTGATTTATTATAGCATAAAAATAGGGAGTTATGCTCTGAGATTAAAAATAGTCAAGTATTTTTTTTTTACAAAGAAAGTATATCATAACTAACTGCCCCTAAATCTATTCTTCTCTAGTAATGACATTAAGGCTCCATTATTAATCTTTATGACATATTGAGGGCAGTTGTTAAATTCTATATGTTTGGACTTTCTCTGTAGCTAATTAATTTGTTGGAACCTTCTTGTTTCAAGGTCTTTGACTATTTTATTGCATTTCTATATGGAATTATTAGAATGCACAAAAACATAGGCATATATACATACCACATCAAAATAAGAATTCATTCATTAACATACACAATTAACATGAATATTCCACATAGTAATATAGGTCATGCATTAGGTTCATTTATCTAACCACAAAGGACATAAAGGATAGGTTTATAATCATGGTCAACAGTCAAAGAAAGTCATCTAAAAGTTAGCATAGAATATGGAAACAAGGTATTAAAACCTTGTCATAGTCTAGTAACTTCCTAAAAGATCTTCTAAAAGTATAAAACACATGATAGAAATGAGCCATTAAATGGGCTCATCACAAATCATACCCTAAATTTACTCATGATGTACTCCCTTGAGTTGAGATATGAATCCTTAGGCTTTAGATTATTCTTTCCTCCCTAGGAAAGATATATAGTGGACTACTTAGAGCACTAAATCCCTTGTTATCCTCTCTTGAAAGAAAGGTGTCTTACACAATTCTTACGGTATTAGCACTTGCACTAGGGACAACTTAATTATACCCTCCTACTTGAATAAATTTAGGTTGTGTTTCTTATGATTATCTTATATTTGTGTTATATCAATGAAGACATTAGCATTTTTTGGGCCTTACCCTTATTACCCTTGAAGTCAAGAATCAAAATAACCATTTTTTTTTTCAAGTGTTTGATGTTTCTGCTTTCCACACATAGACATTTCACTTCAATAACCTAGATTCTAGGCAAAATAATCATGTTTTTTATAAAAAATTCCTACGGCTAATTTTTGGATTGTAGCATTCCTACATAATTTATCATTTATTTGTGTGACTAAGCCTTATTTATGTGCAAATGAGCCATGTTCACTACATGATTGTAATTTTTTATTACACTCTTGGCATTGTGATTTTGTATAATTGAGTTGTTTGTTTGCACTTTGGAAATAATAAGTCATCCTCTATAATTTTTATTTGCAAAAACTAGTTTCTCTGTTGTAACTATCCTTTTTAGATCACCAAATGTCATTTGAGCCTAGTACTAACGATAAATAAAAAAATCCACTTTACTAGCCTTGTGACTTTGAAAAAATAATTGAAACACCTTTAGATTTGAAAATCTAGTCTGCAGATGATTCTTGTGAATTCTCTTTACGTTTTCCATGTTTATCCAATAGTTTGAGGCATCTATATAGTACTTTAGTGTACTTGTTTAGGTCTATGGTACTTTGATGCATACTGTTTGTTAAATTAGTAAAGTATGATGGTGGTGTTGTGAGGTTTGAGGACAATCTTCCTAAATCTATCATAGGAGTAGGATCTATTACTTTGGATGGAAAGACTAATACAGATAATGTACTGCTTGTTGAAGGATTAAAACATAACTTGTTAAGTCTTGGACAGTTAATGGATAAAGAGTTTCAATTAAGTTTTTTCAATGGAAAATGTTTTATCAGAAGTAAGGCAAGTAAGTTGATTGCAACTAGTACCAAGTCTAGAGGTAATGTATTTGAATTAAATACATCTGGAGCCTCTTGCTTTGTTGCGAAGGTTGATGATAGTTGCTTATGGCATAGGAGATTTTTTCATGTTAATTTTGATAACATTGTAAAGGCAAGTACTACAAATGCAGTCAAAGATCTGTCAAAGATTATGAAATCATCTAACACTATTTGCAGAGAGTGTTTCATGGGAAAACAAACTAGAAATAGTTACAAAAGAAAAGCATATACATCAAAAAAGAAGTTGGAGCTGGTACACACAGAACTATGTGGACCTACAAGCACAAAATCATACTATGGTGAAAGCTATGTCATACTCTTTGTTGATGATTTTTCTAGAATGATGTGGGTCACTTATTTGAAAGAAAAATCAGAGACATTTGATAAATTCAAGTTGTTCAAAGTAAAAGTAGAGAATGAATCAGGTTTAAAGATTAAGTGTTTAAGGTCAGACAGAGGTGGATAGTTTACTTCAAACTTGTTCAATTCCTATTGCGAAGAGCATGGGATAAAGAGACAGACATCTGTTGCGAGGACTCCACAATAGAATGGGATAGCAGAGCGAAGGAACAGGACTATACTTGATGCTGCTAGCATAATGTTGATTGAAGGAAATGTATCTCATGTACATTGGAGAGAGGTTGTGGGAACAAAAATATATACATTGAACATCATTCAGACTAGTGAAGGTACAAGACTCCTTATGAACTATAGTTTGATCATACTCCTACTGTAAAATATTTCAGAATATTTGGAAGAAGTGTTATATCAAGAGAGATGATGAGATAGGAAAGTTTGATGCTAGAAGTGATGAAGGAATTTTTCTTGGTTACTCTGTTAAGAGAAAGGCTTACAAATGTTTCAATTTGAGATTGAGGAAGATGATTGAAAGTAACAATGTAAGAATAGATAAAAAGTTTCAGATACAAGAAAGAATGTATGATAGTAATCTGATTTCAGAGATCAAAGAAGCTACTTCAACTATAGAAGGAGAAGAACTTGTTGAGGCAGAAGGTGGAAAAGAGGCTTGTGATGTTGGCACAAGTGAGGCTACTAAGACTCCTAAAACACCAAGGTATGTAAAAACTAACCATCTTGAAAATCAAATTATTTGCAATACTAATCAAGGAGTGCTAACTAGATCAAAGGTTAGAGAAGAAATTTGTTTGATTTCTCAAGTTGAGCCAAAGACTATAGATGAAGCATGTAAAGATAAATCTTGGTTAGATGCTATGAAGGAAGAGTTAAACCAAATAAAGAAGAATGACACTTGGGAATTCATTCCTAGGCCTAAAAACAAAAATGTAATATGAAAAAAATGGGTTTTTAGAAACAAAATGAATGAAGAAGGAACTTTTGTAATAAAAAAAATAAAGAATAGTATGTAAATGATACTCACAACAAGAAGGCATAAACTTTGAAGAAACATTTTCTCCTGTTGCTAGAATAGAGGTAGTAAGATTTTTCTTGGCTTATGTTGCACATAAGAACTTTAAGGTGTATCAAATGGATGTGAAATTTGCATTTATAAATGGAGATCTTGAAGAAGAAGTTTATATAGAACAACTTGATGGATTTCCCCTATGTGAAGATAGAGACATGGTGTGCAAGTTGAAGAAAGCTTTGTATGGGTTGAAGCAAGATCCTAGGGCTTAGTATGCAAAGTTAGACAAGTACCTACTTCAGTTTGGATTCAAAAATGGTAATGCAGATAATAATTTGTATTTAAGAACTAGTGAAGATGGAATCCTGATAATAGAAGTCTTTGTGGATGATATTATCTTTGGAGGTAATAATGATCTATGTAGGAAATTTTCTAAAGAAATGTAAAGTCAATTTGAGATGTCCATGATAGGTGAAATGAATTTTTTTCTTGGATTGCAAATAACTCAGAATGAAAATGGTATCTTTATTTCTTAGACCAAGTATCTCAAAGAGTTGCTAAAGAAGTTTGGAATGGAAGACTGTAAACTAGTAGGAACACCTCTGGTGACTAGTAACAAGCTAACAATTGATGATGAATCAAAGTGTGTTTTTCAGACCTTGTATAGATCAGTGGTTGGAGGAATACAATATCTGACCCACACCAGACTAGATATTGCTAATGTTGTTGGAATTGTCGCTAGAGATAATCAGGCAAAACCTAAAGAAACACATCTAGCTGTAGTGAAAAGGATACTAAGGTATCTAAGAGGAACCATAGACTATGGCTTATGGTATGACAGAAATGATAGCTTTGAACTTCATGCTTATACTGATGCTCATTGGGCAGGGAATATTGATGATAGAAAAAATACTAGTGGTGGTGCATTTTTCTTTGGGAAAAAGTTGGTCTCTTGGCTAAGTAAGAAACAAGATTGTATAGAACAATCTACTACTGAATCATAGTATGTTATTGCTGCCATAAATTTCACTCAAATTTTTTGGATGAAACAAATCCTGATAGAAATTGGAATAACTTTTGATGAACCTGTGGTTATCCATTGTGATAACACTGTTAGAAAGTAAAGACCACCAAGATAACTAAGAGGGGGGGGTGAATTAGTTATCTGATAATTAAACCATTTATCAACTTCAATATCAACTTCAACAGCTTTAAACCATATTATCAATGCAGTAACCAACCATAGAAAGATAATCATACACAATGACACAATAACACAAGATATGTTAACTAGGGAACCTCTTGATCAAAGAGTAAACCCCGGTGGGAATGATGCCCACAAAATGATGTACTAATATGAAAGTTCCTTGTGAAAGGATGGACCCTATTAGGAGTCTCATGAAATACATTCAGTACACATGAATATCTGTTAAGATATTTTGAATCCCTGTTAAAAGATTCTAACCCTATTAGGAGTTATGGAAGATAGAAGGACCCACTGCCTAAAAAGCTTCAAGGCAAGATCTTTGAACTCACTGTCCAAAAAATCTTAGGATTATTCAATAGAATAATATGAAATATGTTACCTCCTTCACACTATGCCAAAACCACACTCTCTACTACACAAGATCACAAATCTAGATCTATGTACTTCACAAGTCTTCCTTCATCACTGAATTAGCTCTATTCTTCACTTCATGCATATATTCGCATCACAACTTTCAAAATTTCATATCACAACTTTTAAAATCCCATCATTCAACAAGGAAAACATTCTTTCCTTTGTACCACACTTAAATAATTACAAATGAGTCGGCATGCAAATACAAAATAATAATTTCAACACGCTACATCAAAATTACATAAAAACTGTCAGCTTCCAGATACAATAACTTTCCAATCATGTGACCTCAATGTTTATGCTATGAACCACATCACCAAAAATGAGTCTCAAACTTCCCTTTAACTGTGCAGAATCAGATTCCATCCCGGTTAGGAGATATCCTCTGATTACCAAAAACCGCTACTCAGGAACACTGCCAGAATACTGCTTCCACCAAAATGCTTATAACTTCCATGAATAAATGAATTTCTTTTTGCATTGTTAACCATAGGTTAATAACACACAAAATAACATACCATCAACTATGGATAACTCAATTTTCAATATAACATGTGCACAAAACAAAACTGTTCCTGCTTCTCTGCTAAACTCCAGAATAACACTGTGTTGACATCAATGACAATCATAGTCATGAATGCAATAACCACTGCTACAGAATGACTGCCAAAGGCTTTACCATTCATTCCTAACAATCAATATAGTAAATATGTCAAATAATCTAATGATGTACTCTAAAACTAAACATATCTCTATCAATTATCACTTCTTCTGAGACGAGGTGGCAGAGAAGGAAATTAAATAAAAGTATATCAGTACAAAAGAGCAGATTGCAAAAATCTTCACAAAGCCACTGCCAAAAGATACCTTTGAATATCTCAGAGGTTTGCTAGAGGTTCAAGCCCCTCCTAGTCAGAATTAAATGATGTGGATATGCATCAGTCCAGGGGTTTTCAGAGCCTTATCATAATCTGGACTGGATGTAGGTATCTACTCCTCAGGGGGAGCGATCGTGGAAGACAGATGTTGGAAACTAGTTGATGACTCATGGAACCCTTTTCCATTTTTGTCAAAGTGGGGGTGTTGCTATGAGAAAATACCTACTGTATGGGGAGATTATTTTGGTTGCTGAACTTTGGATTGATATAACTTTGGATTGATATAACTTTGGGATGATGAATTTTCCCATATGCTGACATCAATGCCAAAGGGGGAGATTGTTGGATATTGCTAATGCATGGAGAGGTGATTGAGACATTTAATATGTTTAATCACTATGTTACTGAATAGGCACTCATACTATTGTCATTTGTGTAATGTCACTGATGTCAACATATATTTTTGTGAGGAGATTAGACTGGTTATCATAGAGTATGGACATTGTATGGATGTTTGTGATGTTGCAAAGTCAGATGAGAGTTCAAGAGGATTTTTTGATCTTATATCCAATATCACATCATGTAATGTTTCATATTGGATGAGTTACAGATGTTTTGGTAAAGACTGGTCACTGACTGTGATAGTGAGAAATGACAGAGTTAGTCTCTGTATTTTGTGTATAGCTTACAGGTGATATGGAATTAGTGCATGCGAACTTGAGAGATGAAAGATAGAGTATTGAAGAATTTTCTATGAACTGCGCAAGGTACAGAATGTAAGATGATGTCAATTGTGGTGTGTACTCTAGAAGGTGATCTCTTTGGAAGCTGACTACAGAGATGTAGCGTGTATGATGGATGGAAAACTTGAATTAAGGATATCAGTCCTTAATTATTGTAATGTAATCATTGTATACTTGTTCTAGACACCGTGTCTATCTTAGCAAGGGTTTATATAATTGTTTGTAATTAGGAAAGCCTTATGGGCCAGCCTACTTATGAGAATTGTAATAAGATATAAATGAAAGTTCTTTTCTTTGGAAAATATATGGATGAGTAGAAAAGGTCAACCTACTTATGAGAATTATAATAAGGTATAAATGAAATGTCTTTTCTTTGGAAAATATATGGATGAGTAGAAGATTATATAGAGAGGTTGTGAAAGCTGCGAGCTTGTGTCTATTGTATGTAGAGCAGAGGTTTGTTGGTGGACTTCATTGGAACTGATCAAGCAAAGATAGTTGCTGCCAAACATTTCAAAGATTTTGTATTTCTTCATATACACTTGTGTTGTGAATAGTGAGTTCTGAAGGTGGACTTAACCTTCTTTGGGCAGTGAGCCCTCCCTTTTGTTCTTGACTCCTAAAAGGGTATGTCCTCTAACAAGGACTATGTATTGTAATGTTTCAATAAGCTCCTAACAGGGCTATATCTTCTAACAAGGATAACTATACTCTCAATACATCATTTGTAGGTTCTAATTCCCACCAAGGTTTTTACCTTTAACAGGGTTTCCCCGAGACCAAAATATTGTGTTATTGTGTTGGCATTCATTGTGTTCATTGGATCTGATATTGCTGCTACTTAAAGTTTAAAGTTTAGTAATCTATCACACAACGGATTCACCCCCCTCTCAATTGTATTATGGATTGTTATTCCTAATAATTGGTATCAGAGCAAGTGGTCCTTAGAGAGAAAGCTTAATATCTTGAGGTGATTTTGGAGATGGCATACTATAGCAAGGATAGTCCAAAATTTGATCCTAAAAACTTTGACAGTTGGAAGAACAAAATGCGAACTCACCTATTTTGTTTGGGGATTGACTATTGGTTGATTACAAGGAACAAGGTGGCTATAAAGACTGAAGATGAATTGACAATAGCTACTAAGGATGAAAAGAAGATATTTTCTCTTAACGTGATTGCAAGAGAAGCACTGATCAGGGCACTCTCTGAAGGAGAGTTTACTGAAGTTAAAGACTTGGATTCGGCATTCCTGATTTGGGAAAGATTAGAAGCACTATATGAGGGAGACAAGTATACCAAACAAGCGAAGTTGCAAAACTAGAAGACAAAGATGGAGAAACTGCAAATGAATGAGGATGAAAGCATTAGGGCCTATGTTCAAAGGGTTACAGAACTTGTAGTTGTTATTAGAAACTGCAAAGGTACTTATGATGAAGATGAATTCATTGCGAAGATCCTTAGATCCTTGAAACTTGCTTATAAGTTCAAGGCTATGTCTATTCAATAAACTATACCTCTAACTCTGAACTTTAATAGAGAGATGTTGATTGTAAAGTTAACTACCTTTGAAGTTGTAGAATTAGGAGAGGTTGTACCTAAAATCAAATCTGCATTTAAGGTATCTACATAGAAGAAATTATTTGCACTTCCAAGCACCAGCAAAGAAGACCTAAAAGAAGAGCTTGGTGAGTATGTTGAGGAATGGGAATAGATAATGGCAGAAGAAAGAAAGATGGATGAACTTGTTGCATTGATTGCTAGAAGAGAAAAAAGATGTAAGGGCAAGCTTGAAGGCAAGTTACCCTTGAAATGTTTTTCATGCAATAAGGTAGGTCATTTTACATCTAGATGTCCTATAAGAGTTCCTAAGTACAAACCTAATTATGAAAATATTAAAAAGGACAAAGAATGTTATTATGCTAGTGAAGGAATCTCTTATGATGATGATTTAGATTGTGAAGAAATTAGATTTGTTGCTATTAGAGATGAACCGGTGCATGAGGAAAAATCTTTAGTATCTCATGTTGACAAGAAAACTAAATGGATAATAGACAATGGTTGTTCACATCATATGACTAGAGATAAGAACAAGTTTTTTAAATTAGTAAAGTATGATGGTAGTGTTGTGAGGTTTGGGGATAATCTTCCTAAATCTATCATAGGAGTAGGATCTATTACTTTGGATGGAAAGACTAATACAGATAATGTATTGCTTGTTGAAGGATTAAAACATAACTTGTTAAGTGTTGGAAAGTTAATGGATAAAGAGTTTCAATTAAGTTTTGTCAATGGAAAATGTTTTATCAGAAGCAAAGCAGGTAAGATGATTGCAACCAGTACCAAGTCTAGAGGTAATGTATTTGAATTAAATACATTTGGAGCCTCTTGCTTTGTTGCGAAGGTCAATGACAGTTGCTTATGGCATAGGAGATTTTGTTATGTTAATTTTGATAACATTGTAAATGCAAGTATGACTAATGCAGTGAGAGATCTCCCAAAGAATGTAAAAATGTCTAACACTATTTATAGAGAGTGTGTCATGGGAAAATAGACTAGAAATAGTTACAAAAGAAAAGCATATACATCAAAAGAGAAGTTGGAGCTGGTACACATAGACCTATGTGGACCTACAAGGACAAAATCATACTATGGTGAAAGGTATTTCATACTCTTTGTTGATGATTTTTATAGAATGATGTGGGTCACATATTTGAAAGAAAAGAAGAGGAATTTGATAAATTCAAGTTGTTGAAAGAAAAGGTAGAGAATGAATCAGGTTTAAAGATTAAGTGTTTAAGGTCAGACAGAGGTGGAGATTTTACTTCAGACTTATTCAATTCATACTATGAAGAGCATGGGATAAAGAGACAAACATCTGCTCCTAGGACTCCACAATAGAATCAGATAGCAGAGCGAAGGAACAAGACTGTACTTGATGCTGCTAGGACAATGTTGATTGAAGGAAATGTATCTCATGTACATTGAAGAGAGGTTGTGGGAACAACAGTATATACATTGAACAAAATGTAGATCAGAGAAGGTACAAGTAAGACTCCTTATGAACTATGGTTTGATCATACTCCTACTATAAAATATTTTAGAATATTTGGTAGTAAGTGTTATGTCAAGAGAGATGATGAGATAGGAAAGTTTGATGCTAGAAGTGATGAAGAAATTTTTCTTGGTTACTCTGTTAAGAGAAAGGCTTCCAAATGTTTCAATCTGAGATTGAGGAAGATGATTGAAAGTAACAATGTAAGAATAGATGAAAATTTTCAGATACAAGAAAGAAAGTATGATAGTAATCTAATTTTAGAGATCAAAGAAGCTACTGCAATTGCAAGAGGAGAACTTTTTGAGGCAAAAAGTGGAAAAGAAGTTTGTGATGTTGGCACAAGTGAGGCTACTGAGACTCCTAAAACACCAAGGTATGTAAAAACTAACCATCCTGAAAATAAAATTATTTGCAATACTAATCAAGGAGTGCTAACTAGATCAAAGGTTAGAGAAGAAATTAGTTTGATTTCTCAAGTTGAACCAAAGAATACAGATGAAGTATGTAAAGATAAATCTTGGTTAGATATTATGAAGGAAGATTTAAACCATATAAAGAAGAATGACACTTGGGAATTGGTTCCTAGGCCTAAAAACAAAAATGTAATAGGAACAAAATGGGTTTTTAGAAATAAAATGAATGAAGGAAGAACTTTTGTAAGAAACAAAGCAAGACTAGTATGTAAAGGATAGTCACAACAAGAAGGCATAGACTTTGAAGAAACATTTTCTCTTGTTGCTAGAATAGAGGTAGTAAGATTTTTCTTGGCTTATGATGCACATAAGAATTTCAAGTTATATCAAATGGATGTGAAATTTGCATTTCTCAATGAAGATCTTGAAGAAGAAGTTTATATAGAACAACCTGATAGATTTCCCCTATGCGAAAATAGAGACATGGTGTGCAAGTTGAAGAAAGCTTTGTATGGGCTGAAGCAAGCTCTAAGGGCTTGGTATGCAAGGTTAGACAAGTACCTATTTTTTCTTGGATTCAAAAAAGGTAATGTGGATAGTAATTTGTATTTAAGAACTAGTGAAGATGGAATCCTGATAATAGAAGTCTTTATGGATGATATAATTATCTTTGGAGATAATGATGATCTATGTAATAAATTTTCTAATGAAATGGAAAGTGAATTTGAGATGTCCATGATAGGCGAAATGAAATTTTTTCTTGGATTGCAAATAACTCAGAATGAAAATGGTATCTTTATTTCTTAGACCAAGTATCTCAAAGAATTGCTAAAGAAGTTTAGAATGGAAGACTGTAAACCAGTAGGAACACCTATGGTGACTAGTAACAAGCTAACAATTGATGATGAATCAAAGTGTGTTTTTCAGACCTTGTAAAGATCAATGGTTGGAGGACTACAATATCTGACCCACACCAAACTAGATATTGCTAATGTTGTTGGAATTGTGGCTAGATATTAGGCAGAACCTAAAGAAATGCATCTAGCTGTTGTGAAAAGGATACTGAGGTATCTAAGAGGAACCATAGACTATGGCTTATGGTATGACAGAAATGATAGTTTTGAACTCCATGCTTGTACTGATGCTAGTTGGGCAAGGAATATTATGACAAAAAAAGTGCTAGTGGTGGTGCATTTTTGCTTAGGAAAAATTTGGTTTCTTGGCTAAGTAAGAAACAAGATTGTATAGCACAATCTACTACTGAATCAGAGTATGTTGTTGCTGCCATTAATTAATCTCAAATTGTTTGTATGAAACAAATGCTGAGAGACATTGGAATAACTTTTGATGAACATGTGGTTATCCATTGTGATAACACCAGTACAGTAAATATGTCAAAGAATCTGGTGATGCACTCTAAAACTAAACATATCTCTATCAAGTATCACTTCTTTGAGAGACAAGATGGCAGAGAAGGAAATTAAATTAGAGTATATTATTACAAAAGAGAAGATTGCAGACATCTTCAAAAAGCCACTGCCAAAAGATACCTTTGAATATCTCAGAGGTATGTTGGGGTTTCAGGCCCCTCCTAGTCAGAATTAAATGATGCGGAGATGCATCAGTCCAAGGTTTTTAGAGCCTTATCATAATCTAGACTAGATGTAGGGATCTACTCATCTGGGGGAGTGATCATGGAAGAAAGATCTTGGAAAGCATTTGATGACTCATGGAACCCTTTTCTATTATTGTCAAAGGGGGAGTGTTGCTATGAGAAAATCCCTACTGTATGGGAAGATTGTTTTGGTTGCAGAACTTTGGATTGATATAACTTTGGGATGATGAATTTTCCCATATGCTAACATCAATGCCAAAGGGGGAAATTGTTGGATATTAATAATGCATGGAGAGGTGATTGAGGCATTTAAATATGTTTAATCACTATGATACTAAATAGGCACTCATATTGTTGTCATTTGTGTTTTGTCGATGATGTCAACATATGTTTTTGTGAGGAGATTAGACTTGTTATCACAATGTACAGACACTGTATGGATGTTTCAAATGTTGCAAAGTTAGATGAGAGTTCAAGAGGATGTTGTGATCTTAGATCCAAGATTTCATCATGTAATGTTTCATATTGATGAGTTACAAATGTTTTGGTGAAGACTAGTCACTGATAGTGACAATAAGAAATGATAGAGTTAGTCTCTATGTTTTGTGTATAGCTTACAGGTGATATGAAATCAATGTATGTGAACTTCAAAGATGAAAGATAGAGTATTGAAGAATGTTCTATGAACTGCGCAAGGTACAGAATGCGAGATGATGTGAACTGTGGTGTGTACTCTAGAAGGTGATCTATTTGGAAGCTAACTAAAAAGATGTGGCATGTATGATGGATGGAGAACTTGAATTAAGGATATTAGTCCTTAATTATTGTAATGTAATCATTGTATACTTGTTTTAGATACCATGTGTATCTTAGCAAGGGTTTATGTAACTATTTGTAATTAGGAAAGCCTTATGGGCCGACCTACTTATGAGAATTGTAATAAGGTATAAATCAAAGGTCTTTTCTTTGGAAAAGATATGGATGAGTAGAAAAGGCCGACCTTCTTATGATAATTGTAATAAGGTATAAATGAAATGTCTTTTGTTTGGAAAATATATGGATGAGTAGAAGGTTATATATAGGGGTTGTGAAAGTTGCGAGCTTGTGTCTGTTGTATGTAGAGCAAAGGTTTGTTGGTGGACTTCATTAGAATTGATCAAGAAAAGATAGTTGTTGCCAAACAGTTCAAAGATTTTGTATTTCTTAATATACACTTGTGTTTTGAACATTGATTTCTAAAGGTGGACTTAACCTTCTTTGGGCAGTGAGCCCTCCCTTTTGTTCTTAACTCCTAAGAAGGTTTTTCCTCTAACAAGGACTATATACTGTAATGTTTCAATAAGCTCCTAACAGGGCTATATCTTCTAACAAGGATAACTATACTCCAATACATCATTTATGGGTGCTAATTCCCACTGGGGTTTTTACCTTTAACAAGGTTTCCCCAAGACCAAAATATTGTGTTATTGTGTTGGCATTCATTGTGTTCATTGGATCCAATATTTCTGCTACTTAAAGTTTAAAGTTTAATAATCTATCATACAACTGATTCAACCCCCCTCTCAGTTGTATTGTGGACTGTTATTCCTAACAAAGTTATAGCTCACTCTTGCAAATTTATAAAGCCTAAGTGGCTAATACTTTTTAATTAAAGAGTGTTTATTTTATTTTATTGAAATATAAGAGAATGTGTGAATTTTCATTTCATTGAGAAATAGATGGCAAGTTATTTCTTGCAATTTTATGAGTTATTCTCTTTGTTATGCTATGCATGAATATTAGGTGGAGTAACCCTCATATGGAATAAGAGAACATGTATTTTGGGTGTGTTATGGGAGTCCTTATCATCAAAGATACAAAAAAACATCTTTGATTATGTGTTTGTGATGGATCTTGTGATGATTGATCATGTTATTGCACCAATGCTTGGAGTGTAATGCCCCACTAGGGACTAGGAGAAATTAACCTAGAACATGTTACTAAGTTTACATAATATTTTTTTTCTTAAGAGTTAACAAACAATAATAAATAACAAAGTGGAAGAAATATAACATAAGTCAATACATACTCATAAATATAACTCATTTACAGAGTACTTATGTAAGTTAATTAATTGTTAAGAATAACTATAAGTACAAAACTACTCATAAGAAAATGAATAATATATATGTCATCATATAATAATGAACACAAAATAACTAATACCATAAGGTATACATAATAACCAAACATCTTCTACACAAGTCGTAGGGTATCTAATAATAACCAAGTACAAGATCTACAAAAAAATCACATATGAAAGATAAGAGAAAGTCTCCAAGAATGATGAACAAGAAGGAACCACTGCTACAAGGATCATCCAACATTGATACAGGAATGTTGAAATCTAAAATGGTAAAGGAATCACTACCACCTGACCTCGTGGAACCAAAGGTCCACTCCTACTATACTGAGGAGATAACAATATACCCCACTCAAATAACAAATACCAAAGTCAACCATCATACAAACTAAGCAAGGGATCTTGAAATCTCTCTATCTCAAAAGGCACAATACAACTGCAAAGGTAATACATATTAATCTAGAGGAAACCAACACATGTAGGAAACATAAGATGTATATAGGGAAGTGTCATCACATACATCTAACCCTCCAATTTTTTCCTAGAAGCCTCTCTAGACCCTGGCACTCAAGTGACCATATGTGGCATCAATGAGCCTCTAGTACAAACAAGGCTACTAACCATGCAAGACCTCAATCAAGCATCTTCCCCCACTCCCATCCTAATCAAGAACTACATCAAGTACTTAGGCATGGGTGAGGAACACATCTTATTAATTCATTTTAGAACCCCCCCCCCCCCCTCATTTAATGTATCATGTTATCACTTTATTTGTTGGTGTAATACATGTAACTGTCCAAACTACATGACAGTTAGTAACTATCCAGCTTTGTGTTGTATAAGTTCTCCTCTGCGTTGTCGAATTAAATATATATCTGATTTCCAATTCCTTCATATGCTCACAAGACAACTTGATGAAGCCTTTCATGATTCAAGATTTGCAACTTCAAAAAGAAGATTTTCTCAATATATGTATTCATATTATGTAATCAGCATGTTTTGTTATGTAAGCCTTGAGGGGGGGATCCCTAGGGCAAATAGTTTTTTGATATGTTTAGAATCAATGTATTAGTGGGGGGGGGGAATGTTGGCATAATACATGTAACTGTCCAAACTACATGACAGTTAGTAACTGTCCAGCTTTGCGTTGTATAAGTTCTCCTTTGCGTTATCAAATTATAAATATCTAATTTCCAATTCCTTCATTATTAAGCTACTTACAATAAGTGATCTTGACAGCCACTTGTGGGCCCTGGCACTTATTGCAAGACACTCCCATCTATACACCTAGATAACCTACCATAATCTCATAAGCCATAAAAACATCTCATAAATCCAAAAGACATGATAATCAAATTCAATTCCATAAAAGATATCTAGAGCATATGCTGGTCCTCAAACCATAAACCCATAATCACACACTGGTCCTCAAACCATCACATCACAAAATACATACTACTCCTCAAACCATAACATCATAAAAATATACTCTCTCAAAGAGTTCACAAAATAATGAGCTTAAAATGAACAAAGATTGGGTAAAAATATCGAGACCATTATCACATTACAAACACTGTAAATATCTATGTCAGAGTAAAAAGGTAAAACCCCAAGCCTCTGATAACAATTCCTAAAAGCCAACTTAATGCTACTCATACCGAGAATCAAACACAACAACCAAAAAATCCAATAATAAACACATCAACATTAAATTCTCATCAAATAATATTTAATTATATATCATTATTATTCTTATTTTTATTTTTCTAAAAGAATTCACATGTATGAAAAAATTTTAATTAATTTTTTTTCTAAAAATATAATTTCTAAATATAGAGTACTATTGCATGCAAATTCCAAAAATAATTTTTTTTAAATTAATTATTTTAATTTATTTCTAAAAAATAGAATTTTTAAATATAGGATATCGTTACATGTAAATAAATATATCTTTATTAGATAGCATGCAAGTGAATATATCTTTCCTAAATAATATGCAACTGAATATATCTTCCTTAAATATCATGCAAGTATTTATATACCTTCCTTAAATAACATGCAACTGAATATATCTTTCCCAAATAACATACAAGTGAATAGATCTTTTTTAAATAACATACAACTAAATATATATTCCTTAAATAGCATGCAAGTTAATATATCTTCCTGAAATAACATGGAACTGAATATATCTTCCTTAAATAGCATGCAAGTGAATATGTCTTCCTTAAATAACATGCAACTGAATATATCTTCCTTAAATAACATGCAACTGAATATATCTTTCCTAAATAACATGCAAGTGAATATATCTTCCTTAAATAACTTGCAACTGAATATATCTTTTATATTTTCTTTTAAATCTATAAAAAAATATTATGCTCATATGCATATCAATATATGTATGCTCGTATGCATAATAATATATATAAACTTTCCATTTAATCCTCTCTAAAAGGATATATTCCCAACTAAAAATCTAGGGTTTAACAACTATTAACATGAACAAGAATTTCTCCTCACATAACAAAACCCAAAAAGTCTTTCAAATCCAAAACTTCAAACAATGGAAACCATGAACAATCAATCCAAAAACCTTCAACAATCTGACAAACATAATGCAAACAATCTTTTCAAAAGAAAAATGCAAATGGATTTGAAAACCCTACCTTAATCCATTAATGCTAGGAAACAACGAAGACCAATCTCAACCCAAAAATCTAAGCTTTCAAAATTTCCTTCAATTTCAAATCCAAATCCAAAACCTGTACTTCCTAAAACTTGTGTGTGCAATAATCACCAAAAGAATTTCTAATATAGAAAACCCAACAATAGGAACTGAAACATGCAACTCCTAATAAAAAATAGAGCTCAATTATTTCAACTCTTAAAAATAATAAAATAGTTAACTCTAAATCCCAGAAATAAGAACTCGACTCCAACACTGTTTTTATCAACTTTAATTAATTAAAAGAATTATTTATTTATTTTTCCCTCAACTTAAGTCACTTTAACTCAACTTGATTTTAAAAGGTTCAGTTTTAATTTTCATAATAAAGTGCTTTTTAAGTTGCCTAATTTATTATTATTATTATTTTAATTAACAAAATATGTAGCACAAATTAAATATCACTTAACTCAAATATAGTAAAGTTGCACAACTGAACTCCTAATCTGAGTTCAACATTGTTTTCATCAAACTTTATGCATTCAAAAGTGCATGATTAATTTTAATTAATAATGATATGCAACTCCAATTAAATATCACTTAATTTATTGTATGCATTTAACTATCAATTTTTATTTAACAATAACAGTTAAATTCCTCAATTATTATTTTGACTTTAAAATTAAATTATTTATTAAATATAGGTAATTAATTAATTCTCATTAATTAATCAACCTTATATTTAATATTTTAATGTATCATAAGATATAATTATTTAATCTCATTTAATTAATCTCAATTAATTCCTCAATCCATTTTAACACCAAAACCACATGACATGCAACTGTGGAGCAAAACTAACTAAACCAAAATGCAACAATCAAGCCTAAAGGAAGGGATCACAAATTTAAGTTACCTTGACAAATCCAGATAGGTATAAAATCATATACTTGTCCACTATTTCAGGATAATTAATGGCTTAAGTTGGGGTTGGACCTATATGTTATCTCCCCTCTCTTAGCATTGAGATATTGTGATAGGGCACGCTCATCCTAGCAATTCATTGAAACTGATGCTTGGTACCAAAAATCCTACATAAAAGATGAGCATGTACATATATGTATAAATATATAACAGACAATGGAGGGGATCAACCGATCGTGTGGATCCCGCAAGCAAGTAACTATGACTTCGTCTCTCAACCATATCAAGCACATTAAACAAAAATATAAAACATAAATGCCAACCATACACATGCAAGTATGGGGTCAATAAAACTATAAACATAAATATAAATAACATCAAATCTATCTGAGGATTTAATACACACATGAAAAGTGGCCAAAAAGAGTCTATCCAATTAAACTGAAAAGAAAACTATCAAAGGGGTATTACATGGAGGACTTATATAAAAAGAAGTACATCATCAATCAAGTGTAGAATCATTTCAATTCAAGCATTTACTGCAAATTTGAGATTTATTTTCATGCCATTTTATTGTAAGGTTTATTCCAAGCTCGAGGCTTGACTAAGGTAAGCCCCTAAACAAAAACATCATTTTCTCTCCGTGTAGGCAAATACAAATCTAGGAAAATGATTCAAGTTCAGTTTGGGAGTAAAAGAGCCTATTGAAGACAAAACAGAAGCAATTGGACATCATTCATGAAGGGGACTAGGGAACCTAGCACCATAGTCCTATTATTTTTTCTTGAAAGTTTTTCCAAAGACTATTTAGAGGCTCCTCAGACTAGTTTGACTTCTATTATGAACCTGTGACACATAAAGGACTATGATGCCTATTGATAGTTTCCTTCCATTTTGAGCTCAAATTTCAGACATGGTATCCTCTCTACATCGCCTTTACATTTCTATATGTCATAGTTGATTCTTATATCTACATTTGTTAGTTTATGTTAATTATTGTAAACTTTGTACATTTTAGCCTATTTCTTACATTGTCACTTTCCAAATATATACAAATCAAAATCACTAATGAGAACAATCAACACATTGTTCTTAGCTCTCCCGAATGTTTGTAATTAAGCCTATCTGTTGTTCTCCAATGTAATTGATGAGATGGGGTTTGATTCCTTAGTTTTATCCTAGGTTTAGATCACATTTCCCTACATTGCAAGGATCTCACAAGAGGTTGTTAAATCATGTGACAAATCCCAAGGGGATATGCTAGACATGTTCCAACATAATGTTGATAATGGTTCTAGTTGTAGATCTACAAGACTAAAATTTCAATATTGCTATCTTCATTGCTATTACTTCTACCCTATTCTATTATTGATATAACTATTGTAATTGGATTAAATTGCTATATTTATGGTTCACATTGTTTTCATTATAAATTTTCTAATATTGGTGTTTTGATGCATTTCTTGTAGCTATTTTCTCTCTAAACATATGTTTTGCAATCCCTACACACATCTGCATGAGGACTCACATGTATGTGTATGTGTATGTGTATGTGTATGTGTATGTGTATCTTTTAATTAAGCAAAACATTACATCAGAAACAACGACCACAACTATAATTGAACATTACTTTGTTCATTTCTATAGTTAAAAAAATGCATTATGCTCTTAAAATTGTCCCTTTTAGATAATTTTATTCCTATTAAAATGAACCTAAAATTGCACATTCTTCCTCTATTTTGTATTAATCAAAATAAAAGCTCCACAACATGAAAACCCCAAATAACAAAAATTTAAATATTGTGCAATAACAAAGAATACATAATGGAAAATTAGTTTTAAACACCCTTAACTATTGACTAAAACAAAACAAAAAAACCACCGAGAAAAAGCAACCAAACAAACAACTTTTAACCATCCAAATAAGAGAAAAACAAAATGAAATTTGAGATCGGTTTATGGATTTCACCATTACATCTCCATAAGAGGTTGTAAAATAACAATAAGAGCTGTCATTATAACCCAAGAGAGAGAGAGAGAGAAGGGGCATATAATAAAATGGTCAAAAGCTTCGTTAATGGAAAAGATGTACTCAAAGACCTTTGCCTCGAATACATGGCAGTTGAATAAAATCAATTAATGAAACCATATATTAATAATTCCAACATAGAAGATCTAAGTATGTGATAATTTAATATCCATTCTTATTTATCTAAAATCATTACAACTTTCTAGTATTGATAGACTAAAATAAGTATATAAATAAGCACATGGTGTGATTAGACTAGACGAAATGTACGACGCCCTTTGTGTATTTGTGTTGTCTCCCATGTTCACTCTTACATTGGGCAGTGAAATAATGTTGTTTTTCCCTGCAATTAATCTTGATAAAAGACAAAGTTGTATAGAGTTAACACACACCTTTATAATTATAATCAACAAATTAGTCTAATAATCTTTCCTTATTCATTACGTTCATTGTACATGGATGATTAAATCAATTGAACATTGACAGAATACTAATATCCAAGCCTGCCCAATGATGTATTTTTTGTCCACTTACTTGTTCACAATTTTATATAGACTTCTCATCATTATGAATTTTTCATGCTTACAGATGTCATATTTGTACTCCATGTGCACCCCAATTTAATAACACTTGTTTCTTTGTTTCATGCTAATTGCCTGCATGTTGTTAAAGGAGGAAAGAATTTATATTGATTTGATCAAATTGTAAAATGATTTGCACATTGGAGAACTTTAGGTATTGAGAAGTGTAGCTCACATGCACATGAGTCCTTAGTATTTTCATATCATCAAATTTGTCGAATGTGAAATTAACAAATAAATTTTGTAAGGACAGGTGTTAGGATCTCCTTCATACAAATTTTCTCGTAGTTCACCATTTTTGTGGTCTACAAATTTGCTTTGTGAAACGATCCATAATATAATCTAATAGATGAGGATTACCTTCACCAATCTCCTTTCATATTATTAATATAATAAGTGTTGATTAGTATTTTTGGTAATATGTTATTAATTGTGATTTTTTTCAGCATTGAATATTGTTACATTTATATATGAGGAATCAAAAGTGAATTATAAATAAGAGAAATAGAAGACTAGTTTAGAAAGGGATACAAATGACAAATGACAAATAACTAAATACATGCCAGTTGAGAGATATGGATCAGCATTATTTATTTTGTTGGTTCTTTCTTTGGTTTTTCATATTATTTCTTGGGGTCTTTAAATGTACTACTTTGTTATTTTGTTTCTAGATAGATTTGTGGGTGGGCTTTCCCTTCATTGTTTCGAAGATTTGCATATATATTTATTCCTTCATGTTATATCAGTGCTACTAATGACGGTTTTTGCCATAGGTAGAATTGTTTTGTATACAGATGTGATGATATGGAGGCATCTTCTCTGCTTCTGATTCTGTACGACTACCTAGAGAGTTTGTGGAAGGCCTTCGTTTGGTTTGTTTGGGATTGTCGGATCTTGGAACAATTTATTTGTAATGCCCATAGGATCTATGGGTTCTTGATTTTCTATTTTTAGGTTATGAGCACGGGGATATTTTTATGTAACATTATGGGACAATAATTGGTTTGGTTTCATCTTTGAATTCTTCTATGGTCTATGTGACTTATTTTTTTATTTTTTGGAGCAAGACTAGAGGTTTTCTTTGCCTGGTTCTTTCCTACTAGTGCTCTTTGAGCCAGGTTTCTAAATTAAAAAAATTAATAAAAAATAATTTCGTGGTATATTTACCAATTTTACCAAAATAAAAAATAAAAAATTAATTAGTTTATTTTCTTAAGTTAAATGTCAAGATGAGAAAGTCATATTGGGAATATATATTTTGGCTATTTGTATAATTTTCAAAGATTTTAGCTACAATAATTTTCAAATTATCTAAATTTACCTTTATCCATAGTAAAAATAATAATCAAACATTATCTAGTTAATAATTTTTAGATAAAGTCATAAGGGTTTTATAGGAGTATACACCCTAAAAATAGAAATCATAGTGATAAATTTTAAAATGCATCAAACAACCAATGTAGGTGATATAAATACTAGCTCACATAAAGTACACCTACTTGCCTTGAGATTAAAAGAACATCTTCAAACAAAAGTTACTCCATATACACCACAAAAATTCCTAGCTCAAAACTCCCTAGATCATTAACCAAAGTAAGCTCATCTAAAACTTATTTTTGTTTAAATGTTTATCTAAAAAACATTTTCAGAAATTTATTCTTTTTCTGTTTAGCTTTATAGTTTTTATCTACGTATTAATTCAATTTTTTTTGGAGGTATAATCTCATAATTTCCTACCTTGTTAGCATTAAATATTCCTACTTTTGATGCAAGAACATCTTTAGACATAAAAGAATCAATATCGTTGGTTCTAGGGAACTTCAAGGAACCATCCAAATTAGTAAAAGAAAGATCTAAAGAAATTAATATTTCCTCTCTATTCATTCCCTTTGTATAATTTGAAGTGTCACTTCATATTTACAATTTATATCGACTTTGAGTGCAACCAATCATCCTTCATTATCCTTATCTCAAAATTCATTAGAAATTTCTACATTGTCATAGTTATCTTTTGAGTTATACGAGGAAGAGGCTAATGAGAACCCAACCAATAGTGTTAATGAGTAGCATTCTTCCACCAAGTAGCTTATCTTAAGGGGTTTTGGGTTTCATACATTCCTCTACCTTATGACCTATTGACAATAATTCTATCAATAAAAATAGTAATTTTAATAATATAAAGGATCCTTCTATAAGGAAGCTAAGGTAGAAGAACAACTTCGTACATTAACCATGAGAGGAGGGTTGCATAAAAACTTTCTTAGATCTTTACAAAAATTACATATACTTAACAAAAATAAAAATAAAGAACATGAATACCACAATATAATGAATTACATGGGGAAAACATTTCAGGAGGAAACCCCCCACTCAAAAAGTATCCCAATATATATTATTCAGAAATCAATAATAGATTATAATATACTTGCAAAGAAAGCTTCTCATAGGAGTATTGTCAATGAAGATCTAGAGGCAACTCAACATCTATCAGACTCTCAAAATACCTTATAATACATCTCACACCTAATATATAGGAGATACAAAACATGAAACCTTCAAACAACATTACAAAACCATGTGCTAAAACCGCCCAAAATTGACACACAAAATATCCATCATTGGACCTTGCTCGATCTATACAATTATGACCTTATAATGCAATTCTTTTTTCTCTCCTATTGTTATTTTTTTATGTATCCTTGATCTATGAATTAGGTTAGTCTAGTTGGTTTTTCACACCTAGCTTTGGCGTGACAGCTATTTTTTTATTCATCCTCTATTTTAAAGGTTTTCATAATTGGACCTTGAATCCATTTCATATGATGGGAGTTGCCAGAGTATTGAGTGTTGCTTTTCCATTTACTATTCACAGTTCTACCATAAAAAATAATTAATTTGAAGACAGTGATGGTGTAAATACATTATATTCTTTTAACCCAACTCATGCCAAAAAGACTTATTCTATGGTCACTATGAACCATTTATGGTCCCATATTTTTTGTTTTTCTTTTTCCAATAAACACTAGTTACATTTCTTCATGTTATTTGTATTGATGATTGATGTATGGATGAGTGTCATTGAATTAGTTGGCCGAGCTCTAAAATTACATGCTTATGATTTTGTTTCCTAGGGGATTCATGTGGTAGAAGATCCTAGTTTATGACATAATAATAAACAATCAAGATTCACAATGATAAATTATACCCCTTGCATTCCCCCACACTCATGTATCAATAGTAACTCTTTTATCGGCAATGCATTTTAATCATTGTAAGGTTGAGACATCATTTTCCTAACACCTTCTAGATATCATTACCTAAATTTAGACCTAGTTCTTTTGGAAGACCATTGGGAATTTATATATTGTGACAAGAATTGTTGGTATACCTATTAGTGTATGTATGTGGTTTCCAAAAAATATAGATATAAATTTGTCTAAAGAATCACTATTATTTCTAAAAATTGAACATAGTTGAGGAAGGTTCGCAAGTCTTAAATATTTGGAGGAAAGCTTTAAAAAAATTTAATCTTCAAAACTATGGGTTCAAGAACAAAGTTATAAAGTCTCAAATACCACAGACCTCTTCTTTAATATTTTTCTATCTTGTAAAGAGTCACAAACAACTATGGAAAAACCTTTCAGGGAGTAGATAATAGCTAAGGATTCTAGAAATCCTACCGTGACTATAAATTTATTTGTGTAGTCTAAGAGAGAAGATGAGAGAACTAAATTTGCTAATAAATCGTGTTTCCTTACAATGCTCCATCTCATCTACCATCACCTCCCCTAGTCTCAATATGGGTGTTATAGAAAATCTAAGTTTTCAACTCTCTAATTTCCTAAATAGACCTTGTCACTTCTATAAAACCTTGTTTACCTCTCTATTGAACCTTATTCTATTTTCTATATCCACATATGTGAGGCCTTTGAATACCATTTTATATATGAACTATGTACATCTTGTCTCATTATTTTAATGACCTTTAAAGGGGTTGTATTGTTTAGACTAAAGGTGATATTCAAGTCAAAATCTTATTAGACTATTTTAAAATATATATCTTTTAGTCAATTAATTATATGTACATCTCTAGAGATCATGGAAACGACCAAATTGGATCCTAATTAGGTTGGGGGTTAATATTTACTTCTAGAGTAACTTAGTATATGCATGTAAGATGCATAATGTGGGAAAAAAGTATTTAAGAGATCATTAGAAACTTGACATCAATTGGAAAAAAAATAAATGAAAATTTATGATATTTTAAAGTGTATAAAAAAGATTAACATTGTAAAAGGTATAAGAGTACATCCATGGAAATGTGTAAAAATTTGGTTATCCTTTTTTCACTAAATGGGTAATTTTTTTGTATTAAAAAGTAGCAAAATGGGGGTGTTATCCCTTCAAAACAAACAACCCAAAGTTGTAAAAACCAGTATTAGATGAATATCAGTAGCACATTAACAACACTTTAACATCAAAAAAATTAGAGTGTCTAGTAGCAAACTATAAGCTACTATTAACAAAATACTATAAGAAACTAAGATACTACTCTAGAAACATAGTTCTCTATCAACAAAAGACTATTAACTACTTCAAATATTTTACTCTAAATATATAAAATACTAACCTCAAAATCAAAGTCTAGTGCCTAAAAAATTAAAGCAATTTTTAACAGAAGGCCCCTATGGGCCAATAGTAGTTAAAAAACTAAAATCCTATGAATACTAAGCATGATCGATAGATTTGTTGAAATTGAGTGTCTGATAGAGCACATTACTCTAGCCCTTCATTAGGAACTTGAATAGTTCCGTATAGTTCCATTCATTCTTGATGTCCTTCCAAGGACTTTCATTTTCATTAGGTACAATGAATCTATGGAGCTATGCTTTATCGAGAGTTTGAACTTGGAGAGCCTGGACATCTTCCTTTCAAGATCAATCATTCTAGATTTCAATAGTTCCAGTTCTCTGGTAGTCATTTGAGACTCAATACATACCCCTTGGTTATTGGTGTTCTCTTCCTCTTCCTCTAGCACTGCCTCTTCATTCTTCTTATTTGCATCTTCTTCTAGCATTGCATCTTCAATGAGGTTCATTGCCTTCATCTTCATGCTGTCAGAGATGTGTGTAGAATTATCTATGGTATATTTGACTAGGCTCTTAGTAATTTATGTATCCTCCCCTTCCTCTTCCTCATCTACCTCCTAACCAATCTTATCATTCTTTCTTTCACTTATGTTTTCTTCCTCTTCTACATTAGTGGCATAATCAACCAATTTGTTATCCTTGTTAACCAAACAAGTTTCCAACCTATTAAACCTTCTTGGGTTATTTTCACATTTTTTACTATCATCCCCTGGTTCATCATCATCTTCACTTATCACCTCTTAGATGGTAAGTTTGTATTTTTTAGCTACATGGAAGGGTTTTTTGCCTTTCCTCTTATTGGTCATTAAAGGAATAGTATCATTTCCTTTTAAAACATAAATTTCATTAGCATTTATGGTAGTTGTGGGGGATTTAGAGTATTAGGCCTTGAGGTAATTTTTACAGCACCTAGGTGATGGATACCCCTCTTTTTGGAAGGGTTGGGTGTATCAACAATTATAGCATATGGTGGTGAGATCAAGCTAGAGACTTCTTGAATAGTTTTTTGGGGTACAAAGAACTATGGAGCTTATAAAGCCTATAGATTAGGCCCTAATGCAAGGGAATGGGCCTTTTGTTGGAGATTTCTCACATATATGTGTTGACATTAATATTTTTTCATTGATGTCAACATATTTATTTATTCTTGATAGTTTCTTGGTTTGTTCATTTAAGAGTTTTGGTTTAGTATGGGAAATGTATTTCATATTAGTTTTTGCTAAGATGTAGAGGTGTTGTGGAATGTCTATACTTGATCTTTTGATTCATTCATACCACTCCTAGTGAGGAGAAAAGGATAATCTTTAAAAAACCTCATAGGCCATCTATGAAAGATCACCAAGTCTCCTCTTCTAAAGAACCTCAAAATAATCCACTTATGGAGGTTCATGACTCAGATGAAGAAGGAGGTGAAGAAGTGTCTCAAGAGGGAAATTCTAGTGACCAACCTTTAGATGAGCATGAGTTATTGTTAAGTGAGGATCAACCTTAGGAAAATTTGGGCTTATAAGAATCAACTAAGCTTGCTCCCACTATAGAATAAATGGTAGATCAAGTCCCAATTGAAATGAAGAAAGGAAAAATAGAGCATGAAGGGATTTTAGCATTGAAAACTAAAGTAGACAATGTAGCTATGATGATCCCTCAACTGCTAGAATGTAGAACACCTCCAAGAGTGTATTCTCTATATTTGAGAGAACTCAACCTATCCTTAAGGTTTTCAAGGATTATGCATGATCAAAATTCATCAATAGAAACTCCTCAGGATTTTTATGAAGTATTTCAGTCCTCTTTTGTAACAACCAAAAACCTACTATGTGAGTTTTATCTGCATAATTTTGTTGTACCACATGATACATAATATAATCCACTACTCTACATTGGTGATATCCATCTGTGCCCTAATATCTTGCATGGAAAATGAGAATGTAAGAGGACAACAATTTAGAGATCACAAAGATAAGGAACTTTTAATTCCTCTCGCTCCTAGGGAAGAGTCTCAAAATCCATGAGCTCTATATTATGATTGGAAACACCTTTGGCATAAGGATGATTGTAAACATCAATTATTGGCCTTAAAGGAAGGATTTTATAGATAATTTGAACAAATAAGTTAGAGTGAAGGGCAGACATCTTTGGGGTTTAGTGCATAGAGATGGGCCACATTGACGGATAAGTTGAAGCAGTTGGAACCACACTCTCTAAAAAATTATTATGTAGCAGTCCATAGGTCTACTTTGTACATGCATATGGGAAGGATCAAGTGAAATGACTGGTTACCACTCATGTTTCAGTCTCCAATACTACTTTGTCCAGTACCTAACTATAGGAAGCTTGGTAATGCATTTGATGAACCAACTAAAAGGGCCAAATGGGACATATTGGAAAAGTAAAAAGGATTTTTTTGGAGCTTAGCTACATGAGGATTAGGATAGAATATTTCCAATAATTATAGGGTGTACAGCATAGTGAGAAACTAGATGCTTGTTGCAGATCCAACAATATACTTGGTTGGGGGTAATTATGAGCCCATTTAATGGCTCATTATTGGCATAGGTTTCTATACTTTTTAGAAGTTATTTAGGAGAATCTTAGACATGATAAGGTTTCAATACCTTATTTTTATGTTCTATACTAACTTTTAGATGACTTTATTAGATTGTTGATCATGACTATAAACCTATCCTTTTATATATTTTTGGTTGGATAAATGAACTTAATGCATATATATATATTTCAATGTGGGATATTAATGGTAATTATGCATGTTAATGAATAGATATTTATTCTGATACAATATGTATATATGTCTATGTTTTTGTGCAATCTAATATGTCATGCAAAAAGAGCAAGCCTGCAGTCAAAGGTCTTGCATCAAGAAGGTTCCAGCAGAGCAGTCGGTTGAAGACAAAGTCCAAGCATGAAGAATTCAACAATCGCCCTTGAGAAACCATAATGAGTCGTAATGGAACCTTAATATCATTACTAAAAGATTAGATTTAGGGGTATTTTGTTATGTTGTATTCTCTCTATAAAAATAAGCTAGCTTGACTATTTATATCTCTAAGTATGAATCCCAATTTTATGCTGCAATAGATCAATACCCTCCTAATAGCATGGGAGTGGATTTGTTGATAGATAAGGTTAGTTGTATTTTTACTTATAAATATTGTGTAGGTACTCTTTTAGTAGATTTAGCTAGTTAGTGAGAGATTTTCCACTATATTTCAAATTTCAGTCTTATAGTAAAGCATTTTTTAGCTTCTTAGTATGTAACAACATTTGTGACCAATAGAATGACTTTTGAGTTCATTGCAAATAGTTGAGTTTGTAATCTAGACTCATTAAGGGGGCCTACTTAGTGAGTGTTCAAATTGTAGCAGTTAGTAGTTATTTTGCATGCAATAGTTAGTCACTATTTGATAGTTGACTATTCTTGCAACCACTACAAAATTCATCTTGTGACTATTCCTACAATAAAATCCGACAAAGTAGTTCTTGTAGGTTGTCAATATACTTCACTTCTATTATTTAATTTATTTTAGTTTAGATGATAATTGTTGTCAATGTTTTAGTTATTTTCTTCTGTACAATTTACTTCTAGCATTATTTTATTTTCAGTTGTAAAAGAATCCAGATACAAAGTATATTCCTAGTGCATACATTTTGCACACCCATTTCAAGTAATACTTCCCTAGGTTGACATGAAATGAATCTTTGAGATGACTGAGATTCTTGTCATGGATGTCTAATAACCGAGTTAATGTTTCATGGCCTAGTTATTTAAGCCATCGAAAGAGACCAACAATTATAAAAAAGGATCAGTGTACTCACATAGCGCTTAAGTCCTACTTGAGCCTATTAGGTCATCTTCCTTTTGACTATGCATTAGGAAAAGGTGGACAAATCCCCTACATTTTGTGCTTCCCTTTTCTTATTGTAAAATTATTTAACCCTTTTAATTTTATTTTTTCCTTTAGCTACCAATATTGTTTAGGTTTTATTAATTGAGCCATAAAAAATAAACTTATTTTAAAACATTCATTTAAAATTAGTGGCTTATTTATTGTTAGGTAAGAGTACCAATTCCTATGTTTGGATCTAATGAATTGATTGATCTCTCAATTCATACCACTTTTCCTTTTTATTATTTATTGACTTCATCTATAATCCTTTTTCATGAGAACTTATAATGCAATATTTATCTAAGAACATATGAAAAAGCAAGGACAACACACATTATATTGTACAACTCTGAGGTTAATTTTATATGATCAATATATTCATTTCTTTTGTTAATTTAGTAGCACTTTTTGGGTTCTAGATTAGGATGTTTGGGTGATAATACATCATTTTCATCTTTCTCTTACATAGAACTAACATGGGAAAAACTTGGAATATGACTCTTTTCCTTGAAAATAGCATCTGTAGAGACATGAAATTCATTTCCCGTGGGATCATTTAAATTGATAAAGTCATCAAATCTAACATAGATTAATTATTAACTCTTATTATCATACATACTTATCCTCTTTTAAAATTTTGTCTATATATGAAATTCTCTCAAATATATTGAATTCTCAACCAATGGATTCTTATCTAGAAACACTTTTCTTCTAGAGGGATAATTTCCAAGCTTTTACTGAAAATTTAATTGATTAATTGAGTTGTTTTATGAACTTCCCCTCCTATGATTTATCTCCAAGATCATTATCCATGAGCATTAATTTAAGTTTCTCTTGAAGTATCTTGTTCTTTCGTTTAGCTACTCCATGTTCTTTGTGGATATATGAAGTTGAGAGTTACCTCTTGAAACCTCCTTATTTGTAAAAGTTAACAAATTTTTTAGAGATATACATCCATGTATTTAATCAAAAATAGTTTTATTATTTTATCAAACTGATTCTCAACCTAGTGTACAAGCTCCTTGGAAACATAAAATGCTTAAGACTTATTATTTATAGAGAAAACCCATATATTTTGAGTGATGTCCTCAATTATTTTCATTAAATGCCAAGATTTTTCTTTGGAAAGTATCTTTAATAGTCCATAAATATTGAAATGAACTAACTCACTTCTTGGATGATCTCTAAGCTTTTTTCAAAAGTAAACTTTTCACTATGTTATTGTCACATGACCTAAGCTTCACAAAAGCAATTCCATATAGTGATAGATGAAAGAACACACATCATGCTTTGGTTAAAACTTTTTAAAAAAAATAGTTAATATGGAGAAGAATTTTGTGCCACAACTAACTCCTTGAAAAAATGCTTAATACTAAGACTTTATTGGATTGTTTCCTCAAGTAAAATACTCTACATTTCATAAATCTATCAAACACCAAGTCTAACTTACTATCAAATAACTTATGGGTTTCCTATTAAAAAATAACCTTCATGATTGTGGCAATGATCAAATTATTGATATAATATGTTTCTTTAGTCATGAAAATTCAATAAAATATAATTAATAATTATTTTTCCTTGAGTTGGAACATTAAGTGGAGCTCTACCAACTCCTTTAATACATAGTTGTGAGTCATCTACCAATGTATCATGTCTCTTGACTTATTTATTATATTTCTCAAATTTTTAATATCGCCAATCATGTGGCAAGTATCATCTAAATCAATTATCCAAAAATTTCCATTTTTAATATGTGTGGAAATATTTTCTAAAAGTCATTTTTAGCTCTCATCATCACCTATAATATCAACATCAACCATCATACCTAGTATTTTTCCTTTATTCATACACTTATTCTTCTTTAAGCATAGATAAGAATACCCTTTCATTCTTTTTCTCATTATTATTCATGTTGGTATAATTAAGTATTCACTAATTACACTTTACTTAAGTTTACTTAGGATAACACATTGCATACTAGTTTTCATATGAGACACTTAAGAGTCAACATCTCATTTTAGCAGGTGGTGTAGGATAATTCCACTTTAGGTGGTGATTCTTCTTATCTCATTCCACTTTATGTGTGAGATCCACCTTTGGTGTTCTTATCACATTATCATCCTCTCAGTATTGCACATGTTTGCACATACTTCATTGTACGATAGAGGATGATCCACCTTTGGTAGGCATGTGATTACACTTTGGTTAGGTGATAGGTCTGATAGACTACAACTAATTGAATACTTCAAAAGATAGTGATTGATGATCACCGAGCTACTAAGGTATATGTGACACATTAAATCAGTTATTATATTATCATTGATGTCAACTAGTTTTGACTATACTTATCATGATAGTTACAAACATCTAAAGAAGAAAATAATGATGAAGGAATGAGATATTAACATCAAGATGAGATGTATGAGAAAGAAATAGATATGGTATTCATTGGGTAACTTTTTTGATGATTCTATGACATTATGTTAGTGATTTGATTGTATTAAATAATTTTATTATGGATTGAAGATCGAGAATGATCAAGTTTATGTGGTCAGTAAATGAAGAACTTAGTATACACCAAGTAACTGTAGTGTATACCGAGTACAGTGTTAACCAAGTAAGAAGTCATCGACACATCACGATATTGACCGAGTGAAAGAAATAAATGGAACATATGACTATCGACTAAAGATGATGAGCTAGACAATTATGGATGATTCTGAGGTTAAAGATAAAGTTTTTTATGATGATCAAATGGCTGATAAAATTTAAAGATGATCGAATGATGGAGAATGAAACATGTTACAAACATAAGTTTTGAGGAAGGTTAAAGTGGCAAAATCAACGGTGAAGTTTAAGAGGCAAAATATATGGCTGAAAATAAAATGATTTATTATGTCTATAAAAGGAAACAAGAGATTCATAATTAATTATGGAATGCATGTGAGAAGATTGCATTCATGCGAAGTTGGTCAAACAGGTTGCAGATAGAACTGGGCAATTTTGCAAACAACACTGAGCATTAGAGAAAGGAATTAACCGAGAAGAATGGAGTTGGAGGATACGAAGAAATTGAATTGATTATATTGGCCAGAGGTATTTTGAGCCTAGCATAGATCTGAAAATCTGCAAAAGAAATTTGTATTTGAATCAAATCATTTACTATTGCATTCTAACCATTTCTACAGATAAATCTCTTAATCGAGTGGGGCTTAACAGTCTTTTATATTTCATTATGGTATTCAATGAATGTTTATTATTTTCATGTTGACCTTATAGTGAATGTTTGGTCATGGAGAGTTCTTAGTGATAAGTTCTCTAACCAGGTCACACCTTATAGTGTGTTATTGTAACCTTTAACAGGGTTGGCTCTTAGCTGAGCTCGCTTCAGAAGAGTGAAATTATTTTTGGTTACTGGTCCCAGGTGGTTTTTCCTTTAGCAAGGTTTCAATGTTAAAAATCAAAGTGTTATATGTGTATGGATGTGGTGAATTTTAATTTTAATTTGCACATTATAATTATTGGTTTGATCGATATATACACTAGATAATTTACTGGTATTCGGTAGATGAATAGAAAGGCATAGTTAAAGTTTTACCAAGTTGATTAAATTGTTTGAAAGAATTTTTTTATACATCTGGAAGTATTTGGGACTGTAGGATAACTAGACTTAACTGATTCACCCCCCCTCTCAATTATCTAACAATTGTTATCAGAGCATAGAGTTCTTGAAGAAAAAGTTTGAAGGACTTAAGTAAAAGATCACAAGATGTATACGAGAGAGGTGCCAAAATTGAACAAAGATAAATTTTCAACATGGAAAAGCAGGATGAAGTTATATCTATTTGGAATTGGAGATTCTACATTGTACTACTTGCAAAATGAGTTTATCTTACCCATCAGTCCTTTGACTACTGATTAGATGAAAGAAAGACATGAACACAATGCTATAATGATTGAGTTTGCTTCTTCTTTATTAGATGCTGAATTTGAAGACATTAAGACATGTACAACTACAAAACAGATGTGATAAAAGCTTGCACTAGTTCATGGAGGAGATGTGAATGTGTTGAGGGCTAAAGCTGAAAGTCTAAGAGGAAAGTTTGATGATATGAAGATAAAAGAAAGTGAGAACATCACTCAGTACAGCAACTAAGTCAAGGAGGTTATGAATGCTATCCGAGGAGCAGGTGGAATTATTGATGAAGACATTGTGGTAAGTAAAATCCTTAGAACCTTGTTACCTGCCTATGGTATAAGAGTTTCTACAATTCATGAAATGAGAGCAGCTCCTGGTAATAATACTTCACTTGATAGTCTAATTGGTAGATTGACTGCATTTGAGCTTAACAAATATGACAATAGTATTGTACCTACAGTTGAACCTACATTTATGTCATCTCTGAAAATTGGTAAATCAAGAAGCAAACATAAGATAAAAATTAAAGTGATAGTAAAAGTAAAGAGGATGAACTTGATGAACTCAAATTATTAATGGCTAAAAGATTACAAAAATATAAAGGAAGATATAGAGGTCAACTACCTTTGGTATATTTTAAATGAAAAGAGATTGGTCATATTGTTGCAAGATGTTTTGAAAGGAAAGAAGATGAGAAAACAAATGAAAGATCTAATGACAGGAAGAATGACAAAAGAGATCACCGAGATCACAAAGGCAACTGACAATATGGCAAGAGAGAAAACCGAGACTACAGAGATAAAGGCAAGAAGGCATGTTACCTATTTGAAGATGATGATAACATCGACACCGACACTGAGACTGGTGAAGACATAGAAGTGGTATTTGTGGATTTAAAAGAAGACTCCAAAGAAGAAGAAAGGTATGTTGAAACAACACTTATTTCTAAAGTTAGCAAGAATGATACTTGGATTATAGATAGTGGATGTACACATCATATGACTGGTTATGAAGAGATATTTGAATATCTCAAACACTATAATGGTGGATTTGTGAAAATAGGAAATGATACACATTGTCTAGTAAAGGAAAAGGATCTATATTGTTGAATAATAAGACCAGATGTGAGAATGCATATTGGGTGAAAAAAATTAATTATAATCTATTGAGTGTATCACACCTAAATAATACAAGTCACTGAGTTGCATTTCAGAATAGAAAGGTGAAAATCTATGATGAGACTGGAAAGTTGGTCAGTATTGGTGAATAATCAAAAGGTAACTTGTTCTATCTTGACAATGATGAAACTTCTTTTTTATTGGCTAAAAGTAAGATGTACGGTTGTGGCACAAGAGGTTATGAAATGTGAACTTTGACAACATGGTTAAGATTAGTAGGAAAAGAAGAGTTAGAGATTTATCGAGCATATCTAAACCTAACCATGTAATGTGCAAACAATGTCAAATAGGCAAGATGTCAAACTATCTAGTTTTAAGAGAAAATAGTATTCATCTAATGCTATTTTGGAGTTAGTTCATACTGACTTGTGTGGTCCTATGAGAACTCTGAGTTATCATGGAGACATATATTTTATCTTGTTTGTTGATGACTTCTCTAGAATGATGACTATCATGCTCTTAAAATAAAAATCTAAAGCTTTCAAAATGTTTAAGTGGTATAAAGGAAAAGTGAGAAAACAAAGTGGTAAGGAACTGAAATACTTAAGGTCAGATAGAGGTGGTGAATTTATTTTTGATGAGCACAAAATTGTTTGTACTGAGCATGGAATTAAGAGACATGTATCTACACCGAGAACACCCCATCAGAATGGTATAGTTGAAAGGAGAATTAGATCAATTGTTGATTGTGCTAGAACACTTATGATTGAAAAAGATGTTGCACAAATGTACCAGAGAGAAGCTGTTAGTATTGATGTTTACACACTGAACCAAGTTCAACTGAAGAAATAATCAAACAAGACACCTTATGAATTATGGTATGGTTACACACCTAATGTGAGTTATTTCAAAATATTTGAAAGTAGATGTTACATTGAAAAAGGTGATAGAAATGGGAAATTTGATTCAAAAGGTGATGAAGGAATAGTTTTAGGATATTCTACTAAAAGAAAGGCTTATAAATGTGATGCAGGAGCATCTCAGGCTTTGAGCAATCTTGCATCAACCAAAAACATTTCCTATTTTCTATTGTTTGAATTATAATTTTTGCATTTTTTTGGTTTCATGTTGTGTGAAGCTTACATAATTTTGAGGACCTATTTTTGAACATTCTCCTAAGATCTCATAAGAATTGGATGGACCGTTTCAAAGTTGGAGTTGTTTTACTTGTCATCGAAGTCGTATTTTCCTGCAGTTTTGGTGCTGATTGTGCACCTTGGCAACCTTGATCCTTAATGAATCATCCTTTTCTCTCTTAGGGCCTTAAAGAAGACCTAAAATAATATCTTTTCCCAAGATCACAAGCCCTAATTCATTATGAGTAAAAAGTTATGGCTGTTTTGCGTGGGTGCCTATTTTCTAGCAGTTTTCACACAAAACGTGGAGTGTTTCTTCTTGCGCAGTTCTGTGTGATGAGATGGGGCCTTGCAAAGTTAAGGGCATGTTCTTGGGTCATTTTTGGACATTAATCCAAAGGCACATTAATTTTTTATCACTCTTTCATTAGTTTTGGTTTAAATCTTCCAGACTGGACCTATAATGTAATTAAATGCCTGACTGGCCAACTTGTGGCTTACCTAGCTATATATTGAGAGTTTGGGTAGATGTTTAGGAGGTAGTATGATGGTATATTGGTAGTAGCATGAGATTAGAAACATAATTGGATCTTGTGTGATCTTGTAGATCAGATGTTTTATCTGATATTGTGATAGCAGAGCTAGTGGATTGCATACTTGGAAACAAGGAGATTGCTTGGAGGCTTGTGAGCTCAAGTTCACATCTGTCTTAGTGTTTCCATCAGTTGCTGATGTGTTTCAGAGTTTGACTCACTAGGATATTACTAAGATACTTTTTTGTTTCATTTTAATAAGCTGAAACCCGGAAGGCCTTACAGTCAGGCATGTTGAATGAAATTATGTTTTGAAACATTATCTTGTTGTATTCTGCTGCAATTGTTGTTGTTATAATTGGTAGTGCAAGTTTGGATCATCCATTATTAGATCCTCCATCCCTGCCCTGCATCAAAATGTTTAAATAAGGCTACTAACAAGGTAATTGAAAGTGCAAATGTGAAATTTGATGAGTTTGCATAAAAGAATGATGAAGAAAGAAAAAAAAGGAACTAGAAGACTATGCTACATTTTTTTACATTTAGGAACCTGAAACTCTACCTGAGAAATAGTCTCATGTTACTGAGCAATAGGGTAATGCTACTGAGAAATAGTCTTTACAGATTGAGAATCAACAAACTGTTACCGATGAAGATAATGAGCATGCACCAAGTGGAGAACACATTGAAGAATAGAGATTTGAACCTATACTTGCAATATATGTGAGAAGATGTCATCCACAAGATTATATAATTGGAGATGAAAGAGAAAGAATGATGAATTGAAGTAAGTTGAGAAACAACACATGTTTAGTTTGTGAATTTGAGCCTAAAACTGTTAGAGATGTATTGGAAAATGATGAATGGATTAAGGCAATGAATGAAGAGATTGAGAAAATACTAAAAAACAAGACATGGACATTGGTACCGAGACTAAAAGACAAAAATGTGATTGGAACCAAATGGATATTCAGAAACAAATTGAATAAGAATAGAGATGTCACAAGGAATAAAGAAAGACTAGTATGCAAAGGTTATGCACAAGAAGAAGGAATTGACAATGGAGAAAATTTTGCACTCATTGCTAGACTTGAAGGAGTAAGAATATTGCTTGCATATGCTGCTTAAAAATTATTTAAATTTTATCAAATGGATGTTAGATTGACATTTCTGAATGGGATACTTGAGAAAGAGGTATACATTGAGCAACCTGAAGGTTTTTTTGATCCTAATAAGAGGAATATGGTATGTAAGTTGCACAAAGCGTTATATGGACTGAAACAAGCACCAAGAGCATGGTATGAAAGACTGCAATCCTAACTAATAAGTATTGGATTTTTTAGAACAAGTGACAACAATAATTTATATTTGAAAACTGAAACTGATCACAAGATTCTCATTGCTAAAATATTTGTTGATGATATCATATTTGGAGGACATGATAAGTTATTCAAATCATTTGTTGATGAAATGAGAAAAGAATTTGAAATGTTGATGTTTGCTGAGATCAATTTTTTTCTTGGCTTGCAAATATTACAACAGAAGGAAGGCATATACATCACACAATCAAAGTACATCAAAGAAGTATTGAAGACATTCAGTATGGAAGATTCAAAACTAGTCAGTACACCTATGGTCACCAGATGGAAATTGACAAAGGATGACAAGTCCACCGAGGTAAATCAAACCTTGTATAAATTTATAATTGGAAAATTGATGTATGTTGTGCATAGTAGACCATACATTGTGCATGCGGTTGGGATTGTAGCTAGATTCTCTGCTAATCCTAAAGAATCACACATGACTGCTATGAAAATAATTTTGAGATACTTGAAGAATACTGAAAACTATGGTTTATGGTATAAGAAAGAAGACAATTTTTGAACTGAAAGTTTACACTGATGCAGATTGGGTTGGAAACATTGATGATAGAAAAAACACTACTGGTGGAGCATTCTTTTTGGGAGAAAGATTGGCTAATGGGATAAGTAAGAAACAAGGATGCATCTCTTAGTCCACTACAAAAGAAGAATATGTTGTTGCTATTGCTAATTGTTCAAATATTTTATGGATAAAACAACTATTGGAAGGTATAAATAAGGAGATCACTAATCCAGTGATAATCTATTGTGATAACACAAGTGCAATTAATATTTCTAAGAATCCAGTGATGCATGCAAAGACAAAACATATTTCTATTAAGTATCACTACTTGAGGGAACAAGTTCAAGAAAAGTAAGTCAGATTGGAGTATGTGAAATCACAAGAGAAACTTATTGATATATTTGCTAAACCTTTATTGAAGGATACATTTGAATACTTGAGAAAGTAGACTAGGGGTCCATCCCCTGTCTAAAAGTCACTAAGGAGATATGGGGTTGCATGAGCCTGTACTTTATCAGAATATCTAATAATGTTGATGTATGATGTTCACACTTTGGGTTTCCTAAGGTTGTGAAAGATGGAAGACAAGATGAAACTGCATATCGGTACATGCAAGGTACTAGAGTCTAAACCGAACAACATAGATATTGATTTGGCTATTGAAGAGATGATTATTTTCTTTTTGGCATTGATGTCAAAGGGAGAGAAATGTACATGAAATATTTAGAGAATGGTTAAAAGGGAGAGAAGGTTAATGAAATATCTATCCACAAGGAGAGAGATTACATGCAAGGAGAGTATTGATGTTGTGTAGTGACTAAACATATTAAATGCTTAAGTTAGGGAGAGCTTAGAGAGTTACAACATTTACATACAAAGTTATAAATAAATGTTTAGTATTCTATGGAATATTTCATATTGGGTTGCCATTAATGCCCAAGGGGGAGAGTGATAGACTACAACTGATTGAATACTTCAAAAGATGGTAATTGATGATCACCGAGCTACTAAGGCATATGTGACACATTAAATTAGTTATTATATTGTCAGTGATGTCAACTAGTTTTGACTATACTTATCATGATACTTACAAACATCTAAAGAAGGAAATAATGATGAAGGAATGAGATATTAACATGAAGATGAGATGTATGAGAAAGTTATGGATATGGTATTCATTGGGTAATTTTTTTTATGAGTATATGACATTATGTTAGTGATTTGATTGTATTACATAATTCTATTATGGATTGAAGATCAAGAATGATCAAGTTTATGTGGTTGGTAAATGAAGAACTTATTATACACTGAGAAAGTGTAGTTTATACCAAGTACAATGTTAACTAAGTAAGAAGTCACTGAAACATCACAGTATTGACTGAGTGAAAGAAATAAATGGAACGTCATATGACTGCTGACCAAAGATGATGAGCTAGACAATTATGGATGAATCTGAGGCTAAAGATAAAGTTTGTTCTGATGATCAAATGGATAATAAAATTTAAGGATGATCGAATGATGAAGAATGAAACATGTTACAAACAAAATTTTTGAGGAAGGTTAAAGTGAAAAAATCAACGGTGAAGATTAAGAGGCAAAATCTATGGTTGAAAATAAAACGGTTTATTATATCTATAAAAGGAGACAAGAGATTCATAATTAATTCTAGAATGTGTGTGAGAAGATTGCATTCGTGCAAAGCTAGTCAAATAGGTTGAAGACATAACTGAGTGATTTTGTAGACAACATCGAGCATTAGAGAATGGAATTAACCAAGCAGAACAGAGTTGGAGGATATAAAGAAATTGAATTGAGTATATTGGCCCGAGGTATTTTGAGCTTAGCATAGATCTGAAAATCTACAAAAGAAATTTGTATTTGAATGAGTTCATTTATTGTTGCATTCTAACCATTGCTACAGATAAATCTCTTAACCGAGTGGGACTTAACAATCTTTTATATTTCATTATGACATTTAATGAATGTTGATTATTTTCATGTTGACACCATAGTGAATGTTTGGTCACGAAGAACTGTTAGTGATAAATCTTCTAACCAGGTCACACCTTACAATGTGTTATTGTAACCTTTAACAGGGTTGTCTCTTAACCGAGCTCACTTCAGAAGAGTGAAATCATTTTGGGTTACCGATCCCAAGTGGTTATTCCCCTAACAGGTTTTCCATGTTAAAAATCAAAGTGTTGTATGTGTATGGATGTGGTGAATTGTTATTTTACCTTACACATTAAATTACTGGTTTGATCGGTATATACACTAGATAATTTACTGGTATTTGGTAGATGAATAGAAAGGCACAATTAAAGTTTTACCAAGTTGATTAAATTATTTGAAAGAATTATTTTATACATTTGGGAGTATTTGGGACTGTAGGATAACTAGACTTAACTGATTCACCCCCCCCCCCCCCCCCTCCCCCCTCTTAGTTATCTAACAAGGTCATCACTTGCATGTCTCCTAGTTAACATGCATTGCCTATATATTCAAGTATATCTACATTGTAAATTAATTGGGCATTTTATTTTTTATTGATTATCATTGAATCTAGTCAATTGAGGATTATATCATTTGCCTATGTCTCTTGTGTTATCTATTGAGCTTTTAGATCTTGGCATTTCATTATTTGCCTTAGGAAACTTCTTACATGGTATTAGAGCCATAGGAGTGTTCATTGCATAGCCATTGGAGAGCTATTTGCTTCAATTTTGGAGAGCCACAATTCAAATCTAGGATATCAATAGTTTGTGGGAGTGTCTAGAGAAATATCTGACATCACCATTGCATCGAGGTTGTCATTCTAGTTAAATTTGACTATAAATTTGCCTACCTTAGGCAAAAGTCAAATCTAAGGCAAAAAAATTTCCAAGTTGGGCTTGGGCAACCTGATCTACAAATTTGGTAAATTTATTTCCATAAATTTTCCTTAATTTTATAATTATTTCCATTTTTAGACTTGGATCGGTATTTTCCATCAATTTTGTCAATTTATTGCAATTTTATTGTGCAATAATTAGGGTTGGTTTTGGGGTCCCCTCCCTAATTTTCTAGTAGTTTAGATTTGCAAGCATTGTCAAAGGATCATCAGAATATAGAATTATCACAAGCAAGGACTAGGTTGTTAGATCCTAACCCCATATTCACTATTGACACCACAAACTGATCATGATCATATGAACAAAGGAGAATTTGTTCATTCAACCCTAATCATAGGTTTGACAAACCACAACCAACCACATCAATTCCCAAGGCAAAGCTTCGAGTGGCCATGAGCTAATTCAGTTTCTACGTGTTGATCACTTTAATCATCTAGATATTCCTCAATGCAACACATGTGGGATAATACCCCACTGTGCTTTCGATTTGTGTTTCATTACAACCTACCACCCCAACAGTGCATCCAAACACAGATCCTGACTCACCACACACCTATTTTTTACTCGCCCAGCATGACAAGTCAACACCACAGCAACAAAGATCACTAGGACATGTGGAAACTAGTGTACAATTTAGGTCAAACACACCAGCACACACCTATATGCCACATCATTCACCACACAACATCTTCCGATTGGACCTGGTATTTTCTTAAAAAAATTGCATTTCATAAAAAAAATTGCATTTCATAGAAAAATTCAGCATCTTTAATTTGACAGGCATATAGCCATAATTAGGTGGTTTTTAACTTTTGAGTTGATGAGGCTTTAGATGTCAAATCTAATCGGGTGCCTACATCATCTGTGTGTTATCTAAAAATTGATGACCATTTGACTGTCAAACCTAGGCTATTTTATTTTTCTTTCACAATCTTTTAGACATCAAGTTAAGACATGTGGTTCTGTTTAAATCATCAGGGTTTGAATTTTATCCCTCTCACCGTTTGTAGTTTTGAATTTACAACCTAACTTCAAATGCCCATAACTTGCTCATTTTAAGTCCTTTTTTCAAGCATTTTTTTAATATTTTGGGTAGAGTGTCTTGAATTTTTTAATGGTGTAGTTATTTTCTAGTTTTGGTGCATGGATTTGATAGAAATTACAGATTTTGGTGACTATACCTATCCAATCCTCATTTTTGCAACTTCAGAGGCTCTATTTGGGTTCATACAAACATACTTTTAGGTGCCATTTTTAAAAAAAAGTGTATAATTTTTTAAGTACTTTCCAAATTTTCTATCATAGCCTTATTTGGGAAAAAATATCACTTTCAGATCTAGGTCCTTTTTTGGCCTTGTATGCTCATTTTAATGCTTGGATTTTTATTCAATTCTGAGCAATATTCATTTGAGTCTATTTTGGCCTCATTGAGGTGGTTGTAAACATCAAATTTAGAAGTCCACGTAGTCATTTTTGCAAGTGGCAATTGTATGCACACTATATATAAAGTGTCAAAAGCATCATTTTTTATTTATTTATTTATTTATTTTTATTTTTTTTGGGGGGGGAGGGTACTTTGATTTATTACATTGTGGGGGTTCCAATGATTTATTAATCTCATTTAGTCTCATGTGAGAAGTACATCATGGCTAGAGTCATGGAATATACAATTCATCTTGTTATATTTTTTAATGGGGATAATTATGCATCATGGGAAAAGGGCATTATCACATATTGCATATGGATAAAAACCTTGCCTAATATTTATGGAATTATTCCTAATCCAAAGACCAAGTTGAAAAAGTTATCTTGGAAGGAAAGCAATTTGAATATCATGGGATTGATTGCATACAGTATCAATACATCTTCCTTCCCTAAAGTCAAATCTAAGATAGAAAATGTAAGATGTCCACGCACATGTTGGACCATTATTTGGGAACACTTTGGAGATCCACATGTTCCTCCATTCCTATAAAATCCAGCTATAGATTATCTTGTTCCACTTGATGATGTAGATAACATTTCCTATGATGAGCCTACCTAAAATGAAATTGAACGTCTTGCATTTCTTGAGAGCTATGATGATTTAATGGCTCAATGTGAAACTTCTACTTCTCTAGTTGAGATCACTCCTACTATTGCTCTTGATGATGCTTGCATTCATAAAACCATGGATTCTTTTGATTCATTGTAGCAAGATATTCATTGTCTTCCACACTCAGTTGCATGGGATGACTACTTCACAGACATTACAGGTTTGTTTGTGGAGTCCTACATTGAGGATTTAGGACATTGATGACAATCATCTTCTCTTTGCTAGGGATGATCCTTCTTTAGTTGTTGTGAGGGAACACTCTGAACCTTATCATTCTCCACTTGATCCTTCTTTCAAGTTTGACATGATTGTGGATCCTTTGATACAACATTTGGAGGATGTCTCTTTATCTTCAGAGAAGACATTTGAGTCATGAGTCTCAAACTTCACTTGAGATGTCACAGTGCATGGTTGATCATACTTATGTGTTAGAGATTCCTTTTCAATTTTCTTAGACATCATACATTCTGAGGATTCTTCCTACAGATTGGGGAGGATTCTTTGATACACTTATGACACTGTTTCTTCCTAAGGGGAGGAACATCATTCAATTTCCATGGTGTAGTTTCTGCATTGATCCTAGAGAATCTATCATGGGTGTACATTCTATATTGAGGGGGTGATTTTTTTCTTTTCTTTCTACTTCATATTTTGAGGAGACATCCTTATCTTTCGAGGTTTATCACAATTAGTTGTCATTGGTTCCTTGTTTGCCACATTCTTCTATTGGGATTGATCTTGATTGGTTATTGGCATCTTCATCAACCAAGGACATGGTGGCACATGAGAAAAATTTAGAGACATCATATTGCATTTGGATTCCCCTTCCTTCTTCCTATCCACAATGGGAAGCATTCTTGCATTTGTACATGGTTTATCTTCTTCCTAAGGGGAGAAATGTTGTTTGTATGTATTGGACAAGATTTTGCCTTCAAGAACTCACCATCCTTGGAGGAGATTATTCATTATGGAGGGGATATCATGTCTCCTTTTTTCCTTTCTATGGGGGGATTATTTATTGTATGTCCATGTTGTATGTCTTAATGGGGGGTCTTGATTACTCCATTCATCCATGCATTTTGTTTATTTTTATCTCTCTTTTTGGGTAAGGGTTTTTCCCATGAGGTTTTCCCTCTTTCTCTGCTTTATGATAGATTGCATTGCTTTTGCATATTGTACATGGGTACCTATCATGGACTAGTAGTCGGGACCCATCATGCATTGTCATCTAGCATTGTGAGCTTAAGTGTATTCCCCTAAGTTGCACTTAAGGGGGGTGTTGATGTAATTAAGTATGATCCACCTATTGTGTACATGTGATTACACCTCAAGGTTAGTTGATAGGTTATAACTTGCATATCTCCTAGTTATCATGCATTTCCTATAGATTCAAGCATATCTACATTGTGAATTGATTGGCCATTTTATATATTATTAATTATCATTGAATCTAGTCAATTAACCTGGATCATAGCATTTGCCTATCTCTTGTGTTCTATGTATTGAGCTTCTAAATCTTGGCATTTCATTCTTTGCCTTAGGCAAATTCTTACAATTCATAGTAGGATACTTTTGTTATTGAGGCTTGTCACTATTGAAATTCGGGGTAAAATTATTTTTTAATTCAACTTCTTCATTTCTATCAACTATTTCTTCATGTTGCAATAATAGATTCTCCAAAGTATCAAATTTCAAGGTTTCCATATTATTTTCACTCGGTGTGAGTGTAGTCCATTTGCTAGGGGTTCGAAGGTGAAATTTCAATGGTACAACCTTAGAAAAGTCTATTGGTGGGTGTGGTTGGTGAGCTTAAAGAGTGTCGAGTTGTGTTGATTGGCTCCATTGCCTATAGTAACCCTCAAAAGATCTATATCAGACCCAAAAAATTCAAATTGGTCTTCAATATATGATAATTCCTTAAAAATAAAATAAAATAGGGGTATACATTTTAGTGGTATCAGATCAAATTTTCCTTGCTATTAAATTCTCAAATGACTTTGAACAACTATGACAGGTTATGAAGTTGAGTTATGGATCAATAATAGTCTATCTTGTATTAATGAGATGAATTTAAATTCTATTGAATTTGAAAATATGGTTATTTATTGATCAATTTATTCTTATAGTTTATACATACGTTCAAATCATGAGTGTTCTCACATCATTTTTTTGTTCAAATATTATGCCCTGGGCTTCCTTTAATGTGGCTGCATTCCACTCATTTTTATATTATTGTGCCACTAAATAAACAAGTTCATCAAGACCAATGCTTGGAGTGGTTTCTTATCAAATTATTCTTGTAGATGAGCATCAACATGATCTTGTTGAATTATTTCGTGGAGGTTAGCTCTAAAAGGAGGAAAATGCTTTTCATATGATGATGTTATTCTCCAGAGATGACATGCACCAGTTTTAAAAAGAGGGTGCTTAGTATATTATGTGCTATTTTGAAATTTCATACATGAATGGAAGCTAGGAATTAGCATTGTGGATCACATGATAATAATAATGAGCTAATATTTCACTATAATTTCCCAAAACTATCAAGCATGCTATTATTAGATCTCACAATTGTCTATTGACAGTGCATATTTGACCTCTGCTTACATGTGTATGTTAACTCTTCATGCAACTAGTAATAAATTAAAGATTGTATTTAAATAAACCATTAATATCATATGACAAGTGACATGTCCTTCACTCCAACACCATATCTACATTATTGGCAAAAACTCTAACCCAAATATGAAGTTGATTCTCACAATAAATACAAACAACAATGTTGGGTAGAGAAATATATAAAGAACAACACTATACAATTGCTTTGAACAATATGTATAGATGTGGATCGTGTGGATTTAAAGAAAAACACTCTAGTTGGGAAAAAAAGATGAATTTTGAAATAAAAGCAACCTTTCAGATTTAGCAATGATACTATTTAATTTGATTCATAAATGAATTGTTAAAAATAAAAATCCTTTAAAAGAGAAAACATAAACAAGATACATGTCTTTCTATATAAGCACATCAAAATTATAATAAATAAAATTTATAGTTGTGCCACTTAGCTCTTATTTTAACACCTATATTTATTAGAAAGATTATAAAAGTAGCTTGTATTACCCAATATTTATTAAAAAGACAAAAAAATATTTATTCTCCTTTTCAAAAATATGATAAGGGCATATGTACTCGATCTTTAAAAAGATTATAAAGTCAAATAAATATTTTATTCTAAAATCCATCATGATTTTATGAACACAAATAAAGTTCATGAAGATTTTTTACTTTTATTAGATTTTTTTATTTAATGTTAGTTGGTTTTATATTATACTCTCTTAAATATTCCCACTAACAGAATATAATCCCTCCAATAAAAGTGACTAATATTTTTCCCACACGATAGGGATTGTGTAGCCTACTTTTTATTATATTATCACTCCTTCACGATGTGACAACTCGAGCAATTAACACTAACATATTTCACAGACCCATTTTCTCACCAAAAAAACTGTCACTTTATATAAATAAATAAAATATTACCTTTATGGAGGAAGTTGAATTATTTGTGGCAATAATTAAAGCATCTGATTCAAATGAATGCGTACAAAGTTGCTCTGTCACTTAAAATATATTTATCAACGATCTTAGCAACCAAATGTCATGTATATTCGACTTAATATTAATATTAATATTATTACTACGATCCTTCGAATGCAATGATAATTACATCACTTATAAAGGTGTAAAATTATTAAGGACAGAGAGAGGATCACGTTATCTTGAAGCCGGCAATTGAGAATATAAAGGTGTACGGAGTTGCTCGAATATGCAAATAGACTAATCTCAAAGTTAAATATCCTCCCTGCCTAGTAGTTTTATACTTTAAAACTAGTCATTTTAACCACTTTTGTATTTGATTTTTGTTCATAAATATGCACGTAAATTTATGTTGATTGTACGCAGTACGCGATCGTTGTCTACAGATGCAAAAATGTGAGATACAAGCAGGAATGTTTCAACATTAACTTAGGGTTAAATGGATTTTAAGTGTTTAAATAAATAGACTAGCGAATGTTTTTAATATGAGGAGGGCGAAAAGGTTGATGGGATGTTTCATCCCTTGATGTGCTAAGACACATCATAATACTAAGATTCATGGCCTTTCTATCCTTTTAAAATGCAAATTAGATAAGACCTTTTTCTAACATATATTCCCCTTAGGCTTGAAAAGTGGAACATTTGGCATTTGTTTGACTTGTGCAACATATGGTGGGCTAGAAGTGAAGGGTGATAAAGAGGCTTGGTGGTCACCATCTGGGAATTATTAGAGTGGAATGAAGGCCGAGTCATTTTCGTTTCCTCCTACTGCTTGCATGTCATACATACTTTCCTTGAGACGTATTTCAATTTTCATTTCCCTTCTTAAAGTCAAATCTGTGAATTATTGGTCCATTATATGATTTCAAATTCAAACGGATGTCTTGCTCACCTCACATGAATCATCATCATTAGGTTTCCATATAAAAATTGGTTATTTTTATATTTCTTGAATGATAGATGTAGAACCAAAGAGGTTGGAGATAATTTTTTACTTGTTTTATTTTATTTTGAATTTGATATTTATATGTATGATTTTCATATATGATTAAGTTATTCTTAGTGTATATCATTAAATGTTTAGTGTCATGGTAGAAACACTTCATTGGTGAGGCAATCACTAAGGTTCGAATACTTGTTGGGTGACTGAGCTTGCAGGCCTTGTCCTTAAGCTAGATCGTGGAGTTTGTGGGTTTGAACAATTGGAGTGTGGTGAATGATGGTCCCACAAACATGGCTAAAAACTCGAGCTTGTCAAATAGAATAAAATAAACCATTTTAGTGTATTTCTTGATGAACAAAATAATTTAGCATTCTATTATCCGATGTCAATGTTGAGGTCAAGGTCTCAATAAAGGAAATTTTGATCTTGTAATTTGTGGACACATACTCACACTCTCACTTATTGACACAACTTGACAAAAGACGAAAACAATGGCTAAAATATTTCTTTTATTTAATTGTTAACCTTGGAAGGGAACATTACTTATATTGTATGGTAATATGCCAACACGCTTGGGCTCCTCAATTCTTATTCCATGGTATGAGCTCACAAGTGATTATCTACCTCGCCATTCATCGCTTAACATCTAAAGGTATAATTCATCTAGACTTTGCTTTGCCCCTTGTAATTACCCTCCTAGATCATGCCCTCTTTATCAACATGACTTGATTGGTTAGTTTGTTTGATAGCATCCCTCATGTAATCCACTACCTCCTCAATGGTGCTCTACCATGGTTTTAAATTTTACTTGGTTGAGCTAACCATTCTACTAACCAATTTGCTAGGACTCAATCCCTCTATACTTCTTGGCCAAAGACCCCTCCTTCTAAAAGTTGTTCTTTTTAAACCACAACCTCCTTTTTCTAAGAAAGACTACATTTTTTAGGTAGAAGTTGTATTTTCTCTATCCCATCTCATTTTATAATCAGTACCTATCATATTTTAAAATCTCAAATTGACACTCAGTCTCTTAACCATTATTCTATAATATCATAGACCTTCCATATCATGGTAGCACACCACACACCTAGATATGACATTTTATACCTATCACCAAATTTCTAGGTCAAGCAAATCTTTAATATTATTAGTCTTTTGTTATCTCTAGGTTTGAGGTAGTTATTATGTCTGATATTTGTCTAATTTCTATGTATCTTCCTTTTTTACACATTATTTTAATGTGCAATTCTTCACCAACCTTAATATCTTCTTCCTATGTGTCATATTCCATGGTGTTCACTCTTATCTTCTTCAACCTCATTTTCCACCTCCTTCATTTTCCTCTGCATGTCTCCCACAATGATTCCTTCTTTCATGCATTCAATCATGTCCCATCATTGTCCCTGGTCTAGCACATCTACCTCCTCTTGGTTCAACTAACCTTCCATTGCATTTTCCTCTTCCTCCCTCTACTCATATGCACACCCTTCTAGTTTGATATTCTACCTGAATTACTTATATTTGATTAATCTTTCTAGCTTCCTCTCAATAAGTGCTTTGATCAAACTATCTCAATTTCATAATATGTCAAGTTGACTATTAGTTTGTTTTTTCTATCTTTAGTCCTTTCTTGACCATCTTCATTCTTTCATCTTCATTCTTTCTTGCATGTCTTCTTTCTCTAACACACATCTTTTGTGCATTACTTTCTTACCTTTAATATTTTACTCCTTGCTTATTTTTGTATGCTTCTCTAGCACTTACACCTTCATCTAGTTTCTCTTTTTTTTTTATTACCTTCCATCTTGACACATGATTGCTACTAACTTCACTTGCCTTAGGTTTCCTCTACATCATTATGTCATATATCACTTTTTGTAATCACCTGACCTATTCTCTATTAGCTCCTATCTTTGGATATATTGCACCTATAATTCTAGCCCTTGTATATAGAGGACTGTGGACACACATATTATCATATTTTCAAGTTTCAAAACTTTACCTTTTTTACATTCTAAGGATAACAATCCTATGTCTAATCATATTACAATTAATGTGTATGCCAAAAAGTCTAAATTATTTATCTATACTTTGTGTATGTAAAGAAATCATCCTAGAATACATTCACTAAGAGACTTATTGGTAAATTTAATAACACAAACTACAATATCATTTCCCTTATATTAAAAGTAAATCATTAGTCCTTATTTTATTGTATTGGGAATCAAAAAATAACAACAATCAAGTAACATATGTGCTACCAAGGGCACTAGGTAGATTTTTGTCACACTCACTCATAGGTTTATATCAAAACTTGATAAGATTTAATGACCAACACAATAGAATGCATTTCCACCATTCATCAATAATCATTTACATACTATATCTATTTATTATTCTTGATCAGTCTTAGGACTTGACTAAGGTGTAAGGAAGTTATAAACTTTAATTTTTTCATATCAAGTCTCATAATGCTTTTATGCATGACCACGTTTTCCTTACATCAATATAAAATAGTCTTTTTTTTTACATGTTCTTATGTGTCAATTTTTGTTAAGATAAGATCATGCCATCTAGATGGAATGTCACAAATTGTACATGATTTCATTTCCTCCCACTCCTTGCATGTCATACATACTTGCCTTGAGACGTATTTCAATTTTCATTTCATGTCTTAAAGTCAAATCTATGAATTATTAGTCCATTACATGATTTTAAATTTAAACTGATGTCTTGCTCACCTCACATGAGTCATCATTAGGTTTTCATATAAAAATTGGTTATTTTTATATTTCTTGAATGATAGATGTCCAACAAAAGAGGTTGGAGATAATTTTTTACTTGTTTTATTTTATTTTGAATTTGATATTTATATGTATGATTTTCACATATGATTAAGTTATTCTTAGTGTATATCGTTAAATGCTTAGTGTCATGGTAGAAACACTTCATTGGTGAGGCAATCACTAAGGTTCAAATTCTTGTTGGGCCATTGAACTTGCAGGCCTTGCCTTTAAGCTAGATCATGGAGTTTGTGGGTTTGAATAATTGGAGTGTGGTGAATTATGATCCCACAAACATGGCTAAAAACTTGAGCTTCTCAAATAGAATAAAATAAATCATTTTAGATATTTATTGATGAGAAAAATAATTTAGCATTCTATTATATGATGTCAATGTTGAGGTCAAGGTCTCAATCAAGGGAATTTTGATCTTGTAATTTGTGGACACATACTCACACTCACACTTATTGACACAACTTGATATAAGACGAAAACAATGGCTAAAATATATCTTTTATTTAATTATTAACCTTGGAAGGGAACATTACTTATATAGTATGGTTCTATTGTTAGGAATGAATGCAAAGTATTTTGGCAGTCATTCTGTAGCAGTTGTTGTTGCATTCATGACTTGGATTGTCATTGATGTCAACACAGTGATATTCTGGATATCAGCAGGAAAGTAGGTACAGTTTTGTTTTGCGCACATGTTGTATTGCAGATTGGCTTTTGCACAGTTGATGGTATGTTCTTTGGTGTGTTATTAACCTATGGTTAATAGCGCAAAAAGAAATTCATTCATTTGCGAGAGTTATGAGCATTTTGGTGAAAGCAGTGTTTAGACAGTGTTTCTGTGAAGCGATTTTTGGAAATCGGAGGATATCTCTTAGCTGGGATGGAATCTAATTTTGCGCAGTTAAAGGGATGTTGGAGACTCATTAATAATTACATGGTCCATAGTGAAAACTTTGAAGATATGTTTGGAGAAAGTTACAGTATCTGGAAGCCGACAGTTTTATGTGAAATTTTGTGTGTAGCATGTAGAATTTATTATTTTGTAATTGAGGACCGACTCATTTGTAATTATTTGAGTTTGGTATATAAGAAGGAATGTTTTCCTTGTTTTTATGTGTACTATGAAGGTTGAGATGCAAATATATGCATGAAGTGAAGAAAAGAGCTAATTCAGTGATGAAGGAAGACTTGTGAGTACAGAGATCTGGAATTGTGATCTTGTGTAGCAGAGAGTGCGGTTTTGGCACAGTGTGAAGGAGTTAATATATTTCATATTATTCTGTTGAATAATTCTAAGATCTTTTGGACAGTGGGTTCAGAGATCTTGCCTTGAAGCTGTTTGGGCAGTGGGTCCTTCTGTCTTCCATAAACTCTTAACCGGGTTAGAATCTTTTAACAGGGATTCAAAATCTCCTAATAGGGATTTATATGTACTGAATGTATTTCATAAGACTCCTAACAGGGTCCATCCTCTAACAAGGAACTTTCATATTAGTGCATCATTTTGTGGGCATCATTCCCACCGGGGTTTACTCTTTTCAAGAGGTTCCCTAGTCAACATATCTTGTGTTATTGTGCAATTGTGTATGGTTATCTTTCTATGGTTGATTAGTACATTGATTATATTATTTAAAGTAGTTGAATGGTTAAATTATCTGATAACTGATTCACCCCCCCCCCCCCCCCCCCCTCAGTTATCTTAGGGATCTTTACTTTCTAACAATTGGTATCAAAGTAGTAGGTCCTTGAAAGAAAAGTTTAACAACTTAAGAAGATCCATGGTGAATTTCAGAAAAGAAAGCCCTAAGTTTGATGGAGTAAATTTTGACAGCTGGAAAGAAAATATGAAGACACATCTATTGTGTTTAGGACCAAGTTATTGGTTGATTACAAAGAATGAGAAGACTATCATTGAGGAAGACAATCTAGAGGCAGGAACTAAAGATGAACTAGATCTATTCATGTGTAACATACTTGCAAGAGAAGCACTTTTGTCAGCACTACCAGAGAATGAATATAGTCAGGTAAGATGTTTGAAAACATCTCATGCAATTTGGAAAGCTTTACGTTCTACTTTTGAAGGTGATGAACATGCAAAGAAGGCTAGATTACATAATTGGATTTGTGCATTTGAAGATATCAGAATGATGGAAGATGAATCTATTAGAAGCTATATTGGTAGGATGTCTGAGATTGTAACAGGAATAAAGTCTTGTGGAGGTGATAAGACAGAGAATGAAGTGATATGGAAAATTCTGAGAACTTTAACACCAGTATTCAAGTAGACAACACAGATGATTGAACAAGTGATACCTTGTACATCAAACTTTTCAAGAGAGACTCTTCTTGGAAGATTAGAAACAGCAGGGATGAACTTGAGATTATCAGGAGAGCTACCTAGAATGGAAATAACATTCAGTGCTCTTAACATTAGACCTACAAGAAGTACTAGTGTGAATGGAGATTATGCCAGCAGTAGCAGATCTAAATCTGAGGAAGATAAGAAGATTGAAGAAGGTATTGCATTACTTGTAAAAAGAGAACCAGATGGTAAGAAAATCTTTAAATGTTGGACTTGTCAAGAATATGGTCATTTTGCATCTAAATGTCCTAAAAGAGTTAAGAAGTATAGAATCAACTTTAAACCTAGGAGATCTAAAGAATGTTATTATGCAAATGATGAAGATCTTGAAGCAGGAATTGAAAGACATTTAAGTGACAGTGATATTGATAACTTTTAGGAAATAGGATTTGTAGCAATTAAAGAAGAAAGTTCCGAATCTAATAAAAGGGAAGAAAAAGCATTAGTTTCACAAGTTGAAAAGAAATCTGATTGGATTATAGATAGTGGTTGTTCACATCATATGACTGGAGATAAAATAAAGTTTGTTAAGTTAGATAATTATGATGGAGGAATTGTTAGGGTTGGTAACAATGCACCTTGTTTGATTAAGGGTATAGGATCTATTACTCTTGATGGAAAGACTAACACTGATGATGTTTACTTTGTTGATGGATTGAGACATAATCTACTAAGCGTTGGACAATTGGCTGATAAGGGTTATCAAGTTTGGTTTGCTGAGAAAACTTGTGTGATAAAAGATAAAGATGGAAATCTGATTGGAAAAGGATCCAGAACCAGAGGTAATGTATTTCAGTTGAATCCTACTGAGATGACATGTTTGATGACTAAGATTGATGACAGTTGGTTATGGCATAAAAATTTTTGTCATATAAACTTTGATAATATTGTCAAGGTGAGCACTACACTTGCGGTAAGGGATTTACCTAGAATTATGAAACCTACTAACATGATTTGCAAAGAATGTATGATGGCAAAGTAGAAAAGGAGTTCATTTCCCAACAAGAAGTTCACATTGACAAAGAAGCTGGAGATTGTTCATACAAACTTGAGTGGTCCTACTAGGACTAGAGGATTCTGTGGAGAAAGGTATTTTATGATTCTTGTTGATGATTTTACAAGGATGATGTGGATTGCATTTTTGAAAGAAAAATCTGAAGCATTTGATAAATTTAAGATCATGAAAAGCAAAATTGAGAATGAATCTGGAATGAAGATTAAGTGTCTAAGATCTGATAGAGGTGGTGAATTTACATCTAGAGAGTTTAACACCTTTTGTGAAATGAATGGTATTAAGAGACAACTTTCAGCCCCTAGAACACTAGAACAAAATGGTATTGCAGAAAGAAGGATCAAGTCAATAACTGAAGCAACAAGAGCTATGTTATTTGAAAATGATTTGGCTAAGACTTTTTGGAGAGAAGCAGTGAACACAACAGTATACACTATGAACAGAGTACAAATCAGATTAGATACAAATAAGACACCTTATGAATTATGGTTTGGACATGCACCCTCAGTTAAGTATTTTAGAATTTTTGGAAGTAAATGTTATATAAAGAGAGATGATGATATAGGAAAGTTTGATCCTAGAAGTGATGAAGGAATATTTCTTGTATATTCTTTAAAAAGCAAAGCATATAGATGTTATAACAAAAGAACTAAGACTATTGTTGAAAGTGCAAATGTAAATGTTGATGAGAAGTTTAAAATTTAGGAAAGAATGCTTGATTATGAATCTGATGGAGAAGCACAACCTTAGCCTAACATTGAAAATGCAGAATTATTTTTTGAAACTAACAGTGATTTGCTGAATGAAAGTCATACTGAAGAAAATAGAGAAGAAAACAGAGAAGAAAGCAGAGAAGAATCTACAGTTGGAACAAGATCAGTAACTATGACACCTAACAGGTATACTTCAAGACATCACCCTGTTGAGCAAGTTATTGGAAGTTTAGATAGAGGAGTTTTGACTCAAAATAAGGTACATTTATGTTTGATTTCTCAAATTGAACCTAAGATTACTAATGAAGCTTGTGAAGATGAACATTGGATTAATGCTATGAAAGAAGAACTGAAGTAGATTGAAAAAAATAAGACATGGGAATTGGTCCCTAGACCTGAAGACAAGAATGTGATTGGAACAAAGTGGGTATTCAGAAACAAGATGAATGAACAAGGAGAAGTGATAAGAAACAAAGCAAGATTGGTATGTAAAGGATATTCACAACAAGAAGGAATTAACTATGAAGAAACTTTTGCACCTGTGGCCAGACTTGAAGCAGTGAGAATGTTTCTAGCATATGCAGCTTACAAGAAATTCAAAGTGTATTAGATGGATGTGAAATCAACATTTTTGAATGGTGAATTGGAAGAAGTCTACATTGAGCAGCCTGAAGGTTTTCCTTTGACACAAGAAGGAGATATGGTATGTAAGTTAAAGAAAGCTTTATATGGATTAAAACAAGCACCTAGAACCTGGAATGCAAGATTGGATAAGTATTTATTGAAATTGGGATTTATAAAAGGAACAGCAAATAGTAACTTATACACAAAAGAAATTGAGAATGGTTTGTTGGTTATAGTTATATTTGTTGATGATATTATCTTTGGAGGAGAAGATGAACCTAGTGACAAATTTGCAGATGAAATGAAGATTGAATTTGAGATGAGCATGATTGGAGAAATGAAATATTTTTTGGGATTACAGATAACACAAAGCAAGGAAGGTATATTTGTAAGTCAGACTAAGTATTTGAATGACTTATTGAAAAGATTTGGAATGGAAGATTCTAAACCTATTGGAACACCTATGGTAACAGGACATAAGTTATCTAGCAAAGATGAGACACCAGCAGTTGAGCAGAAAAAATATAGATCTATGATTGGAGGATTGCAGTACTTGACACATACAAGACCTGATATAGCACATTCAGTTGGGATTGTAGCAAGATTTCAAGCAGAACCTAGAGAATCACATTATGCAGCAGTAAAGAGGATACTGAGATATCTGAAAGGAACAATGGATTATGGATTATAGTATGAGAATTCTAATGATTTTACTTTATGTGCCTATACTGATGCAGATTGGGGAGGTAGCGTTGATGACAAGAAAAACACCAGTGGTGGAGCCTTTTTTCTTGGAAGAAAATTGGTCTCTTGGTTAAGTAAGAAGTAGAATTCTACTTCACAAAGTACAGCAGAAGCAGAATATGTTGCAGCAGCAAATAATTGTAATTAGATTATTTGGATGAAGCAGATGTTGAAGGATATTGGAATAAAGTTTGATGAGCCTGTTGTTATACATTGTGATAACACCAGTACAGTGAGTATGTCAAAAAATCTTGTTTTACATTCTAAGACTAAACATATTGAGATCAAGTATCATGTTGTAAGAGAGAAAGTTGTAGAAAAAGAAGTAAGATTGGAGTACATAAGCACAAAGGAACAGATAGCAAATATATTTAAAAAACCTTTACCTAAGGATACATTTGTGTATCTGAGAGGTATGCTTGGGGTTATGCCCCAACCTATTTTTGAGAATTGATGCAGATGATTGCATCCGTCCAGTGGTATATGAGCCCTATCTTTCTTCTGGATTAGATGTCGGAACTTCCTCTATGGGGGAGTTTATGAGCTGAGTCATGAGGACTCTTGTTATTGTATTTTTCTGAAAAGTGTCTTTTGACATTAAGTTGTTGTTGAATTAGTGATGGAATTTCTATCATTGATGTCAATGGGGGAGAGATATACATGAAAAACATTGTGGATTTTATGAGAGAGCTGAATAGGAAAACAAAGCAAGATTTAATTTGATATTTTGCAGTGATGTTGCAGTATTGGATTTTTGGAACATTGGATGTTTTTCATCTATGTTGCCATCAATGCCAATGGGGGAGATTGTTAGGAATGAATGCAAATTATTTTGGTAGTCATTCTGTAGCAGTTGTTGTTGCATTCATGACTTGGATTGTCATTGATGTCAACACAGTGATATTCTAGATATCAGCAGGAAAGTAGGTACGGTTTTGTTTTGCGCACATGTTGTATTGCAGATTGGATTTTGTGCAGTTGATGGTATGTTCTTTGGTGTGTTATTAACCTATGGTTAATAGCACAAAAATAAATTCATTCATTTGTGAGAGTTATGAGCATTTTGGTGAAAGCAGTGTTTAGACAGTGTTTCTGTGAAGCGATTTTTGGAAATCGGAGGATATCTCTTAGCTGGGATGGAATCTAATTTTGTGCAGTTAAAGGGATGTTGGAGACTCATTAATGATGATGTGGTTCATAGTGCAAACTTCGAAGATATGTTTGGAGAAAGTTACAGTATCTAGAAGCTGACAGTTTTATGTGAAATTTTATGTGTAGCGTGTAGAATTTATTATTTTGTAATTAAGGACCAACTCATTTGTAATTATTTGAGTTTGGTATATAAGAAGGAATGTTTTCCTTGTTTTTATGTGTACTGTGAAGGTTGAGATGCGAATATATGCATGAAGTGAAGAAAAGAGCTAATTCAGTGATAAAGGAAGACTTGTGAGTACAAAGATCTGGAATTGTGATCTTGTGTAGCAGAGAGTACGGTTTTGGCACAATGTGAAGGAGTTAATATATTTCATATTATTTTGTTGAATAATTTTAAGATCTTTTGGACAGTGGGTTCAGAGATCTTGCCTTGAAGCTGTTTGGGCAGTGGGTCCTTTTGTCTTCCATAAACTCTTAATCGGGTTAGAATCTTTTAACAGGGATTTATATGTACTGAATGTATTTCATAAGACTCCTAACAGGGTCCATCCTCTAACAAGGAACTTTCATATTAGTGCATCATTTTGTGGGCATCATTCCCACTAGGGTTTACTCTTTTCAAGAGGTTCCCTAGTCAACATATCTTGTGTTATTGTGCAATTGTGTATGGTTATCTTTCTATGGTTGATTAGTACATTGATTATATTGTTTAAAGCAGTTGAATGGTTAAATTATCTGATAACTGATTCACCCCCCCCCCCCCCTCTCAGTTATCTTGGGGATCTTTACTTTCTAACATCTATGCCAATACACTTGGGCTCCTCAACTCTTATTCCATGGTATGCTTACAAGTGATTATTTACCTTTCCATTCATCTCTTAACATCTTCTAAAGGTATAATTCCTCTATACTTTTCTTTGCCCCTTGTAATTACCCTCCAAGATCACACCCTTTTTATCAACATGACTTTATTGGTTAGTCTATTTGATAGCAGCCCTCATGTAGTCCACTACCTCCTCAATGGTTCTCTACCATGGTTTTAAATGTTACTTAGTTGAGCTAAACATTATACTAACCAATTTTTTAGGATTCAATCCCTCTATACTTCTTGGCCAAAGACCCCTCCTTCTAAAAGTTGTTCTTTTCAAACCACAACCTCCTTTTTCTAAGAAAGAGTACACTTTTTAGGTAGAAGTTTCCTTTTCTCTATCCCACCTTGTTTTATAATTAGTACCCATCATATTTTAAAATCTCAAATTGGCACTCAATCTCTTAACCATTATTCTATAATATCATAGACTTTCTCTATCATGGTAGCACACCACACACCTAGATATGTCATTTTGTGCCCATCACCAAATTTCTAGGTCAAGGGAATCTTTGATATTGTTAGTCTTTTGTTATCTCTAGGTTTGAGGTAGTTATTGTCTTAGATATTTATCTAATTTCTATGTATCTTCCTCTTTTGCAATTCATTTTAATGTGCAATTCTCCACTAGCCTTAATATCTTCTTCCTATGTGTCATATTTCATGTTGTTCATGCTTATTTTCTTCCTATGTGTCATATTTCATGTTGTTCACGCTTATTTTCTTTAACTTCATTTGCTACCTCCTTCATTTTCCTCTGCATGTATCCCACAATGCTTCCTTCTTTCATGCACTCAATCATCCCATCATTGTCCCCAGTCTTGTACATCTACCCCCTCTTGGTTCATCTAACCTTCCATTACAGTGTCCTCTTCCTCATTCTACTCATATGCACACCCTTCTAGTTTGATATCCTACATGAGTTACTTATATTTTATTAATATTTCTAGCTTCCTCTCAATAATTTCTTTGATCAAACTATCCCAATTTCATAATATGTTAAGTTGACTATTGGTAAATGATGTTTTCTCTCTTTATTCCTTTCTTGATCATCTTCATTCTTTCTTGCATGTCTTATTTCTCTAACACACATCTTTTGTGCATTACTTTCTTACCTTTAATATTTTACTCCTTGGTTATTTTTGTATGCCTCTCTAGCAGTTACACCTTCATCTAGTTTCCCTTTTTTTTCTTACCTTCCTTCTTGACACGTGATTACTATTAATTTCACTTGCCCTAGGTTGCCTCTACATCGTTATGTCATATTTCACTTTTTGTAATCATGTGACCTATTCTCTATTAGCTCCTATCTTTAGATATATTGCACCTATAATTCCAACCCTTGTATAGAGGAGTGTGGACACACGTTTTTTCATATTTTCATGTTTCTAAACTTTAACTTTTTTACATTCTAAGGATAACAATCCTGCGTCTAATTATTACAATAAATGTGTATGCCAAAAATTCTAAATTATTTATCTAACACCATCCTAGAATACATTCACTAAGAGACTTATTGATAAATTAAATAACACAAATTATAAATATCATTTCCCTTATATTAAAAGTAAATCTTTAGTCCTCATTTTCTTGTAGTGGCAATCAAAAAACAACAACAGTCAAGTAACATATGTGCTACCAAGGGAACTAGGTATATTTTTGTCACACTCACTCATAGGTTTATATCAAAACTTGATAAGATTTAATGACCAACACAATAGAATGCATTGCCACCATGCATCAATATTTGTTTTCATACTATATCTATTTTTTATTCTTGATCAGTCTTAGGACTTGACTAAGGTGTAAGGAAGTTATAAACTTTAATTTTTTCATATCAAGTCTCATAATGCTTTTATGCATGACCATGTTTTCCTTACATCAATATAAAATATTATTTTTATTATATGTTCTTATGTGTCAAGTTTTGTTAAGATAAGATCATGCCATCTAGATGGAATGTCACAAATTGTACAAGATTGGTAGCATGATCATGTCATAGATTTTGGAAATCCTAGTTTTCATTTATCTTATCATTGTGACCTCAAATATAGTATTAGATTATAATTTTGTTTCTTTATAGTAGCATTACATTAGTCAAAATATACGTTCAATATTTTCAAAGTATGCAACCATAATTTATTTCATTTAGATTTTTAGTACACATCCATGTTTATAGGCTCAAATAATTTACCTTAATCAACTTACTAGACTTATCCCCTTATTTTTATTAAATATATTAATTCAAAATATTAGATATTGATTTATGTAGTGTGAATATATACTCTTTGAAAACATGTATGCCTTCAATCTCAAGACAATTTTAATTTGTTAAATTTGTAACCTTAAACTTTTTTTCTATTCAAAGATTGAGCTTGACTATCTTTTAACTTGTCCAATTTAGTTAAATCAAGTTATGACATAACAATAGTAGAAGGAGGTCCCCTTAAATTTGGAATATCTATAAAGAATATAAAGTGCTTCCCTCATTAAGAGACTGCTTCCCTCATTAAGAGACTGAAATTTAAAATTAATCAAGATTTAAAATAGAATATAAGATCTAAAATAAAAGAATGAGATCTAAGTATTGTAGATTGAGAAATGAAGAATATGATATGAATAAAAGCTGATGTAGAGGATTTTGGTGGCTTTTCAAGATTTTTTTAAGTTCTTGAGATTTTAATAATTTCTTTAGATGTTCTCAAAATAAATTAGCAAGTTTTGAGATCTAGTGACTTTTTGATATTTTAGTGTTTTTTGGATATTTTACTGATTTCTTTAATTTTTCTCATAGGAGATTAGAAAGTTTTTTGAGATATTAGTATTTTTTTTAGATGAGATTATCAAGTTGTATGTAATTAGTTTAAAAGGTTGATAATTATAAAATAATAAGTTTGTATTAAGGTAGATTTTTTAGGGAATTCTAGAGGAGATATAAGGATTCATTTTTTTTTATTATACGGATGTTGGAGAAATAATAATGAAAGAAAGTCATTAATCACATTTCTTAAGTAATATAACTCATGGCTTCAAACTAATATATTCTAAACTAGATATACTTTAGGAGGAAGGGTATGCCATATTATTATTGATAGTGGTAGTTGTGAAAATATGGATTTTAGAGAAATGGTAGATAAATTGAAATTATCTTGTAAAAAACATCACCACCCTTATCATATTGTATGGTTTAAAAAGGGAAATGAAGTCATTGTTGATAGAGATGCTTAATCAAGTTCTCCATAGGAAATACTTAAAAGGATGAAGTATGGTGTGATGTCATTCCAATGGATGCATGCCATGTTTTTTTGGGAAAACCTCGGTAGTATGACAAGAAGGTAATGCATGATGGAGAGAAGAATACATACACTTTTTGGAAGGATGGTTTGAAAGTGATTTTATTACCCCAAAGAAGGAATTGAAGAAATGAAAGTACTAGTAGAAGCAATTGAATACCCTTTGAAGGATTTTAAATTTTAGAAATTAAAAGTACAAATGAGAATGAGGATGAGCATGTTGTAGCAATAAAGGAAAAAGAGGTGGAAATATATTTAGTGGCAAAAGATGGGAAGTGTGAGAAAGAAGTATATTTGGAACAATGGATTTCAAGAAAAACAAAGGATATAATTGCACAAATTTTGGACAAGAAGATATTTTTCACTTTACAAAATCAATGCAACAAATATCTGGTACAATGGGAAGGATTAGATCTAGATAAGAGGCATGTGTTTGAAAATAGCAACTTGTAGGAGTTGTGTTCTTTTCAAGCATAGGAGAATGATGCATAAGATTTTGGTGGTTTTTCCAAGATTTTTTTACATTTTTGATATTTTAATAATTTCTTTAGATATTCTCAAAATAAATTAGCAAGTTTTGAGATTTAGTGGCTTTTTGAGATTGTAGTGTTTTTTGAGATTTTATTGATTTCTTTAGCTTTTCTCAAAAGAGATTAGAAAGTTTTTTAAGCTATTAGTATTTTTTGAGATGTTCTCCAGTTGCATGTAATTATTTTAGAAGGTTGGTAATTAGAAAATAGTAAGTTTGTATAAAGGTAGATTTTTTAGGGAATTATAAAGGAGATATGAGGATTTATTTTTTCAAGTATAAGGACATTGGAGGAAGAATAATGAAAGAAAGTCATTAATCCCATTTCTTAAGTTCTTTGTATTTGTTATTTTTAAAAAAAATTATTTTCTGAATGTTAATGGTGAATTGGTTGTAATGAATTTGGTTGCATCATCATCTTAGTTAAATTTCAACATGATTTTAAATTCAATTATTGACTAAATAATACAATGTAGTAAAAAGGAAATAGAGATATCAAAATATAATATCAAGATGTTAAGGAAATGTTTTTAGACTTATCTCACATGGAACAAACCAACCTTACAACCTGTTCTTAGAACTAGTAGAGTGTCCATGTTACATAGTGTGAGTAGTAGGATCAACTATGTGACTAATGAGTCCTCTTGAGATATTCTCACCTCTTATTCATTGGTTAAGGTTCTATTTCAAGAAATATAGGGGCTTATTAAAGGAGAAGGTAAGACCATTGATTTCCTTTATAGTAAATTCAAGCCCTTTACTAATGTATAAATATTGAAAATATTTGTGCTAGTAGTTTGTTACAAAATGCTAATGTGTATTGTTGTAAAAAGAAATAACATTTAACATGATTTACATACTAAACTTTAAGAGGGGATACGATCTCTTAATGATTACATAAAATTATACACAATATTACACAATAACAAGATGAATGGCATGGGGAACACCCTTTGAAGGAAAAAACTCACACTCTAAAGCGCAAGTTAGCTATATTGTCAATAGCACATGTTATAAAACACTATTGAAAGGTATGCTCTTATAATAGTATCATAAACATGAAAAGTTGGAGAAATTCTAGTAGCATTATAATACCTACAAATTATTCATATAACCCATACTTAGTATGAATCCATGATCCCAAATAATAGGAGATTAGATACATGAAGATGTAACCCACAAACTATAGGACCCAAATATAGGGAATACAATATAATAACACTTCAAGAGATTCAATATGCTAAAAATAAATTAGGTGCTCTTATATTGTTATGATTATCAATTGATTTCATCATAACCACTCATCAATTTGGAAATTCTATTTTGGTTCCACAATACATCCCAAAGATTCTCAATGTTGTGTCATAATTTGTGCCATATAATTGGTTAAAATTCTAGTCAATAATATAACTCTCCCAAAATCATTCTTTTACATGTTATAATATCTATTATACCACTATTGTTTCCATATATTCCCTCACACCTCCTTCATTATAATTTTGTTCTCTCACATCTATTGTACACATCAAAATAAGGCATACTTATGGCATATTGGCCAATTCATAGGTGAAAATCTTTTTTCTTTGTGGGATCACAAATAATAAATAAATAAATTTTTAATTTTAAACATTATAATTAGGAGTATGACACATCCATTCAACATTATTCCCATGTTTTTGTACCCTACATGAGTAAAGGGTATGAACTCTTTAGTAAATTAATTGTTAGGGACCTTGATTACAATAGACTCATTGTACACATCTTAATATTATTTATGCTCATAAGCTTCATCAAGGAATATAAATTATTTTCTAAATATTAACCTTCTCCAACATCATCCTTCCATCGTGTACCATGTAATGAAAAAATATTATATGACATTTACTCACTTTAATCTCACATGAAAGATTGGGGTCTTTGCAAGATATATGGGACTCTAGTCGACACAAAGAACTTTAATAGCTTCATATCTTAGTTCAGATTTGAACATATACTCCTTAATAAATAAAATACCTTACAAGAATGAGTAGCTACTATACTTATCCTTTTTAGTGGATAAAGTAACTCGAACATGTCATTTTATTTTTTGATTAATAACACTACCATTATACCAAGAACATAAACACCAAGTATATCTTATATTGTATATATCACCTACCTAATTTAAATACATAAGTGCATGAATATTCACTAAGTGGTGGTTCCTTGTAGAATAATCATGATAATAGAGTACTTGAATGCACCCTAAAAACATTGTAAGACCTTCTTAATTGTACCTCAATGATCCCATCTAGTATTAGTCATGAATTAGTTAAGGACGCTTAATTCTTGTGAAATGTATGGTCTTAGATAAACCATTAAAAATATAAAACTTGTTAAAAAAGTAGCATAAAGTACTTGAGCCATGTCATCCACCTTAATGGGTGTAGATAAACATTGTTCTACATATGTATGTGTCACAATATAAATATGAACACTCAAATACTATAAGCTAACATGTTAAATCTATCCAATATTAAGTTCACATATTTTCTATCACCCAACTAAGGCTTTTTATTTTCTCTATCTCTTCATGCCCATAATGTACTCATATTTTCTAAATTCCTTCATGTCAAATTATGTTGAAATATAAGAAGTTAAGTAAAAAGTCACTTCCTTATTTTAACCAAAGAATAACACCTAAGCACTATTAGCATTGTGTGTTGTCATTGATGTCAAATTGATATTTGACAATATGTGCTGAGGTCATTGATGATGATGATGATCATTGAGAATGGTTCATAGGGATGATGTTTTTACCATGTGTAGTTTTGTTATTGTTTGATGTTCGATAGTGTTTATGATATGTGTAGTGTTGTTGTTATTGTCTACTGCTAGACAGTCTTGCTAAGATGACAATACAAGGGTTGGTGATATGGAAAGAGAACATTGCATGAAAGAAGTTATTCTTATGAAAGGAAAGAACGTTGTTGATATGAGAAAAGTGAACATTTCATGATATGAAAGAAGAGAACATTACATGATATGGAAGACAAGAACATCTTTTTCATCTTTCTTGGTTTTGAATATAATAATTGAGACTAGATTCTTTGATATATGCTGACATTATGTTAGTTATATAACTCATTGGTCTTTAGAGATCTAATGAAGTGAGAATTTTTAGAAGATTTTATTGTAGGCAATCCAAAGGAATGCTCCACATTCCTCCATGTTGGAGACAGTTTACTTTAGTGATGAATGTTCACCAACTGGAAAATATTTCACATCAGCGACCTAGAAATTGGTGAATAAATTGTATTGATTGGGGTGGTCATTTCACATAGAATTTATAAATATTCAGTCAAATGCACTACCCAATTGCCCATCATTTTATGTAATATATTGTATCTCTATCAAGATTTCACCAATAAAATCTATATTTTCCATGTGGTAAATTTAATATTCTCATCTATAATTTCATAATCTTGTCTTAATTGACAGCCATTACTCACCAATAGCCATATAAAGATCTATTTGCATGAGGACCTAATTCGCCTAGAATTTTGCAGAAGAGTGTCTCAATTCACCACATTATTCACCAACTCTATTATAATTGCCAATTAATTGGACGATCCATAATTGCCTAGAAAATTACATAAGACATGTTATAATTAAGTGGGATTCACCAAATACTTGTATACCATATAAAATTCCCATCAAATTTTCCAAATAAGGATTGGTATAAATACAATCAAATATCATATTTATTTCTACATAATTTGGTCAATTTGAAGCTCTCAATTTGGATCAATAGAATTGTTTCAGACCAAGAACAACCATTGCTACTAACTGCATTTGTGACTACTAGTGACCTAGAGGTAAGTTATCATTTTTTTAAGTGTTATAATATTTTTTTTGGATTCATCTCTATCTGTTTACAATTTTGAGTTCATTATAATTGACTGGGGACCCATCAGTGGTCACCTAGGAAACCTCACACATCTAGATTTTAGGTTGTAGGGCCAATGAATCATATAGTCTATTATTACTTCTTAAACAAGTAGATATTTTTTGTAGCCTTTCTTTCGTTGGAGAAGTCAAATAGGAAGAAGGGTAGGACTCCTAAATGTGAGGAAGGTGAAGAAAGCCCAACAAAAAAAAGAACCTTATATTCATACTTTGACATTTGCAATGTTTGTGGTGAAAATTAGGAAGGTGCATCATCACACGTATAAGTACAAGATTCAAAACCTACACCGCATATTGAAGAAGGTAGAAAACCTGATATCTCAGATCATGATGAACTTGAAGAAGATTTTATGGTAGATACCCAAGGTAGTTAGAATGATATAATTGACTTGGGGTGAGAATGTCATAGATAATGATGATGATGATGTTAGGATTAGGTAATACTGAGAGGGGGGTGAATCAGTATTATAGAACTTTGATCTTTTCAACTTTAAACAATTATAAATAATCCAAAGTAATGCAGAAATAAAAAGAACATATAAGGATAACACATTACTCATTACACCATGATTTGTTCTCAAGGAAACCCTGGCCAAAGGGAAAACCCCGGTAGGGAAAGTACCCACAAATATGCACTAAAGTATAATGTCTCTATTAGGAGATCTAGTCCTATTAGGAGCTGATTGTTACATAGTACATTTCCTTGTTAGAGGAATACAAAAACCCTGTTATGGGAATAAAAAACACCTGGTTAAAGGTGGTGAGCACACTACTCTTACAATCAATACTTGTCTCAATATGGTTCTCAAAAGGGGAACAATACAAGCACTTATCTTGCTTAGATAGTTCCAATTGTAGAACAGCCTCTTATTGATCTCACATCTGATCTCTGCTCTTCTATTCACAAACTTACTCCATCATCATAATCATACCATGCTATGCGTTTACAAAAAAACACTTCATACTTATACAAAATCAGCTTTCCAGTAGGCTTCACAATTATCATGAAAAACATAACAATAACTCATGCAAATGTTATTTATGGAGTCAGCGCTCTTACAATACCAAAGAGTCGGCAATATACTTTATTCACTTGTCTTAGCATGTTACCAGATTCACTTTACCTTCCTTAATCTTCGCAACTATTCATATACCCTGTTACCCTGTTTTACTATCTTCACATACCTTTCAAACACTATATCTCACAGATCTGACAACCAAAACTTATGTGATCTTAACTGAAGCATGTCTATATCCTAAAATACCTCCAGTTAACTTTGCAAGCCATAATACCTTATACATCTTCATCGTTGACCCAAACTGTGGCACTGTACCTGGTTATCCTGATTCTGGACTTAGTCATTTTCATGACTGTGACTCCAGTGGCAATCTCCACAACATGCAATCACTCCATCATGAGTGTTTCCATAAATGACAACCCTTAAGTGATTCCTAGTTCTCCAAAACATCACATGCCAACAATCTCTCCCTTTTGGATTGATGGAAACACTTAGAAAAATGACTAAGTGTCACAATACAACTTTCTTTTTCTTTTTCTCTTTTCTAATTTTTTGTTTCTTTTTTACATATTTTCTTTTATTTTCTTCTCTACATATAATTCTACTTATTTCTTTCTCTTCCTCATTTTCAATTTTCTTCCTCTCCCTTTGACATCAATGGCAAAGGTATATACAAAATTTTAACTTAAGCACAAATGATTCAGTGCTTACTCACCAGATTTAAGACATCTTGGAAAGAGTTTTCCAAGGTCTTAACTTCTTCAATCCATGAACTTATCAACAGTTCACTGACACAGATTAATCCATTCAGTGCTTATGATGTTGTCTCTGCTGCTTTAAGCTCAGTAAGAGTAGGTACAAACATTGAGCCTTCAACTATTATCATCTCTAAGAGATGAGTCTCCAACATTGTGAGCTTCAGAGTCAATAGGCTTCTCAATAAGCCAAATCTATATGTAACTCTCCCTTTCTCCATTTCCAGTACTCCTATCTTGTCCAATAGTTTGGATGATTCCTTGTCTATTTCTCCCATAGCTTGTGAAGATGATTCACAACTATCCATTAGACTGTCAAGGTTAGTCTTGTCTTTGGCTATGATCTCCTCAATGTTCCTTAAATGTCTGTAGGGGTTTATGCAATAGTTGTAAATTTTCCTATCTTGTGCTACACAACTCTTGGCCTTAAGAGTGGTAGCCTTAAGAATGTTTAAGTCCCATGAGATGGACTTATAAACTTCGTTCAAATTCTTCTCCAAGAAGTTCTTTTTAGACTTTTCTTTTGTTGTTTTTAGCAATGAGTCAAAATGATTGTCAACGTTGTCTAATACTATACCAAGATTCTCAGCTTCATCCTTGTCTTTGAAGATAATTGGTGAGGGGAGTAGTTTTTTCATTGTTTCTACAGCCCTGACCATTACCTTTGCTCTTTTGTCTCCTTTCTGAACTGATCTCTCCTTAGCTTTGGCGAAGGCCAAAAATGATAGTCTCATAAGCTCATCTTCATCCATGTTGTCCACATCAGAGTTGACTAGCTTGGCCATACTTGCCAACAATAAAGATGTGTCCATATTGACTTCAACAACTTTTTCTGATGTTAACTGATCTTCTTCCTTTTTCTCCTGCTTTATTTCCTTCTGCTATTCTTTTTCTTCTTGTTTCTCTTATGATTTCCCTTGCTTTGTCTTCTCATGATCTTCAACCTCCATCGCACTATCCACATTGTCCAAAAATGGATCATTTACATCCTACAAAGTGTCAAGGCTAACAGGCAAACTAGTGACAAAGAAATCTGGTTGCATGCTAACTTGAGAACTTTCATTTACTGCCTTGGAACTCTCTCCTAAACCCAAAAATATAGGTTTAGAAACCTTGGGAGGTCAAACCTTCTTAGGCATGTCATGCATTAGAACTTGGTCTAATGCCTTTTGGGTGTCCTCAATCACCTCATCATACTTCCTAGCCATAATCTTGACTAATCTAGCTTTTGTCCACAGTAGGGTTTTTAGTGCATTTATGATTCTTTCTCTTTCCTGAATTGACACAACCAGAAACATATCATAAATTATTTTATTTCTTATGTTCTCATCCTCCTAATGTGCTAATTGTTTCCTAATTTCTAGTTTTCTATACAGGTCTTTGGGAATGTTTGCTTCAACCTCCAACAAATTCTTCTTAAAAACTAGCAGATGCTCAATGATAGTGTCCTCAATGACTTCTTAGTCCTTAGGGTTATATCTTTCATAGTATATGTTCATTGATATCAGATTTCCATCTTTGATAACTATTTTCTGTAGTGATTTAAGATCTAGTTTCCACAAGGTTTGTGGATTCTTTTGGACTATTTTCTCTTCCTGTTTCTCAGCTTCCTTTTCTTCCTTCTTCTTCCTCTTCACCATTGTCTCTTTTTCTATGGGACTATCTTGCTTTCTTGTTCTTGTGGATCTTTTGGGAATAACTGTAGGAACCACATCTTGTGTTTCATCCTCTTGAAAGGCTAACAAATCAACAATATCAACGGTAGGAGCTACTATCTTTTCTGACTCTAAAGGAATAGATGCATCAGTGGCAATGCTAGAAGATGCCTCCATCTTATTTTTGATATCTATTAACTACACTTTTGTGATACCCACCATCGCAGTGATGTCTTCAACAATCTTGTTGACTTTCCTTTTTCTTGTTACCTTTTCTTTCTCTTCTTTGAATTTCTCATACTTTTCCCTAAATGTTCCCCATCTTTCTTGGGTAGGGTCCTTTTCTACTACCAGTACATGTTCCACTTGCATAGTTAGCACTTACCTCATATCCCATAGGATAGCACCACTTAGTTTTGGGCTCAACTGCCTCAAAGTAGACACAATCAGTTTCAAACATGAAACAAATAGTGTCCTCATACTTTTCTACTAAATTCTCAGGGATTATATACCTTTCTTTCATCTACCTCTGCAATATCTTTATCATGCCAAACAACTCTCCATCTACCCAGTCTTTCTTCTATCTTCTATAGTATTCTGATATTTGAAGTCCAGTGGGTTCATTGACTTTCCATGCTCTAGGATGCATGCTAGGAAATTTGTGAATAATATGAATGTACATGTGAATCAGTAATGAACCAAACCTAAATGCCTTGGATTTATCCTTCTTTATGGCTTTCACATTCTCAATAAATTGTTGAGCTAGAATTTTGCAAATATTATACTTCTTGTTCTCGTTTACCATTTTGTATGTCATCATGATGATTCCAGTAGATATAGAATTAGGTCTACTACTGTAAAACAACTTGTAGCCTAGCAACATTGCTACCAATCTGACATCTTGCAAATATATATCATTTACTATCATTGCCCTCTTGTCCCACTTTGAATGTGTTAGGGTTTTAGCTAGATTTCTTAGGTTTTTTTCTCTCACAGGTAGGGCTCCTTCATTATCTAGACCTGTGATCTCATGTGTCAATTGTGCATATATTTTTACTAGTTGATCACCAATCCATAAGAATTGGTCATGAACTCTGCTAAGAATGATCTTAAACCATTCAATTTCTATGAACTCTATGAGTAGGGTTAGCTTCAGGATTGATTGATCTTGTAGGTGTTTGAACTCTTCTACCACGGTTCCATTTGCTTCAACCATACCATCTAATTCACTATAGATATTAGTCTTTCCAATGATTTCATATTTACAGTGAATGTATGCCCTAATGTCTTCTATGTGTAACACACCTACGAGGGTTTGAGAAAATGCTCCCTTCAGATCATCCTCATAGGATTTGTATGGATGCCACTTGAACTTATACCTAGGTCTATCTACAACATCATATATTACTAGTGCATCCATGACTTCTCAAAGAGATTAGGTCTAAATACCTTAACACACCTGAATTGATGCTTTGCTTCACACAAACATGAAATATCTTTGCTAGATCACTTCTCTGCTTTCAAACTTCTGCTCTCCTTAGTCACTAATCAACAAATGGTGTATATTTGAGATCCGTTAAGTCCTTTTATCCATCACAAGCTGAGTGTGTGTAATAAATACAGGTATCTCAACTTCACATGTTGTCCAGTCGATACAAAACTCACGAACATAGAAGATGAATCTCCAAGTGCTTTGGTCTCATCCACAGACTCCACAACATCTATACACATCATTCCTAAGATTGCATGAGCTTACTCCACATATACAAGGGCTGGATAAATTTTGTTTACTGCATCCAATGCACCCCATAAGCCCATACGACTATTTAGGTCGATGCCTCAAAAAACTCATCATGTGAAGACACAGTATCATCTACTGTCTCTCCTTGAACCACTACTTTGTTTAAAACTTTCACCTTCCATATCTGGTCATCTTCCTTTCTCTCAAATTTCTTGAAATGACTCCCAAAATATTCTATGTACTCATCAAAACTCTTACCACTGTCACCAACATTTTACCTTATAACCACACGAGGTGGTCCTCTTGGTTCAGAAGGTCTTCTTGGTCCTCTGTTGTTGTCTTCTCCATTATATCTTCAAAACTTCACAATGTGACGTAGATTGTTACATTTGTAACAAGTAGGTGGTCTCCTTCGATCTTGATTAGTCTGCAATTTACAATACCTTTATATATGCCCAAAGTTATTACATTTTTGACATGTGATCTTAGCTGTTGTTTCTTCTCTGATATAGTCTTGCTTGTACTTGGACTGATAAGGTTTTCTGCAATCTGCCTTCTTGTGTCCATTTTCATAGCAATTAAAATAGTAACTAGTAAAGGGCTTAGAGTTACCTTTACTTCTACAATCTCTTTTCATGTGTCCAATTTTGTTGCATTTGAAACATCTACCTCTGAAGGGTCTAAACTATTCTCTAGATTCTTCATTGGTAGGTCTCTCTTCAAGAATAGGTCTTTCCTCATTCTTGGCTTCATTTGATTCTTCCTGGGTTTTTGAAATTTTTGCTTCATTGAATCCAACTCCAGACATATCTCCTTTAGGCTTTTGTCTTGTTCTTTGTTCATCAATCTTATCACTGGTCATGTGTAGCTTCTCAATATGTAATTTGGCTTGAGTGAGTTCACCTTTAATGATCTGATTATATTTTTCCAATTCCTGATATTTATCTTTGTATTGGTCAAGTTTAGTTTTCATTTCACTTAACTGCTTGTTAGACTCTTTTAGCGATTCTTCAACTTTGTTTCTTTCATTATTTTCATGTTGGATTTCTTTAATCATCAGAAGATTGATTTTTTCTTTCTCTTTCTCCAACTTCTTTATTTTGTCTGATGTGTCATTGTCTGAGTCTTCTTTGATCTTCTCCATAAGGTCTTGCCTCTGAATTTTTGCAATCTAAAGCTATTCTTTTAGTTTCCTCATGAAACCTTCTGCTCTTCTTAATTTAAATTTTAGTTCACCATTCTTAGCTTTCATCTTATCCAGATCTTCAAGTGCAGCCTCAAAGTTCTCTTGCATATCTCCTGAATCCATCTTGATCTCCCTTAAGCTGTTAGGATTTCTCTCCAAGGGCCAATAGCTCTGATACCAATTGTTAGGATTAGGTAATACTGTGAGGGGGGGTGAATTAGTATTACAAAACTTTGATCTTTTCAACTTTAAACAATTATAAATAATCCAAAGTAATGTAGAAATAAAAAGAACATATAAGCATAACACATTACTCATTACACCATGATTTGTTCTTGAGGAAACCCTAGTTGGGATGGTATCCACAAATATGCACTAAATTATAATGTCTATATTAGGAGATCTAGCCCTGTTAGGAGCTGATTGTTACATAGTACATTTCCTTGTTATAGGAATACAAAAACCCTATTATGGGAATACAAAACACCTGGTTAAAGGTGGTGAGCACACTGCTCTTACAATAAATACTTGTCTCAAAATGGTTCTCAAAAGGGGGAACAATACAAGCACTTATCTTGCTTAGATGGTTCCAATTGTAGCATGACCTCTTACTAATCTTGCATCTGATCTCTGCTCTTCTATTCACAAACTTACTCCATCATCATAACCATACCATGGTATGCTTTTACAAAAAACACTTCATACTTATACAAAATCAGCCTTCCATTCGGCTTCACAATTATCATGAAAAACATAACAATAACTCATGCAAATGTTATTTATGGGGTCAGCGCTCTTACAATACCAAAGAGTCAGAAATATAATTTATTCACCTATCTTAGCATGTTACCATATTCACTTTACCTTCCTTAATCTTTGCAACTATTCATATACCCTATTTTACTATCTTCGCATACCTTTCGAATACTATATCTCACAGATTTGATAACCAAAACTTATGCAATCTTAACTAAAGCATGTGTATATCCCAAAATACCTCCAGTTAACTTCACAAGCCATAATACCTCATATATCTTCATCGCTAATCCAAACTGTGGCACTGTACCCTGTTATCTTGATTCTGGACTTAGTCATTTTCATGGTTGTGACTCTAGTGGCAATCTCCACAACATGCGATCACTCCATCATGAGTGTTTTCATAAATGACAACCCTCAAGTGATTCCTAGTGCTCCAAAACATCACATGCCAATAGATGATGATGATGATGATGATGATGATGATGATGATGATGATGATGATGATGATGATGATGATGATGATGATGATGATGATGATGGTGATGATGATGATGATGATGATGAGGACGACGACGACGACGACGATGATGATGACGATGATGATGACAATGATGACAATGATGATGATGATGATGATGATGACGACGATGATGATGATGATGACGACGATGACGACGACGATGATGATGATGATGATGGAAGAGGAAAAGAAAATTCAAAATAAAAAAAGGATCGGGAGTGGGATCTGTTGAGGAATTTTAAAATTGATTGTGTGTCAAAGTATCCATTCATTGAACCCATGGAGAATCCAATTGATCGTCAACCTCCAATAGAATGCAGGTGTAAGATTTTCACTTGGAAACATAACAAGGAAAAGAGGTTGCAGCTAAAACTTGACACCATAGAAAAGCATATCGGTAAAGTTTACAAAAAATAAACCATAGATGGAGTTGAGAAATTAGTGATAAGATGGAAAACAAAGAAGAAATGTCATCATGTTAGGAATTCTAAAGAATTTTATTTTTAGGCAAAAATATACACAAAGTCTGCTAAAGTTAAAGGTTATATTGAAGCTATTTTTGGAAAAGCAATGCAAGTAGAGGGTGTTGTTCAATTAAGTGTTGTTTTTTTATATTTTGAGTAGAGGGTGTGCTATGAAAGACTACCCACCAATGAATGGCTTATTACACTTTTTAAAAGTTCCTAACTATCTTACCAGTCATTGGGCAGTAAATAGTGGATGGAAATGGGCAAGTTGTCTTGTTGAGGTTGAAAAAGATGTAAAGGAAAACAATAAGAGAGTCAAACTTTATTGCATTGTCTTTAGATAAATATATGATAGTAGATAATATTTCATGGGTATGCATGTGTATTTATACTATATAGAACCATGTCCGCCAACCTCATCTACTATCTTTTGCTAAAATGAAGGATAGTGCGAGAGTGGAAAATTTATTTCAACTAGTAAAGAGTTCTTTAATTGAACATTGAGGTATGGATGAATTGCCAATTGCCAAAAATTTGGTATGTGTTGGAGTTGATGGAGATTTAATAATGCAAGATCACATGAATGTTCTTTGCTCAAATATGGAAACTTGTTCACCCTACATGATTGATATTCACTACATGGCCCACGGTATGAATCTAGCTTTTAGAATTGTGAGCAAGTATGCTCCAATAACAAATGTTGAAGATTTAATCAGAGAGCTCTACTCATACTTCTATTAAAGTCCCAAATAATTTTTTGAATTTCAACAATTTATCGATGGAATCATTGATGGGAACAAGCTCCTTAAGGATAATGATACCAAATGAATCTCTATGGATGGACCAAAGCATCATTTTTTTTAGAATATCAATCTTTGATTGGACTAATGTACACAAATCGCAACAAAATAGAGTATCTGAAAGCTCATGACCTACTTAAGGGGTTAAGTAATATAGAGGGGTAAGTGCACCAAGATGGTGAACAAAAGTGTGGTATAAGTGGCTACATTTTTCCTAAAATCAGCTAAATCTAAACTTCGAAGAGAAATTTGAGAGTCATGCACTCAAAATTAGGAGATGTGCAAAGAATAAGAATTTTAGTACTCTGAATCTAGTTTCTAAACTATTAAAGTTTTTTAAAAATGGATAATATTAAGAGGGTCAAACTCACTACGCATGAAAAAATATTCCTGATTTTTATAGAAAAACATAATTGTATACCAAAAATAGTATCTTCATAGAATTAGTATTGAACAATAAATGAAATAGAAACTAAATAAACCACAATATAGCAACTATTTAGCAAATGAAAGATCAATTAAGCATCCTATGGCTCTCTAACTAAGAGTGTTAATGTGAAGCTCTCAGCAAGCCTCCATTAATGATAGTCCTAGAATGAGAAAATGATTAAGATAAACAAGCTAATTAGTTTAATTCCAAATAGAAATACTCAATTAACTTCTAAATTGTTGTTCTAGCTCTAAAATGCAAGAGGTTCGATGCTATTCTCAGATTTTGTGGATATGAATTGATTGATTTAAGCATTCCTTTTATAGATTTATGCAAGGAGAGGGGGTGTAGTGTAGTTGATCATGATTAAGCTTGAGTTGAGTCTTTGGTTCCACCCTTTGAAGACAATTTAAATATTGTGTCCTCAAAGCTTGGGACAAGTAGACAAGATGAGTGGACAAGATGCTCTTTCAATTTGAGTGATTGAGATTGAATTTGGCTTGATCCATGTGAATGCATTTCCTTAAATCTCATTGGTTGAGGCTTTTTCCTCCCATTTGGTTGTTGAGAGAAATTAAGATTTATTAATTGATTTTAATTCATTTCCTTAGCCATGTGCACCCCTTGAATGGGTTAATTCGATTTAATTCAAACTATACAATTAATTAGATTAATTGCACATTGATTTAATTTAACTTTATTTAAATGCTCTTGATTGATCTTTTGGCTTTAGATTTTGAATTATGTTGAATTAAAGCTTGATTTTAATTTTGACTGGCTAAATGCTTGTTTTGATTCAATTGCTTTGATTTATCCTTAGTCTTGCCTTGATTACTCACTTGAATGATCCTGTCCATTTTTAGGTGATTACAAATGCCCCTCTTTGAGTTGATGTGCGAAGCGTGTCAATTCAAAGAATGTCCTGATTCAGCTTGATGAAAGTCCTATTTTTACTAATAAAGATCCCGATTCTATCGATGGTCAATTTTAATGCTTTCGATGGTCAATCTTGATGTTTAATGTAAGATGCAGTTTTGATGATGTCTAATATAATTCTGATGGTTGTTCTAATTGATTTGATACTCTTGATGATCATTCTGATGATAGATTGCTGATGTGATACTTGATTTGACCTGATTCGATTGTTTGATGCCCCTTTCAATTGATAAGTGAAAAATTTATTGATAAAAGATTATGCTCTGATTTGATGGTCATTCTCCTGATTCGATGATGTTGTCAATGATCTGATTATCCGATGGTATGCCCCCTCAGAAATGAAATGAAATTTGATAGATGTTTGAAAATTTTGACAATTTAGGTCAATTTACGTTGATTGGGTCAATTAATAATGAATTTTGGTTTCATTTTTGATAATTTTTTTGCATCTGCTTAATTACAAATGCCCCTATTTTGGTAGATTTGATGAAAAATTGGGTTCCCGGGCCCCCTCTGATGAAAGATTTCCTCTTTAGGTCAAAGATTCCAGTTTTAGGTCAAAAGGTTCCCTTTTTAGGTCAAAAGGGCCTATATAAAGTGGTAGAAAGTCAATTTACTATTCATTTTTACTTTTACCTTTTAACTTTTGAGCTCTAATTCCTTTTGATCTTTTCATGATGTCTGTCCTGATTCACGAGCATAGATTCAAGCGTGGACATCAGTATCAGCGGCCAGTGAACTATGAACCTCCGGTGAGTACCTCAATTTCTTCATTTTATCATTTGATGCATTTATTGTCCATAAATTCAAATTTTTCACTATAAAACCCTATTTTTTCCCTCTTTTTTCCTCCAAATAGCGCTTTTACCAATTTAAACAGTGCTTTTACACTCTAAACAGTGCTTCCACAATTTTTAACAACGCTTCCACACTTCAAAATAGCACATTTGCGTGCCTATTTTTGGCCCTAATGCATTTTCACCTTTTCAAATAGCGCTTTCGCTTTCGATTTCTCTTTTGCAATTTTAAATAGTGCTTCCGATATTTTGAACATCACTTCAGAATTCTTTTAGCACTTTTTCCTCAAATGGTGCTTTTCATATGTTAAATAGCATGTTTACACTTTTAAACCGCGTGTTTGCATTTTAGCGCTTTTGCAGCCTGAAATAGTGCTTTCACCTTTTTAGGAAAGATTTTAAATTTACTTAGTCAACTTTCAAATTTTTCAACGTGTTCGATCATTTGATTGGTTAAGGTCATGAACTTGGTGTTATAGTGAGTCGTAAAATGTTAGTATGAGTTAGTCATAACTTGAATGTTGGATCATCAATCTAGATTTAGATGATGGATGATGATGAATTTTTTGTCCTATCTGAGTAGAAGCATGAAAATTGATTGTGGTTTGATATTTTTAAATGTTTGATTGACTTCAGATAATCTAAATAATAAATGATTTCAAAAATGATGTGATTGAACTTGCTTTGTGTAGGAGGTGCTCAAGTCATTGGGCGTTCGTGGTGCATACCCTTTACCATTCGACATGATACCAAATTTGAGTCTTGCCGATCAGAGACATATTAGTCTTTGTGGTTTATCGTTCTTGTTAGCACTTCCTCGATTCTGAGTGAATCAGGGTCTTATCATTGCTATGGCTGATCATTGGCACTCATACCATAATACTTTTCATTTACTGATGGGTGAGCTTACTATCACTCCACAGGATGTCTATCGTATTCTATGCTTGCCGACTAGAGGCAAGTTAGTCTACTATGATTCTATCTATGGTGGTTCTGCTTGTCGATGAATTTTCCTAGATCGTACTATTGGTGACGATCATATTCAGTGGGCTCAGTTCCTATCATTTCCAGTGTTACCAACAGTTCTTGGTACTTTGATTGGTGGCTTTCTCCTCCCTGATAGACGTGGTCACAGGTTCGCAATTGGTTGGGGTCCTATCCTCAAAGACTTGCTAGCACATCCTCATAGATTTGATTGGGGTACCTATGTCTTAGCTCAATTTTACCATGAGCTACATACAGTGGTATACAGATGTTCCTCTATGCTTACTGCAGGAGTGATTTTGTTACAGCTATGGACTTGGGAGCACATCCTAGTCACTTGTCCTACTACTGCATGACAGTGAGGTCTTGGTTGGCCTTTTGCATGGATGTACAAGGGCATTGTGTTGTAGACCCTTATGGGTAAGCTTGATTACTGGCGTCGAGTCATTGATGACATGGATACTATGGACTGGAAGTCATATCTTGGTTGTGAGGCTTGGCCTAAGGATGATTCTAAGCTTCCTTACATGTTCTACCCTCATTGGATGATTGGGCGTTCTACTTTTGTCATTGAGAGATTCTACTTCCAGTGAGTTTTGTGTCAATTCAGGCACCGACATGGTATGCCATAGGGTGTTGCCTTGTATGCTTAAGTATAGGTAGATAGATTGTTATGGGGTCCCTATGTTGATTATGGTACAACTGTTAGGGAGATCTAAGACCTTGGATATGTACCTTGGTCAATGAGAGATCACATCATGGATGCAGGGATTACAGTGGATTATGCTGAGTGGCTGCATCGATACCCCTTCCTAGATTTATTGATCATGTTGAGCGAGTTTCTGATATTGATGAGCTATTAGATGGTGGTGGTGGTGGTGTGGGGGATGGTGGAGATGATGCTAGAGATGATGATGGTGGAGATGGTGGTGTTGGCAGGATTCGAGCATGGCATGGATGACATGGTTGTTGAGTAGCTAGAGCAGGTAGAGTGCTTATGCCAGTGATTACTGCTACTCCTATTCCTCCTGCGGGTGGTCAGGGTAGAGATGGTGTGGATAGAGCCTTACATTAGGTTGCCAAGGATCTAGCATTGAGACATGGTCGACCTAGGGTTAGACGACATAGAGAGGTTGAGGTATAGGTGGCACAGGTTTTGTTGGATCAAGCATAGGGTCCTCCTGCTCAGCAAGTGATTCCTTTGATTATTCCACAGGTTTAGGCAGCTTCTTCTACTTCTACTTCTACTTCAACTTTGATGCCATCTTCATCCTCACGTCCTTCTTCTTTAGGTTTTGTTCCGTCATTGGGTGTTCCATCTTCGTCAATGCCTTCCTCATTCATACCTCCACCACAAACTTCTGCACCACCGGCTCCTGCCCCAGCCTTAGCATCAGATGTTGTATCTCTTTAGACTCAGATATCAGTAGTGCAGCAACAAGTTTCTCAGTTGAGTTCTATGATGCAGAGATTTATGGCAGCGATGAGTCAGTCGGGATTACAAGCGAGCTTGAGTCGTCCTCCAAATAGTGCTCTTGGTCCTGATGGTATTAATGGTGGTGGTGGCTCAACTGTTTGAGACATTTTAATTATTTTGTCATTTGATGATATGTTATGTCATTCTCTTGATATCGAGACATTGGACTCTTGTTGTATCATTTGATTTGATCGTTATTGTTGTTTATGCTGATACTTTGATACTTTGATAGACATGATTTCCTGATATTGCTTTTATGATCATTTGATGGATTCTGATATGTTGTTTCTTTCATTTTATGATGTTATAGACTCTGATACTTGCTTCGATATCTTTAACTATATATGATGTCATGATGTGTTGGATCTCTTTTCTATATGTTTTAGCATGATATGCAGATCTAGATGGTTCTATCTCCTATATGCTTTGTTCTTATGCTTTTCAGAATGCAGTTTATGAAATGTATGCAGATGCTCTAATGATGCTTTGATGATTGTCTTATGTATGACATAGAATAGATGTATGAATGGAATAATGTGGTTTCTAATGATTAATGCTATGATTTATGGATGTAATGAATAATGTATATAGATGGTTTTAATGGATAATGTATGTAATGGATTCTAAGATGGCTTAAATGATATGCACCTAATGATTGTGATTATGATCTTTTGAAATGCCATTTGTTTTATAATGATATAATGATATAATGATTAATGTATGCAATGGTAGTGTAATGGATGCCATATGAATGACTTCCTTTTTGTAAAGAAATGATGTGATCTAAATGAGATGAACCTTTAAATGATGCAATTAATGGTTTTTAGCATGTATGAATGAATGCAACGTAATGCAATTTAATGAACTTAATATGATGAATGCAACCTAACGCAATGGATGTAAATGAATTTAAATGATATATGCAACCTAATGATTCTAATTGATAAAGGTTAATGCAACTTTATGCAATCAACTTAATGATTTAAATGATGAAAATGCCTAATGAATGTAAGATAATATGCATCTAATGCAATGTAATGCGATGTAATGCAATGTGCTTAAATCAGCCTAACAAATGCAAATGAACTAATGAAATGCACTTTTGTTTTTTATTTTTGGATTTCCCACACACTCGATCACATATAGTTTTTGATGATCTTTTGATTTTTTATTTGACTATACCCCCTTTCTTTTTGTCAATTTTCCCTCTTGCACTTATAAACTAAGAAAAGAAATCAAAACATTAAATGCATTTAATCTAAGATGTATGAAACTAAGTATCATTATTCAAGAAATTTGGAGCTTATAATCATCATTGAGTATTTTTGTAATTCCACTTTTTAGTACAACCATCACTAGTTCAACTATGATGATATGAATACTTTTTGCACCTCTTATTTTTCTTTCTCATCTCTTATCTGGTACGACTATCAGTGATTGAACCCAATCATGAGAGTGTGAATACCGATTTTGTCAGATTCTATGTTGCAAGTGGATTTTGGTATTATGATATTGAAGATCAAAATATCCAAGGTATCCTTTTGCGTAAACAAACAAAAATCTCAGTTTTATCCTGTTCACAAGTCCTTGATGATTCTTTGATGATCACATCCTTAGAAAAATAATACATTCTTTAAAACTTTGATTTTAAGATAGTCATTCAGAAATCAATAAGATATCATACTTTCATCATAGCTTGTCTAGTTTAAAAACTTTCATCAATTAGCTAGAAAGACATGATTTCATCAATCAAGTCAACACTTAGAAAAAATTTTGCAATGTTTTTCAAATCCATATTTCAAGTGTAGTTCCATCCATTTTATTTTTTTAATCTTGATAAAGATAGGGTCATGTAAGATCTCGGATCAAATTTTGTGTTTGGTTCAAATTGAATTAGAATTAGAATGAGGATTTGATTAAATGTTTCCACTTGTTCTTTTGATGACTTGATTCTCTAATTGATTGAAATTTGCTTTGATGAATCCTTTCTCCTTTCGAGTAGATTGCCCCCAGTTTGATATGATTTCGATGTTGGAATTTAGGACAATTTGCAGATTAGGTGACCAAAATCTTTTAGGTACTTGCAAATGCAATTGTGGGGTTTTATTATGCAATATATACAAATGCTGGCGAATGCAATTTTTACAAGGTGACCTTCTATGCATGCGACTGACTTGGACTTTCAATGGTGCTTGTTTACCAAGTTTTTACCGATTGAATGGATCTTGCTTTCTTTTTCTATTTTAAAAACTTTTTCCCTTTTTTTACTACCAAGGCGCCTATTTGCTAGGTTTTCACCACGACACTTTTTCTCTTTTTCTAATTTTTTTATATTTTTCTTTTTTTCAATTTTTTTTTTCCCATATCACCAAGGCACCTATTTGCTAGGTTTTCACCAAGATAATATCTTTTGAGGATCATATATGAATGTTTTTTCTTTCTTCATGCTCAATTTTCCATTGTTTTTTATCTGTTCTACTTTTCAAATTTGTTTGGTCTTTTCTATTTTTCAATTGTTTTTGGTATTTTCAAGATCTCTTTTGACTATGTGCAATAAATATGATGCTCCTCATCTAATTCTCTGATACTCTTTAACTCTCTCATCTGTCTCATGTGTAGAACCTCTTTAGATGAATGCTATTGATAGGTTCTTGTAGCTCTTCTTCATCACAATATGCTAGTTTGTAAGTGTCGGTGCCAAAAGACTTGGTGCTAATAAAAGGTCCTAACCAGTTTGCTTCCCATTTCCCTTTCTTTTCTCTTTGTGCCTGATTCTTGGGATTTTCTCACAAAACTAGGTCACCTAGTTGGAATGTCCTTGCTTTGATGTGCTTATTATACATTCTTGACATTCTATTTTGATATACCTTTAAGTGCTCAAATGCTTGATGTTGTTTCTCATCTAGCAATTCTAGCTCATGCAACCTAGCAACCCTATAGTCTTATTTAGTTATCAACCCATGAAGAGATACTCTCAAGGATGGAATCTCTACTTCTAAAGGTAAGATGGCCTTTGCTCCAAAGACTAATGAAAATGGTGTAGCCCCCGTTGGTGTCCTAATGCTAGTTCTATAAGCCCATAGAGTCAAGTTTATTTGGACGTGCCAATCTCTACCTAAGTTATCCACCCTTCTCTTCAATATTTTAAGGATATTCTTGTTCATTGCTTCTGCTTGTACATTACCTTGGGGGCAATATATTGAAGATGAGTGATGGATCATGTGAAATTTTGTGCATAACTCCTTTAAGTCCTTGTTTTTGAAGTGCTTTTCATTATCCATTATGATGGCATGAGGTACACCATATCTACATATTATATGATTTAGGATAAACAAAGATCTCTGTTTGTCAGTTTCTATTGATAAGGGTACAACTTCCACCCATTTGGTAAAGTACTATGTTGCCGTGATAATGAGTTTATGACCATTTGAGGATGGTGGATAAATCATTCCTATTAGATCTAGACCCCATTGATAAAATGGCCAAGGTGTTATCATTGGATGAAGCTCTTGTGTGGGCACATGTATTAGGTTTCTATGGAATTGACACTTTCTACAAGTCTTTACAAATTGAAAAGCATCTCTCTCCATTGTAGGCCAAAAATATCCTATCCTAAGAAGTTTCTTAGCTAGGGTTAGTCCATTTGAATGTGACCCATAGATTCCCTCGTGGATTTATCTTAAGGCTACATTTGACTCCTCTTTCTCTAAACACCTAAGAAGCATTCTGTCTATACTCTTCTGATACAATGTTTCAGATATTAGGGTATATCGAGCAACTTGGAAAATGAAGCTTTTCTTTTGATTTCTGGTTTGGTCCATTGGTAAGATTTGGTCTTTGAGGTAAGTGTAAATGGATCCATACCAGGGTGATTCATTTCCTATCAATAAGAAAATAGTATGAGGATGGGTAGGGTCAAATGTGGGTTGTGTCACTTCTACTAGGAATTCATATCAAGCACTTTGCTCTGGTAGTTGTAGAAGTGATGCCAAGGTTGCCATTGTATCGACTGCTTTGTTCTTTTCTCGTGGCACTTGCTCAAATGTTATAAGAGTGAAGTACTTTTTCAAATTTTCCACCATGCTTTTATAAGGCACCAACTTATCATCTTTGGTTTGATATTCATCATTAATCTGATTAATGACTAGTTGGGAGTTTCCATAAACCTTTAATTATGTCATTTTCCATTCCAAAGCCAACTTTATGCCAATGACTAGGGCTTCATATTCTGCTATGTTATTGGTGCATTGAAACAACAATTTGTAAGATTTTGGAACTGTAGATCCTTGAGGAGTTATCAATAATATCCCTACTCCTGACCCATGTTGGGTGTATGAACCATCAAAGTATAGCTGCCATGTTTTTGCTTCTATGTTCACAATCTTAGAATCTAGGAATTCTACTTGGATTGGAAGATCATCTTGTAGTGGTGATTCTACTAATTGGTTTGCAATGACTTTCCCTTTAATATATTTGTGATCTACATACTCAATGTCAAATTCACTCAATACCATAACCCATTTGGCTAATCTTCCATTTAGTGTTGTTTTGCTAAGTAGATATTTTAGAGGATCTATCTTTGCAATGAGCCTTATATTATGAGACAAAATATAGTGGTGTAGCTTTTGTGAAGAAAAAACCATGGCCAAACATGCCCTTTCTATGAATGTGTAGTTTAGCTTGTATTTAACAAGAGTTCAAATTATGTAGTAGATAGCCTTTTCTTTTCCTGTTTCATCCTCTTGTGCCAAAAGTACCCCTAAGGAATGCTTGGTCGCTAAAATATACAGGATCAAAGGTTTGCCTCTTATTGGTGGCATCAATATTGGAGGATTCATGAGATACTTCTTTAGTATTTTGAAGGCTTCCTCACACTTCTCATCCCATTTGAAAACTATATCTTTGTGGAGAAGTTGAGTAAAGTTATGATATATTTCCGCTAGTTGGGATATGAATCTCATGATGGATTGGATCCTTCCTTGTAATGATCTCATTTGGCTTATGTTTCGAGGTGCTTCCATCTCCATGATGGCCTTAACTTTAGTGGGGTCCACTTCTATACCTTTTGTTGATACAATATAGCCTAGTAATTTTTCTTATTGGACTCCAAATGCACACTTTTTTGGATTGAGCCTCACTTTGAATTGTTCTAATCTGGAAAAGATCTTCTCTAGAATTGGTAGATGTTCCTCTCTGGAATGATATTTGGCTAATATGTCATCTACATAATCCTCCATGAACTTATGCATCATGTCATGGAATATAGTGGTCATTGCTCGTTGATAAGTTGCTCTGGCATTTTTCAAACCAAAAGGCATGACATTCCAACAAAATGTACCTCATGCACATGTAAAGGCTATTTTATCTTGATCCTTTGGTGCTATCTTTATCTAGTTATAGCCACTAAAACCATCCATGAGTGAGAACATAGAATGTCCTGCTGTTAAGTCCACTATTGCATCTATAGTTGGAAGAGGGAAATCATATTTGGGACACGACAAGTTTAAGTCTCTAAAATCTATGCATATCCTGATGGACTTATCATCTTTTGAAACTGGTACTATATTTGAAATCCATTGTGCATAATCAATGGCTCTAATAAATTCCACCTTGATTAATTTCTCCAATTCCACTTTGACTAGCAAGGCTATATGTGGGTGCATCTTTGTTAACTTCTGTTTGACAAGTTTGGTTCCTTCTTTAATGTTCAAATGGTGCATGATTAAGTTTGGATCTAAGCCCGACATATCATCATATGACCATGCGAAGTTAACTTGTTTTTCCTTGAAGAATTTGATGAATTCATTTTTCTCTTCGCTAGATAGTGATGCGGCTAGATGTATGATCTTTGGCTCGAAATATGACCCAATGTTTATCTTTTCTGTTGGATCTATCAAAATTGGAGATCTCTCTTCATAATGTTTAGGTAGAGCATCCAAAATTCCTTCCTTAGGTGCCTTAGTTGGGTTTTCACCATTGGAAACATCCTTTATTTCTTTTTATTTTTGATCTAATGCTGCCACAACATGGTTTTCAACATTAGATTCTTTTCCTTTTTTACCTTCTTTGTTTTTTTCATTTTTAGATGGATTGAAAGTTTGGATACTCCCCTTTATCATTTTCTCATGATATTATATAGTAAAAGAAGGTTCAACTGCATTGAGGTATTGGGACACCACATTGTCATTCAAAAAGGTTGGGAGTATGGTTGGTTGGATGGAATCCCACTCGATTAATTCTAGGTATATGAGAGTTAACGGATCAATGCTTGGGCTTGGTTCGATGGGATTCAGGGATAAGACCTCGTTTGATGGTTCATACATTGTATCGTTCAAGTCTATGACATTTGCCTCTTCTAAATGTTCTATAGAAGTAGGGTAAAAGTCCTCCTCACTAGAGTCCTTGAAGGTTTCTACTTGATAAAATTCATGTGGATTAAACCTAACATTTGATTCCTCCATAGCAGGTCTCCATGAAGGTATGTAGGGTTCACCTACCCATTGATTTATCACAACTTCTTGAATTTGAGGGTTCTCTAAGATCACTTGATTGGAGCTAGAGGCTTGATCCTAATTAGGTTCTGCTATATGTCCTTTCTCCTTGCTAGAGGTATAAGTATGAATGATTTCTATCTCCTTATCATGGCATGACTCACTTGAAAATGAGTCCCACTCCCATTGATTAGAATCTTCATCACTATGGGATTCTAATTGCAATATCTGATCATAGATTTTGGGATAGTTCTTTTGAGTATACCCTTGTTCAAAGTACCCTAATCCTGTCTTCTCCTTGCTATCTCACCATGTCATTTCTATGGGTTCAATGAGCCCTTCATTCTTCATGCCCAAAGGTCCTTGGCCTTTATACCCCATCTTTTGCATGATTTGAAATCCTTTCCCATATTGATGTGTATGAATGCTTATGTTTTGGATACGTTTTTCTTGAGCACTTGATTCTTCATCTTTGTAAAGCCAATTTAGGATTTCGTTGTCTTCTTTGTCCATGGCTGATGATGTACTTTCCCTCACAAAGTTATCATTGTATTTGTGGGGTAGATTAAGTGGTCTTCCATGGGACTTAGGTGATAATGGAAAGTCCATCATGGATAATGAGTATTCACCTACTCCTTTTTGCTTGATCTTGCATTGTTTATCAAAATTCCTCATCATTTGATCCATCTTTTGATAGTGAGCTTCCTTGGTGTACACTTGGATAGATTTGGTTTGGTCTTCTTTCAATTTTTCCATAAGATTATCCTCACTAACCTTCTCTTTTCCTTTAGTTGATGTAGCTAGGTTAGTGATTCTTGAGATGTCTTCAACAATAGTTTCCTTTTATATCTTTTCCTTTTCTTTCAATAGTGGTATGTCCTTCAAACTTTTCCCTTGCTCCATTTGATTGGGTATAGACCCTTCTGCATTGTGTGGGACTAGAGAGTCATTGATAGGCTTGATATTATTACAATATTGGAAAGGATTTAAGTCTCCACTTACCATTATTTACTGCCCTAGATAAGGAAAATTTTAACATTGGTGATAAGTCGAAGGTATGGCCTGCATTTCATAGATCCATGACCTCCCTAACAAGATATTGCAGGCAAAATTTAGATCTAGAACTTGACAAATAGTATCCTTTTGTATAGGACCAACTCTAATGGGAAGTACTATGACCCCTTTGGATGGTCATTCTTCATCATCATATGCTTTGATTGTTATCTTTTTCTTTGAATCAATAGCCTCTTCGGAAAATCCTAGGGCTCTTACCAAGTTTAAGGAGCAAATGTTTAGACTGGCTCCTCCATCGATAAGTACTCTTTTCACTCTATGTTTGTGAATAAGGAATTCTATGTGAAAAGGAAAATTCTAAGGGTGGTTTAATGACATATCATCTTGCTCAGAAAATGATAAGTAATGAGGAGAAATGAGATGTCCCGCCATATTTTGAAATTTTTCTGCATCCAAGTTTAGCGACACATTGGTTTCTACTAAAGCTTTCTCTATAATTTCCTTATGCGTAGGTGATAATTTGAGTAACTCCAAGATTGAGATTTGAGCAGGAGTTCTTTGTAATTGATCCACCAAGTTATATTGCTTCGATGATGAAGATGCTTTTTGATTGGGTAGAACAATTCTTGGAGCATTTCCGGGTAGAGTGATTTTAGAAGCTTTCCCCCTAGTGACAACATTAGATGATGCTTCTCTTATATTATCCTTTACCACTATGAAATTTACGATCTTGTCCTCTTCACTTAGAGTATTGATCACAATATCATAAGTGTGAGCAAAGTTTACCTTTTCATTACCCTTTTTCTGATTTTGATTAGCATTAGATGATTCACCTTTCTCATGATTTTGAAATGGGTTCTTGAAAGTCGTATGATCCTCATTGTTTTGAGGTTCTTCAACTTGGATTGTCCCATTGTCTATTAAATCTTGTACTAAGTGTTTTAACCTCATGCATTCATTGGTTTTATGACCCCTATTTCGATGATACTCACATTGGTGAGAATCATTCCACCAATTAGGTTTAACTTGAGGTTCATAATCTCTCAAATCAGGTAATGTGATGATCTTATTAGCAAATAAGGTCCTTAATGTGTTCTCCAAAGGTCCACCTAAAAAGGTGATTTTTCTCTTGTTATAGGTGGAGAAAAAGGGTTTGGGCTTATTCCCATTTGCATTATTGAAAGGATTATTATTGTTTGAATTATTGTTGGGATTGTTGGAATTATTGGAATTAAAGGGAGCCTTATTCATTTGATTTACGTGATAGGAAGAATTAGCTCCACTTGATAAGCTAAAAGGGGTTGCCTTCAAGTTGTGGGCCTCCACAACTCCATCATTAACAAGATTTTTATTATTATTTTTCAACCATAGCTTAGGTTTATCATTTTGATTGTTGGCCCCTCAATTATTAACATAATTAGATACATAATGATTATTGTTGTTGTTGGTGTTAGATTTATTGTCCTTGAATAATTTGATCTCTCCTCTTTTTAATAAAACATCCTCAATTTTAATCCCATTTTCAATAAGTTTTTCAAATGTAGGAGGACATTGGAGTTGTAGGCGATAATTCATTTCCATGTTCAAGTTGTTTGTAAATATCTCCATCTTCTACTTCTCGGGCATGGTTCGAGGGTACATTGCAAAAATGGTCCTCCACCTTTGTAGGAATCCTAAGAAGGATTCACCATCTTTATGTTTGGTGTCACACAATTTAAGCATCGTGATTTCATGCTCAATGTTATAAGAGTAGTGGGTTACAAACTTAGAGGCTAATTCCTAAAAAGTCTTTATTCCTGGTGGGAGCTTTGAAAACCATTCCATGGCGAGTCCTCCCAAACTCCTAGGAAAAATTCTCATTAAATACATGGTGTTATGCATGAAATCAATACTTAGAGCACAAAATTCTCTCAAATGATCTTGTGGGTCTATTTTACCCATGTACATATCGTATTTAGGAAAGATAGTATTGAAAGGAAAAGGTGCCATGATCAAGCTTTTGTCAAACGGGAATGGGCACAAGGCTTCAATAGAGAATGGCTTAGGTTTGGCTGCCTTTTTTATCAAGTCAATTTGTTCTTGGAACATTTTTAATTGCTTGATAATAACACTCAATTGGTTCTCTTCTTCTTGATTCTTCTTAAGTTGCTCAATATCATAGTCATGGGGAAGCTTTACCCCGCTTATCCTAGGTTTAGGAAAAATTTCTCCCTATCCCTATCTATCAATTTGTCCACAACTTCTAAGAATTCCATGTCTTGGGCTGCTCTCTCAACTTTTTATTCAAGGGTTCTTTAGGATCTTGATGAGCATTGTTAGTATTATCAATATTTCCTCCATGTTGATGATCATAGAATGCAAAATTTTGATCCATATTGTTAAGTCTTTCTTCAAAAAGGTTTGGCAGAATATTCCCTTGATTGTGATCTTTGAAAAGACTTTGGTATTCAACTTTTTTGGCTTCATTTGCAATGCAAGTACTATCTCCTTGTAAAGATAATCTAAATTTGTGGGATCGTGTAGAAATCAGCATCCAACAAGGTTTGGTGTGAATTCATCTTTTGAATAGGTAATTGTTGATAATTATTGAAGAGATTAAAAATGTAAGATGAGTTTTCAATGGATATCTCTTTCACTTGTTCTATGTTTTTCCAAACACAACAATCACATATACACTTGTCTCTTTTTAACCCTTTTAAACAAAGATATGTTTGAATTTGAAGGAACGTTATCATGGGTTTTTCATAAAAAGACACTTCAAACAATCTACCTAGCTCAAGATTGGTTCATAAACATGGCTCTATTAGGTATTCTTGCTAATTTAAACAAGGTTTTAGTCAATATTCTGTTCAAAAAGATATTAAACTTTTATCCTCCAAGTATATTAAGAGGCTTCCCACCACCGGTATGTTAGAGTTTTGCGCAATCCGTGAGGACTACTCGAGGAAGTTCAAAAATTTATTATCCTTTTGTCACACACCCCATTAAGGATGCATGCATTTCATTTTATAGTGGGTTGGATTCTCGCAGCAAAAGCAAGTATATCCCACTTTGGGCTATCCCTCTCACTGGCCCTTTTAAGGAAAATCTCGGGAGGCGAGCCCAACTAAAGTTCTAGCATGTTCATATTAAAGCAAGGAAATGGAGTTAAGACAAAGTTTTTGGGAATTTGATTCACCTAGAAGGTGAAGAGCATATCCCTAACTCTTTCCTAATTTCCCAAACACAATTAACAAGGTTCAATTTCCAACCCACTAACTAGTGAGAATTGAGTATTGCTACTCTCTTCTACAAACGAGGGGTTTATTTGATTATGTGCTTGATTTCCTCAACCTTTCTTCTTAATCAAAGAGTTTACCATTTTTGGCATTGTGATTCACTAAAAGAAGTGAAGAGCATAGACCTAATGATAAACATTTCAAACAAAGATAGGCTATTTTTAATTACTAGATTCTTGAAACCACCAAAGCCACAATTTAAGCACACAAATCACCAAGTTTTAAGGTTTACCTCTCCTTGTAGCTAACAAAAGTTAGGGGCATTTTTGAGTTATTTCCATGATTTTATGCTTACCTTGGCTATAGTTCCTTTCCAAGGTGCTTTTCCACCAGCAAGTTAGTCAACACAACCAACCAAAGTGAAGGAAATAAAAATGAAATTGAAGAAACAAAGACAAAACTGAATTTTAAGCCTTCTTGTCAAATTTAAGAAAACTTGATTAAGGTGCAAATATCCAATTTAATGAAAAAAATTTAGTATTGTATGCTTCTACAACTTTGATGTAATGATCATATACTGATTTTCTTGTTGTGAATCCTCAAGAACCAGCTTGATGTGCTCAAAGTTCTCTTTCTTAATCTTCCTTGTCAAAGCTTTGCCTTCTTTGTTGAATCTGCTCTCTGGCTTTTTTTATTTTTTGGTGATCAGTCATCCTGCAGAGTCATAAAATTCATTTTATGACAGTCAGAATATAAAACTTTACAGTTTATGTAAAAGCATTGCAGAAATGCTTAAAAACGCTATTTAACTGTTTAAAAGTGCTAAAGATCAACTTAAAAGCATTATTTAAACTATTGAAAGTGCATAAACAGATAATAAAAGTGCTAAATGATCTCGCAAAGGCCTTTGATGCTAAGTAAAAGTGTTGAATAGATGTGTAGATGCACTCGATAGTCAGGAAAAAGGTACAGCTTGAATCGGTAAAAGCACTATTAGAAATTAAGACAGAAGTCATAAGGATTAAATGCGTTGTTTGAATTGCAAAGACACACAACTTTGCCGTGGAAGCGCTAAAACAATGCTTAAAAGTGTTGTTTTACTAATCAAAAGTGTCATTTCACTGCGTAAAAGTGTTGTTTCACTGCAAAACCTTGGAGTTAAACATGCAAAAACTTGAAATAAAAATGAAGATTATGAGATTTTTTAAATGTGAAGCCTACAACCCCATGGTGGGCACCATTTTGTATACCAGAAATAGTATCTTCATAGAATTAGTATTGAACAATAAATGAAATAGAAACTAAATAAACCATAATATAGCAACTATTTAGCAAATGAAAGATCAATTAAGCATCCTATGGCTCTCTAACTAAGAGTGTTAATGTGAAGCTCTCAACAAGCCTCCATTAATGACAGTTCTAGAATGAGAAAATGATTAAGATAAATAAGCTAATTAGTTTAATTCCAAATAGAAATGCTCAATTAACTTCTAAATTGATGTTCTAGCTCTAAAATGCAAGAGGTTCGATGCTATTCTCATATTTTGTGGATATGAATTGATTTAAGCATTCCTTTTATAAATTTATGCAAGGAGAGGGGGTGTAGTGTAGTTGATCATGATTAAGCTTGAGTTGAGTCTTTGGTTCCACCCTTTGAAGACAATTTAAATATTGTGTCCTCAAAGCTTGGGACAAGTAGACAAGATGCTCTTTCAATTTGAGTGATTGAGATTGAATTTGGCTTGATCCATGTGAATGCATTTCCTTAAATCTCATTGGTTGAGGCTTTTTCCTCCCATTTGGTTGTTGAGAGAAATTAAGATTTATTTATTGATTTCAATTCATTTCCTTAGCCATGTGCACCCCTTGAATGGGTTAATTCGATTTAATTCAAACTATACAATTAATTAGATTAATTGCACATTGATTTAATTTAACTTGATTTAAATGCTCTTGATTGATCTTTTGGCTTTAGATTTTGAATTATGTTGAATTAAGGCTTGATTTTAATTTTGATTGGCTAAATGCCTTGTTTTGATTCAATTTCTTTGATTTATCCTTAGTTTTGCCTTGATTTCTCACTTGAATGATCCTGTCCATTTTTAGGTGATTACAATAACAAAGTCTCTTTTGTGCGCATCACAAAAGATATAGTTAGATTTAGTATTTTGAAAACCCTTTGGTAGAATGATAGGTAAGAGTTAGAGCTATAAGTTGTGTATTTATTTGTAATTTTTGTTGAGTATTTTTTTTAATAATTTTTTGAAGTGGTCACATCCTAAAAATTAGGTGTCTGTTTGTGTATTGGACATAAGTTGCATCAAAATAATAAAAAAATGTCAACTTTTTTTTAAAGTATATAGAATCAAGTCTAGAATAATAATATGTATTTTTAAAAAGATTTGGTCAAGTAGATCAAAAGTTATTAAAAAAATGCTAGACATGTGTCTCCGAGAACTATGGAGACACTGGTAAAGAAAATGAAAGTTTACTATACTAATGTTGTCCAAAAAATGAAAAATTTATATGGTTAGAAAGCTGAGAAGACGTGTGAAATTATGGTGGTAATTTTATTGATACCCACTTAATGATGTGTAAATCTGATGACGAGGAAGTTGAAAAATAAACCTGGAAGAACAAAGGACATGTAAAGGGAGTGAAATGGAGGGAAAAAATGCTCCCAAGTCTTAAAGGTCTTTTCAAACCCTCTTACCTAACCATAACGTGATTGGGATTTTAACTATTTCAAAACTTGATCAGGTTATGAAAGACTAAGATAGTATTTCCTAGTTCTTCATAACATGATCGAATTCCTAAACACTAAGAACCCAATCAAGTTATCTAGAAGTAGAAATGTATTGTGCATAATTAGGGTTTTGCATATGTTTTTAGTTCTCCAAAATATAATCATGCTTTTTAGAATTAAAAACAAATGCATTTTAAGATAATATACACTACACGTATGTATATATCGCTACATATATAATACGTGTATATATATATATATATATATATATATATATATATATATATATATATATATATATATATATATATATATATATATATATATATATATATATATATATATATATATGTATGTATGTATATAGACACACACATATATATATATATATATACATATATGTATATATATATATATATGTATATACATATATGTATATATATATGTATATATATATACATATATATACATATATATATATCTAGATATATATATCTGTATATATATATGTATATATATATATATGTATATATATATGTGTGTGTGTATATATATATGTGTGTGTGTGTGTGTGTGTGTGTGTGTGTGTGTATATATCTATGTATGTATGTATGTATGTATGTATATATATATATATATATATGTAGATTTCCCTATCTCTTGTCTTCCTCCCCCATCAACATCTTTGTATATTCTGAGCCCTAATTATCCTCCTTCTCGATCTCTATCTCATCTCCCGTCCCTCCCTCTACTCTCTCTTCCTCATGTATCCCACCCTCTTCTCCTTCACATTCTCTCTCTCTCTCTCTCTCTCTCTCTCTCTCTCTCTCTCTCTCTCTCTCTCTCTCTCTCTCTCTCTCTCTCTCTCTCTCTCTCTCTACCATGAGTATGTGTATAGACTCACACTCCTAATAAATTAGGGGCTAAATGTAGTGTCACAAATTGCATCCCTATGTAATTTTGTCACTACAACATTTGGGGTCGAATTTCGATGCCAATTTGTGACACCACTACAATTTGTGTTTATTTTTTATGTTTTTTTTGCAAGTTCCCCCAAGGGTGTCGTAATTGCAACACCCATTTGGTTATAAACAAAACAGAAAGAAAAAGAAAGTGTCATTTGTAATTTTTGTGAATTTGAAGAGCTGCTGCGAAGACGACACTGCACTTTTGTGTGGCGCGAAGAGGGCATTTGAGTTTGGTGTGCGTGAAGAGGCTAGCACCGTGTGGGAAGAGGGCACTGGCACTTGAGGTAGGCATTCAAGTTTTGTCTTCTCATTAACTCAATTTTATTTTGATGGCATTTGTTGATTTAATAACACAATATGAATGTTAATAGTGGCATTGTTTACATCTTAGCATTTGGAATGCTCGATGACCCGCGAGCTTTGAGAGCTAGGGCATCATTTCTATTACCTTCAAGGCATTGTGTGAAGTGTTTGATCTCTCTTTATTTATTTATTTATTGATATTCAATATGTGGTACTCCCTATTTATGATCATTTCATGAGGAAATGTCTTGGTGGATCGCGGGCTGCAAGCTAGGGCATCATACATTATTTATGAGCTCACTATTAATACTGACATTGTTTACATCTTTTCATTTAGAATGCTTGATGACCCGCGAGGTTTGAGAGCTAGGGCATCGTTGCTATTACCTTCAAGGCATTGTGTGAAGTGTTTGATCTCTCTTTATTTGTTTTGTTGTTGATATTCACTATGTGGTACTCCCCATTTATGATCATTTCATGAGGAAATGTCTTGATGGCTCAAAAGCTGCAAGCTAGGGCATCATACATTGTTCATGAGCTCACTATTTAATATTGGCATTATTTACATCTTTTCATTTGGAATGCTTGATGACCTGCGAGCTTTGAGAGCTAGGGAATCATTTCTATTACCTTCAAGGCATTGTGTGAAGTGTTTGATCTCTCTTTATTTGTTTTTCTATTGATATTCACTATGTGGTACTCCCTGTTTATGATCATTTCATGAGGAAATGTCTTGATGGCTCGCGGGTTGTAAGCTAGGGCATCATACATTGTTCATGAGCTCACTATTTAATATCTGGCCAGGCCATGTAAATGGTACCAGGCCAATCCAATCAACTCAACAAAATGTGTCATGTTTATCTTTGTCAAATACACTTGTTCACCATTTTTTTCTTGTTCTTCACACAAATATTGCATCAAAAGTAATTGTAAACAATGATTCAAAGAAAAAAGAAACAACTACAATAGATCAGACCCCAAAAGAATACAGTCAAGGAGAAATAGTGCCCTAATCAGAGACAAAATGAACTCTTAATGTAAGAAAGCATGGAACCAAAGAGGGGAAATAAGGCACCAACCAGACTCAGGAAAATATAGCATCCAAAATCATAGAGGACGCTGATAGAACACGAAGGTTAGCAAGTTAAAAACTCAACACCAAATACAGCATGGAAAGGCACCAAAGAGCTTGAGAACTAGCATCCAAATTAATACCAATAGAAGCATCAATAATCTGGATACTAGAAAGGACAGATTTAGTTTAAGGATGAAATTTTTTACAAACACTATACATGAAAACCATAGCCCAAACAAAATGATGACCACATGATTCCTTTACCCGCACATGCCAAATCTCATTATCATTTTCATCAAACATGATCTGCTAAAGTTGCCTATGGTGTTTGGAAGTCAACCTAATTTACATTTCTTAGTTGTAACACTTGGTCATAAATTTGAATTAAAAATACTTGTCACAATGATCTGTAAATTATAGATCTCTTTATATGATGAAGAGCTGAAATCAACTCCAAACAGTTTTAGATTGTGACACGAATAAATTTTGTACCTTGCCCACACAAGATTAGCTGTAAAGATCTTAGCCTTATTCTCCCCTGAATTCACAATAAGAACAGTTAAAATTGAATGCTCTTAGTTTTTCTTCAAATCTATTCGAAACTCCTATGAATTCACTGTGCATCAGATATGACATATGAAGGAGTGAATTTGAAATAAGAAAGAAAAATCTTTCTGTTTAAAAACTAGCATAATTAAGCCTCAAACAAAAAAAGTGCAAACATATAAACTTACAAGCTATATACACCACCCCGATCCACTGAAAAGGTCTTAGCCTTCTTCTCCCCTAAAATCACAATAGGAACAAGTAAAATTCAATACTCTTAGTTTTTATTCAAATCTATTCGAGACTCCTATCAGCTCATTGTCTAATAGTTAAACTAACCTATGACTTCAAAGGAGGAATTATGAAATATAGTTGTCGGTAGTTATCTCTTCTATAATGATGGAGGAGTCAAAGGTAATGATCAATGAGGTTGCTGCTATTGGATCATACATTAATGCACTTACTTTTTTGAATTTAAGCTCGGGCAATGCAATGTTATTGTTGTCATTGCATGATTGTTGTTGTTGTGCACCATATATTGTTTTATACATTGTTTATTTCATTGAGACCGTAAGCTTGACATTTGTAATGTATTTTCTGTTATTGGATCAATGCTACCATGTTGTTGAGTCTATGTATGGCTTGACTATGCACATGCATAATTGTAGATGAGGATCAGTAATAGGGTGCTAGGTATTGCTTAGATCCTTTGGATCTAACCCCATCTTTTCCTTCCTTGCAGGTTTTGGATCATACAAGAGCATACTAGATTGAACCCTAGGTCAACACTTCATTACTTCAGACAATGTCTAGCACCTTCATTATTTATGTTCATCCACTTAGAGATGTTTGCATTCATTCATATTCTTCTAAAAGTTGTCTATTAGCGACCATATATGACGATTCTTGATGTTTTTGGGTCATTTGATGAAAATATGTAAAAGTTTCTTAAAAGTTTATATTTTTTATTTCAATTTTTAAAATCATAAAATGAATAAAATTTAAAGACAACAAATTAAGATAATCTTTGTCTTCACTTTAAAAAAAATATAAAGCTCATAAAGTATGGTAAAAGCATAAAGCTCATAAAGCATGGTAAAAGAGGGCCCAAACTGTGGTAAAATGGGAAAGTTGCCACCTTGCACCGCTCTTCATATGGCAGCTGCTAAGGAACTATGTTATAAAATTTCAAGGCATGAAATTTTATACTTTTTGACATCATACTTTTTTCTCCTTAGAATTGAGTTTACAATGTGGGGGGGTCGAAGAAAATATATACATACAGTTATAAAATATCATGCCTTGAAATTTGGCATGAAATTTTATAACATAGTTCCTTAGCATTTGATCTTTATATGGAAGCCATGAATTGAGGTAGGCATTCGAGCTTTGTCTTCTCATTAACTCAATTTCATTTTGATGGCATTTGTTGATTTAATGGCAAAATATGAATGTTAATACTGACATTGTTTACATCTTTGCATTTGGAATGCTCAATGACTTGCGAGCTTTGAGAGCTAGGGAATCATTTCTATTACCTTCAAGGCATTGTGTGAAGTGTTTGATCTCTCTTTATTTGTTTTGTTGTTGATATTCACTATGTGGTACTCCTCGTTTATGATCATTTCATGAGGAAATGTCTTGATGGCTCATGAGCTACAAGTTAGGGTATCATGCATTGTTTATGAGCTCACTGTTTGAGCACCTCTTGTCCCTATTTGATTGGCTCATGCTCTATTTGTTATATTGATGCTATTAGATCAAATAGGGACATTAGTAATAAAACAGGGACATTAGTAATAAAATAAAACACTTACTATTTTGAATTTGAGCTCTAACATCATGCAATGTTATTGCTGTCAAAATAGTAAGTGTATTAATGTATGATCTAATAGTAGAAACCTCATTGATGATTACCTTTGATTCTTCCATCATTATAGAAGAGATAACTACCTACAACTATATTTCATAATTCCTCCTTTGAAGTCATAGGTTAGTTTAAAATGGAGAGGGGTCTCGAAATATCGTAAGTAAAAACATTACATAGTGGCATTCAGATTAAGTACAATATGAATTCACATGCCTTTAATTATGATACACTTTTGAAATTATCACTCATTGGTCATTTGACAATTCAAAATATAAGTATCAGAATATAAATTGTTGTAAAAGGAAGAAACACATATGTATCATTATTTAATACAAAATATAAAAGTATCCCACAAACACACATTTGCTATTATAACAACCATCCTCTAATCCTATGGTGTACTAGTCTCAAGGTAAGAAAAATTTACTTAAGCCATCATATAAGTATCATCTAAAGTTTAAATAGACATTGACTATGGATATACAACACTGAGCCATAATAAATTACAGAGTTTCACTGCAATTTCTATGTCCACTTACAATCATCCTACTACTTACACTACAATTTCTATGTCCAGTTACAATAATAAATTACAGAGTTTCACTGCAATTTCTATGTCCGCTGTCATTAAAATATATCACTCCTCCTGTTATATAAGCATCCTTCTCATTAAGTGTTTCCATTAAAATATATCACTCCTCCTGTTATATAATGTATATGCATACTTGTTTAAAATGTCATACTTGTTGCTCTTAAATATTATTACCATTTCACTCAAATTTACATGACATTAAAGTCAAGCCCAAAATGTATACATACGTGTAAGTATAGGAGAAGCTAGATTCTGCAGCTATTAAAAAAAAAACTATATCAATAGCAGCTTATGAGAAACTATACTTGTGCTTACCACACCATACCTCAACATCATAATGCTTATCATTTTCAAGCTTCAGTGAGGCTTCATACCACACACCATTTGCAGATTTATACGCAATGCTGATTTAGGCTGGAGGTAAACTACATGTGTCATGTAAACAACATGCTTGAATGCAATCTCTTTTGTGCGTTTTCAAGAGTTTTCCCACCAATACAAGCATAAATAACACATTGAACATAATCTATGAACACTATGTGGTATGAAGTCTCACTGAAGCTTGAAATATATCACTCATGTTATTGTCAAAATTAAATTCAAATATTTCTCAAAATATTTATTCTTGTAGAATTAAGATATCCTTATCTCAATAATAAAACAATCTTGCATAATAGCTTTTGAATCACATTAACACACACCCATACTTGTGCTTACCACACCATACCCCAACATCATAATAAATTGCACAAGTTACAAGAGAATAATACAAACTTAGTGAATTCATCACCATCACAACTTGCGCCCTCACAAACTACCCTTTGTTCTATACATTAGGATCATAAAGTGATGTAGAGGGATGTGGTGGACTTCAAGGTCTTTGGAAATTTATAAGGGAAATACAAGACTTGCAAGTTTTTACCCCAAAATGGCCTAAGGACACCTAATAGCTCAAAGTAAGTGTACACTAGACTAAACATTGTCTCAACACTATACCTAGTTTTTAGGCCTACAATGAGGTCATTTTACAAAGGAAGTATACACCAGACTTTGACCCAATCCTCCAAACCCTGGACAGTCTTATGTTTGGACTCTAATTAGAGATTTTTGCAATCGATTTTGACCCTTGAACAGTTTAGACCCAAAAGCCCCAAAATCCTCTTCAAGCCCTAGAAATGAGGGTTTTCAAATTAGATGGTCTCCAGACATTTTCTTATTAATCTGATGGATTCAACACCTTGAGTTCAACATATGAACACTTCAATGTTCATATGTTAAAGTCATAGGTTAGTTTAAAATGGAGAGGGGTCTCGAAATATCGTAAGTAAAAACATTACACAATGGCATTTAGATTAAGTACAATATGAATTCACATGCCTTTAATTATGATACACTTTTGAAAAGCTTGTCATAAAAAAATAAAAATTAGTCAAGTAATAAAATCTTATAAAACAACATACATTGTGTGAAGTGTTTGATCTCTCTTTATTTGTTTTGTTGTTGATATTCACTATGTGGTACTCTCGTTTATGATCATTTCATGAGGAAATGTCTTGATGGCTCATGGGCTGCAAGCTAGGGCATCATGCATTGTTTATGAGCTTACTGTTTGAGCACCTAGTGTCTCTATTTGATTGGGTGGTGCTATGTTTGTTACATTGATGCTATTAGATCAAATAGGGACATCATTAATAAAATAGGGACATCAAATAAGGACATCAGTGATAAAATAATACACTTACTATTTTGAATTTGAGCTCAGGCATCATGCAATGTTATTGTTGTCATTGCATGCTTGTTGCTATTGTGCACCATAACAAAAAAAAGAATGAAATGTTATGAAATTTTGGGATTAAATTGGTGAGTTTGTATACTTCCTCCATTTTAAACTAACCTATGACTTCAAAGGAGGAATTATGAAATATAGTTGTAGGTGGTTATCTCTTATATAATGATGGAGGAGTCAAAGGTAATGATCAATGAGGTTTCTTCTATTAGATCATACATATATTAATACACTTACTATTTTGAATTTGAGCTTGGGCATCATATATTATTTTATACATTATTTATTTCATTGAAATCGTGAGCTTGGCATTTGTAATGTATTGCCATGTTGTTGAGGTTTTAGATGTCCTTTTACTGATCTTGTATAAACAACATATATACCATGTTGACTCACAACCCATGAGGTGTTGCTTGATAACACATTTGACATCATAATTTTTGCTCCATTTTGGTCTTGATTTACTCACTACATGCATATATTTCCTAAGTGCACATGTTCTGTAGCATAGTTCATTTTAGAAGTGTATGGCTTGACTATGCACATGCATAATTGTAGATGAGGATTAGTAATAGGGCGTCAGGCATTGCTTAGATCCTTTGGATCTAACCCCATCTTTTCCTTTCTTCTAGGTTTTGGATCATACAAGAGCATACTGGATTAAACCCTAGGTCAATGCTTCATTACTTCAGGCAATGTTTGGTTTCTTCATTATTTATGTTCATCCACTTATTGTTGTTGGTGAATTTGAAGATTACGAATGGTTTATCCAACATAGCAATGTCACGTATGTTAAGATTTGTCATATATGTCATTATAGTCTATAAAAGGTGAAACATGTACCATTAAGATTGTTTATAGTAATGACTTATATTATTTGTTGTAGATTGATAGGTGACTTTCTGTTACCACCATCAAATGTTCTCCCTCGCTCGTACCGAGAATTATGTGTCACTATGAAACATATTGGAATGGAGTATCAAACAATAGATGCTTGTCCCAAAGATCATATTATCTATTATAAAGAACACAAAAATGCAACAGAATGCCCTGAATGCCATACGAGCAGATATTGAGATGATCAAATGACAAAAAAGGTGCCTCGCAAGGTTCTTCATCACATCCCCATTATTCTACATCTGAAATGATTATTCAGGTGCAATAGCTTGGCACAATTTATGGATTACCATGCATGTGATAGGAGTCGAGATGACATTATTCGAATGCTTGTGGATGGTTCATCATTTATGGACATAGAGGAAAAGTGGCCACACTTTAAAGAAGAACCTCAAAATCTCAGGCTTTCTCTAGCATCATACGGTGTCAATCCGCATGGAGAGATGAGATCCATTTACTCAGTGTGGTCTATTTTTGTTATAGATAATAACCTTCCTCCATGGATGTCAATAAAGAGGGAGCACATTATGTTGGCAATGATTGTTTTAGGTATCTTATTATTTTATAGTTATTTACATGTGATTATAAGTCTTGGAGTGAAATAGCCACAATAATTATCTAATGTTGTTGTTAATTCAACTAGGTAAGTACCAAGTGAAAGATATGAATGTATATATTGCGCCTCTTATCGACGAGTTGTTGGTGTTATGGAATGGTTTCACTATGTATGACATCTCTAGACCAATTGGACTAAGACAATTTAAATTCCATGCAATGCTTGTGTGGACAATTCATGATGCTCCAAGGTTGACACATTTTTGTTGTATGTTATGGTGAATTCTAGTTGTACGTGATAATTCAAATTTTAAAAATATACATATTTAATCCAATTGTATCGTTATCTTGTAGGTCTTCAAACAAAGAGAAAATTTGCATGTCCAATGTGTGGTTCAAAGATGAAATCTCGTCATTCCAAAAGTTTAAGAAAGCAGGTGTTTGATGAGTATAGGTAGTTCCTCCTCAGAAATCATAAATATCAAAGGAAAGAAAGACATATTTTCAATGGGAAAGAAGAGACTACATCAAAACCCCGAAGAATGACACCTCACCTATGGCAATTGGAATATAATAAAATTAGAGGTAATATCATTCCACCTAATGGTCGATGCTTGAAAATTATATATTTTGATTATGTTTTGTTGGCTAATTATGTAGTTGATGATCTTGAAGGTCGTGAAGGCATCACCGACCAGCTTCCAAAGGGACTAAAATGTTATCCCAGAGAAATTAGTAGGCTTCCCTACTATGAGCAACTACAAATTGTGCATTTTTTTGATACTATGCATATTGGAAAGAATGTAACAGAGACACTATGGAAAATATTGGACAAAAGGTGTGACAAAGAAAAACTTGACAAAATTTGTAGTGACATTCATGATTACAATCATGCAATGAAAAATATCATTGAATTAAATAGCAATGGAGACCAGATTAATGAAAGTGCTCTTCCTTGGTTATTAACAGAGCAACAAACTAATGCCATAAAAGAAGTGATTTGAAAAATTTGATTTCCTACAGGATTTGCTACAGATATAAGCAATCTCATATCAAAGAAAAATGATTTTAGGTCAGGGATAAAAATGCATGATTGGCATACCTTCATCAAGGTAAGTCATGGTCTTTTGTATTTACAATATATTTGTGTAATTGCATTCAATTTTCATTGTATGAAATGATCAGTTGACAATTGTTGCAGTATTTGCTACCCCTATCTCTCCCAGAGAACTTCGACAATAATATCAAACAAGTGATATATGATCTTGGAAAATACATGAAGTAAGTAGTGATATTTGTTCAATATATCAAACAATAATATCAAACAAGTAATATATTGTAAAGTCTCATATTTATATATTTATGTCTTGAATCCTTTGTAGGTGGTTGTCATCTAAATAAATTCATAAAGAAGATATAAAATATTGGAAGAAATTTTTTTTTCGATTAATGTGTGAAATGTAAGTGTTTACCTCTAGCTTTTTTCAATGCACAAGAACACTACCTCATACACCAAGTTGAGGAGATTGAATTGTGTGGACCTGTACATGCTAGGTCAATGTGGATGGTTGAGAGACACTTAAAATTTTTGAAGGGTTTGGTATGACAAAGAGTACATCCTGAGGGTTCTATGGTTGAGGGATATATGGTATGCCACATGATGGTGTATGTTACTCAATATCTTCCTAATCTTGCAGCAAAGACCCATATAGATTGCATTTGGGATCTCGACTCAATTAAAAAATTTGAAGGGGAGTACTTGGTGGGCAACAGTAAATTTATGAAACTGAAAGGTAATAAATTATGAGATGGTATTGTAGTAAATTAATTCTTAATCTTCAAAATAAATATGTTGTAAGTCATCTATTTATTTTTGTACAGTTGCTAAAGAGTGGGATGCAATACATTTGTTTATTGCAAACAATCAAGATTGGATGATAGTATGGGTTGAACGGTGTCAATATGATGGTCATAGATTAACATGAGAATCCATGTCTTCATTGGTTATACAAGCTCATCGTAATGGAGATCCCAATGTTACCCAAAAGGAAATAGATTTAGCATATGGTTTAAGAGATCACTAGGTACTTATAAATTTGTTAATTAATCAAATGTATGTTTTTCAACTCATGATGAAATAATTTATACATGTTTGACATTATTGCACGTGAAACACCACAAGGCTGTGTTTTGCAATGGTTATAAATTTCACATCAAAAACTTGGATGACACAAAGAGAACTTGTGATTCTGGGATAAGTGCAGTGTTCCAAGTGACTAATATTTCATCTAGAAATGACTTACATCCTCGAGAGTCGTAAAATCGATACTATGGTATTTTGGTTGATATACTTGACTATGACTTTAATTCTTTCAAATTAGTTCTCTTCGTTGTGAAATGGTATAGACTACGAATCAATAAAAATGATCCTGATAGAACTATTATTGAACATGACAATGGATTTCTAATGATTAATACAAGGTTGTTTGAGCCAGTTGGAGAAGAGCCCTATGTTCTTCCAAGCCAATGTGAGCAGGTATTTTACTCAGAGGTTCCACATAAACCGGGTTGGTCATTTGTTGTTAGACATGATCCAAGAGGAAGACTGATAAAGTATAATGTGATGGAAGAAGATACCGAGGAAGATGAAGAAGTGGAAGATGATGTAGATGATGATCACGACTGAGAGCTAGTCGAAGAAGAATATGAAGAAGAAGATGACAATGATGCTGCTACTGATGACAATGATAGCGATAGTGGTGGTGATGATGTCATTGACGATGATGATCTTGATGATGAGATGGATGAAGAAGAATATCAATGACATGAATGAAATGTACAATTATGCCAAATGTTTGGCATTTTCTAATGATTGTTTTATATGTACTACTCTTATTCACCTTGTTTTATATGTCCTACTTATATATCTTGGATATTTTGTTAAGAGAAATTTCATTCTAAAAGAGTGTATTTAATCTCTATATGCTTAAACAACCTCACTAGTTAAGACTGTTCTCATTTGTAGTGGGCATGACAAGAATTAAATCACTTGAAAGACACCAGTATTTAGACATGCACAAATTAGTGACGTGATTAAGCAAATTACCTTTCTTTATAATTTTCTAGGGTATTTTTTTTATATCAATGCATTTAATCTAAATACTATCTTATGAGAGTTGCTTCTGCTAATTTTCTATTTCCTTGCACATCAATGATGTTAAATCACAACGGATTCTCTTTGTTCCCTACAATGGAGTGAGCTGATTTTGAATTGCTTAGTAATTTCTTTTTATTGCATGGTTGTCTTTGGTTTGTCATTTTGTTTTGAGTGTCTAGTGATTTAAACCAAAGACTTCGACGTAGCCAAAACATGTGCAAGTCTACATTAGTATGTTTCTTTTTATTGTAATTATAATTAGTATGAATGAACAAAATAATGACAATGCAATATTTGTGATAATGCAATATTTGTCGAAATAGCGTCGATGACTTTGGTCAATATGCCTATGTGTCAATGTGGTGTTGGCCCATGCATGTTGAAGATGTCATGCGCAACAAGTAATCCTGGGCGATAATTTTGGGTTTTCCCAAATAGGAATAAGGTCTGGATACATAATTATATTTTATGTTTAAAAATAATGTGACAACTAATCATTTTATGAAGAACTGATGTACATTTGGTATTGCAGGGAAATAGTGGATGTCAGTACTTTTGGTGGGTTGATGAAACCACATTTACATCTACCCCATCTACATTTATACCTGATGTAGAAAATGAGTGCAACTTGTGCAAGGCTCGAGAGGCAGCTAGTGCCGCCAAGATTGCTTCAATGGTGAAAGCATAAATCATATTTATGCGATGCCTTCTTTGTGTAGTTTGTGCACTACTTTGTGGGGACCATATGCGTAAATGTGGTTAACAAAGAGCTATTGTAGATATTGAATTTTTTTTTAGAATTTCTAGTAGATACACATAAAGAACATGCACATAAACACGATAAATAAGAAACATAAATGTAGATATCACAACAGCTGAGAAACATAAATGTAGGGAGATCATGGTCACAATGTTTTGGAGACACAACATAATTGAATGGTATACCCAGATGATGCAACACAACTATCACTCCTCTGGTTCCAATTTTACATTGCGGGATCCAAAATCCATAGATAAGGAATAAATTTAGAGAGCGGAGGAGGGCTGTAATGACCAAAATAATACAGGGTCCCTATATTATTTTGATCATTATGGCCCTCCTCCTTTGCTCTTTAAATTTATTCTTTATCTATGGATTTTGTTTACTGTAGTGTAGACTTGGAATTGGAGGAGTAGTTGCATTGCATCGTCTGGGTATACCACTCAATTATGTTGTATTTCCAAATAATTGTGACCATGATGCCTACATTTATGTTTCTCAGCTATTGTATCTTAGGACCCCTTATGACCCTTTATGACCCTTTACAATCCCTAATAATACATCTTAGAGGTCTTAAAATGTCGTAAAGGGTCATAAGAGGCTCCTAGGAGGGGTCAGATGAGCTTCCACCTTCACGTGGTTGGCCCTGTTAATTAGAGAATGTTGAATTATTCTTGAAACAAAGAGAAGCTCAATAATTTAAGATCTCAATCCACGTACGACAAATATATATCAATCCATCTCAATGGCTACCAAATCAACAGATCTTTGCCAAGAACCCAGTCGCAAAGAAACACCATAGACCACACCGTGAACCTGCTATGAAGAGGCATCCAATGTCTCATAAGTCACATCAAATGACCCACTTTATGTAATCTAAGTCTCTCAGCTCAGTTCACCAAGAAGAAGACTTCTCCCAAGTCATCACAGACACCATAGTGATCTATGAATCTCCAATGTGCAAGTTCTGCACATCACTCTCTTGACATCACATCTAACTCATTTGAAACTATGGAAAAAATGGTAGATGATCCCAAAGATCCATCACAACTTGATCTCAACAATAACTTAAAGAGTAGCTCGATTCTTTCTTCAAGCCGATCAATGCACAATCTACTCAAACTCCAAGTCAAGTCACTGCTACACTCCATAAGAACAAAGAACATCCAATTTGGACCAAAGAAGTTAAGAAGTCACTCGAATCAGATCTGAATGCAATCAAGTCCACATATATCCCACAAACACATTAGGAAGAATGCATCTTTGATCACCGCACTAGCTTCTTGTGCTGGAGCAGTCACTATCACAAATCTCGATTCGGTAGGATCCATTCCAAATCCAAGTCTCTAGACTGGACTCAATAATCCACAAGCCGCTACCGAATCTATTGCAAAGTCATCTCTGAATGATCCATAACCAAATCATGAGCAGGAACCAGATCTACAAGAACATCGTTCTGAATCGATACCAACTCGATCGACAAATATATATATATATATATTGATCTTTGTTGTAACTACGATGGCCATACAATAGTGACGGTTATCTGTCAAAAACATTTGACATCCAACCATCACATGTACAACATCGCCGTCAGTAAAAAACTATCAATGTCGGATATTCATCGTAAATTTTTGACGGGTATCTATCGCATGTACAACATCGCTATCGTTAAAAACTACAAACGACATATATCTGTCATAAACTTTCGACAGATATTCATCGCATTAACAACATCTCTGTCAGCAAACAAACTACAAATGACGGTGACCCATCGAAAGATTCTGGTGGATTGCTGTCATTTGCATTTTTTACGACGGATAGGCATCCCAATTGCGATAGCCACAAATAGGTTTGATGACAGGTTCACCATGTTGGCACCCCTTTTTTGCGATGGCGGGTGGTGTCACTTGATCGACGGTATATGGTCAGAATTTTGATAGTTGGCCATTAGAAAAAGGGCTCAAATGTACTAGTGTGTGCTCACCCAAGCCTTATTTTAGTGTGTATGGCCTGCCATACCCGATCATGTTCAAACCTTCTCACATTGGCTCAAAATTAGAAATCATCATTTCATTTTAGACCTTAGGTCCTTAACCTCACCTTAATCAAGAGGTCAAGGTAGCCTAGGATTAACTTTACCTAGGGGTTTCCTAAGGTAACCTTATCCAAACCACTCAACAACTAGCTTGCAATAGTGTAAACACTTCTTTCTTGCTAGCCTTCTTTGAAATTACAAACTGATTGCAAGGGAGAGTTGTAAAAACAAGCTTACCCCCTAATTTTACATCCACTCATCTCAATTCTACATCAAACTCAAGTATTCAAGTTCAAACAATCTAGACAATATTTTATCCCTCTATTATTTTGATCTTGCATTGTGGAAAGCTTCATTAACCCACTCAGAATTATGTGTTTATGATTGATTTCCTTTTAGGTATTGTTAAGTCATGTTATTTCATCAAGACTTATAATCACATTCAAAGAGTGTTACATTGATAAGGTATAAGGTTTAAATACTTCATTTTTAGATCTAGCCTCTACTATATTACAACATGCTTCTATATTAATTCAATTTCAATTTGATTTCATGATTGATTTTGAAACCAGGGTTTGACCTAAGAAAACCCCATCAACCCAATAATTTCCCTTCTTTTTATGTGTAGTTGACATGCTACAAAGACACGATTTTAGATTACACTAAGGAGACAAAAACCTAGAAATCCACTTTTCATAAATCTAAAAAATCAAGGGTCAAGGTCATCCTGGTGGATGTAGTCCTAAACATTTTTTATGAAAGATTTGGGAAACCTTCTGAGCAACATATATTGATCCCAAATATTCTATTTTTTTCTGCATTTGGTGCTCCTAGGTCAAGGTCACTTTGGCCAACATAGCCCCTTAGATTTTAGCCCATATTTTGGCAGTTGGTTCCTTAATGTCTTTCATTTTTAGACCTACTTCTATTTCCCATATTTTTTGTATAGATTTTTATATGCTAAAAACTGTTACTTTTCCACCTTTTTCCCTAGCCTCCACATTCACTTTACATAATAGAACTATCATTTTTAACTCCTCACAAGGGACTATAGAATCCACTTTGTGCCCAATATCTTAAGCCAAGTGGATCACTCCCCTGCCAAGTACAACTAAAGTGGAAATAAACCTTGTTTCCTAGCTTGCATATATAAACCAACAATCTCTATTTCCCTATATTACACCAACATATTTATTTACACAAATTAATATCTTTAAATACCAAGATATAACAATAATTCAAAAATATGTGTCAAGTCAATTCACAATGACTAGCAAATAGGGTAAAGAATTTTGGATTTCAGATTTGAATATTTAAATAATAGGGTCAATTTTGAATCGCTTAGGAATGAATTGGGAAATATAAGTTTTAGTTTTGAGGTTCATACCAAATTCAGAGGCATAGATATGCATGTAGGTTGATAAATGACACATAAAAATAAAATATAGAAATATGCACTCATAAGGATATGATAAAGTTAAGTGTATGATAATACATGCAAATGATAATCAAGAGAATAGAGATACATATTCAACTACAAGTAAAATTAAACACCAATGTAGGCTAATAAAAAATATTTAAATAAAAATATATAGAAATGTGCTTTCATAAAGATAAAATTTAAAGTTAAATGTATGAGTATAGGTACAAATAAGGATGGAGAGGATAAATGTATTTGATTATGACCCATATTAAACATAATAATGAGTCACTTGTCAATAAGTGAATGTAGTAAGACTTTGCATAAAAACAAACCTAAAACAAAATGATGCTTAACATGAACACATTAATTTCTTATTACATAAATTGGTTTAATTTAAATAATTTAAACTCATTATCCATAATTTAAATATTAAATATATACTTCAAAAAATATACATGCTAAGTACAATAAAAAATATGAGATAAAATAAAAAATAATTAAAACATTTAAAGAAAAATGAAATTATAAAGGATATAAAGACACAAAAATATCTTGTAAAATATACATGAAAATGGTAAATATTTTGAATGAAAATAATATTTGGATTACATAGTAGTAGGTTTTGATTTGAAACATGCTTTCTTTCTTAAGGTGGTGGAGTGGTTGGTATATTTCTAATACTTTAGGAACTATAGAGGAACTTCATAAATCTAGTAGAATGCTCTATAAAATAAGACTATAGAAGGTGAGGGAAACATGCCCTTACAAGAGTGTTTTGGATGAAGTGTGGGGACTCAAATTAAATACACATTATTTCCAATAGCTCACCATAATTTTTATTTGGATAAAAAACATAGAATTCAATACACCACTTATTGTATATGTCCTTTGAGATGTAACATGTCATGAAGTCTATTTTTTTTACTATAGATAATGCTTCAGTGGATATTTTAAAATTTTGATCTATTATTTCACAAAAGTTCAACTCCACTACTTTTCCTTCAATTAAGTTTCAAATAAAGTGATGATGTACTTATATATGTTTGGATGCAAAATGATACACATTTTTTTTGTTAGCTTGAAGTTGCTTTTATTATCATAAAATATAATAGATGGTCAACCTCAAGGTTGATGTGTTCTTCTAAGATACAATGCTTCTTGAGATGCATTTGAGAAACCAATATATTTAGATCTTATGTGGATGATAATGATGCCATTAAGTACTTCTTAATTTTATGAGAAATTGGTCCTAAAGCAAGATGAAATATATCATGAAGCTAGTTTTCTACGATCAATATCATTTCCATAGCCAAAATCTATATACCCTACTAGAGAAAGCTCTCTTCCATGTTTGTATTAAATGCCTAATTGATATGTACCTTGAATACATTTTGGTTTTGTCCTAGCTACTTTTGTGTCAATATGTGGATCAACCATGCACTTGGATGCAATATCAATTATATAAACAATAATCTAGTCTAGTTATAATAAGATATAATATATTTTCAACGAATACAATTTTCCATCCCCTTTAATTTATTTTTAGTAGAATTAGCACTCAAGTCTAATCCTTCCTCACATTGTCTAGCTCTATTTTATTCTCAGTCATCTTAAGTTTTCTTAATGCACCAATAACATACTTGGTATGCAAAAATATGATCATACCTTCTTGTCATACTTGCATACCCAAAAAATAGTGTTTTTACCCTAGGCTAATTATTTTAAAAGGTTGGTTGGGTTTTTATTTAGTATTTTCAATGCATCACATATGGTTTCTTGTAAAATCATCTACATATAGTACAATAATAATAGTTTGAGTTGTTCTTTAGTGTTTTCAATATATTACACATAGTTTCTCATAAAATCATCTACATATAGTATAATAATAATTTTAAAAATGTCATGCTTTACATACACTCGTAGATAAACTTTTCTTTTAATATTTTATACCCCACTTCTAGAAAGTATTTATTTATTTCAAAGTACCATGCTCTTGGAGCTTGTTTAAGACTACATAGAGATTTTTCCAATCTACATATTGTATGCTCGTCATCAAGTTTAATAACTTCTAGTGGTTGTTGCACATAAATTTCTTCCTTTGAATTGTAATGTAGTAATGCACCTCTTATATCCATTTGATAAAATTTCTAACCAAAATTGGTGGTCAAGGAAACTATTATGCACAGATGAATAAACATGTAGATGATATAAAGCGACAAATATATTATATAACAACAAATATAAAAAAGAAAAAAAATAGAGTATATAAATAGAAAAATATGTTATATAATAACAAATATATTTTATTGAGGTGCATAAACTTTAGGTTTAAACTATGTTTTTCTTGACATTTCATATCCAACTCAATGGTCCATTATCGGAAGAGGAAACTATGTAGTAGGATTGCATAAGTAACTATAAAAGAGAGAGGACACAATAGTAGTCATATTGCATGGTAAGACATTTAATTTAAAGCATGCTTGCTTATTTATAAGGTACTAGAGTGACTGGCATATTTATAGAACTTAGGAAGTCTAAAGACACATTGAAAAACTAGTAAAATACTTTAGGAAATGGGGTAAGTGTCACTAACAAAAATATTCAAAATAAAATGGGGTCAAGTGTCACCAACTATATTCTGAATAAAATGTAGGGACACAAATAAAATAAACATTATTTTGTAGGGACACAATATTTGGATTACATAGCAGTAGATTTTGATTTGAAACATGCTTTTTTTCCTTTCTTAAGGTGGTGGAGTGGTTGGTATATAACTTTAGGAACTATAGGGGAACTTCATAAAGCTAGTAGAATGCTCTATAAAATAAGACTATAGAGGACAAGGGATGCATGTCCCTTGCAAGAGTGTTTTGGATGAAGTGTGGGGACTCAAATTAAATACACAGTATTTTCAATACCTCACCATAATGTTTATTTGGATAAAAACCATAAAATTCAATACATCACTTATTGTATATATCCTTTGAGATGTAAGATGTCATGAAGTCTAATTTTTTTTTACTATAGATAATGCTTTAGTGGATATTTTAGAAATTTGATCTATTATTTCACAAAATTTCAACTCCACTACCTTTTCTTTAATTAAGTTTCAAATAAAGCGATGATGTACTTATATATGTTTCGATGTAAAATGATACACAAATTTTTTTTGTTAGCTTGAAGTTTTTTTTATTATCATAAAATATAATAGGTGGTCAACCTTGAGGTTGATGTGTTCTTCTAAGCTATAATGCTTCTTGAGATGCATTTGAGAAACCAATATATTTAGATCTTATGTGGATGATAATGATGACATTAAGTACTTATTTTTATGAGAAATTGATCGTAAAGCAAGATGGAATATATATCATGAAGTTGGTTTTCTACGATTAATATCACTTCCATAGCCAAAATCTATATACCCTACTAGACCAAGCTCTCTTCCATGTTTGTATTAAATGCCAAGTTGATATGTACCTTGAATACTTTTTAGTTTTGTTCTAGCTACTTTTGTGTCAATATTTGGATCAACCATGCACTTGGGTGCAATATCAATTGTATACACAATATCTAGTCTAGTTATAATAAGATATAATATATTTTCAATAAGTTACAAGTATACATTTTCATCCACTTTCTTTTTAATAGACTTAGCACTCAAATCTAATCCTACCTCACATTGTCAGCTCTATTTTATTCTCAATCATCTTAAGTTTTCTCAATACACCAATAACATACTTGGTATGAGAAAACATAATCATATCTTCTTGTCATACTTGCATACCCAAAAAATAGTGTTTTTACCCTAGGCTAGTTATTTTAAAAGATTGGCTGGGTTTCTCTTTAGTATTTTTGATGTATCACATATGGTTTCTTGTAAAATCATCTACATATAGTACAATAATAATATAGTTTGAGTTGTTCTTTAGTGTTTTCAATGTATTACACATAATTTCTCATAAAATAATCTACAGATAGTATAATAATAGTTTTACGAACACCATGCTTACATACACTTGTAGATAAACTTTTCTTTTAATATTTTATACCCCACTTCTAGAAAGTATTTATTTATTTCAAAGTACCATGCTCTTGGAGCTTGTTTAAGACTACATAGAGACTTTTCCAATCTATATATCGTATGCTCATCACCAAGTTTAATAACTTCAAGTGGTTGTTGCACATAAATTTCTTTCTTTGAATCGTAATGTAGTAATGCACCTCTTATATCCATTTGATAAAATTTCTAACAAAAATTGGTGGTTAAGGAAACTATTATGCACCGATGAATAAACATGTAGATGATATAAAGAGACTAATATATTATATAACACCATATATAAAAAGAAAAAATAGAGTATATAAATAGAAAATTATGTTATATAACAACAAATATACAAATAACAAATATATTGTATTGAGATGCATAAACTTTAACTTTAAACTATGTTTGCTTGACATTTTAGATCCAACTCAGTGGTCCAATATAGGAAGAGGAAAATATGTAGTAGGTTGCACAAATAGCTATAAAAGAGAGATGCCACAATAGTAGTCATATTACATGGTAAGAAATTTAATTTCAAGCATGCTTGCTTATTTATAAGGTAGTAGAGTGACTGACATATTTATAGAACTTAGGAAGTCTAAAGACACATTGGAAAACTAGTAAACTACTTTAGGAAATGGGGTCAAGTGTCACTAACAAAAATATTCAAAATAAAATGGGGTCAAGTGTCACTAACTATAATATTCTGAATAAAATGTAGGGACACAAATAAAATAAACATTATTTTGTAGGGACACAAATGGCACACAAACATCATTTTCCAACAAATCACCCTCAACATTGCACCATATAGATAATAAATGCAGAGTTAAATTAAAGAGAAAAGTTACTTGAGCTTAGATGAAGGATATGAGGGCTAAGAGAAAGAATAAATGGAAGTAAACTGAAAGCTATTTATTTCCCTTATGCAAGAGTTAGACCTTGCTTTGGGTTTGTCCAGTCTTGTTTAGTCATTTTACATAGTGATAAATTTAATTTGAAGCATGCTTTGCTTGTTTATAAGAAAGTAGAGTGAGTGGTATATTTACAAAACTTTAGAAAGTCTAGAGAAACATTACAAAACTCGTAAAATATTTTAGAAAATAGAATCAAGTATCACTAACTAAAATATTTTAAATAAAATCTAGGAATACCAATTAAATAAACTTTGTTTTGTAGGGACACAAATTAACCAACATTATTTTGAGCAAAGCTTTTCCAACATTAGATCATAGATAGATTATATTTATCTTGATGATTTTTTTATTTATTTTTTGTTGAAGGTTCAACCTTTTCGACTAAGAGCCAAGGATTGAGGGGTATCCATCCCGCCAAAATCTGTCCGGGCCACAATTGCAACCTCATCACTTATGGTGTCGGAGCCATGCACTCAAAAAGACTTGATCTCTGATGGGCTCATTTAGAACCATTCAACTTCACCACAAGACCAAGAGCCCATTGACATCCCACTGAAATTTAAATAAATTAGTTAAGCTTAAATGATGTGAAACTTTAAAAAAAAGATAAATGGAAGTGGATTGAATGTTATGTATTCCTCTTAAAAACTAGTTAGACCTTGCTTTGGCTTTGTTCTGCCTTGTTTTTGTCTTTACACATAAAATCATGAAATAATAGGCTAAATGACAGCCGAGAAGCTTTCTTTAAGGCCTGTCGTATTTAATAAAAGGGCGGCTTAGGCTGCTTCATGTGAGAGTGAGCTGTTTGAAGGAGTAGATGTGGAGAAAAAAGGAACAACTTGCTATATATGGAAGGAGGCGGAGGCCAGAAAAGCACAAGGACTTTGCTACCTAATTGACCTGAAACAGACTGAGATGAAAATAGGTTAGGCTACCTAAATGGAAATAACTAATATTAAAATATAAAGCGTCTTAGGTACGGTGAAAAGCTTTCGTATGGGCACGCCTTTGAGCAAATACCAAAGTGACAAGTTGCAGGTGCGGCGAGAAATGCAAATCCAGGCCAAGATTTAGATTCTTGGGCGAGTTTGAAAATAAAAATGAGAATGGGTATGGGTATGGGTTAGAGGGAGGAAAAGGATGTTGGCATCGGTGGGTGTGGAGCATGGGGATGGGGATAATGGGTGGGATTAAGGGTCACGGAAATATTAGTTTAGTAGCGTACTTTGGCGTTTCATACTTCCTTCCTTACCTTTGTTTCTTTCATTCTTTATCGTTAGTGGGAATTGCGATAGCGTCGTACATTTTTAGGGGCTGATGGCGACTTCTCCCGCAGGCGTGGCGCGCATAACCACACCACAAAAACTATAATGGAAAATGAAGGGACCCGGCTTTGCGATTAAACCATTTTCCTTGGGGTAATTAAAAGGAGGGAAAACTGAAAAGGAAAAATAAGTTGAAAAAGAGAGAGAATAGAATGAGGGATGCTGGTGTCTTGTTTTCGTTCACATCCTGGCAGTATAAATAATGATGAACGTAGAGAGGAGAGGAGAGGAGAGGAGTGGAGAGAGTGAGTGGTTTGTTTATTGTTGTTGATCTTGAGGAGTGAGGAGTGAGGAGTGGCGATTTGCTTTTAGGATTTCCGTGAAGGAGAGCAGCGGCCGACATTGAAACTTTTTCGGTGTGCAAATTCCAACCTGGTATTTGTGTTTCCGGTTTCGGATTCAACGCAGCCGGTGCTGCGTTCGAATCTCGAGGAGGGAGGAAACCCTAGCGCGGTGGTGGATATTGCAGGAGTTGAAAGAGGAGAGATGTTTGCACCTGGCTTTGATGTGTGATTTGCACGTAGTTTTTCTTCTCATTGTGTGCGCCGCAGCTTGGGAAGGAGAAGATCAGATGTTGGCTGAAACGGAAGCGGGAACAGCCGGCTGAGAGGGGACAATTTGCACTTTGCTTGTCTCCGGTGCTGCTTTCCTTTGTTTGCCCTCTGCAGTATTGTCCAATTTATTCCTCGACTACAGATCTCAGGTAAATTAATGTTTTCTGTCTTTGTTTATTTTTAAATTTGAGAGCTTGGCTATGTAATTTATGTGTACATATGGAACCCGAGGCTTCGCTGTTTTCAGAAATGGCGCTGAATGTTGCAATTTGTGGTTCGAATGTTTGTAGAATCGAGCCGTTGAGGAATATGAAATTTTATGTTTAATGGATTTCTCGAATGCACTGCAGATTTTTGGAAACAAATGATGAAAAGATTTAGACTGTGTATTTCAGAAATCTATTACACATCTAAAATGATTGAAGAAAAAAAATGCAGTGTATTGTAGAAATTTATTGGAATTTATATGACTTCAAGTTTTATGTTGTTAATACATGAATTATAGTGAGTAAACCCTTAAAGAAAATCTATGCTTAAGACTAAAACTTGTGGATCCGCAGAGCCTTGGGAACTTGAAACGCTTTCCACTGGAAATGTCGAAGGATTTCTGTGATTAAGCAGCTGTCGGAAAATGAAACCCTAACAAAGGAAATGATTAAAATGTCTGATGTTTCGTATTCTTGTTTAGTATTTCGGAACGTCGATGCTTACATCTCAAATAATTAGTTTAGATGGAAAGGATCTAGTGTTTCTGAGACTTCCCTAGAAGCTTGATATTGAACAATGAAAGAAGCTTTACAAGTCAAAAGCTTTCAACAGGGATTGCAAATTTAAGCTCTCAATCTGATTTGTAAATTTAAAGTTCTCAAAGAAAGACTGCAGTTTTTGCTTTTTATGATATCCAAAACGTCTAACGGTTACATATCCTTGTTTCTAGTTTCATTAAAAAGCCTTTTCTTTATGTGAAACTACGGACTGCCGAAAACTAAAATTTTGTGCAGGTTTTTACAGGTCTTTTGTTGTGGCTTTCTGGGGTATTACGGAGAAAAACAGTGCAACTTAACAATTGTCCTTTGTTGTGCAGATACAGCGGACTGCTGTTGCTCACTGTAATCTTAACATGTACGAGGAGTATTAGTGAAAGAGAAAGGTGGAGGGCAGTTGGCACTGCACGGCACGAAACAGCTAGGTACACGATTATGGCCTGCGGGGGAGGATTTCCTCTCTTTTCACCATGTGCTTCATCACGGTACATTACAGGCCAGCCTAAATTTGTCGCCAACGGAGGTTTAGTTCCCGAGGTGAAAGCTGCAAGTAGCTGTAGTCTGAAACGCAACTGTTTGGAGGGCCTAACGGAGGGGTCGACACGATGTGAAACTTCGTCCCGGTACTGGGATGAGGGAGTCACATTCGGCAGCTACGGGGACCCTTCGTCTTCGACTTTTGCAGCAGGGGAGAAACTCGTACTGGATCTCGCCAAAAGTACCTCTAACGGTACGCTCTCTATGCTGGAAGCATTCAAAGCCGGCAGCTGGGCTCGGCAGAATCCTGCTGCTCCTGCTGCGTACATCGACCCTACTACCTGTAGCAATCAGAACCTGCCTCTTCACAGCCCCGACGGCCAAAGAACTTTAAAAGGTACAGGCATAAACCCCACTCTGATGGAGTCAAGTCAAGAGTTCAAACCCGACGACGCATCTTCGCATAACATGCTGAGTAAGAGCTCGGGGGATCTGGAGATACTGTCCGAGTCCATTAATGAGTGCCTTATGCAGGAAGACCGTGCAAATGCACGCCCGAGAGAGGCGGATCATATGCAAATGGCGATGAAGGGTTCGAAGCGGAAGGCGGCGGAGCTTATGAAGAAACCGGCGGGTATTGAGGTGCAATCAGAGAGAAAAACTCAGGAGGATTCGAGAATAGTACGGGTTTCTCGATTGACAGGTGGTAAAGATCGGCACAGTAAAGTCCGGACCGCAAAAGGACTTCGTGACAGGAGGGTAAGACTATCTGTATCTACGGCGATTCAATTCTATGACCTGCAAGACAGGCTAGGCTATGAGCAGCCCAGTTTGGCTGTGGACTGGCTACTTAAAGCAGCCCAGCCGTTTATTGCGGAGCTGCCTCAACCTGACAAAGATGCGTACTCTCTTTCTGTTTCTGCGCCTGTTGTATACGCAGGTTCCAACCTGGCATCTACAAACTGCTCGCCTGTTAAATGTAGAGAGAGTGCAACTGCTACAGCAAGCGCAATAACCGAGAGCATGTTAAGCAAAAAGGAGTTAACCATTCAGCCTAGCAAGCATTCTGAGGCGGGCAAGAGCAGCAGCAGTGCTTCGGATGGGAGCATTATGGGAGCTGAGTATACATCCAAATCTCCTTCCTTGTCAAAATCGGCTAGGCTGAAAGAAGCAAGAGAAAGATTTAAAAGGAAATCGGCTTCAGCCAAAATCTCTGCTGCGTCCCCACAGGCTAATTCCCTGGAATCCTCATTCCCGAGTCAGTTTATGAACGTTTTGAGCTACAAGGACGAGAGTTCGTATGGGATTTCAAACCAGATATCTGGGGACTACATTCAGCACCAATTGTGGGATTGTGGTACGCAATTATCTTACACAGACATTTTATGCAAGGATTCTCGACAGCTTCAACACATGGGGTATTTGGGCACATCTTCTACCGCAGTATTACAGCAATCTATGCAACCCGGGATACGGAGTTGTTATGAAATGGCAGACTCCGGGTTTACATGTATTGATACCAAGCAAAGAAATGCGGTACAACTCTATTTCAATCCAATGCATACGTATCCTCCTCAGCAGCACCAATCACAGTCAATGCAAAAACATTTTGCTTCTACGTTTGTTGACGCCCATAGCAACGATGTAAATTTCTCAACGCCAGGCTTTTGTACCACTAGGGGACCCCTTCAGTCCAATCCATCATCTTGCATTACAAATTATTCTCCCCTTCACGCGCAGAAAAATGTCTATGCTGAAGCTTCTACCAGACCGAACGTGCTTCCTATTCATCCTTACGATCCTCGTATATCTGAGCGGTTCAGTTACAGTTTGGATGGGAACGCCAACAATGAAGCAACTCACTAACGGGTATGTCTTACGATTTCCCCATCCTTTCCTTGCATGTATGGTTAACAACAGTTAATATCTCTGATCTTTTCTCACTTATCTAATGCTGGTCAATAAACATTTTTCATGAATCGTTAGGGTAAGGAGAAGGATCTCAGTGGCGGATCTTCTTCGGTAGCATGCATGTCGTTCTTATCAATGTGTGATAATTTTGTAAGGATTGATCATTCTCTTCTGTCGATATGTTGCACTACTATATAATGCTTACTCTTCGATAATGTAATAAAAAATAAATATATATCCGTATGTTATGATTCGTTAGCATTATTGACTGGAGTTTATGCCTTCCAATGACTTGTCAAATACTGGTCTGTGTTTCCAAAATGCACCTAGACCTGAGATATATAATTCCTCACTTAAGTTTGAATAGAAAGAGCAATCAAATATAATGAGGGTGTTATCCCGATAGCAAACATTAAAAGCTTCAATTATCCCAAATCTAGCTGGTGATTGTCTATGGCATGTTGTGAGATTTAATTCCACATTATGCTCGCCTCCTTAGGCACCTAGGTAAGCTACAACAGCTCTTGCTTATAATCTAGATTCTAATCTGACCACTCTTTACATATTGCACATACATACTCATCGATCAGAACGGTCTTCTTCTGCTAGTGTGGATGCTTATTCTTCGTTATCGATCCCTGAGTTTTTGGACCTATTCTGAATGTTTTAACCCACATCTCGAACCAATGAAACCGTAAATAGATTCCACTTGAACACAAAACCTCCACTTGAACAGTATGAGTAAACACACGAAAATCCTTGACGTGAAATTTCAGATTTTTCTGATCATCCGCAAATGTTCTACCTTAATCACTTTCTTTGGGCCTTGCTTACTGTTTGGTTTCCAGCTTAGGTTTTGCTTGACTATTCGTACAATGGATATAATTAAATGCACTCCAACAGCACAGGAGCGGACATAATTATTACTGTATACAATCACATTTGAACTCAAGCGAGGTGGTAATTACTCCACTTCCATTCTCTACTCAACCTTGTCTTAAAGCTAAAAGCTAATGTTTTCTCACAGGGGAACATTGCGCGCTACACAAATCCGAACATAGCTACTTAATTCTCCGCTGATTGCTCATAATTGTCAAATGAAATCCGGTCAAAGAGTAAAATTTTGAAAGCTGTTTTCAATCAGCGTACCTTGTCATTGCATTTGAACTTTGAAGCGTGTAAAGGAATTTGAAAAAAACTGGCACTAGTGAAAAATGGTTTGATGAAAGCGCTTCTCTTCAGAAAATAGTTGCATAGTTACATGTGGATTAAGATTGCAACTTTGTGGATAAAAATAGCTGTGAGATCTAGAAGTTTTACACAGATTTTTATTTGAAAGTTTGCAATCTTTAAATTGGATTAAGATTGCAATCTTTAAATTAGATTAAGATTGCAACCTTATGGATAAAAATAGCTGAGAGATCTAGAAGTTTTACACAGATTTTTATTTAAAAGTTTGCAATCTTTAAATTGGATTAAGATTGCAACCTTGTAGATAAAAATAGCTTGAGATCCAGAAGCTTCACACAGATTTTTATCCAGAAGCTTGCAATCTTAATATATAGACTGTGGGAAATTTATTTCTATTAAATGTAGATTTTTTAACTATAAATTTTTTAAACTTATTTTTATTAAATGTGCATTTTTTAATTACAATTGTTTTTCCATCTAAAGTTCTCAGCCCATTGAAGACAGATGGTTGCGTGTAAATTATATGATCAACTGAATGTTCATCCCCAAATGAACAAATGGCCATGTGAAATGACCGTTGCATCAATATTAAGAGTTTTTAATAAATTGGAATCAAGGCAGAGTTTTCCGTGCCGTGACGTGGTGTTAACGTTGTGTCATTATATAAACAAATACCTAAATCAAAAGCAACATTGTGTCCTCTACATGGGATAGCCCACGTTAAGTTTCCTCTTTACCGCTAATTTTAGTCTATATTCATAGTTCACTAATTCTCAATTACTGTTCAATTAAATCAAGTCAACTTCTCAAAGAATGCAAATATTGGCAATCTGATACAATATTTCAAACTTGTGTTACGATGCTACACAATTTGTTTACTGATTGAGATGTTCCCGGAGCTGCATGCTATTTATGCACATCACATAGGTTCTCTATTCCAGTCATTGGTAATGGTAAATACAGAATAATCGTAATGATACGTAGTTGGGCATTACTGAGATTTGTAGTCTGCTTGACTTCGCTATTTACTTAGGTTTGGAGCTATGGTCGAAAGAACTTGCAGAACAACTGCAAGAGATCAATTCATTTCCTTTTCATAGAATTAAATATTGATCTCGATTACTTAGCTGTCTACTAAATATTTAAAACCTTTTGAAGGGATGTTTTGAACCTAACTCCTGGTGCCTTGCCGCTATATTGATTTATAAAGAGTTCAGCGAACTGGCTTTCTTCATCATCACTGAATGTGGGTTATTAACTGCGTAGGAGACTTTCATAACTAATAATTTCTAAATTTAATTGTACTTCAAAAAAATTGTACTGATTTAAAATAATTAATTTTAGTTGAACAGTCCTCGAAATCGAGTTAAAATAGTAAACAGACAATTGCCCGGGCAATGAATTTCAGTAACATTTCTTACACATTTATTAAATATTATTGATATTATAAGGTTTAGTATATAGTTTTTTTTATATAAGATTTATAAATTTGTTTTTTTAGTATCTGTTTTTTGAGTTTTATTTTTATTAAAAAATTTTGTAATGAGATTTTTAAAATTGTTTTATAAAATTCTATAGAATAGATTATGTCATTTTTTGTTGTTGAATAAATTATAAAATTTATATTCACTCTATTAAGTACACACATTTTCATTTTGAAACTTACTTTAAGATAAATAAATTTATTTAGGAGAATGTATTAATATAAAAAGAGATGATTTTACATTAATTTTTTTTGTTTATCTAATTTTTTATTTCTTAAGACTTATTATATCAAATATGCACCCTCTTTTAGCAATATTACTAAAATCATCCTCCCTATCCCAATTACATAGAAATATCTCATTATAACTAACATATTATGATATTACCTACACAATAACATCTTACATTATTTATAATTTATAAGTGTAAAATTTATAATTTTTCAATTAGAAATTTTAATTAAAAATATTATACAATACAAATTATAAAAAAAATAGAAATTATATATAAACATCTTAAATCATTATAAACAAAAATAAAAATTATAAAACAAAATAAATAAATAAATTAAATTTCAATTTTATTTCTTACAATAAAAAAATATATAATATTAATCTTTTTAAATATAAAAAGATAAAAAAATATTTTATATTTTACAAAATTAAAAAATTTCATATAGCAAATTTATCAACTTTTAGAAATAAATATTATCATCCATATCTAATAATAAAATATATTTATTTTATATATTATTTAATTAAATATTTTATTTTAAAATTTTGATTTTCTAAACATTTCAATTTAAATAATATAAAATACTTTTAACTTCTCGAATTTCAATTAAATTGTTTTAACATACTTCAACTACATCAACATTATGTAAAGGCATTCTAAAAAGTTAGGCCCCGTTTGTTTGTGGAATTGGAATTTGGCTCAAAACCTGATTATCTCATAATAAGGTTTTGATATTCCAATTTTGTATATTCAGAACATGTTTTGGACTGTTTGGTTGATTTTGAGATAATCAGATTTTGACTCAAACTCCAATTCCGCAAACAAACAGGGCCTTTAACAAAATGAGGTTATCATTTTTGCCCTAATCCGGTAAGATCAACAATGTCTGTAAGAAAGCCTCTGCAAAGAAAAGAGGGATTTTCTGCAAACCCTGTGAGGACTTGTGAAACATTTTCATTTGAATGGCAAATTTGAGTAAAAGATTAATGTATTCAAGACGGAAAATGCAGTGAACTGCAATAAAGAGCAAAACATTTCTCTTTTTTCGTTTCAAATTTCACAACATTCGAACTCTATCACAATAGAAGCCCTCTGAAATCAGGTTATCATTTTAGCAGCTGCAAATGAGAGTTCAACGCAAATAACCAACAGTAAAAATGGCGGTTACAAGTGATCCCCAAAAAATCCGCATTGAAAATGGTGTGAAAAGGGCTCCAGCACGACTAGCATTTGGAAAGGGCGTATCCTGTGGCTTGACGGTGGAATGTGACAGAGGAACACCATCAAACGGCGACGGAGCTTCGGCTTCAAATAATGGCGGCAGTGCATTCGAGCTTGCGACCAATTACGCAAAGAATGAAAATGAAAATCGAAGGTAGAAGTTTTCATTCAGACGTATGAACGGAAGACGCGGACCCGACCGAGAATCAAATTGGGTTTATAATCGGCCAAAATCGGGTTATCAAAACATATTCCACCTTTTCGGCTGGAAGATAGATATTCTCATTTTCGGCTCATATTCAAGTTATGAGATGATAACCCGATTATGACTTTAAGGGTTCCAAACAGTAGATATGGGTCATAATCGGGTTATCATCTTCATATTCCTATCATCTTCGGACAAACAAACGGGCCCTTCGAGATAATAGCTTCAAACGAAATTTCCTAAATCAAATATTTTTATAGCCTGGGATAATAAAACTGAACTAACAATTATATTTTAAATGCTATAAGCAAAAATACCACATAAGCGCTTGTGCATTGCACATTGACTTCTCTATAAGATTTAAAATAAAATAAATTTGAGCCTTAAAAACAAGAAATTAAACTTGTGAAGATACAAAGAATATTAAGAATTCGAAATGTTTAAAAGATTCCTCAAAATTATGCAAAAAAGATTGACGATCCGATTCCCTCAAAAACGTTAACCTATGAGTGATATTTGTGCCTTCCACCAAAAGCAACATATGCATGTTTGTTAAGATCTCAAACCGTTTTTTTTTCAAGATAAGGAAAGAGAGTGAGTTTGAATCAGGCTTGGAATTTGACGATCATCTGATTTTTTTATCACGGTTGGTCATTTTGATGTCTTTTATTTTACATTTTAATATATATATTCAATATTATAATTATACATACAAAGAATGTAAAAATTAGAAAATAAGTATAAATTGATAATATATGCAAATTTACTTAGTAAGTTTCTTAATTCAAATATTTTATTTGAAAAAAATTATAAACCAATAATAATAAACAATAACTTAAAATTTTAATTGTGATAAAAAGAATATAAAATTAGAAAGTAATTATAAATTAGCACTATATGCAAAACTCAATTTAACTAAGTAGGTTTCTAAGTTCATATGCTTTATTTTAAAAGAATTCTAAATTAATATAAATATATAAATAATATAAAAACATATATATTGCATACGAATCTTATAAATTAGTAAAATAACATATATTTATATTATTAAATAAAATAGTATATTGTCTACAATAATTTTTGACCTAAGTGTCATATATGGTTCAAAAGTGGAATAACGACCAAGATGGCCATCAAATTTGAGGCGTGGTTTGAACCATAACATTATCCAGACCATTAGGAAGGTGTAAGCTTATTGTGGGACAGCCAATGACTATTTTAGAAAGTCAAACTTTTCTTCTCTTTTCAAAATCTGAAGTGAAGATTATATGAACAACAAAGGTGTTTGGTTCCTAGAATTAAATAAATAATGCTCGAATTGTTGTATTTGACAATTTTGGAAGTTTTAATTCCGGAAAATAGTTTTTGGAATATGGTTGGAACTGTTTGGTTCACATGGAATTCATAATGAGAATATAGAAAATGTTGTTGGCATATGAATTTCAAAATATTATAAATTTTACTTTACCCCCAATTTCCATTTTAGTGGAATTGGAATTGATTTTCTAATTCCACCTATTTTGAAAACTTAAAAAGTAAACTTTAGTGTCAATTTTTTTAATTAAATGGTAATAATTTTAAGATAAAGATTTGCAATACAATGTAAAAAATAACTTGAAATCATATAATATATTAAAAATATATAGAAATATAACAAAATATTATTTTAATTTATATATTTAAAATAAAAAATGATGTTATTGTTTATTTTATTATAATAATTTTGAATATATAAGAGTTCTCAAATGAAAATCATTTATAAATTGAATAATGAAATATTTAGACCAAGATTTTTCTTTTTGAATTCAAAAATTACAAAATTAATAATCATATTAAGTGTCATCCAAAGTAAAAAAGTCAATAATAAGATTAAAATATATTTATTTATTATAAATTTTTTAAAAATAAGAACATCTAAATTTCATACCAAATTAAATAAGACATAAAATATTGAACATTACATTCTTAAATAGAAAGAATAAATAAATATTTTAATTTTAGTCATTTTAATTTATTTTACTATAAATTAAAAGTATTATGAATATAATAAATTTATGTTTGAATATTGTTTCAAACTAGACTTCGTTTTAATTTAAATTTTAAATTAATCTTCAAGTTGATAAAATTTAAAATGTTAAATATTTAAAAGAATACTTTTGGTAATTAATGATATTTTAAATATTATCTTTTTATTTTTCAATAATTAGAAGGTATTATGTTTTGTTTTACTTAAATTATTTATTTTATTCTAATGTACTTTATTTTATTTCACTTTAGAATTATTTGTCTTATTCATATGATTTATTTGATTTTACTTGTAATATATATTTTTTATTTTGATATTTAAAAAAAAAGTTTAGTAAATAATATAGATTATATGTTATTAGTTCTTGCCACAGCAAGATACTATAGTATTCATTGAAAAGCAACTGTTTCTTTTAACTGTCCAATCATAGCAATTTATTTTTAAACAACTTTTTGCATTTATATAGTTCTACTATATATTGAATTTGTTATAATTGTACAAAAAGTCTTTATCTCTAATTTTATTCTCTGCTTTTTGCTACAGTCATGTGTTTGGCTTTTTGTGCAAAATCATTAAATTATTTTACAAACTTTATGCAACTTTCTAATTTAACTGTCCAATCATAACATTTTATTTTTGAACAACTTTTTGTATTTATATAGTTCCACTATTTATTGAATTTTTACTAATATTGTGTGCATATTCTTTAGAACAATTTGGAAATTTTTTATTTAATTTTTTAAACATAACTTTATTTATATTAATAAAATAAAAACAATTCCATTTTATTAGATGTTTCCTTTGTTCTTACAACTACTTTTAAATTATTTTTTATTTTTATTGACTGCAAGCTTTTACTCAACATTTGCATTGACAGGAACTAGACGCTATGCGTCCTTGTTTTTTAATAGTTTTAGTTTTCCTAAAAAATATATGATGACCGTTTGGCTTGATAGGAGTCGGGGATATAATATAATGAGTTGGCTGAGCATGTGAGATGTGACGAATGAAAGAAATAAATTAATAGCACTCAAGGTTGTGATGATAACATGTAGTGGTTGACAATTTCATGAGTCTTGAAGGAGTACATATATTATTTTATTAGGAGACAAAAAGGATGGATGGTTTTGGAATGTGACTTCCCATGCTCATTGTATTAGGTATTGATTTAGACTAGTGTTCTTACATTTTTAGTGTATTTTTCAATAGCATGGTTACGTCCGTGAAGTTTGGGAAGGGAAAAAGAATGTTGATATTGAGGAGAGTGGCAGGTTCGGGAAGAAGCATGGATGGAAAGACAAAGTGTTAAGAGGCTGTGAAGATATGTTTATTTGCCTTCTTGGAGAACAAAAGAGGGAACCCGAATTCCTGAAATTACGAGTAAATACAAGTACATGAATTAGCTAGGGAGGTGGATGGTTCTTCAAGCATGGAGATTAGGGTTGTGATGGTGAGGATTCTTTTAGGTCCTAAATAAATCATCAATGGATAGGAATAATGTGTTCAATATCTTCTTCATGATGGCATTAGTGGTTTTGAAAACTAGGTTAAAGAATTTTTCAATTTTTATGTTGGGCCTTTCCAGTGCTAATCAAGAATGTGTGTCATTTTCACCAAGTAGTTATAGAACTGAATGACTGTCATCTTCACCAAGTAGTTATAGAATTGATGAAGGGGCATAATATAAATTTAACATTAGAGATTGGCTTGAATGTTCTGTATATTATTGTGGCAAGATGTTTGGAAATGAGCAAGTGCTTGATTATTTACATTGAAGAACATATGCCATCTTATGAGCGTTAAGAGAAATAAATTTAAAAACAAATAGACGATCTTGAAAAATTTGGGATGCTTAAGAATGTGTGACTCCATCAATTCTAATTCATGGCTTATGTGACTCCATTGTCTTGGTCACCATGTCCAAAATATTTGGGAACAATATGATAGTGTAACTCCTCTTCAATCTTCTTGCATAGATTTGATAGTAGTTATCTTGGCACCCATCTTCTATATATACCAAAAATTGTTCCCAGGTAATGGTGAAATAAATGAATCTCAATTATGAAGCTAACATTTGTTAGAATTGTAAGTCATTGTAATTGCCCAACACTCCTTTGTCCCCTCACATATATTATTGTAAAATGAGAAAAGAAATGCTGATTTATCTAGGTTAGTGATAGGTAGGAGGATAACTCAAGCATTCTAAGATATAACTTACTAGGTGTGTCTATCCATTATGTACCATCTTGGGCCTTGGATAAATAATGCACACGTTTTTTTTGGAATATTCTAGAATTTTATGAAGTGCTTGTCTCTACTTTTCATCCATTTAATTGTATATATGCTTGACCTAAGAATACACTTTTATTATTTTTCACTTACCTATTGGGAAAGGGGAATGATTGTATTTGGAGAAGGCTAGATCCAAAAATTAGGCATATATTATAGAAAGAAAGCTAATAAATAAAAAGAGGTCAAAGGTCCCTAAGTGAGTTCGAGCCTCTTAAGAAATCTTCAAATATTAAAATTAATAAAAAGGGAAAGATGACCAAAAAGAAATTAGTACCATATATTTTTACTATGGAAGAAAGTTCATCCATGCTTGGTAATAGTTAATGATACGTGAAACATGAAAAAAGTTTAATTTTATATTCTATAAATTGATTAAGGTAAAGATATTTTCACTATAGAGTCAACAACTTTTCAAATAGTGCACATTTGATCATGTATAAGAGATACTTTTCAAAATTAAAGGGTTTATGATGTGAACCTAGAATGTAGAGAAAAAAATGATAAGAAGATGGTGCACATTGATCTTTGAAATATTCTCAACCATGCGAAATATTATCTATGCTTTACTTGCTAAAATTGAAAATTCAAGTGTTCTTTTGTACTTAATTCATAGAGAAAGAGGAGTATAATTTCAATAACTCTAGAGTAAAAAAAATCTCACATATGCTACAAAAAGAAAGACCATAAAGAAAGAGGGATCAAAACATCCTAAGTTAGATTGCAAGCCTTTAAAATAACCTCTCCATATTCAAATTGCCATGGAAAGGGAAGGAAGTTCAAAGATAAAATTGTAGCATTTTTCTTATTATGGATTAAAGTGTAACCTATAGGAGAGGTGCTACAAAATGTGGATTGACATAATGTATATTTTTCCAATGTAAGGTTAGTTATAACAAAAATGTAATCTCAAAGTCTTTATAATATTTATGCTTTCAATACTATTAGTGTACCTTTAGTATATACTTCTTTCACAACTTAGTGTCACATGGAATATTTGCTTGAATGACATTACATCACTTTTCTTGCAAGATACTTCTATGTTTCTTCATAAGGGTATTTATTGAAGATGTTAGGCTTGGTGTAATTTAGGTTGTTGGTTTTATCTAAAGTTATTAATAATCATATTATTAAATATGTTTAATATTAAGCTCAATGGGAAATATAATAATTCTTGGTTTAAAAGTGTCTTTGAACTTGGTATGTAGGCATTCTACATAATTTGTCAAAGTTCAAGTTTTGTTGTTTTTAGGAATAAAGTGGTCCCTTAAGACCATTTAGCTCCCCATCTTTGCGCATTTGTTTTTAAAGTATATAAAGCATCTCCCCTAATTGCAGAGGAGATTGTGATACAAAAAAAACATTCTTTTCTTGAGTGTGGAGTTGTTAATAACTAGAGGTACAAAAACTAACTTTCTTAGTACGAAAAGGCAACAATTTATAGCATTTGCACTAAGAGTAACATAATTTATAACTTTCTAATTCGAACCAAATAGATTTTTGCAGGAAATTCTAAATTCCTGTAAATATAATTTAGCCACAAGGGTGCTTCTCTAAATAAAATAGTTTTCCATGAGAAAAATTCTAGATAAAAGGGGGAGAAATGTTATATGCATCTTAGGAATGAGAGCAAGCCCATACGAGGTTTTTGAAGGATTTATAATTGTGGTAGGTTGTGCACTTAAGATGAACCAAGCTAATATGACCAATTTTATCACCTAATGCGATCCCTTGGTAGACAAAAAACTAGAGAAAGCGAGCAATCTCTGTCTCAAGTTTGGTCTGTCAAACTCTAGAAATTCATTTCAAAGCTAATTATGGAGGGAGGAATTAAAGCTGCATTGCTTGGTAAGTTTATTGAGATTTAAGAAAATAGAATTAAGCACTTCGTATGTGAGGCCTAAGATATAATATTTGAATATAGGTTCACAATTCCAAGATTCTAATCTTTCCACCAAGCATGGGGAGGCTGAAATTCCAATTCAGAAAACTAACCCTAGTATGCAAGATATATCTAGAACAAATTAAAATTGGTAAAGTGGAACTTTTTTGGAAGGTAAAATTGTGGGACCTAGTCTAGAGAAGTTTGATTAGGTCACTAATAATGAAATACCTTTTTGAAAGAATCAAATAAGTTTAATTTTAAGGGTTCCAAAGAAAGGGGAATTAAGTCATTGATGATGGGAAACCAATGCAAATTATGGTTGTTGAAAGATAACCTAGTTTTTAAACCATTATCAACCCCTCTAAGTCCTCCATTACCTCAAAGGTTCTTCAAATGCTTTGATCCCAAAAAGAGCCTTTAATCTTGACAAGGGCATTCATATTGAGATGTTCAAGATAATGGGTGTGAAGCTTATAACTTAGGTAAGCAACACAAACTTCAATTCTCAAAGGGGACATCAAGGACATAAGAATGATTGGACATTTAAACATAGACGGGCTAATATAAATAGCACCACACAACAAAGTTAGGTATTTTATTACTTTTATTGATGATTTTTTAAATAATTTCGTCTTCAACTTAGGTTAGATGCATTGGATATGTCTAAGATGTATTCAAAGCTTTTTTTGAAATATAATTGGAGAGATCATTAAATGATGAAAATATTTAAAGGTGTGTCTCACTTGCGGGCCACATACTAATCTAATAAATTACAGAATAATATTCCCCACTTTTGGGATATAAGAAAAAATAGATTAGGTTCATTGTAGATGATACTCACTCGACATGTATATGTGTCCCTTAAACATTCTATTTGGTAGCTTTTTTTTCGAAGTCACTTGAAGCATTTGATATGCACCAATTACTAATGAGATCATATTTTTCATGATCAAACAAAGCAATCATAACACAAAATAAATATGAGTGGAAGTCATTCTCGTAGCAAGACATTTAAAAATATAGATTCTAGTATATTTTTTCAATCTAATCAACATAGCTTTATTACTAAAATAAATACCTCCATTCAATACACAGGAGAAAATGGCAAACAAAAGAACACAAATTAAAAAAAAAGACTACCCTTAGTATGGATATCTTTTTCCAAGAAGAAAAGAAGGGATTGGTTGATATTAGAAAGGATCAAAAGTTTGTGCAAAAGACGGGATCCAGACATTAGAACTAGACTCTTTCTAAGAGTGCAAGATGCATGCATAAGAATGTAGCCTCATATTAATATTCTGTTGTTAATTGAGTCCTACAATTATTCCTTTACTATTTATTGAGCTCTTAGTCATACAATTGATTGATTTCACTAATACTTCATCTTAAATAACCCACTTGATTTAACAACACAATGAGTTTCTTTTTTAGTTGAAGACTCGTGATTTACCATGTCTAATTTTCAATAAATCATTTATAGTCAACATTAATTGTATATTTCCATTTTGTTGCATTATAGGTTTCAAACATTTCTTAATCACCACTGTGGCTTTTCAACTTCAATAGAAAAATTACTACGGCTTTTCAACTCCAATAGAGAGTGCATATGATGATAATATATTTTGTATGAATAAGACACCTTAATGTAGCATCTTTGTTGTACAATCAAACTCCATTTCTTAAAAATTATAAAAAAGATTTAGATGATTTGAATGGACACTTTTTATAAGGACTTGGAAAATAGAAGGACATTCAAACAAGTTATTTCAATGTTACATTCCACCCATGCCATTCTCGATCATGATGAGCTTCAACCTCTTCTATATTCCCTCTCTATTTTGTTGCTTTGACAAAAAAATTGTATAAAATACAAACTGAAAATGGTGTTTATTTTTATCAATATGAAATTTGATTTTTTTTTCAAATATCCTAAAAACAGGGATACTTGCCTTTGTTGCTACCTTCGTCGTCACTAATGCTGCTGGATTCGTATCTTTAAAGTCAGTTGTTTTTCTCTTCAAATTTGTAACCATCAAACTATCTATTTTAGTCGCTAGTTTTTGAAACAATAGTTAAGGGGAATAATATCTTGTTGTTTCCGGCCATTGGAAGTTGTGTGGGGGTCTACTAGCATCTTATTTTATTATAAAATCTGATATAGACAAGCTTTCAAATTTTAAAAACTATTTGGGTGGGGAATACCGACAATCCTTGTCCAATTCCTATTATTTCGACTCACACATATCTGAAAGGTTTCCAGTGAGACATCAATGTTAGGGGACGAATTGGGAACTACTTCCCCGCATCACTGAAATGTCTCAGGTACAAGGATGCCAGCATAAGCTTGGAACATAGCATGAATTAATAACTTTTCGGAGTATCGACAGAAGCCTGATGTATGTGATGCTTTGCATGTAGTACGTGCAGTAGAAATTGTAGGTCAAATTTTAAGCAATCCTAAATTATAGCATTGCGCAACAGTAAAGAGAGTTCGTAGTTACTTAAAAGAAATAATGAAGTTTGCGATCACATTTTAGAGTTCTGATTATCATTATTATTAAGAAACCAGCAATAATTTTGCTTTCTATTGTTGAAGCAGAGAATATCAGTCTATTGAGCAAAAAAAGTATTAATTTGGTTAAGGAATTTGTTTAAAAATATATTTAGGGTACTTAGATCTGTTGAGTGTGTGAAGCCCAACAGTTGTCAATCATTTGTCTTTTTTATTTCTTCGTTTTTTCAGGCTTTACATATTTGAAGACTTAAAAAGCATTTATATTAAATGACGAGGATGTACTTGTATCTATTGTAACAAATAATAAAACGTAGATTACCCTTCTTTTGTTGTGGATGTAGTCATTAAGAGTGAACCACGTGATTGTTGTCTTGTGTCTTTTTTAGCAAAATACAATAAGCATATATATATATTAATATTAGAATATATAAAGATTATATTTAAAAGTATATAGAAAAAATCCTAATAAGTGAAAGCATAAGGAGGGAGCAAAGCTCAACCTCATTGCCTATGCAAATACCTAAATTTGGGATAAAACTCAATCAAAATATAATGTTCTATTTTGAAACTATATGGGAGCCAATTTCAACTAGGCACTAAGAAAGAGATCTATAGAACCAAAAATAAGGGAGCCTAGCTCAACCCAAAGAAAAAGAAATGCTTGAAATGACAGGATGTGCATTGATCTCATCGATGAGTCCCAATGACGTTTGAAAAATCTTCATTGGTCCTCGACAACCTTTAAAAAGCCTTCGGTTAAGGCACCCTTTGACGTTCACAAAACTTGACATGTCATCTGAGTTATCAAATTTGTCCTTGCTGGTTGCTAAGTTGTCTGACATTTTCTTTATAATTTGATGTGGCATTTTGCTAGAACTATATGGGAGTTCTTAGCAGAAGCAACTCCTTTTATCCACAGAAGCCTCCACGTCACCATTTCCCACCCTTCTGTTGAATCTGTTGAAGTGTTGGAACCCTGGAGAGGTTCTAGTGAAAGAGAAAGCTCTTGTCCTATCAGCTGCCATGTCATCGCTTATAACTTTATAACTCTTTTGTTGGAGTGAGAGGTTCTAGCGAAATAGAAAGCTTTAGCAGAATGAACATCTTCTGCTACATGGACACTATGTGGACGCGATGGGGATGTGATGTAGGCCCTCTTCATCTCTTTTCTGGAGTGTTGGAGCCACAACAACTCTCTAGTGGATACACAAGCCTCAAGGAAATTTGATGTGTCATCTAACTTATCACCTTTGTCCTCATTGAGTTGTTTGATGTTTCTTTTCTTTGATTTGGCGTGACATTCCTCAAGAACTATCTAGGAGCTCTAGCAAAAGCCACTTTTTTAGTCACATATGCCTCCACATCACCATTTTCCAATCTTCTTGGAGTATTGGAACCTTGAAAAGATCCAACAAAAGGGAAAGCTCCAATGCAAGTCTGGAATTTGATGGTCATATTGGCCTTTTTTCCACTTTTGAACCGTATATGACAGGCTGCAAATTTATTAGACTGTATGGATTGACAAGTTAAATTTTTGTAAAACCATAAATATGACACTTAAATTCATTGATATACTATTTTATTTAATAATATAAATATATATTGTTTTATAATATATATGTTGTTTTACTATTATATTATTTATATTAATTTAAAATTCTTTTAAAATAAAGCATATGAAGTTAGAAACTTGCTTAGTTAATTTTAGATTTTTGCATATAGTGCTAATTTATAATTACTTTCTAATTTTATATTCTTTTTATCACAATTAAAAAAATTTCAATTTATTATTTATTATTATTGATTTATAATTTTTTCCAAATAAAACATATGAATTAAGAAACTAACTTAGTAAATTTGCATATATTATCAATTTATACCTATTTTCTAATTTTTATATTCTTTGTATCTATAATTATATTGTTTAATATATGTATTATTAATTAGATAAAATATTAAATTTAAAATGATTTATTAAATGATTCATAATAGAAAAAAATTGACAATCAAAACGTAAAATGAAAGACATTAAAATGACCAAACAGTGATAAAAAATCAAATGACAGGTAGGGGTGACCGTCAAATTCCAGATCTGCTCCAATGGAAGGAACATATTTTTACGTATTAGCTGCCACATCATCATTTATAACCTTTTTTTGGTGACTGTGTTGGAACTTCAAAAAGGGTCTACCGAAAGAGAAACTCCAACATAATGAATAGCTTATGCCCTGTCAGCTACTACATCATCATTTATAACTTTTTCACTCAAGTGTTGGAGCCTCTTTAGAGGGTCTGGCGGAATAGATAGCTCCAGTAGAATGAACAAATTCTGCTACATGGACACTACATGGACGCCATGTGAATGCCATACAAGCCCTCTTCATATCTCCATTGGGGCGTTGGAGCCATAGGAATGGTCTAGCAGATACAAAAGCGTCGGCAATATCTGACGTTACATCTAAGTTGTCATCTTTGTCCTTGCTGGCTATTGAACTGTTCAACGTTGTCTTTCTATTGAGTCTTTCTTTTTGTGTAATAGTTATCTGTTAATATCAGAGTTTGCGTTTCTTTATCTGCTATTTATAATTAACAATTGGATTCAGCCTCAAGTGAAATTAAGATAGGGGAGGATGTGGATAATTGGAGGTTTGAAACCTTCTCAGACCAAATATGTGGAACTTGCACATGGAAACGTTTTTTATTCGGAGAGATCTCTCAATCATGTTGGAAGGGAAAGGAAAGAATTCATTGCAATGTATAGCGAAGATGGGGAGAAATTACATAAGAAGGTTGTGCCAACAATAATCCTCTCTCTATCCAGTAATGTTTTATTTAACGTTGCAATAGAGAAAACATCAAAAGGATTGTGGGAAAAATTATCCAACATGTATGAGATGGCTTTCACATCCAAGAAAGTTTTTCTAATGAAGAAACTGTACAAGTTGAGTATGAAATAAGGCAGTAGTGTCTCAAACCATTTAAATGAATTTAATACGTTGGTTGAAATCAATATTTTTCTATGATAAACTTAGATTATAAAATCAATGTCATTTTTCTATTGTTCTTTCTACTTAATAATTGGAAAGGGTTGTTATGACTATCAACAACTTGGTGTTTGACAAGAAGGAAAATTTATTCAAACATGGTGATGTTGCAGGGATCCTTCTCAGTGAGGATATGAGCAAGAAGAGTAAAGTATTTTATTGGGAGAAGCTTTGATAATCAATAATAGAAGAAGATCACAAGAATGAGGGAGGTATAACAATAAAAGAAGATTTTAAACTCTAGTAAGCGGTCAAAGTCAAAAGATATAAATATTAATTGTTGGTATTGTGAGAAGGAAGGACATATCACGAAAAGTTGTTGGTTATTTAAGAAGGCTAAATATCAGTCCAAAGAATATGCAGTAAATATAGCATATGAAGAAGATGTGGGTGCTCTTTTTCTAACTATTGCAGAAACTACAACATGGTTTGAGTGCTTAATTTTGGAGCATCTTTTCCTGCCAAATAATATTGGGAATACTTGAAAAATTATCAAGTCGGTAAGTTTGGAAAGGTTTATCTTCGCAATAATAAAGCTTGTGATATTGTTGGTAAATGAGATATTTTGTGGAAGTTGAAAATGGAAATAGTTAGGTGCTACGTGATGTCAAATATATCTCTCAACTAAAGAGGTTATTTAATTTTAGATGGGCAATTAGATGCACAAGGATTTTTCATCACTTTTGAATCAAGTACATGGAAGGTGGCAAATTGAGCCTTGGTAATTTTAAGGGGCTGCAAATCAGACATTTTAAGTGCTAGAGAGTCATGTTGAAGTGGGAGCTCTAATGACACTTATGGACAATGACAGGAAACTTGGGCACAAGAGGTTAGATCATATGAGCGAAAAGGGCCTTGAAATTTTGCACAAAAGAGATCATCTTCTAGGTTTCAACTAGTTGATTTGGAAATGTGTGAGCATTGTACCTATGATAAAGAAATGAGGACCAACTTTTCCAATAAGGGACATGACACGAAGGCAAGATCATTGGAGCTAGTGCATTCAAATATTTTTGGTCTCACATAGGCAACTTCAATTGGTGGGTTAATTATTTTTTCTAGATGATTGTAGTTGTAAAGTTTGAGTTTATATGTTAAAGAGTAAGTTTGAAGTTTTTACCAAATTTAAGATTTCTAAAGCACTTGTTGAAAACCAAGCTGTAACAAAATTAAGTGTTTAAAAATGAATAATGGTTACAATTTTTGTTCCATAGGTAGTTGAATAGAACAATTTTGAAAATTGCTTGTAGTATGCTCTCCAATGCTGGTTTGGGAAAATGGTTTTGGGTAGAGGCTAATAATACAACTATCTATTTGATTAATCGAGGTTCATCCTCTCCGTTGGATTTTGAAATTTCAAAGAAGTGGGAGGATGGACAATTTTATATAGTCATTTTTGGGTGTTCAAGTGTGAAGCCTTTACACATACCCCATGTGAAAAATTAGTGAAGCTAGTCAAAATATTGTACTTTTCTTGGTTATGGAGAAGACCAATTTGGTTATATGTTGTAGGATCCATTTGCTGAATCGGTTACATAAAGCCATGATGTAATTTTTAATGAGATGTTCTCAAGAACAAAGGATATCATCAAAAGAGTTTGTGCCCTTGGAAGACGTTTTCAATGTCATTGACGACACATTCGAGACCATTTTCTAAACTCTGCCATAGTCAAATGTTAATCCTCCAACGTCATGTATTGCAAAATATGTGCAAGGGCCTTTGATTGTTGTTTCCACTCCTACGTGTTGTGTGGTACAACACACACATGCTCCATTGAAAATGGGAACCCCATCTTCTGTCTCGACAATAGAGTTGATGTCTTAGGTAGCCTTAGTTTAGTGGTAATTTTAGGGTCTCCAAGACAATAGGGTGAATTTGATCAACTTTAGGTGTGAGTCCCTGGTACATTTGAGGGTCAAGCCAAGAGAGGAGGGAAGTTGTTAGCAAGGCTTCAACACAACCAAATTTTAACGAGCTTACAATTTGATATGATGGTGACAAGTCTTATTTCAAGCCCTCATCATTGAGGTAATTATGAAGCTAACGATGGAGAAATTCACTTGGAAAAGAAAGACGAAATGGGCTAAAGAGCAAAGTGAAGACAAGATGCAATGATGGAGTAAACCTAAAAATGGAACTTGATGAAACTTTGATACCAAGTTGGACACCATCACGAGTATAAGAATTTTATATTGTAATCAGGCCTTTGCACCATAAAATAAGATCCAAAATGGAATAAAAATCAACCTTATTCATGAGAATACAAAATCAGATCTTAAATCAAAGAGGAGTTTATGCTTAATTCTCTAGTTTCAAAGTGAAACCAATAATTCAAGGTGTGATTCAAATTTGAAATGGTGAGATAAAAGGTAATACTCAGTTTGTTTTATAAAAATAGAGCATATAAAATTTAAGAAAAAAAGCTTGGATATTGTCCAAGGGAGGAGTGCAATCCACTCCCATCTTGGACAAGGCTTACCAAGGAGGAGGTGGAATCTGCACCTGCCTTGGACACCGTTGTCCAATACCCATCAGATTTCCACCAACTAATAAACTTTAAATTTGAACTTGAGATGCAATTTGCCCCCTTTGAAATTGGTTCTTTCTAGTAATTTCATGTTGAAATAGTTTAAGTCAGGTATTTTCAAGTTAATTTCAATTGTTCAGTTTTAAATTTGAGGTGAGAATACAAAGTTTATAATGAATTCCATATTTATCTCATGGGCTTAATGCAATAATCTCTTTTGTTTTGTAAGGTAATTATGGAGTTTGAGGAATCCAAGATCAAGATTCAAGTACATGAAGTACACACATCACTTGTACAAGTTCAAAATCATGGCAATGAGAAGATTTCTAAATGAAAGAAGATAGGGATTTTTTTGAAAATGAAGTTATATGGGAATATATGTCATCACAATCTATTGAAGGCTTGATAATGTTGAGTATCAAGATATATTTTCTCATCATCAAGACATTGATCAAATTTATAAGATATTCAACCAATTAGAAGGCTCTAGTTGCACATGTCCAAGAATATCCAATTAGATCTTGCCAAGTGTACATGTGGAGTCCACCTAATGTCTCTATCTAACCTATTTTCTCATTAATCTATAAAATAAATATAATTTTCTCATTGTCCCACAAAGTGGTGCTTTTATGTAATTGGATAAGCTTTTACTTAATAGAGTTAGACTATAGTTTTACTTTTACTATTTAGTGTTTACTAAATGGCATTGAAATGTTGTATGTTAAGGTTCTATGATGTTTAAATGACATGCATTGTCCATATTTTTAAATGAATGTAATGTATACTTGCAAATTTCCTTATATATTTAAAAATTTCCCTATATTTATATAGACTTGCCGTCCCCCCCATCCCCAAAATTGGCAAAAAAATTTGCCGTCTCAGAAACTTGTCCTCCCGCGTCCTGTCGCCTCGTCCCGAAAACTCGGGGTAACCTTGGCTTTTAGTGCTTGTAGTTGGTAGTTGTATTAGGGTTGTGTTGGTGTAATCTTGGCCCTCAATCTTGTATCAATCCTGGTCATTTATTGTACATGGAACTACTATAAAAGGCAAGGTCTTCTCATTTGTAAAGGAGAGACTTGTTAAAATTATTGCTATTATGCTACCAAAGTAATTGCAGATTCATTATTGGTCTTCATGATGGATTACTTGTATTAGTTTGAAGTATTGCATGTTTTCAATATTTCCTCATTTAGATTAGGATTTTTATTTATGTGAAGCAAAAGTAGGAATAGATGAATGGGAGATATGACTTTTGGCGAATTATGGTGAAATTAGTGTCCATACCTTTTGATAGTTGTTGATTGCAAGTATCAATGTAAGGTTAGTTTTGACCTTATTGCAAGCATTTAACTTCAATTAGAAATGTTCATTTGGATTGCACCATCATTGGATATTTGAATGAGTATTGACATCATGAAAATCATCTATGTATCCTTTAGAAGCAAGCACCCTCCTATAAATACTTGATTAGGCGAAGCGAGGACTGGTTAGATGCTCACCTCACCATTAATCATCTCTTGCATTGTTAGAGTTAGTTTAGATTTCCTAAGCCCTTATCCATTTGCAATTTGTTTGATTTGAAGTATTTGAAGAACTCAATTGTTAAACCATTCACAAAGTTGATATTTATTGAATAAACAATTTAAGTCCCCAAGTGATACCAATATATCACATCATTACAACTGAGTGAAAGTCCACAACTAGAATGAACCTTTGGGTTGTCTCATTTGATCACACAATCTATATAGTATATACATTGTTTAGCAATTAAGTTTCCTTGTTCAAGGGACAGTTGGGGTTTAAGTGTTTCATTTAGAATACAAAATATTCAATTCTACATGTTGAAGTGGTCATAAAACAAACATCAACACTACATAGTCTCCATATCTATCGTGGCTAGCAAATGAGTGACCTCTTTCAATACAAATTATGCTACCTCTTACTTCAATTGCCTCCCCTCTTTCATATACCCACTTGTGTAGTACAATACAATAATTCATGTAATAAAATAGAAAAATTATAATAATGCACAAGGTGTTTAGTCAATGAGGTTTTTTTTTAATGGCAAGGCCACAAGGTTCTCAAGATGAAGATCCATGTTTGAGTCTCACAAAGTGACATCTAGTTTTGAAATTCCAAGTGGTAGCTCTTGAACTTCTATTGAGGCTTCTAAGTTGATTTGAGTTGAATATGTTGATTGAAAAGGAGGTCTTGCTTGTGACCTCCAACATCTTATAGAGACAAAAAATGAAAAAGAAAAAAATGATTCGTGTGTTTCATAAGTGCAAATTCCTCTATTGAGGTGTATAAAGTAGTGTAGCGCCTTGTCAAAATATGATAGTTTCATTCATCATTTATTAAATTTTTATCAAGGCGAGCCCATTACTTTTCAAGAAATGTACAATGACTCATTATAAACATTGGATGGATGCCATGAGAGTAGAAATGGGTTTATTGATAATATTTTACATGAGATTTTGTCTATCTTCGTACAAATTGTAAATCTTTGAAATACAAGTACACTTACTGTCGGTGCATCAATTATTTGTATATCATTTTTTATGAAGCTAGAAAACATTTTGAAGGGGCCCCAAAATTCTTTACAACAAAAGGCTTCCAACAATAGAGAAGTAGCAAACTAGAGCCAACAATGAAGCATCAACAAAACAATAGAAAAACCAACACCAAACAAAACATGGTCATAGACCCTAACCAACCCAAAATAATTCTTTAAGGATTTATGTAGTCTCCAAGTTTTTATCTATCACTTGGCCATGCACAATCCATTACCTCTTTGATGACCTAGGAATGGTCACTCATGACTCTAGAATAACTTCAGTTCCTAGCCAAGGGCTCTTGCATTTTGGAAGAAACTATTTTACCTTGATCAAACACATGGTCAACAACGCCCACATCCTCACTGGTAGCATCAACACCTTCGAGCACAAATTTACCTTTTTTCTAGACGACGGGTCTAATGACAAACACCACTGTATTAAGCTTGTTATGCACTTTTTCAATAGTGCCTTCCACCATTTTGATTTTTCCCTCGCGATCTGTCTTCATGGATTTAATAGCCTTGGCCATAGCCCCAATGAAAGCCAACATTTTGCTAGAGCTATCCTTGTCCAACTCCTTATTGCCAACATTTTGTAAATCTTTCATCATGCTGGAAAGGGAATACATACTATCTTTGATAGAATTAATCTGAAAGGCAATTCAATTGGCCGAGTTGGCCTGAGCATTAGCAAAATTCTTGAGTGAAACTGCCACATCAACTATGTCATTCATAGGGGTATCATTCACATCTATAGTTGCATCCGTAGGGATATAAGTGTGGAAATCTCCCTTAGCCTCCTTAGAATCCACATTATTTGAATGAACCCCGTAACTTTACAATCCTCCATTTCATTGTCACCTCTTCAATGATGGGCCAAATTCCCTTGCCAATCTTTCACTTTCACCTCCCTATTAACCCTCTTGGCCCTTTTACTACTATTTTCCTTCTTCCCCTTTCAGGGCTTTGATGATTCCTTGATATATAGGTGAGCCCTTCTCTTTGTTAGCCCTAGTCAGGCTAGGAGCGTAGGAAGTAGAGACATGCTCCTTATCATCACTATCACGAGAAACATAAGGGACATAGGCCTCATCATCATGATCATCATCATTATAGTATCATAACCATTTGACCAAGAAGGTATAGAATCTTTCTTACCCTTCTTCAAATTCTTTCTATTTCCAATATGAAAACATGCCGCCTCATTCGAGACTTCATCCCTTGGATAAGTAGACATATCAAAGTAATGAACAATAACATTCTTAGCATATTTAATTTTGTGTTTATGCTGGGAGGGCTTAAAGGGGATAAACACAAATTTGGCATATTCCATAATGAGTAAAATAAGGCCCTCAAGGAGGATCGGGGTGAAATACCTCATAATTGCTTCTGTAACCTCTACCCAAAGGGGTTTTATGTTGCCACGATCATAGCCACCCGTCTTCATTTTTTTTACCTTCTCCCACTCATCATCCTTGAAGATTAGAGAGACAACCTCCTTAGAGGCTTTGAGCTTGCCTTCAACAAAGAGACCCTACACCTTCACAATCAAATCCTCTAAGATGGTGAGATCCACCTTATATGCAGACAAGAAGCCATTTTTTAACCCTTTTAAGAATGCATTTGTGACAAGCAGAGGATATCCATGGAGTTTCTCCTTGAAGGGAGTAACCCCACTTGTAGTGAGCTTCCCCAAATAGCTGGTTCATTCTACCATTGTTCACAAGAATTTTGGCTCTACTTTGTTTCTGTCCCCACCCATGATTTGGAGGGGTCCACCCAAAATACAAGGCACAAAGAGAGAAGAAGCAAATGGAATAGGGAGATCACAAACCCCCACAACAAAAATCAGGGGATAAATTGGGCTCAAATAACCCACAAAGCATGAGAGGTCAAGCATGACAAGACTAGTGGTAATGAGCAGTAAAGGTGACGACGACATGCCCAAATTAGGGGCCGAATAATGAGAACCCATGGGATCAAAAGGACAAATAACACATCAACTCCCTAGGAAATGACGGAGTGAAAAAACATGACGCACCATAAAGATGCCACCTTACCAGACAAAAGCATCATTAAACATTAACTTTTAAACCTTGAGAGGAATGGAATCATTGCCCCCCCTTCCCCACCATCAAATTGAATCCTTAGCAACCCTAATATTGCTGAAATAATCAGCCACATAATTTCTTTTCTTATAAATATGAGAGACAATGCATTCATCTAAGAGCTGATCATATTTAAACAATTCAAGCTAATGTTTTGAATGGACCAACTGAGCTTAAAGAATCACTTCCAAGCCACACCTTTTTTTGCCCTTGGAAAGGGTCAGATTGAGACCAATATAGGTTGCTTCAGCTTCAACAAAACGATTTATCTAGTTTCCCAAGGGGGAGGGCCACTACCAGAATAAACCTACCATTGTGATCACAAGCCTCACCCTCACAACCAACAGGCCCCATTTCTAGATATTTCTAGGCTTATACACGTCTGGATTCGTTTGTTACAACCTATTAATAATCTCATAATGAGCCAACAAAATCTTTTTGTTTTTAGGTTAAATCTAAGAGGTTAGAGTCATTGTAAGAATGCTTTTGATTTTCCCCAAATAAAAGGATGATTTGAACGAGTCTATTTTTGGCTAGAGTTAGTTCTCTTTCAGTTTATAAAAGCAAGCCTTGTATTCAGCACGAAGAGTTGCCCGGGTTTAAATAAAATTCAAGTTTATGGGAATGAGAAAAATTCTCATTTCTTTTAGCCTAGATGCGTGCCAATTTTTGCTGTGCCAAATTGGATTTACAGCTGTTTAAACTGCTGCACAATTAGTGGTATTAGAGCAGTCAGATCATGGGAAAGCTAGATTGATTGTGTTCCCAGAGGAGTTCTGACTATTAGCAGAAGAAGAGCAGCAATTAATTTGTTGATATGAGAAGCCACTCCCAAGAGAAAGACGGATGTTGGAAAGCATGTTTGACGTTATCATTCAAAGGAGAATCTTGGTCATCAAAGGAGAATGAGAAAGAGATGTAGAACAAAAGAAAGCCAAAGCCACAGTTGTGAAGAACAGAGAGTAGACCGTGCCGCCCAGTCAAAGAAAGGGAAAGAAAAGACAACTCCTTGACATTGTCTAAGTCGCTGGCCAAAGGAAAAGTATCGCCAAGCAAAGAAGAAGCGGATGTTGAATCGATCCAAAGGAAATAAAAAATGAAAGCGATGGAAGGCTGGAGTCACCACCAGTAAGAAGATTGTGGAAGCATAGAAGCCAATAAGAAATCGATTGCAGTAAGGGAGGTCGCACCTTGAAATAAAAACGAATGAAGCCGCAGAGAATCTGAAGATATCGTCGTCGCCAAGAAAATAATAAAAAAAATCGCAGAAGCCTAAAACAAGATTATATGAGGGTTTTCTTTTATATTTGTTGTAGTCGATAGATTTTCTAAAATGGTTAATTCTATAGTATGTATTAATAGTTGATGTATCTTTTATAATAGTTGATTTTATAGCATGTTGATGCAATTAACACTGCCAACTTATTTTTTTAGGAAGAAGTAAGATTGCATGGACTTCTGGAAATATTGTTTCTGACAATGATGCTAAGTTTCTTTGCCATTTTCAGAGAATTCGTTAGAAAAAGTTAGAAACAAATCAAAGAATTAGTTCAGCTTACCACTGTCAAACAAATGGTTAAACTGAGGTGGTCAATGGAAGCCTCAGCAACCTAGTGAGCGAATATTCTAACCACTGCGATCAAGTACTTGCTCAAGCAGAATTTGAACTTCTTTAGAAAATTTTAGAAACAAATCAAAGAATTAGTTCAGCTTACCACTGTCAAACAAATGGTTAAACTGAGGTGGTCAATAGAAGCCTCAGTAACCTAGTGAGTGAATATTGTAACCACTGCGATCAAGTACTTGCTCAAGCAGAATTTGCCTACAATGACTCACCAAACAGAAGTGCAGGTTTTAGTCCATTCCAGAATTGTGTATGACATGCATTTAAGAGGTGTTTATAAGCTGAGAAACTTGGGCAAGTAACAGATGAGAAGTGCTGATGAAGAAGAGTTTGCAATAACTATGCAAGATTTGCATGAGAAAGTCGAACAACGGCTTTGTGAAAATACGAAGTACAAGAAAAAGTCGATTTGAAGAGGGAAGAAGTAAATTTTGAAGTTGAAGATTTGGTTTTTGTAAATTCAAGAAAGAAAGGTTTGGGCAAATATAAGAAGATGCATCAACTATAGACAGTTTATTATTATGGTTATAGGTTCTCGATCTTTCTAGGTTCATACATGTAGGTTGGATAACGAAACAACAAATCAACTAAATCTATTTGTTTTCAGCCCGAGTCCAGGAGGTGTGAGTAATTATATAAGTAGCTTTGATTTACCCAAATAAAGGAAGATTTGAACGAAACTATTTTGGCTTAAGTTCTCCTTCGATGTATAAAAGCAATCCTTCCATTCAACATTTGAATAAGGGAGAGTTGCTCGGGTTTCAACAAAATATAAGTTTATGAAATGAAAAATACTCTCATTTCTTTTAGCTTATGCGAGGACTGTATATTTATTTTTCAAGCATGTTACATAAGCATTTAGTGTCAAATGTGGAAAGTCGAATAAGGAAGTCAAGGTCAATCTTACTATACATATAAGAAAAAAAATGCAATTAATTAGCTTTGGCCAAAGTGTTTTAATACCAGATTTCTACTCGCAAACAGTATGAAAAGTACAACATTTTCAACTACCCTCCCCTAGTTATCCACATTCAGCACCCTTCCAAATATTATCTCACAGAAGGGATAAAATAAACACATTCCCATGACCATCAAATAGCAATGTGACAAACAACTCTATTGCAATAAAAAGAATAACTTAAAATTTAAGTCCACATAACTTCACAGTCAATTTGATTTACAATCATAAACTGTGAAGAAAGAAGTAGCATTTAAAAGATTAAATCGTTGTCAAGTACCATGTCCAAGCAGACAAAAATAACAGGTTATACACCAATCTGGCAGATTTACCCATAAGATTCAATAAAACAACTACAGTAGACACACTGCTCAGAAATAACGTGATCCTTCTTCATCAGCGTCACTATTAGTAATACACAAGTTGCTACACAACTAAACCATTTGCAAATCTATTCCAAAAACGCTTGCCGCTGATATGCCTATGTACAAATACAAGTAATTTAACATATTTTAAACCAATCGAATACATAAATTTACTTCAGCTGTAATTCATTATGTTTTAATGAAAACTCTGTTTGACGTTTTTCCCAAGTAATTGTTTTAATTTTTTAAAAGAAATCAAAGATATTAAAGACCAATAGCCAATCTAATGGCTAAGAAATGCGGTTCTATTCAAGAGAAAAAGAAAAAGATAAAGGCGGCATATCACAGAATAGAATTACACAACAATTTGTTCCAAACTACCACGCCTGAAAGTCTGGAGGCTAAGAAGGGTCTAAACTAATTCCAACGCAACTTATCCAAGAAGCTACAATGAACATAAACTTAAGAACTTCTCACGGAAAAACGGCTCATCCATATCCTAAGATGATTGTGTCTGCAACCCATACATTTTCATTAACATTTGCTGAAGAATAAGAACCCAAGGCTCGAACGGCATTTCAATAATCGAAACCAACAGCTAGGATTGCTACTGGTTTAAGGTTACAGCCCTCACTAACACGCACAGCACATAAAAAAAGCCATCCAACGATTGATATTTAAGATTTCAATTTTCTGTTGAAAATTCTTCAAAATGACAAGAACACGCACCCCCATTCATAGCAAAGATTCAATAAACAACGATACACATCTAATTTTGACTTTTCTTTCTACCAACTTGTTTTTCAGAGTAAAAACGGTTCAAGTAAAAGACTAAGTAGTTTATCGCAGGTTCCTTCATTGGACTCGAGGAAAGTTCGTGAAAACTTAAAAACATTTGCAAACATAACTGATCTTCTACTAAATAAAGGAAGAAAGACGTCTGCAATAACCGTAAATAGAAAAACACTGATCTTCTACCATCTCTGGCTCTAACTCAAGAACACGTGGCTGTTTGGAATATCAAGAAACAGACACATCTCAAATTGGAATTCTCCAAGTTGAAACGGTTAAGTGCTACCCAAGGATTCAGACAGCAAGCAAATGGCAACACCCCAAGTCCACGCTATATGGAAATGAACATAGGCTTCCAAACTGCGAATGAGGGAGAAAATGAAACAGTTTTAAGTTTGGGAATCGCCCCAAAGTTGGGCTGAAGATGTAATTTTCTTACTCAACAATAACAATTGGACTTATCCCTTCGAAAGATTTAATGGAATGCTGATGAGACTGCAAGAAGAAAAAGTCTTCTTTTTCCCAATTAGAGACATGGTTAGCGCTGATTCCACAAGGTGTAGTTTAAGCTAAGAAATCAGTTCCTAAGGTGGTCTTACGAAAAGACAGTATGACAAGTTGACGAGATACCCCCAACTGGTGCTTTGAGTATACAAAACGAGCTCCCATAAGTTTAAGAAATGTCAAGTGTTTCAACAGTGCAGAAAAAGTCATTACAATCTACTGTTAAAACACAATCTCACAGAAAGCAATATTTTTGTATTCAGAAAAGAATGTCAGGACTCTATTTTCATATACCCTCCTCACACTGCCGTTATTATAAGTCTGATAAGAATGATGAGTTCCTACAGTGAAAATTTTCCAGGAAATAAAAACATTTGAAGACAGTACAATTTAATACCATTTATTTAATAAGGGAAGATAGCTTCACAAGCCGCTTTGTATCGTTCAGCTACAGAAGAGTAAAAACAAAGAAGAGAGGAACATGTATATTATACGGGTTTTGCAAGCCGCTCCCAGCGGTTCTGTGGTGATGTTGAATTCAAATGAAAATTCTTTCTTGCAGAGCCTAGTTTTCCCAAGATCCACTACCCCTCCTCACGTCTTCAGTTATGCAATCTTTTTTAATCTTCTTCATTCTTCAGAAGAATTAACAGAACCGTCAAACAATTATTTTAAATCTCCTCTTTTCCAACTCCCTGTGCATGCCGATTATTCCCGATTTAATAAATGCCGATTTAATAAGGGATTAAGGCTCATTTAATAATCACTTTCTGTTATTCCCAACCGTTTCTTGCCATCCATTAACTCGTTGGTGGATATTAATTTTATTAACCACCCAATAAATTTCAAAAGGATGTGATGATCTTTATTTCCAATAAGTGCTAGTTTTAATTTCTTTTACACTATGCACGAATATGTCCAATGCCATACGCAATTTAAAGATAATACGAATGTATCAAGACACAGGCAAATAAGGAATTATTTTCTTTAAATTCCACTTTTACTCACAGAGACGCTAGGGAGAGATAAAAGTTCCAATCCATCATAAAAGGAAACACAGTATTATTAAGTGGTGTGCAGGCCAGATCATCTATACCCACCACTTTCAAGGGGTTAGCCTCTTCTACTTCAGCCACATTCTCACCTTCTTTCCAAACACTCAGAAACACTCGAACCATATCAATAGGTCACTGTCAATAAAATTTATACTGAAATGAAATGACGTCATATCCAACTACAATGTACATCATATATGCATGTAACTCATAAGGTAAATCATCAAAAATACTACATCATTTCATGTAAGACCATCACTGAATGTAACATTATCATAATGTAACATCACAACATAATACTAAGAGATCAACATCAGTATGAAAGATCATCATAGAATACAACAACATTAGTACGACATCATAATACCGCAAGATCAAAAAGCATCATTAAAGCATAACATCATCATCATCACCATGTATCAAATCAAAACATGGTAAGAGGGAATAAAAATAACAGTCACATAGGTGAACAACACATCGACTAGAAGTCTAAGTCGAACAACATATCGACTAAAAGTCTAGCTCATAAAGACTATCACACAGTCTCTAGTCAAGATTCACCGACCAAGCTGACATAGTCAAAATGTCGAATAGGTCCTACAAAATAGGAGTCACACAAAATGGGTCGTGACAGCTTAGATCTGCACCAATTTTTGCTACGTGAATTTGGATCTGCACTAGTTTAATCTACTGCACCAAGATGTACAAGTTGAAAGATAAAAATTGTGGAAATAAATGACAAAGGGCAAGATCAGTGGCGAAAGAATTTGACCAGCATTAGGGTGTTGATTTCTCTGAAATTTTTTTCTGTAGTAAAAATGACTATTATTTGGGTTGTGTTGGGATTAGCCACTGTTAGGATCTTGAACTGGAGGAACATGATGTAAAGAACACAGATAAATATGGTGGAATGAAATGACGAAGGGCAAGATCAGTGGTGAAAGAATTTGACCAGCATTAGGGTGTTGATTTCTCTGAAATTTTTCACCTGTAGTAAAAATGACTACTATTTGGGTTGTGTTTGGGAATATACACTGTTAGGATCTTAAATTGGAGCAACATGATGTAAAGAACACGTTTCTAGATGTTAATTTGGAAGAAGAATCATATATGCAACAATCAGAATGTTTCAAAAAAGTATATTAGAATCTAGTTTATAGATTGAAATGAAGTGTGTATAGGTTGAAACAAGCACTGCAACAATAGTAATTCAAGTTTGATTCCTTTATGACTGAACAAAATTACTCTAGGTGTGTATCTATCTGTGTTTATTACAAGGTTTTCCAGAATGGTGAATTTGTGTGGCTATTACTATAAGTTGATGATATGCCTATTACTACATGTTGATAATATGTTAGTGATTAGAACTAGCATGATTCAGATGTAAAAAATTGGAAGAGCGAATAAATGAATGAATGAAAAATTACAGAACAGAAACAAGGATGAAGAAAAAGAGAACGCAACACAGATTTTATAGTGGTTCACTGATTGGCTACATCCACATTCAGAAGGGAAAAATCTTTATTTATCTTAGTTTTCCAATGCAATTTTCAGCAGCAGTAGATTCGAATAAATAAGCATAAATGCCTTATCTGAAATTTGAACGGTCATTAGACTTCACTTATCCAACAATCTCCCACTTGAAGTTCAATGTTTGTTGCAGCAAAGACTTTCCCTCGCTTTGCTCCTAGTGTCACATCTTGACAATGCCGAGAGAAGCTCGACAAAACTCGAACTTCTCCCATAGAACAATCTTAGTGCATCAACTAGATTTTCTTTGGTGTTAATTTTCTCCTCTTGTAATTTGCCCTCCTCAAGAAGGTTTCAAATGAAATGAAAACACACCTCAATATGTTTGGTACGACTGTGAAATGCAGCATTCTTTGCTAAGTGAATTTAACACTATTGCTATCACAAAGCAAAGTGGAACTAAGTTGTTTACAATCCAACTCACCAAATAACCGCTGCAACCATATCATCTCTTTTGCTCCTTTAGTGACGACATATATTTGGCCTTTGTTGTAGAAGGTGCAACCACTTGTCGCAACCTTGAAACCCAATTGATCACTACTCCGGAAAATATAAATACATAACCAGTAGTTGACCTTCACTTGTCTAAATCACCGGCCATGTCAGAATCAACAAAACCTTTCAATGAGGCATCCTTTCCACCAAAACATAAAACAAAATCAGAAGTACCTTTGAGATACCTCAAAATCCATTAACTGCATTCTAATGTGGTTTACCTGGGTTACTCATAAATCCGCATAAATCCACTTAGCACTCCGACTACATGGGCAATATCTAGAAGAGTGCACACCATAGCATACATGAGACTACCTACAGTTGAAGAATATGGAATGCCCTTCATTTCTTCTTGTTCCTCTTGTGTCTTAGGACACATAGCAAAAGATAAATGAAATGATCAGCTAATGGAGTGCTGACCACTTTGGCATCCGCTATGCTAAACCTGTCCAAAATTTTATGAATATAGTTTTCTTGTGATTACTTGATTTCTTTCTTCCGTCTATCCCGAATAATGGTCATACCAAGTATTAGTCTCGCTGCCCCTAAATCCTTCATTGCAAACCGTTGTGCTAAATGATGCTTTAGCTCACAAATAATTCTCATACTAGTGCTGGTTACTAGCATGTCATCAACATAGAGCAAGAGAAGAACACACACCACTTGGTAACTTTTTACAGCAGATGCATCAAATTCACATCGAACAAAATGATGCTCAGTCATAAAAATGTCAAACTTGAGGTACCACTTCCTTGGGGCTTGCTTGAGCCCATATAAACTTCTCTTTAATCTGCAATATAAGTGCTTATGTCCATGTTTCACAAAATCTTCAGGCTGCATATGTATAACTTTTCATTTGTCACCATGGAGAAATATTGTTTTGACATCAAGCTATTCAAGTTCAAGGTTATGAATTGCAACCAATCCCAAGATTACATGAATGGGAGTCATTTTGACCTATGGTGAGAAGATTTTATTAAAATCAATTCCCTTTTATTGATCAAATCCTTTCACAACTAGTTTGGCTTTGTATCTCCTCTTACCTCCGTCTTCTTCTTTCAATTGAAAAATTCATCCGTTTTTCAAAACTCTACGATTTGGCGGCAGTGGAACCAAATCCCAAGTGTCATTTGCCAATAAAGAGTCTATTTCCTCTTGCATTGCATCCTAGCATTTGTAACAATGAGTTGATTTGCAAGCAGCTCTAAAGTTTGCAAGCTCCACCTAATCGAACAACAACAATTCAGGCTCCGCTTCCTTAGAGAACAATAACTCATAGTCACAAAATTTTGAAGGGAATTTTCTTTGTCTTGTAGATCTCCTCAACTCATTTTTCTGTAAATCAACCTTATCATTGTTACCTTTTCTTTGAATGCCCATCTCTACTTGCACATTTTTACCTTCAAATGTCCTTTCTTGGTGGCTACCTACTATTATACCATCATGTTGCTCACGATATTGTGCCTGCACAGAGGATTTTATGAAGGTTGGATGTGGCTGAGTGTTTATATATGTGTGTCCTGCCTCATTCATTGCAAATTTATTTGTATTTTTTAAATCTATCAGCATCCCATGGCTGTGCAGGCCTTTCTAACATGTCCATGTTTCATGCCACTTCATTGGCAGCATTAAATGGAGAGTGCTAGGCGTTATCACTTGCCACAAGAGTGTAATTTGTGCTTTGAATTGACTGTTGCAGAAGAGAACCACTATACGCGGTTATTTTGACAACCACCCAAAACACCATGCTCAGATGTGTAACTTTCTGCCGAGCCGTCCATGTCTGTGGAATTGTGTGGAATTAAGCATATAAATCCACACTTTCCTTGTACAATCATCAAGAAATATGACAAAGTAGTTTGCTCCTCCATTGTAGGTTACCTTAGTGGGTCCAAAGACGTCTCAATGAACTAGTGCCAACGGTGTTCTCTTCTTCTCATGATTGCTCTTCATGAAGTTGACCCGCTTCTATTTGCCATAAAGACAATGTTGGAAAAGTTCCAAGTCAATTGATTTAAGACCCAGTAGTTGTTCCCTTTTTTCATAACATCAAGGCCCTTCTTGCTCATGTAACTAAGCCTTTGATGCCAAAGCTCCGAGTTGCTGTCCACAACTGTCATAGCAGCTCCCATTTCACCATTACTTTCTAGAACATATAAGCTACTAGCTCTATTTCCCTTTGCAACCAGTAACTCTCCCTTGGTTACTTTCCAGGCATTGGGATAAAAAAAAAGTGTTGCAATTTGAGTGTAAAGTTGATAGGCAAATATCAGATTTCTTTTAAGTTTGGGAACATGACGAACATCCTTTAATAACTATGTGCCACCATCTTTTAATGATAACAAAACATCGCCTTTGCCAACAATTTCACAAGCTTTATTGTCACCTAAATATACTTTTCCAAATTGACCTTCTTGGTAGTTTGTGAAGTACTCCGTACAAGAAGTGGCATGGAAAGAAGCTCCGGGATCAAGCACCCATGAATTTGAAGTGGTGTCACATGTTGATAATACTAAAATACTACCATCTTTGTCATAGGTTGTATTTGCTTCGCTGTAGCGCACCCTTCACTGAATGAGGGTTCTTGATTCTTTCTTCTCATATCTTCGTTGAGAAGAGTAGCAACAACAACATCAAAAGCTAATTTGTTCTTGGTGGACACCGATGTGTAAGTGCTATCACAACTCCATGCCAGCTATTTGGTAAATAACATAATAATAGGACAGTTTTGTTCTCATCATCTTGAGTCATACCCACCAAATTTTCTTGGTTGATAAGAGTATTAAATTTGGTGAGGCGATTTGCCATGATCCCACCTTCCTTCATCTTTAGTTTATATAATTTTTTCATAACGAATACTTTGTTTCAGCATATGCCATTGCATACATGGCTGTAAGTTTATCCCACAATTCCTTTATTGTCTTCTTAGCTGTGATATTGGAAAGAACATTACTGGACAGCGAAAGAAATATAGTTGCTTTTGCTTTCTTATCCATAATTTCCCAATATTCATCTTTCGTTGAAGTTAGCTTCTTCTATTTCCCCTCAAGCGCGAGCGAGATCTTTTGCTTTATTAGCAAAGACTCTACTTGTACCTTCCACAAACTGAAATTCTGTCTGGAGGATTTCTATACCTTTGTTTCCTACACGACTCAAGAAATTCACCACTGAATTTCCAACCAGAAAAGATGCCTAGCTCTGATAGCAATTGTAAAAAAATGGAAGAGCGAATAAAAGAATGAAAAAGTACAAAACATAAACAAGGATGAAAAAATAGAGAGAACAACACAAGGATTTTATAGTGGTTTACCAACTGGCTACATCCACTTCCAGCAGGGATAAATCTTTATTTATCTCAGTTTTACAATACAATTTTCAGCAGCAGTAGATTTGAATAAATAAGCATATAAGCCTATGTTGCATGGGTACTCGTACCCATACCCCTGGGATGCATACCGGGTACTGGTACACTTACCCAAGTACTGGGTACCCAGTAGGTACTTAGTGGAGAGGATCATAGCTAAGGACCTTGATTAAGATTTCTGATTTTTGTTTCAGTTTTTTGTTTGTGTATCAGCTTGTTGTTTATCAAGCTTAATTCAATACTTAATCAGTTTGAAACTTTGATACAATACTGATTAACAGTAAACTTTATCACTGTTCAAATCAGAAATTTATCATTTGCAATATGTCATTGTTAAATGATTTATGATCTTCTTGTTCATGCTTAAAGTTTGCCTTCTTTGTTATGCATCTAAACATTTAGCATATATTATTATTACAAACATATTGCAAATCTGAATCTGAAAATAATACATTACATCTGCAACTTTATTGCTGTTCTTATTTTGAAAACTTATTGTCATGACTCATATTTTTAGATTTTCTATAAAATATTAAATTCTATCATAAAAAATCATTTGACTTACAAAAATACCCTTGTTCCCTATTTTGAAAAATAGTTGTACCTGTACCTGTACCCTAAGTACCAAAGCGCCCCGTCTCCGTGCAACCTTGATATAAGCATTATCCAGAATGTGAACAGTCAAGGGACTCTTGGAGAGAAAGACATAAAACCGTTGTACTTCGCTTATCCAACATTAGAGGCTGCAAAGAAAATTCTTAGAATGACATTTATGAGAGATAAGTAGAAGAGAACAAGAAAAATATATTGATAATGTTTTGGACAGGTTTCGCATGAAGAATGTCAATGTAGTTTGCACTCCTTTAGCTGATCATTTCGAGTTATTATTTGAATTGTGCCTTAAGATACAATAAAAAAATAATATATGAAAGAAGTGTCTTACTCCTTTATTGTTGGGAGCCTTATGTACGTGATGGTCTACGCAAGACCCAACATTGATCATGCAATGGGAGTGGTCAGCATGTATATGAATATTGCTGGTAAGTCTCATTGGCAAACTGTGAAGTGGATTTTGAGATATCAGAAGTGCATTCTTCATTACAAAAGCATAATTCATTGTACTCATTGATAAAGATAAGGAAATATTATAGTTATAAAGAGTTAGTTTTCAGTCAGTTTTTTTCATTCTGATGATGAATTATAGAGTGATAAGAAATATTGATGATAAAAAAATTTCATACAATTAAATCTATCGAATCCAGAAGTTTATCTTGAGAAAAAATAATAGTATTAATTTGACCAAAAGTTAAACCTTTTAATCTTGCATTGAACACATAAACACATAGACATTCAGTATCATTTCATTCAGAATGTTTTACGGAAAAAGATACATACAATCTTGTTGATGCACTTGCAAAGGTTGTTACAAAAGAAGAGTTGGAATTTTGTAGAGCTCTTGGCCTTGTCAAGATGTGACAGTAAGCTTGGAAAAGTGGGGGATCCTCAATTCCCGACCTCCAAAATAACCTAAATGTCACCCAACATGGGCCTAACTTTTAACATCCTCAAATGCAATAGGTTTTAGGGCTCCCTTCTCAGCTGCGGTAGCATGACAATCCACCTAGTATCTACTGTGATCCTCCTCGTGGCATAATACCAAGGGACAAATTAAAGCTGCTACTATCATAAACAGTCTAACAAAATTGGACCATGCAACTGTAAGTCTTACAGAGGAGTCAAGGATAATGATTTTGTAATGAGTTTCAGACCTTCCTCTCAACTTTGTTAGATGAGATGACAAGGTGTTATGAGATGACCTCGCCCACATTGGAAATGAGGTCTACATATGGCAGAAGTCTATGTATGAAGGTCTTTTCTTTTGCAGGTGTGTATTTAATTCCAAAAGAATTTTGACAGTTTTATAGAGTTTAGTAATTTATTTCAAAGCACAGGAAAAGCGTTTGTAATTTATTTCCCATATCGATTTTTCATCTTTATTTTTATAATTATTTTGTAATTACTTTATGGTGTGTATTTATAGAGTTTTACAATTCATAGGAAAAGTGGTTGCTTCTACATATTTCCAGAAACTTCGCATAATTCATTACATAAATAATATTTAATACAAATATTATTTCTCAGCACATACAAAATGTAAAAGCATCTTTGGAGAACTTTTTAACATTTTCTCTAAGTCTTGTACGTGAAAGAAAATCGTGGTCCCACCAAAATACTTTCCCAAAAAGTATGCACAAGAAAAAAATAAAAACATGGTGCCACTTTTCATCTCTTGGGAGCTTCCTCTCAATTTTTTTCATAAAATTCCCTTCTTGTGACGAGTATCACAACCTCTTTTCCTCCTTAATGCTAATTGTATCCAATTTCCATTGGACTCCATTAAGCTATGCACTTGGGAATATTAAATAGAGCATTAGTTTTATTAAAAAATTGAACAGCAACAAAGGACATTCAAATTATTTATTTAAATCACTCTGGAACTTAATCCCAATACCAAGGTGAAGCTACAGGGAGTTGTGGCCTAGGAAATTTTTTTTTTTTTAAATAAAAAGCTTTAAAAAATTTAAATTTTGTTTAGCAGAAACAAGAGAATGTAGGGAGTAAAAACACCTCTTCCTAGAATGTGACAATGGTTGAATAACCTCCTTATTGGTGTTGTAGCTAATGTGGAAATGACTATAAGAGCTCATACAATTGAGTGAAAGTTTGTTTCTATGCTATTATAATATAAGGAAAAGAATTTGTCAAGGGCTGAATAAAATTGGTTGTCAAAGCAACAAACAATGAAGTATATTAGAGAAAAAGAGGATGTTAATAAGGTAAGTAATATATCAGAAGAAAGAGTGCATCCTATTGTTAAGAAAGGATTGTAGAAACATCGTAGTGGCTTATCACAATTGGCCCGCTCTCATCCTTCCTTGCCATTGCAACCATCTTCCCAAGAATAGAATGTGCTATCTATTTTGCACAAAAAAGGTCATTGGTGAAGGCCTCAAAAATTGAAATGACAGAAGTTATTGATGAGATCGTTGCTTGTTGCATTTATGACAATGAGCTTCCTGTCAACTTTGTTAGATCACCATGTGGGTAGGATATGATTAACCATTATAAGTACAGTAATCTTAGGTATGAAAATGTGTGCACCACCTTATTAGCAAGGAGAAAGCTTTTGTAAAGGCATACTTGAGAGAAGTTTGTTAATGGTTGTAATGGTTGGAGCGGCTAGTTGGGGTGGTAAGTTTACCGTAGCAAGCCTCAAATTCAACCCTGATTGTTGCCATGTGTAACATATATTTTTTTCAACAAAGATGTGCCAGACATTTAGGTATTTTGCCTTTACTTTTTTAAAGAAAAGAATAGAATAAATTAGGCTGCCCGAACAACTGCGAGGGCTTGATGGGCTGGCCCCTATATTTTTCATTTATTAATTTTTTTTGCAAGCCTGAATAATTATAATGTCTTTTCTGAGTCATGACGCATCTTTTGATGTTTAAGTTCCTTCTTATGACTTAGTGAGAACAGTTTAATGCGTTTATGAAGCTCTAATTTTGATAGGATGCATTTTTGAGAAGATTTATGGTCTAATTCAGGGTAGAAGGTTCATGGTGATTGGGTTAGGGATAAGGTTGAGACATGTTACACAGATGGTTTATCTATTTCGAGATCGATTCTAACGTGTGTGTGATGGGCTAATCATCATGTATTTTATGCTACTATAGGGTTATTCAACTAAATGCATGCAATTAGAGATGCGAAAGAATGTTATGTAAGGGCTGTGCCAAATATATAGTAAGCACTCGTTGTCTAATTAGTTGACAACGTGAATCAGTTTAGGATATGAGAAAAACTACTCTCCATAATTAGGTTTTAACAGGCCAAACATTCCCCGACTGATAATGAAATTATTAGATTTGAAAACTGACAAAACCAAACCTTTTTATTCGTATGAATTTTAGTTATGGACTTAATAACCTTAAGGCATTAAAGGAAAATATTTTAAATATTTGAAAATATACAAAATCATAGTGTACATAAGGAAATAAATGGGCAGTGTTTAAACAGCTAACACGTTTTGTTTCCAAGCGATTACATGGGACAAAAGATTCGTTTAGACTGAATGTTATCAGATACAGAGCTTGCGATTGAGTTTTGACGAATGTTATCAGATACAACATATAGCTTCTATACCAGGCAGACATCAAAGCTTATGCTCGATGGAAGCGTATTCAACTCATGGTTTTGTGTCCATGTGTGAGGAATAGTGAATGAGCTTGTTAGAGAAGGAATATTTTGAAGTGAGTATGAAGAAGTTTAAGTAGGTTATGCAGAAGTTTTAGAATGATAACTCCACGTGTAGAACATAATCAATTTGATAGTCTCTTCGGATTTTGGGAATCATTGTTCAAAGCTATTGTAATAGTAAATACAGTGAGTGAAGGTTCCTTAGGATTTATTAATTTATATAAACTTATATTATGAAGGTAAAATAGATATTTAAGATAAATCAATAATTTAACAACATTTGATTGTAAGTTTTAACATCTCTCTACAGTGAAACCATACATGCACGAAGGTTCCTTGAGCGTTGGGGCCTAATCTGATTCATCTATTCAGTAAAATATTAATTTACAATTTGTTTTATTTTATATAAAATTTAAAATTTAAATATTAAAATTATCTTACTATTTGAATTTTATTTTAAATATAATTTTTTATTATTTTTAAAAATTATGAACATGCGTTACTCAAACATCTGTACCACGTCGAACCCAAAATGTGAAATCATATTCTAAAATTTGCTACTATTTTGTTTATAAAATAATTTTTGGATTTTACATGTACAATTTTTCATAGTTCATCATCAAAGAGGATAGGTGCTTTTATACAAAGGAGATCCGAACAACAGTTGAGAAGTTTATATGTGTCAACATATTTATTACAGGTTCGCGCACAGTTCTTACTTAAAAGAAAGAACTATACATGTAATGTAAGGCATTTTTTTCCTACTCTTTACAATTCTATATGTGTGTAGCTCGTTCCATTCTAAAAGTTGAATGAACAGCTGAAAAGTTTCCAGACATAAACATTTACTACTGGTTCATGCTCAGGAATTATACAAGTAAAGGAATCGTATATCAAGAGACATGTTTTTTGTTTCATTTATGCAATCCCTGTGCATGAACCTGAAACTTATCGACTGTTAATTAATGTCTTCCTTTGAACAAGCACACACATCCTCATCCTGTATAATCTTGAAGAATTAAATACGTTATAAATTTAGCTCCTTGAATTGTTTTACGACATATCTATATCAGAGGTGTTCCAAAGTTTAATTAATAATAGAGACGAAACGAGAATCACAGCAAAAAAACTGCAGCATGGATGAATAAAAAGTACAAATGTATGGGCTGAATTTTTTATATTGAGGAGCAAGCAACTTAACTACAGCATGGATGAATAAAAAAGTACAAATGTATGGGCTGAAATTTTAATATTGAGCAGCAAGCAACTTTCAGCTGATCTAGAGATTTATTATTAAATGATTGAGTGTATGCATGTCAGTGGCAACTTTCTGATATATAACGTTAAAGTAAAACATCAATGCAAATTAAAATCATTTATTTATTTACATTTTTAAGTTTACAATTTACTTTAAAAACTTGCCAATTCTGTTTAATAAGGGAGTTAATGTCTATAAAATTAGTTCAAAAGTTTAGCTGTAAATTATGCCACGAACCATAAAAGATGCCACAGACACTGAAATTCCAAGGAGGAATATTGCAAAGTAACCTGCTTAAAGTTAATAAATAGAACTTTTATTATGTCGCGATTGAGTGGATAGTTTTTATTTATGAAATTTGGCAAAGCATATTTTTTATCTCAAGTTTTTGGAATTTGACGCACTAAACGATTTTAGTTCAAAATTGCGGCCTAAAACAGCCCATCAAATTCCAAGGCGGCTCTGAAGCTTTATTTCATGAATGAACATTTTATTCTCTAAGGAGTGTCAGAACACCCATTATGGTTTCTGGTAATTTAACTTTCATGGTTACATGTTGACACAAGGCAAAGTGTTCAGAAATATGTGATCATGTTTTCTGTTTAACCGAAGTACGTAGAAATGCTGCTTTAGAAGCAATGTAACATTTGGGTGCCATCTCTACTTATAAGCTTCTCATAAAGTGGCAGCTGGGGAAATTAGCGGGCCTTATCTCAACAATACTCATACTGGGTGAGACTCTAATCTGAAGCTCCTTTACAAGATGAAGCCAGTTTAATAATATATTTTAATATATTCTTCTCGTATATGGCACAGTACTATTGATGCAGTAAATAATAGTTGAAGAATGAGACAATGTGAGAACAACCATTTCACAGGGTGTTCCCGTTTGATAGGTTTGTATGGTGATGCTAAAGTTGTAAAGGAAATTATCAACTTGTATGCACTGAACTGGTGTTGTAGAATTTACCAGTCTCTGATCTTAACATGCAGTGAAATTTTCTAATGTGCCCGTCTATATTAGGTAGCTTATGCAAGAAAGTTCCAAGTGGTCATTGGCATTACGATGCAGTGGATGACAGCTACAAAACTACAAGCAAGCACCCAACTAATTGAAACTCAAGTATGCCCTATAACAGTAAGGTTCCTTGTGCCATTAACCTCATAATCTAGATTTCAACAAGTTTCGTTGTCGTTTTGGCAGAAAACTTTTATTTACTACGTTGAGCTCTCAAACTTGAAAAATATATCAACCTTCAGATTCTCATTTTAATAATAATTCAAAGAGGAAAATGCTTGTATGATATGATAACTAGTCATACTCGGATAAATAAGAATTGAAGTTTTTGTTCCCTCCATATGGTTGGTCTCTGTCTGCAATGAGATTGGAGGGTTGCAAGGTCATTTGCTGAAAGCAACTTTCATATATTTTTTAATGATACTTATCAACTATGTCGCCCTTCTTACGAGAGAGGATATATTGGACGGTAACCCTCCAATCTTGTGGATTTGATTAGTTAAAATAGCTAAATTTGTTAATATGAAAAAATGAGTTTTAATAGAATTCTATTATTGAGCTTATATATAAATAAATATATTTATGAATAAAGAAAACATAAGATATTTGTGTAACATTATTTCGTTATTGTTTTATTGTTTTATTTTGTTTTAATATGGTATTAAAGTGGGATTGGGAGGGTTTACGAAGATGAAAGTCTAAAATGTATTACTTGATAAGGTATGTGGTTTTATTTTTAGTTTTGTGTTCAAGAAGCTTGTTGTAGAGCGTGTTAGTGCTAAGGTATTGTAGTCTTTGGTAAAGAGAATAAATGAGTAGATCTTGTTGCTCACTTAGCAACAATTGTGTTCTTATTCTAAAGATGATTAATCTTTGAGGTTTGAAGGGGGAATTTGTGAGGGTGTAGTTCAATATGGGTCACTATCAAATAATTTAAGATTGACCAAATATAATATTTAGGAATGAAAGGATTCCTTGAAGATTTGAACTGGTTAATTAATTAGGCATGGAATGTTGATAGGGTTTGGTACTTTGGAAATAGGAAAATAGAAAAGCTAATGAAGATGAATATTTTAATTTATGAATTTGTAACTATTGTCACTAAATTTAATATTGTTTTATTAAGAGAGGATATTAGAGTACAATAATCAAATCTCATTGTAGATAAATGAGAAAAAGGCACGCACCTTGATATTAAACAACATAATCAAATAGGTGAAGAGAAGAGGGAAAAACGGCAAGCATTTTGGCAATTCTTATAGTCAAAAGTCTTGGTTTCTCTATCACAGGCACTTCCCCATAAGCCCACTAGGGGAAGCTGCCCCTCCACTTTGGCTTTTAAAAATAAAAATAAATTATATTTTATTCTCCATTTTATATAAAATAATATTTTTCTCAACTTTACAATTAAACTTTGAGTATTTCAATTCCATTGTACTTAAATGGTTTGTTGAGTCAAACTTGATATGTGTAATACTATGATAATATGGTCCATTTTTATATTTTAGATATGATAATTTAAGTTATAAACTATCAATTATTAAATGAGTTATTGATTTCATATTAAGTTTTGTAGACATTTTTGTATACTATGTATATAGTCATTCATTATCATTCTACAACCACCCTTAAAATATATAATTTTTTTGGGTCTTCTAAGGCTTTACGAGACATTTATAATCTAAAATCTCATAACACCACTAGTTGAGAATAAAAACAATGCTTCAAAAGCTTTAGTATTGATGATGTAATTATATTATTTGACAAGCAAATAGATCTAATGGGTATATATTAATACCTTAAATGCAATACAAGAAAATGGTTGTCTTGTGAGGCCCTACCACAAATGAAGAGTGTCATTTGTTTCAAATTGAATTTCATCATCATGATGGTTCTTTAAAGGCATTACAATAATTTCTTATGGCTTTATTGGACAATGTCTTTGTTTTTCACTATACATCTAGACTAATATTTAGATTTAACCCTTATTTATGACCTTATAAAATTCATCAACATAGTTAATGACTTCAATATCTATTATAACACTTGACAAACACATAAATATTATACAAAATAGAATCTATAACTTCTATCCTAAACCTCACCTGAATAAGTATTACTCAAGTAATAAGATCATTTCTTTTGTCTAGCTCCACATTGTAACCATTACAAAAATGTTTAGGATATCTTTATCAATGATGTAGTTGATCTAGAATACTTGTGCAACAACTATGATCTAAAATGACAAAATACTTTGAGAATGACAATATGTTTGTTGGGAAACCACTTTTGTAATGACTACTTGATTATTGTGGAATTACTTTCGACTATTGTGGAATGGACTTGATGGCAATCATGTGATTACAATGACCAAAATTTTTGTTGATGCAAAGAATCCACTATCCTAAAGTTTTTGTAATATCCATAAGGCTTCTAAACAACCTCTTGTTATGTCCTTCAAGGGACATTTTATGAGCTTTACATGTCTCGTTATTTCCTATAAAACAAAAAAAATGTGTTAGAGCATTTTTTGTTGATGAGTACCATATTCTAAGGCTGAAGTAAATGATCAAGTTTGTTGTACTCAATCTAATTTACCAAATAACTTGAGCTTAGATTGTATCGTGACTATTGTCAATCAATACTCGATAGAATAAAAAGGATGCTATTTATCAAGTTGGAAGAAATTTAACTTGCAAAAACCCATGATTAGACAATGACGTAAGGAATTCAATAACTTTGTTGATAGTGTTGTTAAGGAGATGCCAAAGTTTGTTGGGGGACCAGTGATGGGCAAATGTCTTCTCTTTCTTGTATTATTGGCCTTGTTAGTTATGATAGGAGTAGTTTCTCTCTAGTAACTTTGACTATGAATGATTTTTCCTTTAACTCTTTTATGGGTACAATTGTATGCTTCCTTTTAGCATTATCATCCTTGTTTATTTTTGGTGTGTTGATCCACTCTTCTCTTTTATCTTTTGGCTTGATGTTATTTGGTATGCTAATGTGGGTATTTTCCCTAGGGTTTCCAAGAAGTTAAACATATTAATTAGTGTTGATGGTTTTTGTTATTTTTGTCGAAGGTAAGGTTGAGTGTGATAGATACAAATTATTATTGTTGATACTGTTATTGCTAAGTTAACAACATGACTTAAAAATGCCTTAGTTGGGAGACTTTGTGGTTATTGCCCCAACATTGATACCATCAGAAGATGACAACTTTGAAAATGGAAGTTAAGTGGTCAAGTAGAGGTACTCACTTTGTTGGATGACTTATTATTTTCTTTTACTAATCCAAAATGATTTCTCTTGGACTCTACGTGAGGGTCCTTAGTTTTTGGGGCAAGATGGTATTTGTCTTAAAACTTGTCTTTAGGTTTTAATCCATGAAATGATTACTCCATTAAGTTTCTCATTTAGATTAGTTTTTTGGGGTTTCCTTTGGAGAATTGGGATGAAGTCTTCATCCTTTTGTCAACTCCTTTAGATAATATTGTGCTACTAATTTTCTTGCTAAATTTAGAAAGTGTCTACTATCTTCTAGATTTTGTGTGCTTATGGAAATAAACAAGGAGATCCTTTCTATGAGGAAAGAGCAAATTTTGTCACCATGTAGTGGAGCTTTTAATCATGTGAAGAGAATAAGGATTCTTATAAGCTATATGTTTAGTAGGGAAAAATCATCGAAAATATGTTAGGCTCTCATAATTAGGTAGTTGAATCTATCACTTATCCTTAGTGCCATTGGGATTACATCTCCAATAAGAGCTTAGGAAATGTTTCTCTCCACCAAAATTTTTGAAAAATCAGAATGGCTAATGTTAGATGTTCTTGAATCTACCTTAAAAAATGACCAACAACATTGTCAATATCCTCATAGAAAGAATCTTCTTAAAATTAGAGAGAAGTTAGAACTCAAATGAATTGACATGGTATATGCAGGTTGGTCAAAGGTTTAAAGGAAGAAAATCATAATTTGAGAGAGAGGGAATGCACACCTCACATAAATAACCTATCATTGAACATCCATCATATATCAATTAGAGTGAACAATCCTACAATCAAAAAACCCCTAAGACAAGGAGAGGCCTCACTTGTGACTTTAGTAATGGACATTCAAAACTCGAAAAACCCACTAATAGAAGTTTGGGAGATAAGGTCAAGTGTGATTAAATCTTTAAAATATATTTTTACAATTGTAAATTTCTTAATCATCAATCATATTTTGCCTACAAACCATGATAGTGGAAGAATGTGAAGAAGCAATGGGGAAGGTGAGAATATTTAAAGGAGTTGATGAACTTAATAAAGAAATAGATGACATCCAAAGACTACTTAGTTTATATAAAAAACTATCAAAACTTGATTAGGTTTAATCCTATGATTGATGCATCTCTTCAATCTCAAAGCCCATGACTCTAGCATGCTTGTCAGAAATGTATGGAAAAACAACAAAGAGATTAGGAGAGTTGACAACAAAAATATGCAAATTGTAGAGGCCTTTGACAAGGAAACCATCATCAAAACTAGAAAAATAGTTTGGAAAAAGTCATTATTGTACTTGATTCAACAATATTATGTTACATTCTATTTGTTTCACACTTTAAAATTGTATGAGCAATTGGCATACATCATTTGACTAATGATGTCATGCTATATATTTGACCATTAATATGATGGAGATTGAACTTGGCCCTTCCCATTTATTACTATTAACAAATTGACCAAGTAGCCTACAAAAATATTATTCTAGTTGACCATCTTAAGATCGACGACTAGGGTCAAAATACATTAGCCATAGGCAAATGTTCTAGGTAGTTTTGTTTAGTTATACATGGAGAATAGATGCATCTATTGGCATGTCCATTCTACAGTATAAAGATTTGATTAAGCAATCACTATGAAACCACAATAGGTTCATGTAAGTTATTAAAATTTTATCATGCAATTACAAAATAAGGTGCATATGTTTTTAAAATGCAAGTTACGTTAAAGGTTTGACAAATCAAGCTAAGATATATAAATCATATCTAAATATCATAAAGATGTAGAAAATAACCTTTATTTGTTTCTCCCTAGAAATGATGTGGCCTCAAATTGCTAGCATGGTGTATGCTTATGCACCATGCTTATGATAGTAATATCTCTAGTCTATGAGGAGAAGTGGAGTTATAGGAAGTCTTGTGTTTTGTTGGGATAAATCACATCTAATACTTTTCTTCGTAGAGGTATTTTGGAGCCTTGACATATCATAAATTTGTGTTGGCACTCCAATTGTTTTGAATTTATAGTCATAGATGCTACCCTTTTCTACTAAGGATCTAATGGATGGTGAAATTGATGGTAGTGTATGAGCTTGATGTATCCATTACTAATAGTAAGATTAGCTTTTCTTGAAGACTAGTCTTAGCATTACGTCTATTTTTCCACCTAACCATACTCAAATTATGGTTTTTAGTTTCATAAGGTTGTTGATGTGGTGCTAGACTAATTTTCCAAAATTCATAACCAATGTGATAATGTAGAATTCTAGGTAACTTGAACAAGATTTGGCACCCTCTACTAAATATCATTCAAAAACTAATAGTGGTTGACTTAAAACCCTAAATAACATTCATTTGAATACCATGCATAACACAACACAACATGATTTAACATCTTGATTATAATAGATTCACATATATAAACTAGAGGGGTATAATCACTTCATTGTGCCTAATCACAAGTAAATCAACAAAATTTATTTAAACTTGACCCAACTTTATCAAAGAAGTGAATGTAGTTGACTCCATTTGCTACAACCATCATTAAGTTATGACAAGGATAAGAATTGTTTAGCTAAGAGTATCCATCATCTTACTTCAATAAGGATAATTATGGAGCTTTTTAATCCCCTATGTGGTAACTGTAATCTATTGATTTTTATTTTCACACTGTAACTCTTGAAAGGTTTTAACCTTAAGAGTCTTCAATATGCATTTGTAAGCTAAAAATATGCTTAAATCATTTAATAGGTGAGGATTCAATTCAAGGGGCTCTAACAAATGTAAAATGACATCTATATTTTTACTAGTCATTGAGTTGTAAAAATATTGAAAGTTATTTCACACCACATGTGATTGCATCAATATGTATGTTAAAAATAAGGCTCCAAAATCATATTTTAAATTTTCATCATAGATGTGATTGATTTTTTTATAGCAAATTTATATAACATACATTTTTTTGTTTAAAATAATGAAGTACCTCTACTCCTAATTTATAATTTATGAACTATAACATAATTTTTCCAATTTTAGCCTTACATTTAAATTTAGGGATTGGGTCCAATTCAAGGTGCTCTAACGGAATGCAAAAGGACATCTATATTTTAACTAATTATTTAGTTATAAAAACATTTGAAAGTTATCTAACCCTACATATGATCAATTTATTTTCTAATTAAAAATAAAACATTAAAATTAGATTTTATTTTTTTATCAAGAAAGTGATTTATTTTTTTGTACCAAATTTATATAATTACACATTTTAAATTGACCTTTTGCACAAGCTTGTGGGCATTGGGTTTGAAACAAATTTCATCGATACTCTTATACACCTTGTTGGATCTATTCTAATCTTGGCCACTCCTGTACAAAGGATCTTTTTGGTACCTTATGGGTAGTGATCCTAGCTTTAACATTTTGGATTTCATGGTGGGAGCACAACAGAAAAATCTTCAGTAAAGCTTTCTTAGACATGCATGAATTTGTTTACAAATCGCAAAAGAGCATTCTAGAAGTGGTCATGTTGGATTCTTTAAGGAAAATAAATGTTAATAAGAATATCTTAAACTAGGATGCTATAGTTTTGAAGGACTGGTCTCTTGTTAGTGTTTCAAAATAAGTTGCTTATATCAATGTCAAGAAACTAGACAAAAGCTTAATCAAAGGGAAACCACCACTTCAAAATTTTGTCAAGCTAGATTTTGATGGAGCAACTAAAAGGAATCTGGGTGTCTTAGGGGTTGGATGTGTGGTTCGAAACAAAATGTGGGTGCTTGCAAAATGATTATCTTTAAAATTGCATCTCAGAACAAATAACATAGTAGAGGTGCATAGTCTTCTCCCAAGAGTTAAACTAGCATACTTGTTGCACATAAAAAATATACACATTAAGGGAATTTAACATATATTAGTAACACCTATGACAACAAAAAAATCAGTTGGAGAATCAACTATATATTAGTACCAATATGGAAACTCCTTGATGATTTATCATCAATCACAATATCACATTGCTACAAAGAAACTAATACAATAGTGAACGCCCTACCCAATCATGCTTGTACAATGGAAGAAGATATGTATCAAATTCAAATGTCCAATCTCTATGAACAGGAGGGATTCACACATCAAAACATCAAAGAATGTTAAACCACTTGTAGTTTTAGAAAATAAATTTTTGTATTGTGTAGGATGAACCAACATTTGTAAGCTACCTTCCTAAGGAAACTAGAACAAGCTTGATGGTGCATCACCTTTTGTTTCCTCCAAGTGGCTTATAGGTCATCAAGTGTTGTGGTGTAATATGACTTGATATTGAACCTTTAGTCCTCTCATTTGTTAGAAGGTGGCATATTTGATCAGACGACAAAAGTAAGTTCCCTTCCTATGGTAAATAGAACTAGCATGGTGGTACATTACCCTACTTCTCTAGGCGGCTAACAAGGATGTCATGTGGCGTTTGAGCACATTGGAATGAGAAACCCAGCCTTATGTCCTCTCAAATGTTGCATGAAGTTGACATAGCATTTGTTTCTATGTTCTTTTCTAAGCGAGCATCGTTTTTCATTTCATGCAGGATCAATCAATTAAAGTTAGCATGTTCTTTTGGCAATCAAAATAAGGTTGGTTGTTTAATTACTTTCCTTTACCTCCAAGTGATATGTGGAGTGATCACATTGACAATAATAATGCTCATTTGGAGCCCACCTGCAGTCCTTATTGACTGCATAGTCTGATATTAATTATATGGTTGTATGTATTTATGTTTGTAGTTGATAGTTGCAGATCTTTATGATTGTAATTATAATATTGGTGCATATAGTTGAATTCCATAATGTCACCTCCTATTTGGTTTTCTATATAATGGATGTCTCGTGTCTTATTTCTTCAAGGCAATTTGGGGCTTTTGTATATTTCTTTCTTTTATGATCAATAGATCATTAATTCAATTGCCTTCATCTAGTATCAGAGCCAATTTGAGAAATTTGTCTTTCATTGCAGGTGATCTAGAAGAGATCATGAAAAGGAAGATCTTAGGTGAAGAGAAGAGTGGCATAAAGAAGCATCAAGTTGTAGCTTCTTCTTCTTCAAGGAGATAGATGTTTGAGAAAGGTGACATCTAAAAGTTTGGAATAATTGTAGCATATTAAAAAAGAAGTGTGTGAATTTTGGCCAGTAGGGTGTTAGGTTGTAGTGTTGAATGTTGTGTTCATTTTTTATAGTTTTCACACAAAAGACTTGAAAGTCTTTTCTAGTGTGATCTTTTTCTAAGACTAGGTGAAAGTCTTATCAAATTTAAAGTTTTAACAACCACATGAAAAGTAAGCTCTTATTTAAAGAAAAGAAAAAAAAGGAGATTCTCTATATTTTTCCTTTACAAAGTGTTCTATTTGTAAATTGAGAAATAAATATTTTGTTATTAAGTGCATTATCGGTGGTAATTGACACTTATTTCTCAAATAAAATAATTAAAAATAAGAAATATTTTATTTCTGGGTCTTAATTGAAGGGACAAGGAGAGTATTCATTTGCAAAGATCCCTCTTGAATTCTGTGTTGAGCATTTGGGTCATTGTGCATATTTTATGGAAAATATGGAAGGTGATGTAATGTCTAATGTGTTGATTCTTGTCTTTGAAGGAGACACTTTTACATATTGGTGTACTAGAATGAATACCCTATTCAAATCTAAGGATTTGTGGGATATTCTTCAATATGGCTATGTTGAGATAGTTGATGTAAATGCATTAACTAACCAACAGAAAAGGAATATAAAGCAAATATAAAGAAAGATAACAGAGCTTTATTCTCAATTCAAGGTGTAATCACTCAAGCTAATTTTCCCAGGATAAATAGTGTTATTCATTCGAATCAAGAATGACAAATATTAAGTAATGCATATCAAGGTGCTCAAATTGCTAAATTACAAACAATGAGGAAAAACTTTGAAAATGTAAAAATGACAACTAGTGTATTTGTCGATGAATTTCTGACAAAGATAGAAGGTCTAGTGAGTTGAATGAAAGTACTAGGGGAAGATGCATATGACAAGAATGTCATTGAAAAGATTTTGATAAGTTTGATTCCAAAATTTTAAGGTGTGGTCTCTATAATTGAGATTTCTAAGGATCTCTCCAGCATGTAAGTAAATGAATTAAGTGAAATTTTGTTAACTGTTGAAGAAAGAATGAAAAGTAATGAATAAAGCTTAGAGAAAGCATTTTCCTCTAAAGAAAATATAAGAGGAAAAATAAACAAGTTCTTCAAGAGTCATAGTAAAAATGATGATAACAATAAGAATGAATACAAAGGTGAATCTAACAATTCTAGAGGAAGAGGAAATTATTCTAGAGGAAGAAGTGGCAACTTTAGAGGAGTTAGAAGAGGAAGAGGTAGAAGTAACGGGGGAGATAATAGTAAAAGGAATGTCCAATTCTTTCATTGCAATAAGTTTGGACATTATTCCTTAGAATGTTGGAGTAAACAAGGTGAAACAAAAATAAGAACTGGTCATAGCACTATTGAAGATCAAAAGAATTTGTTCATTTCTTGCTTCAATACAAATATCCATGAAAATAATGTGTGGTATATATACTCTGGATGTTCTTCACATATGACATCTAATGAGAATCTATTTGTCAATTTGGATCAAAAGCATCAAAGGTAATACTAGGAGATAATAATTCTTATGGAAGCAAAGGTAAGGGTACCATTGTAGTTACAACAAAATATGGTGAAGTAAAAACATAAAAATGAAACCTTATTGGTTCCAACACTCAAAAAGAATTTGTTGTCTGTTGGACAAATGTTAGAGCAAAATTATCAAGTGACTTTTGATAAGAATGAGTGCATAATAAGAGATAAATTAAAAAGGAATGCATTTGTTGCAAGAACACAAATGATAGGGGACAAGATGTTTCCTCTTTATTTTACTCATGGGAATCAAGCACTAATGTCTAGTGAAATGAGTGAAAGTAAGATTTGACACAAGAGATATGGTCACCTCAATTTTAATGGTTTGATTTTACTCAAAAGATTAAAAATGGTTGAATGTCTACCATTTATTGAAGATACAAAAGAAGTGCGTGAAAAGTGTATTGTTAGCAAATAACATAGGATAAAATTTCTTATTGGAAAATCTAGTAGAGCAAAACAACATCTTCAGATAATCCATGTAGATTTGTATGGTCCTATGGAAACACCTTCTTTGAACAAATCCAAGTATTTTCTAGCCTTCATTGATGATTACTCAAGAAAAACTTTGGTGTATTGTTTGGTTTCAAAATTTGAAGTATTTGTAAAATTTGTAGAGTTCAATAATTTGGTTGAGAAACAAAGTGGTAAGTATATGAAAGTGATAAGGTCAGACAATGGAGGTGAGTACAAGTCAAACTAGTTTATTGATTTTTGCAAAAATATGGAATCAAGAGAGTTCACTACTTCCTACACTCCACAACAAAATGGAGTTACTAAAAGGAAAAAATAGGACTACTGTTAAAATGGCAAGAATTATGTTGAAAGAAAAAATTGGATAAATTATTTTGGGCAGTAGTATACACAATAGTGCATCTTCGAAATAAAAGTCCTACAAAAGTGGTCCAAGGAATGACTCCTGAACAAGCATGGTCTGGGGTAAAGCCAAGTGTTGATCACTTTAGAGTATTTGTGTGTGGTTTTTATGCACACATACCAAAAGAAAAAAAAGGTCCACATTAGATGATAAAGGCATGTTACGATTTTTAGGATCATTGCAAATGTAATAGCACTCCTCATTGTATGTGTTTTCCAAATGCAACAATCTCTTGTATTTATATTAAGAATGAGCCAAGAAGAAACATGTCTCTTCATGGGATATGTCTATTCATTATTATGTCATTAATATAATGATAATTATGATTTTATATATATATATATATATATATATATATATATATATATATATATATATATATATATATATATATATATATACTAGTATTGACTCATAACTTGTTTATCTGACTGAAGCTACAAAATATCAACACTCCCTCTTAGCCAGAGAAGATTAAACACATGATTAGGATCAGAAGATATCATTTACATATTGAGAGTATTGGCCACAGAATATCAAGTTGCATGATATTCACCATAACTCAAAAAATATTTTAGATATCACCTCAATATGAAATCAGAGATATGGTCTGACCAAGAATATCAAGTCTCATGATATTCACCATAACTCAAAAAATTCCATAAGTAATGTATCCTTAATGCAAGATATTGTCTATTGTGATCTGTTTCAGCCATCACACGATGTCTATCACAATAGAAGGTCAATGATTGTTAAGGAACTGAATCCACCATGTAAGAAATCATCTATTGTGATCTATTTCAGCCATCACACGATGTCTATCACAATAGAAGGTTAATGGTCTATTTAAGGAACTTAATCCACCATGCAAGAAATCATCTATTGTGATATGTTTCAGCCATCGTATGATGTCTATCACAATAGAAGGTCAACGGTCTATTTAAGGAACTTAATCCACCATGCAAGAAATCATCAATTGTGATCTGTTTCAGCCATCACATGATGTCTATCACAATAGAAGGTCAATGGTCTATTTAAAGAACTTAGTCCACCATGCAATAAATCATTTATTGTGATATGTTTCAGCCATCACACGATGTCTATCACAATAGAAGGTCAATGGTCTGTTTAAGGAACTTAATCCACCATGTAATAAATTATCTATTGTGGTCTGTTTCAGCCATCACACGATGTCTATCACAATAGAAGGTCAAGTTATTGTAAGATTATCACCTTTCAAAAACTCTTACAAATACAAGTGATAATCATTTGGAAGTCATCACTTCCTCATGATTTACACATGGCCCATATAGGCATTCATAATTCATAGTCATCCATATATGCATTCATAATTCATAGTCATCATATCCTCTATCTGCTCCCTTTGAAGCTCAAGTTCTTGTGTCAACCTCTTGTCCTCTTTTGAAATGTTAGACTCCCTCTACATCTGGTCTCAATCATCAATCTGTTTGCAAGCATTAAGTTCTTTCTCTCTTGGATGCAATTTTCTTGTGCTTCCATCCTGAAGGTATGTCAGAGAGAGATTACAAATAGCTCACTAAACTATCTCGACCGAAAATACCAATGATAGAAGCATACAAGATTTTGCTAACCAATAGTATATCATGAATTACAAACTTAAAAATTATTTGCATTAATAAAACATGGAATACTCATCTTTTATAATTTCAAGTATTTCATTTTGTAAGGTGAGCCCATATAGAAAATATCATGCAAATTCACAAAATGACGTTGTCGTTCTCAAACATTACCAAAATTATTCACATGACCTATCTTGAATATCCAAAGGTTCTATACACTATCACAACCTTCAAACTTATTAGATCTCCCTTCAAGCGGTTAGATTTTTAAAGAAGGAACCTCGCTCTTTTACAAATTTTTGCATAGACCCATACACAGTTGGTCATAACTTTTGAATCTGACATTTTCTCTCCAATCACTCCAATGAGATTCTTCTAAATTTGTTTATCATTAACATATCCAAAACTCAGCAAAATCCAACAGTGCATTTGAGAGATATGGTCTTCATATTGTGACTGTATTTTCTGAGACAGTCACACATTCACCATCAACAAACTATTGTCTTACATTTGCAACTTGGCTCTGATACCATGTTAAGATATTTAGGATCATTGCAAATGTAATAGCAATCCTCATTGTATGTGTTTTCCAAATGCAACAATCGCTTGCATTTATATTAAGAATGAGCCAAGAAGAAACATGTCTCTTCATGGGACATGTTTATTCATTATTATGTCATTAATATAATGATAATTATGATTATATATATATAATATCTCTTGAGTATTATATTAATTTCTCTAATATATATATATATATATATATATATATATATATATATATATATATATATATATATATATATATATATATATATATATATATATATATATATATATATATATATATATATATATATATATATATATATATATATATATATATATATATATATATATATATATATATATATATATATATATATATATATATATATATATATATATATATATAATAACTAGCAGTTACATGCTTTTGTACACGCAACGATGAGCTGAAAGGAGTTAGGTTTTAGATATGTGTCAAATATGTGAGTGATTTATTGTATCATAATATTCAAAATGTGAGAACAATCTATCATATAAATGTGAAAAAAAGTTAAGAAATAGTAAAAATCAAACCCTATGTATTTATTATAATGTTGCAAATACAAGATAACATTCGTTATTGAATTTTTAAAATACAAATAGATCAAAATTAAATAGAATTTTCCTTGCTTAAACTCATTATATATATTTTAATATATATTTAAAATATAAAATAAAAATTTAAACAAATTTAATATAAGTGCCTTTAAACATATATCTACTTATTATTCGATATTTTACAGTAATTAAAAAAGGTCATTACTCGAGAAAATATATTATGAATTTTTAAAATACAAATAGATCAAAATTAAATAGAAATTTCCTTGCTTAAATTCATTATATATTTTTTAATATATATATTAAAAATAAATAAAAAATTTAAACAAATTTAATATAAGTGCCTTTAAACATATATCTACTTATTATTCCATATTTCACAGTTATTAAAAAAGGTCATTACTCAAGAAAATATATTATAAAATATTTATTTTCATTAACTCGTCTTTTTAACTTTTAATTTATAAGTATTTTAAATTCTATAACAAATTTTCATTTATAATTGATAAAGAGAACTTGCTATTTCTGATTTGGGAATCTTTTTTAATTTCCAACTAAAAAATGATAAAAAAACTTAAGTGCCCAAAAAGGAAAACTATCCGGTAAGAGGGCTAACAATTTTCCGAGAGAAAAATGTCATTTCCGAGAGCAAAGCTCCCACACAAAGCCTATCGGCTTAAATATATATACACATATCTTTACTAGTATTGAATCATAGTGTTTATTTGATTGAAGCTACAAAACATCAACATGCCTTAAATGCATTTTTATTAGTTATGGAACTGAAAATAAAGCATACAGGTTGTATGATCCAGTGGCGAAAAAGTTTGTGATAAGAAGAGATGTGGTATTCAATGAGCTAGTAGAATATACCAAAGAAAATAAAATAAAAGTAAAAGAGATAATGATTGATGAGATTGAAGAGGAGAAGAAGATGAACCTGAATTATCTAGTGCAGGAGTGAGAATATATAAAAAATATCAAAGGACAAAAAAGAATCATACATCAACTCTAATGTTGGATTCAAATTTTGAAAAAATGACAACAAGATCATAAGTAAAAGTGAATTTTGCATTAATGTCTCACATCATGGAAAATAATGAGCCACAAACATTTGAAGAAACTCAAGAAAAAGAAGTGGATTGAAGCAATGAACAATGAAATAGACACAATTGAAAGGAATGACAAATGAGATTTGGTTTAATTACCTCTTGGTAAGGTAGTTATAGGTACAAGATGGGTGTACAAAACTAAGTATAATTTTGATGGAAGCATTGATAAACATAAAGCTAGATTGGTAGCCAAAGGGTACACTCAACAAGAAGGTATTGATTATACTAAGATATTTGCACATATATCACAAATAAATACTATCAAATTGGTTTTAGCATTGGCAGCTCAGTAGAGTTGGATAGTTTATCAAATGGATGTGAATAGTGCTTTCTTGAATGGATAAATTGATGAGGAAGTGGTTTTGAAATACCTCCTAAAGAACATTATTTTGCAAATTAAAGAAGGCCTTGTATGGTCTCAAACAAGCACCAAGAGCATGGCATTCAAGGATAGACTCATACCTACAATAAAACACTTTTTCAAAAAGTCAATCAGATCCAAATATTTATATCAGAAGCTCAATTAAGGATATATTTATCTTATTTATCTATGTTGATGATCTTATCTAGATAGGGAATAATCCAACTTTATTTGCAGAGTTTAGAGAAGCCATGATTATTGAGTTTGAAATGATAGATTCAAGACAAATGCACTACTTTTTGGGTACATAGAAGTATGGAAAAACAAAGATGAAATATTTATGTCTCAGAAACAAATATGCTTCAAATATCCTACAAAAATTTCAGATGCATAGTTGCAAACTAGTTGCAACACCCATTGAAGTTGGACTTAAATTGTCTACATTGGATTTGTTAGATCCAGTGTACCCCACTCTATACAAACAACTGATTGGAAGTTTGATCTACCGAACTAATACTCATCCAGATATCACATTTGCAGTGATTTTGGTCTCTAGGTTTATGGTAGAGCTTAAGGAAACACATTGGAATGAAACTAAAAGGATTCTTAGATATATTAAAGGGACTTGAGCTATGGTCTCAAATTTCAACATTAAGAAGATAGTAGATTGGTTGGCTATATAGATTTAGATTGGGCAAGTTCTGTAGATGATAGAAAGTCTACTTTTGGTTACACTTTTAGCCTTGGTTCTATAGTATTCTCTTGGAAGTCCAAGAAACAACCAACAATATCAATTTCTACAGCAGAGACAAAATACAAAGCTGCAACATCAGGAGCTTGTCAAACTATATGGTTGAGAAGAGTACTAGAATACCTACACCAAATTCAGAATGAACCTACTTTGTTCTATTATGATAACAAGAGTGCGATATAAATGAAAAAGAATCCAGTATTTCATGGTAGAACCAAACATATTGAGATACATCACTATATCAAGGAATTAGTTCAACAAGGTTTGATCAAAATTGTGTATTGTAGTACACAAGATCAAATTGTAGATATCTTCACAAAGGCTCTAGCTCGTGAAAGGTTCTAGAAGCTCAATGGTCTACTTCATGTTCTTCCCAATGATCATTTGGGGCCTACTTGTAGTCTGTATTGACTGCGTAGTCTAATATTAATTTTATGGTTGTATGTATTTATGTTTGTAGTTGATAGTTGCAGTTCTTTATGATTGTAGTTATAATATTGGTGCATATAGTTGAACTCCATAATGTCACCTCCTATTTGGTTTTCTATATAATGGATGCCTTGCCTCTCATTTCTTCAAGGTAATTTGGGGCTTTTGCATATTTCTTTGTTTTATGATCAGTAGATCATTGATTCAGTTACCTTCACACATCACACAACAATAAGCCTTATCTTCAATTTTCTTAGAAGATGCACATGGATAACATATGGATTAATTCCAAGAAAGCCTGACATTTTGAATATTGGTTCAGTGCTGGCACAATTTAATACATACTTGAGAAAAGCTGTTGAGGTGGATCACATGCGTGATGTAAGCACACAACTATCCTAATTAGGACTAATCAGAGAAGATTTGTGTTGCAAAATTTACCAAAATAAAATAGTTAACTTCATTATTTAGAATGACAACTCTTTATGCCTTGACAATAATTTGAAATGACAATGTCCCTCTGCCAAATGTGTGAGGAAAACTTTATTAGAAAATTGAGCCCATGCATTGAGGACGTGCATTAGTAAACTAGACAGACAACCTCAAAGAGTCAGAATGAGTTGGCTTTTAATTATTGAGGAGACTTTTCTCATTAATTTTCAAGTGCTCAGCTTCACCTTTAAATTAGGTTCATCCTATTTCTCATGCATAAAGCTCTGGTGATAATTATATTAAATTAGGAAAACATACATAAACAACATAAAGTAAAGGCTACAAATAAAATAGGAGCAAGATTCAACTCATGAAGTAACATTTAGTGACTAACAACATACTAAGATGAAAGGGTTGCACAAAATATGGGAGTCAAGATTGATTATTGAGGCACCAAATAGAAACTAGACATGGGATGAGGAAGCACCATACAAACAAAAAGAGGAGAGATAATTGCTTAGTGTACTCCAAATGCGGTCTTGGGTTGAACTTGTTCACTATTGCAGCAAGACCAAAGAAGTAATCTTGAATCCTACTCTTGTGTGCCTCTAAGAAAAGGTCCTCATTGTTTGAAAAAAACATGTTCATCGGTGTGAAGTCATCATAGATAACACATGACTTCTAGAGGGCGAATGCCTCTAACATTTTCTCAGTCTTTCCCTTCACGAAAGGATGAAAAACTTCTCCTAAATGGCTTAAAATCACATCAATATCAATACCTCTGAAGGCTTGAGCAATTGTTCACCAAAATTGGTTCGAGACTAGCTTGCTAGGCACAATGCATACCCAACATGAGAATATAATTATTTGTAGCAAAGGAGTAAAGAAAAATCAAAGATCCAACCAGTTGGAAAGTGGGAGTCTCCTCTCCCAGTGCTATTTCTAAGGATCCATGAGATAGCCTCCCAAACATCATCATCCTTAGAGTGAAAGAGACAATGGCATTGTTATTGAAGAGACTCATTAAAATAGTTGTAAGTCACACCAAAATGAAATGCCATATCAAGCTGATAGCATAGAAACCAAGAATAACCAAAGCACTTGAAATGAACACAGAAAGGTAGTAATAAAGTCAAAGTGAATTCTGTGAAGAAATATATAATGATGGATAATGTTTGTAACAATGAGAAACAGTTAAGGAAAACAATAGAGGCAAGTGATGGGCATGTGAACAAAGGTCACAAGTTGCATGCTAAGATAACTTAAAATTGCATTAATCCAACTTAATTTATTGAGAGGTGATTGAAGAATAAAATTTGTCTTCATTGTGTTGTCGAAGGACTGTTCTGGACAACATGCACCCACTTGAAATCCAGAGTAACTCAACCAAGTACTATGGAACAATAGAAAGAAACCAAAATACAGACAAGGGATACTAACAAGGAATCATGTCGCTATGTACCATAATAAAAAAAAAATACTACTAACTATGAAAATCCAAAATAGGCTGACCCAAGTTAGAAATGCATGAAGGAATTTGGGTAGTAATGAAAGGCAACAACAACATGAGGAAAATATAGATGGGGGCAGACAATGAACAAGTATACAAGCTTGACGAACATAAAAATATTAGGACAAGACTCACTCTAGTAAGAGAAAGGACATAATTAACCAATCCAAGAGGTAGACACTAAATTGTTAATGATCTAAAATATGCTTTTAATTTATCAATTACTCCAAAGAGTTTTAAGAGTATAAAGAAGAATTCACAAACCTGTGATTGGCAGATTAATAACAAAAATAAAAAGAAATAGAGAACAACAATATTTAGCCATAATACAGTTTCCAAATAGTTTTTAATCCTTATAAATATGATATATTTGCATATTTATTGGTGCAAAAGAAAATATGTAAAGTCGCATGACTTGGTCTCTTAATTTTAAGTTTGTAAATAAGAAATTTGAAGTGATAAAATGAAAATATTTGAATATTAAATAAATCTCACCATCTTGGATGCTAATACATGCACACACATACAATTGCATGCATGCCCACACCCACACACCTGCGTGCATGCGTGCACAAAAACATGCACACATAAATTTGCACTTGTGTGCACGCACACTTTTTATCTTTTTCACTCATCTTCATCTAATATTTGTGTTATTATATATAAATAATAGAAAACAAATTCTTTAGGAATTTCAAAAAATGTGTATATTTAGGGAAACAAATATGAACAAAAAATCTATAGAAACTCAAAACTTTCATGTGAGATAACCTCCAAGAAATTTGTAGCTAGAATATGAAAAATATTTGGGATTGTTTGAGATTTCCTTAAGGTGAAGCTCCTTGTTTGGTTTTTTGACCTCCACTAGTAGTTAAAAAAATAAGAGAAGATGGTTTAGACTATGATTGCTCATACTATGCATGTTTAGTATTAAGGTAAAGATAATAAATATATTTAGTACTTAAAATATTTGGTCTACAAAGATATGTAATGTATGGAAATGGGATCTAAACCTAGAATACAAACTAGAAATTAAAACCCATCCCATAATTTACATTCGAGAACAAGCAAAAGGCCCAACTATAAACGATTAGGAGATTTGGAAACAATGGTGTTTTTTGTTCTCTCTTTTGTTTGTTTGAATTGATTTGGATGAGATTGGAAAGTGTTATTGCAAGAACTAGGCCTTAAAGCATGTAAATGAAAGTATACAAATAAACTAAGAAAAAAACTAATAACTGCAAACTATTTATATATCTAGGTCTGAAACTGACGCAGGAGCATCTCAGGTCCTTGGCAATTCCGTGTCACCAAAAACAAGTTTAAGTTTTCTTGTGTTGCTTGGTTCCTTCTTTGACCGAGTTGGCTCGGTAGTTTCTTGGTTCCTTTGTTAATCGAGTTGGTCAGTTAATTCCTTGGCACTCGATTATCTTTTCCTAGCGCTCGGTTATCCTTGTTTACCGAGTTATTTGTTTTAGTTTTTTGTTGAGGCTGACTTGTGCACTTAATTATGGTCACAGATTTAATGTTGGTATCTATCATTGGGAAGCGTGTGGACCTAGATTTGGTCGTTCGTTCTGTTAATGGTGGATCCGAAGGCCGACTTGTTCGGTAGCCTCTTGTATATATTGTAGTTGTTGGTTGTAGTTTAGAAGGCAGTTTTGTAGGAAGTAGAAGTAAGAAGATTGAAGATAAATTCTGAATCCTCGAATGTTGGAGGACTATTGTAATTGAATTGTAATATCTGGCCCTAACCAAGAAGGTGTAACGCCCCGCCAGGGAACCCAAAAGAAACTAACCTAAAACATGATACAAAGTTTGGTGAACAATTTTTTTTTTCTAAAGTTAACATTCAAGATAAACAACCACATAAAGCAATAACCATTATCTCACATAACACACATTGAAAACACAGGTTACAACTCTAATGGGTCCCATGACGTAGCATTACTTACTAACATAACATAACAAATAACATCAACAAATGATTCCATAAAATAAATACCACCATTACATCGTATTGTTTACATTTCATGAACAATCATTAAATCTAATAAACATACATCCACTGCAGATGTCACAGGGTATGTATTAATCATTCTAACATCTAAATTACAATTATCCAGATTAGGTATCACATGCGATACTCTAATACAAGATTTACATTAAAGAATAAGTACATAAGAATATCATAGAATAAGTAACATAAGGAATCCAACTGAAAAGACACCATCAAGCACTGGTACCAGGACGTCGAATCTCAAATGGTAAAGAATCACTACCACCCGTCCGTGTAGAACCACAAAGGTCTACCCCACCGTGCTGAGGAGATAACATCAGACCCCAAATGGATAAACAAGTCCATACAGGAAATACCACTAGGAAAGGAATCTTGTTAGCTTACTAACTCAAGGTCAACAAAAGTAGTGATAAGTATGACTCGCTAATCCAGAGGCAACCGACCTTGTAGGATAACTAGACTATGTGTAGGTAGGTGTCATCATGTACGTCTAACCCTTGAGTCTCATCCTGGTAATCACTCTGGATTCCGAAACTCAAGTGACCATACACGGAATCAATGACTTCTCATAATGGCGAAGTCATTAACTATGCCAGAACACGCACCCCAATAGGCGGCAAGCATCATCTCATCCTCATCTCAGTCTATACTAGCACTCAAGCATGGGAGAGGAAAACTATCTTATTAGGTTCATTTGTTTCCCTTAATATAATTAGGTTATCACTTGTTTACAATTACTTACAATAAGTGGTCAACGGCAGCCACTTGTGGGCCCCGACACTTATTGCAAGCCACCTCCTAACACATACCTAGGTAAACTACCCTAGGCTCATAGATCTCTCCTAGATCAAATCAGGTATACAACTTCATAACCTCATATCCAAATTCACATAAAAGAACTAGATATAGTCACAGAGATACCACAAACAGAAAACAATATAACATGAGCCCAATGGTCAAACAGAAATGATAATCAGACAGAGTGCACACACACCATACATAACTGAAAAACACTACTGCCTAACACATACCCTGGCCTCTGTATTCTCCTAGGTTATCTAAAACCCGACATCCCATAATGTCAAAGAAGACACGAAGAATATACAATCACATCAATTTGAACTAAAATAAAACCATAACTCAATATGTTTCATAATCATTACAAATGAATTCAAGAAAAATATCTACTGGAGAGTTTTCACAATAATCATGTCTAATGTTACCATAAGTAGTTCAAATAACCTAAGAAGTGTTAATTAATTCATTATAACCAAGACGCCCAATTCTAATAGAAAATAATCAAAACTTTGTTCTATGAATGGCAATAAATAAGTTGCAAAGTTAGAGTATCATTTCTCTATTTTTTTGACATACCTATGTTCGAGTGATTAAAACAAAATTGAGAAAACTATAAATCCCAATTACCCTTAATTTAAATCCCCTAACGAGATTGCGCTTCTGAAAAATGAAGAAAAATTTCATTAACAAAATTAACCCTATTTAATGAAATTTCATTATTAAACTTAAGCAAAGCATTATAATAAAATTTTATTAAAATTTGAATATTAATAAAATTAAATCATTAATAAATTATAGCCACCATAAATTCATTTACACCATATATATATATATATATAAATGAAATTTAATCACTTAACCAAATATAATTATAATTATATATATATATATATATATATATATATATATATATATATATATATATATATATATATATATATATATAAATAATATTATAATTTAATAAAACTAACATATTCAAAAAAAAATATTAATATTTTAACATAACATAAAAAGTAAAACAAATTAAACAATAATAAACAAATGACATAATTGGGGGGGCCCATGCCCGCACCCCAAACCCCACGCCATGTACCGACGCTTGCAGGTATTGGGCGTGCGCAGAGTACCTGCGTGCGCAGGCACCCTGCCAGCGCAAGTACCCTGCCTGCGGAGGTACCCTGCGTGGCAGGATAAAGTGCAATGCACTTTTTACTTTATTTTTTTTTTAAACAATTTTTTAAAAAAAAAACCAAAAACATAAAATATGCAAAGTTATTATTAATTTTTTTTTAAAAACATTGCATGACATTTAATAAAATAATAACTATATATTATATTCAATAAAAGAAAAAGATGATTGATTTGACAGGTCTGGTATTTCTGAAAATGGAAATGGCAGACTGTCACTTTTTATTTCCAAAATTGGAAATATGAAGACCATTTTTTTTTCTAATAAATTTTAACAAATAGACTTCACTTAACAATTTCAACTTCAACCAATAAAAATCAAAAGCATCTTTTTTTTTTTTGTCTTTTACAGAATATTGAGTTTTACTGTATATTTTTAGAGAGCAAGGGTTTTTTTACACAGAATGCATTTTTTAAGCTCAAATTGAGTTTTCAAGAACAACCCATTTAATTAAATCCTTCATACTATAGAACTTACTATAGGGATTTAAATTTTAATTTTCTAAATGCCCTAGAATGAATTTTTCTCAAAAATTTCAGCAGCATAACATTTCTATGCCAAGTCACAATATAAAAATCAAAAGCATCATACAAAGGGTTTTCCTAATACCCAAAATGAATTATAAATGAAAACAGATTTGCATTCTCCAAATCAAAAAAAACACAACTATATAATGAAAATTTAATAAGTAAAATTTCAGAAAGATTAAATCAATCTCCTACCTCAATCCAATGCAAGAAACTGAGATGGAATTGACTGTAGAATGCTAAATCTCCCAAATCTGAATGTGTAGAGCTCAATTCTGCAACTCTGAATCACAGCATGTAGAATTCCAATACTAGATGCACACACATTTCACCCAGAAAAATTCTCACACCCAATTCTCAAGAACACAAGAAAGCACAAAATATTCCTCCAATGCTCCCTCTCCAAAATTGAAAATTTTAACAAAACCTAGTTATCCAAAAAGAATGCAAAATTTTTCCCAAATAGAAAAACAAACCCACTTATCATGCAAAACCCTAATGAGTCACCAAACAACTCCTATTCAAACTCCTCTTCTTGAGTTGAGGGAAAATACCAATATTTAATTATAAAATATATTATTCATGCACATCTCACATGGAACTCTAAATACAAGTTATCTTATGAAATCTAATTTCACATAAATAAATAAAGAACATGCAAAAATAAAATTTCACATTTAAATTATTTAATAATTTATAACAAAATTAAAACATGCACTAATTCTTCAACAATTTTAATAAAAACATATTAAATCAAAATTTAGCACAATTAATTAATTAAATTCAAATATTCTCATATTTGACTTTTAATTAATTAATAATTATTCAACAACATAAGAAATACTTTAATAATTATTTTCCCACTATATAATTAATTAAAATAACCATAGCAAAAATAATCAAATCAAAGCAATAATTTCAGCAACATTCATGCATCATACAATCTCACAAGACGGAATCCACGAATTAGGTCAACCTGACCAAACTCGAGCAAGGTAGTCAAACGACACTTTATCCATTAATTAGGATAAATAGGCTAAGGATTGGGTTTTGGGTCTGAATACTATCTCCCCTCTTTACCATGAGATGAATGTATGTGGGCACGCTCACTCCTGCCAATTCAGGGAAGACGATGCCCCGTACCTGCAAACCTGTCATCACTAGACAAAGCATGTACATACAACATATAACAAGCAATGATAGGGTACGATCAGTTGTGTGGATCTCGACAAAGCGAGTAACTACGCCTCCGTCCTCTACCATAAAGACACATAATACAGATACATACATATGAACACCATACACATGCTAGTATGGGGTAAGTATATCATAAACCAACTGAAACCTGAAACATCACATCATAATATCATAACCATCTAAATATGAAGTCACATATCATCATAGCATGAACATAATCCAGATAAATCCACAATCACTGAAACAATATCCATAAATGCACACATGCAAAGTGGCCTAAAAGAGTACGGCACTAATAAAACTGAAAGCAAAAATATGGAGGTACTACAGAAGGCCTTACAACCCAACATGTATAAATCTATTTGATGAAACATAGAGGATCTGATCTGCATTCTCTCTCTCATTTGTGTGTTGTTGCTTCTGTGTGTGATCTCTGCAAGGTAGATCTAGATTAGGGTGTTCCTTTGGCCCCTCATCCTCCTCTATCCTTCATAAGAAACTGAGATATAGATGTGCACCTATGGCTGTAGGTTTATCTGTGATTGGCTAGACATTGTTAGCAGCTGCCTTAAACCCAAAAATACAAAACTAAATATTAAAGTCAAATTTGGTATCAAGAACTTCTACGACCTTTCTTTGGCAACTTCTAGGAAAAACCTATTGGACAAGGGTGCTAGGTGCCCTAGTCTCTAGATGATGTTACTAAATGTTAGTGTGCTAGTGTTGTAATCTTAAGAATTTTTCTATCTTCACCCTAAAAATTTTGAGATCTATAAGTTTCACCAGTCACTTGTGTTTGGACTTGCACAAAGGAGAGGAAACAATGTTTGTGTTGTATAGGGGCTTTCCATAGTCAAGCCCCAAGCTTTGAATAAACCAACAATAATGATGACATGAAAAGGAGATCTTACGTCTGAAGTAAATGCTTGAATTAAAATTATTATACCCTTGACTAATGATGCAATTCTCTTAGGATAAGTCCTCTAAATGTTGATGCAATAACATGATCAATCATCAAAAAATTTATCATAAACTCATAATCAAAGACGCCTTGTTGTAGCTTGTTGCTCCTTGGATCATTGTGCTTGAGAAGATCCTTGCTCTTGAGAAGAAACTTGTAAATGTGTTGTGTGTGTGTGTGTGTGTTATGAAATAAACTAGGAGAGGTACTTTATATATGATTCTCAAGGTATTTTTTGTATTAAGGCTGGCCTATAATAGGTGTATCACAATTCCCAAGCTATATTTGGAAATCTCAAGGCTTCTATATGTTATTTATCCTTAAATTTAGGTAAAAAGGGTGGTTACAGTAATTCAATTAGCAAATTAAGCTACTGTAGATTAGCTCAAAATAAGACAATAAGGCCTAGTTATCATATGTGAAAAATATTTTAGTGTGGGCAAAAATTAAAGTGGTCCTTTATTGCATCTTTACAATGATAAATAAGATGGTCACAAGGCCAAGGAAGTATAATAAGGGACTAATATGACAATCATCACACAACAACCAAAAATAGTAGTGTTCACATTAACTCAATGATATCTCTAATGAACTTGTTAAGAGAGAATGGTTTCTTAGAGCCAAACAATTTTCATCCATTGATCATATGAACCGATGGATTTTTCTCCATTGATGAAAATCTCTTATGCATGTTCATCCAAAAAAGGACTTGAGGACAAAGATTCTAATAGATAGAAAAACATAACATGGATACTCACAATTAACAATACTTTTGTGCTTTTATATACTTCTTCCACAAAAGACTAGACTAGTCAACCTAGACCCTAAATGGTACCAATGCCCAAATTTGAATCCTAAACATTACCTTACAGGTAAACCTTATATTCCTTTAAGATGTTTTGTAATGTCTCTTTCTAAAACATTGCTTATTTTTTCTCAAAATGGTATTTTTAATTTTTGAATAATAGTTGCATCTATATTTATAATTATTATTGAAATAAAAATAAGGAATTTAAATATAAATTTAAGAAATTCTAAAATCGAACTTCTCTTGATTTTTCTCCTTATGTTTATGTTTTAATTTGTAGTTGTTTCCTTGAATGATTGTCCTTTAAGTATTGATCAATTTATGAGTTTTCTTCCAATAACTTAATATAAGATATTAAGGGTTTTCATTCTTAAATCTCCTAATTTCTCCATGGAGCATTTGTGCACTTCTTGGTTGTAAGTCTTTATTTTCAATAGTCACTTCATATTTTCCAAATTCATTTGTCTTTATCTCATGGAAAGACCTCCCAGATATATCTTATTTATCCAAGAGTCACCATTCTTGGAATGTCTTTTGATACTTATTAAAAATAAACTTTAGTTTTAATTTTCTTTACTATTTCTTATTCCTTAAGGTTCTCTAAAGTATGAGGATAATTTATTGTTTAATATACTTTTAGTTCAAGGTGCTTTTATATTTATTAAGTCTCACCAACAATACCAAGAGTTGGAAGTTGACAAGGGTTGCAATTTGAGATATATTTTCTCTCATCCTCAGAGAGAAGAAACATAAAAATCTTATGATTTCAGCATAGTTTGAACCCAAGTAGAAGATTCCTCGATATGAAAATGTATTCACTTTTTGGAAATAATTACATTTGCAAAGAATTGATTTGGTTGGACTAACATTTTCATACTGTCATGACTATCTATTTGATTCAAAACAAAGTAATGAGCTTCTCATATATTAAGATGAGGATTATAAGAATGATACACATCTAAGACCTTAAATGTAATATCCTTTTTGAAATGATTTTATATTCTTTTGGTCCACTCTTGAGGTTATCACACACTATAACTAATCCAATTAGAGAGTTTCTCTAGAAATATAACAAATTTCTTCTCTTATGATGTATTTTGGTCCCCTTTAGCTTATGGAGTGAACTACATTGAGCACAAGTACTCGTGGTGGCTAGTTTTTTGAATATTATTTATCTTGACTATGGTTGACCCAGGTTAGGTTTTTGGTGATCAAGTTGATATATATAGGCCTACAAATATTTGAGTTGAGAATAGATTGAGTTTGGATTGAAATTGAAGACAATGTGAAAGACTAGAGGTGCAAATTAATAATATCTTTTAGTGTTGACAAAGTATGTGGCAACAAATATTTGACAAGATTAGGATATTCTATCCCTTTTCAATTCATCTATTCTCTTTTCTTGATAGAAGATAGTTTGTTCTTTTGGAACCTTTTATTGCCTTATATCTTGGCATAGGATTGTGCGTCTTAGTCTTGAAAGTCCTTTGTACTTTTCCTTAAAGGTTTTGCGCCATAGCTTACAAGTCCAACTCAAAATTATTGAGCTCCTTGGTTTGTAGCCTAAAACATTATTATGAGTTATTCATATAGTTAGTGTGATTCTGATCCTAGTATTTTTCCACATTGGGGTTTCCACCTAAAAACCTTTTTTTTGTATTTGTGTTTTCATTGCAATATCTTTCATTAATGGTTAGTTGGATAAAGATAATTGGTAAGTGTTTGTGATAGAAAAGTTTAATTTTTTTTCAAGACTAATTCACCACCCCTCTCAATCTTTTGGTTTTCTCAACACATCATCCACAACCTTGATTTAGTTAAAGTTGTACATAAGATAAGTTTAGAAACCAAATTATTTTATTTTTCATAGTTGTAATTTGAGTGTTCTAACATCATTTTGTTAGGAATGGGAACACTGAGAGGGGGGGGTGAATCAACATTCACTTAATTTAATATTTTTTCTTTTCTTCTTTAAACTTAACTTGAATGCTTAAGTACTGAAATGAACATCAACATAAATAAGAAACATGAACTCAACACATAACACCAATGTGGTTACGGGGAAACCTAAATAGGTAAAAACCCCGGTGGGAATTGACACCCACTACTAATCTGTACTAGTGTTTTATGATCCTTGTTAGAAGATCCTTAACCATGTTGGGAGTTGATTTACAATGTATTTAGTATAGTGACCTGGTCAAGGTTGGGACCCTGTTAGGAGTCTTCTACAATAACCCTGTTAGGGATGTGGACACACTATCCTAGAGCTCACTTCTCAAGTGGTGAAGGCTACAACCTATTGATCTCAGATACACACTATATCTGCGGGATGAACTGGCACTATGACACTGCTTGTTTGATCAGCTCCTTTAATGCACTGATGCTTTGACCTCTTGCAAAGCTCTAATACATCTTAACAACTCTTCGCATACTTCTTCTCTGCTTATTTCAACTCTATATCAACTTCCATGACTAATTACAAGGGTGCATCTAATATTTATATGCGCACACAAAACAATTAACTAGGTTGGCCCTTTAACCGATTACATACAACGCTTCCAATTGAATTGGCTCAAGCGTGTTTACAAAAAAACATAATTATATGTCTACAACCTAATTAAAATAGGTGCATAGCCTTTACAAAACAATAACATAGTCGCTAATCAAATTTCCATCAGTCGGTTGCATACTCTATTCTGTTCTGGCATTCACTAGCTATGTAACTTCAACTATCTGTAACTTCGTCATACTTACATATCTGATCATGCGCTCATAGACTAAGCATGAATACATTCTTACCATCTTATCTTCTAGGGCGCATACCATAACTCGGTCATACGCATGTGCGTTGATGCTCTGCTAACTATCCAATCTTTTGCACTTAGCCGATTTCTGATCTTCTCATCAAGTGCGCTGACTCCAAAATAATATATGACTTTGTTTCCATAATGACAACACTATATTAAGTCATATATACTAGTATAGTCAACTTGCCAACACATTCATTCTTAATCTGATGTGGAATTTTGTTGAATCCATTTAGAAGTTTCAATAGAAGCAACCCCTTTTGTCACATCGACTTTCATGTAATTATTTTTAACCTTTCTACTATATTGATGGAGCCCTGAAAAGGTTCCAACAGTATGAGAACTATTACCATTTTGGATAATAATGGATGCTATATAGGTCTTCTTCATTTTCTACTAGGGTGTTGGAGCCTTTGGAAGGTTCCAGTGAAAAAATAAAAAATCGTGATGTAGAATCAAAGCCAAGGTTGGGTTAGCCAAATGTACCCATGAGAAAATCACTTCTCTTCAAAATCTAGAAGATAAGATTTATTGACCAAGCAATTTGCCAAGTTGTTTGCCTCTCTCTATAATAGTGACTTATTGGTAATTTGGGAAAATGATATAGAAGTTAACAAACTTCATGGAATGCATATGTGATCTTTCATCTACCCACTTCCAAATTTGTTAACCATTGAGATGATGCTCAATGAATCTCTGTCAATGGTGAGACTTTTGACTTATAATTGGGTTTCTAGGTGGATACCTTCAAGTAGAACTTTGGCCTCTAGTATGTTATTTATTCCTATTGGGAATTTTGAAGCCAATACCACCAAAATTATTCCCTCATGATTTGTAAGGACATAACCATTCCTTGATATGTTTGGATTTCCTTTATCTGCTTCATCAAAGTTCAACTTGACAGACTCTCTATGTGGAGATTTCCATCTAGTTTTCCTCCTATTAATTTTTTGGGTTGTGTTGATAATCAAGCTACCTTTAAAGGGGAGTTTAATTCGATCACATTCTAATATAATCTCAAAATCCCAAGATGAAAAGCATGAGTTGATACTTTTATTCTTAATAGTATAAGTATTAGTTAATTCTAAAATTGCCACTTAAACTCTTCTAATGGTTGATTCTAATGGGTTTTGTTCCTTTCTAAATATGTTCTTGATTATTTCTGACCAAAGATTCACGATCAATATAGTTGGCACCACTCTTCATAGTGCTGCAAAGGACTTCTTAAGAAGTGGCCAAGATTGAAAGTATTTAGGTTTGATTGTAAGAGAAATCAACAATGGATTTTGTTGAGGAGTGACATCAAACATGAATACAAAAAGGCACAATTAAATAGAAGATGGTCTCTTGATTCCCCCATTTCTTCACAAAGAACACAATTAAATGGAATTACATTACTTAGGGAGGATAATCTATCACTTGTGATAATTCTTCTTTTAAGAACCAACAAAGAAAAAACTCCTACTTTGGTAAAAACTTCATGTCCCCAACAATATGGAAAATGTCTTTCATTGCTATGGCATTCTTGATTTTTGGGAGATTATTAACCCTTTTTGACTATGTAACTACCTGAAGCCAATTACATCTATACTAGGAAATCCTCCAAGTTCTAAAAATGAACTAATTTTTACTTCAGCTCCGATTGTAAGAACCTACATTATTCTAGAGGGTTTGGCATTTTAGAGATGTCTTTCTAATTGATTGACTTAATACCACTTTTATCTTTTATGAACAAATAATCTTTTACTTTATCACCCCAAAGGTTTTTTAAAATTTACATTGTTCCTTTGTGACCATTATGAATCAACCATGTCAAGTGGGGTTGATAGGGACGTTGGATGAATCAATCACTGATTCATGCTCCTAGTCTTCTTAAAGACTCTTAGGGTGTCTTCACTACACTCCTTGGTACCTATAGGATCCTCAACACATGTAGATCCCCTAGTTACTCTAGCCAACCCAACTACCAAGAAAGATTTCATTAACCAAGTCTTAAACTTGGTATTCTCTAGCTTCATTATCCATAGCCCTTACACAACCTTAAAGGCTTGCAACCTCCAACTTCTTCATTTAACCTTACAGAGGTGTGGAGGTAACTTAAATTTTCCAATTCAACCAACTAGGGGTGTTAGGAGTCCCACCTAGTCCAACAACCAAGTCGATTTCCTCAATCTTTCACAAAACAAGCCTAATAGGCTAGTAGCCCTATTAGGTCTCCTACTCCAAGAAAATAGGGATTTTCTCTAAACTCTTCCAAAAGAAACTTGAAACTTTTCTTGGGATTCTTGGATCATTTTCCAACCCCTCAAATATTTTTGGGGTCTTGGGGTCACCACCTTCCATACATTACCCTAACTCTAAATGAGTGAAATTAAGGGTTTTAAGGTCTTTCCTGACTCCTGAACAAGTTGGAGTGTATTAGTCCTTCAACCGGATTGGCACAACCCTCTCCTCTTGACTAATGCTTGGTAAGACTCCTATATTCCATATCCAAAAGGAATTTTGCTTCAAGCTATCCACCTTTGCAAGTTATGCTCTTTGCAACCTGGTCTTTCCTAGTCAGGCTCATCACAGGTTCACCTAGGGAAAGACTTTAAAATTCCTTCCTCTACATTTGAGGACCCAAGCTCTTGCACGCAATATATACATGGTGTCTAATCACTATCCCCAAGAGGCTGTACAAAATGGATAGTGGGGTAGTGAGTTAGACTTCCATCTTTACAAACTATCTGGATTGAACCAATGACAGTGCCAAACACAAAGTATTTACAAAACACCAAAGGAAAACTACAAAATGCCAAACTATTGGCTCACATAACAAAATAAACACCTAATCTAATCCATGCATGAGCTACAATGCATAAATCAAACCATTAACTAATCTCTGTCACAAACTTCACTATAAGTTACACATAAAACAAGCTAAAAACTTGATTTCATCAACCCTTGTTCGTACAATGGGTCTTAGGTTTCACTTAGGTCACTTTGTCATTGGTTGAAGACCTTTTGGCAGTGTTGTCTAAGCAACATTTAAAAGTTGCAAAAGTTGCAATGCAACTTTTACATCTTTTTAGCAACTTTTTTTACATCTTTTAGAAAATGAGTTCTCACTCACATCTAACCTTAACCATGGTTAAATCATGGTTCTAACCTATTCTAAACCCTACTGACATCATGTTGATGTCATCACCTCTATTGTGCTAATCAAGAGGCTTTACAACTTTCTAGCCCATAATTGCCACTTCCAAGAGGTCCTAAGACTCAAACTACTAGAACCCTATTGTAATCACCCTATGGTCAACATGATCTTAAGCTAATCACAACAAAAATTAACATAAGTCACACACACAAAAAAATCTTAATGGATTGTCTTAAGAAACCCATGGGTGCTCCTACACCATTGTCCCCCTCTACACAACTTTTAAGGAACATGAGGAGAAATCAGAGACAAATCAATGCCTAACTTCTTGAAGTTACTTTCCTCCACCCATGTAGACTCTGATTCTAGTTGATTCTTCCATTGGACCAGATGTTCCATATATACCTTGTGTCTAGTTGACTTCTTCACCTTGGATTCTAAGATCCTTTTGGCTTGTGGCTTGAATTTGGGAGGTTAGACTTCAGTGCTGACATCATTCAATATTTTATTATTGTTCTAGTTTATATTTGACAATGGTCCCTTAAATTTGAATAAATCTGGCACATTGAATACTGGTGAAATACTTAAATCTGTAGGAAGCTCCACCTTATATGCATTGTGTCCATATTTGGCTAACACCTTGCATGATCCCACTCTCTTGATCTGCAACTTAGTTGGTATTCCTTTCTACAACCTGGACTTGTTTAGATGCACCATAACATAGTCTCCCACTTCAAACTGTACATCTCTTCTTGGCATATCCACTTTAGCCTTCAACTTATGAGTAGCCTTTGTGATAGTCTTCTTCACTTGCTCTTGTATCTCCTTCATGGTCTGAGAGAAATCCTCTGCATGGCCACTCCTATACTCCATAGCTCTTAAATCCCTGAGTTCACACACTCCTCTTGGATGCATCCCATATACTTGTACACACTAAATAGTGCACTTCTCTAAGTCATTACATCCAAGGGAATCCATGAATGGGAAACCTTAGAAAGTGACCTAGAGCTCCCTATGAATGGAGTTGCAAGGATTTTAAGATTGCTCTCAGCTAGGGCTATTAAGCTTATGACCTTGCTAGTCAACCACACAATGGGAGATTCAAGGAAGACAAGGGCAAGAATGCCAATATCTTCAAGAATCAAAATGAAATGCAATGCAATGTTATACTAGAAATGAAGATGCAAGCTATGCAAGCTAAGCTATGAAATGAAATGAAAGTATTACAAAGCCTCCTAAATAAGCTAAATGAATTAATCTAAAGCATAAAGGAAACTAAGCTAAATATGAAGCTATGAATGCCATGACAATGCAACTATGTAAATGCAAAAGTTAAGAATGCTCCAAATCTTCAAAAGCTCCAAAGTCACCTAGAAAACCTCCAGCATAACATTAGCATACAAGATTGATTATATGAAAATGAAAAAGAGAGCTCTTCTTTTATAGGAAATGAAAATCAATGGATGATGGAGATTAAGAGGAAAAAAATTTAATCAAGGGTGGAGCATAAAAGAGGAGCAATCCATGTGCACAAATATCCTCCAATGAGAAAATAAGAGTTGACTTTTGTGTCCATATAAGACAAAAAATACTTTTCTTCTTTTTATAAGATAGGAATAATGCTTTATTTGTGCAACTTAGGATAAGAGGAAAAGTGGGGGCTTTTTATTTATTAAAAGGAGAGGAAATTCCTTTTAAATAAATAAAGACTTTAGGATAAAAATGGTTAGCCTAAGGCAAATAATCGAAAATGATAAAATAGGATTTGATCAAGGAAGTTGATATTATTGATAAAATGCTAATTTTTGAAAATATTGATTCAGGGATTTGATAAATTGTTGAATGGGGGCCCAAAGTCTAGGCGACCATTTTAGGGTGCATACATTTTCCCCTCTTTGACTAATGTGAGATCGATTTGGGATCACATGTAGTCAAAGAATGGAATTGAAATGTGAGATCGATTTGGGATCACAAAACAACCCAGATGTGTGTTCGACGGATGGGAACACATCAGGACAAAGATTCGCTGAAAGACAAAACCAACACCATTGCTATTGAGTGATAATCAAGTCTAAAAATAAGAGATAAGAATTGAAAGACAAGACCAACACCGTTGCTGTTAAGTAATAATCAAGTCTCAAAATAAAAATCTCAAGCTGAGCTGAATGATAAAGCTAAATCAAAGATTGAAGCTGATAGGTACTGCCCCCTCGGAATCAAAATCAAAATCAGGTAGAGGAGAACAACAAATTGATAAAGATGATCAAATCACTAGAAATCACAATTGAAGGTGAAGGATGATAGGATAACCATTAGGCAGTGAAAACATGCCCCAGTTTGACTAGGTTTGATTGAGAAAGATATAGGATAAAGATGAAGTCAAACCACAGAGAGATGAAGTGAATGGAAATGAAATGAAAGACTAGAAGCTTGAAAGAGATGGGGATGAAGAAATAAAGATTCCCTAGGAAAGATCGAAGGATCAGGCCTCAAATGGTTAGCCAATTGCGCAAAAGAGGGAGAAATTTTAAAATACAATTTTGACTATCAATATTAACTCGGATTTTGATTTCAAGTCCGAAAATGGATCCAAGACGTCAAAATTAGCTAGGGGTGCAATTTTTGCACAATTCTAAGGTGTTTTGAAAATTAGGTCAAAAAGTCAAAATGCTATAAAAGGGGTGAAAAGGTCATTTTCAAAATCATTTGACTTATTGTGATTTGAGAATTTTGAGAGCTTAGAGAGAGAAAATGGCCCAGCAAGCAGCAGTCCCGGTTCATAGGCATTGATTTGAGTGCGCTCAATTGCACAACTGGCTTCCACAGTATGGTGCCCCGGTATGTTTTCAAAAAAACTTGCCCTTATTGAGTCATTTATGAGCATTTAATACATTTAAAACATGTTTTTAATGATTTAAAATTTTTCAAAATTTTTCTTGTACGAAAAGTTGTGTGATACTTTAGAAGTATCGCACCCTTTGAGGGTGTCTATCATGTGATACTTTGTGGGTCAATATAATGTCGCATTGAGATTGAATCCAGTGTCGCACGACACTGGATGAAATATCATATGATACTATGCCAAGTATTGCAGGAACATATATCATCGTACTACTATTGGGCAAAGTATCACACGATACTTAGTCAAAAAATAGTATCGTACAGTATAGAAAAATAACATGTTATAATATTTTTGAGCAAAATGACATGGGTCCTGACAATGTTTTGCGTTAAGATATCTTGTATTGATTTTAGACATCCATCATGATATGTTCTAACACCTGGTTTGAATTGATGGCTTGCAAGAGTTCTTCCTAACACTATTGATCATAGCGCCAAAGGTTACTGGGCTACGGTATGTCCGAGAACTGGATGATCCAGGTCGGGCAGACTTGAGGGTGATGGGCTTTGGCTACTTGCTGAAGTTGCCCCACATTCGAGCTAACCATGGGTTATTGACTGTGCTAGCCGAGAGATGGCATAGTGAGCACAACACCTTCCATCTACCTACTAGAGAGGCATCGATCACTTTGGAGGACATCTATCGGATTCTCCGAGTGCCTAGCCATGGTGATCCTATAAGTATAATCATGTTTATAGATAGTCATAGATGTAAAGTTTCCATATAATAGAAATTGACATGATTGTTTGTCGGCACAGGTATACTATGACCAGGATCATACCAAGGGACGACAAGCCATCCAGGACATGTTCCAGGATGTTACTATTATAAATAAACACATCAGCTGGGATCGATTGATGGATGATTTTGGCAGGGACTTCCCAGTGTCGTGTATTGTTGCTTCCATTATTGCACAGACCCTTATCACTGATAGGAGTCAGAAGGGTTTTTCACTAGGATGGGACAAATTGTTAGTAGATCTGGTAGCACATCCACGACGGATGGCATGGGGCCTGGCCATATTGGCCGATATGTACCATGAGCTCCATGAGATTGTGTACTGTGAGAGCAGGACATGGGTGTGCGGTGCTATTCTAGCACAGGTGTGGGCATGGGAGCACATTACTGTGGTGCATCCACGTGTATAGCCGAGGGAGAGGAGACATCCCTTCATCTACAGATATGCAGGATTCTTGTCACATCCTCATAGTGGGGATGTGGCATACAATAGGAGGATACTAGATGACCTGAATTCCTTCCAGTGGCGACCATACATACAGGTTGAGTCATGGGGTGATGCAGAGGATGAGATGAGCTATATGTTATGTAGCCAGCCACTGGTAGGCCGACACCTAGATATCATGGAGAGGTTTGTTATCACTCGGGTATGGAGGCAGTTTGGGCGGTAGTAGAGAGTGTCTACAAAGACTACTACATATGCCCGGGCTAGGGATGAGGAGGGTCAGGGCTGGCTATCGATGCTGGATTACCAGCAGGCAGTACAAGATACAACAACCATACAAAGAGAGCCATGGGACTATCTCCCAGACATGGAAGATGCAGGGGCTGATGCAGCCTACAGAGCAGAGTGGTGATGAGCTCCATTTCCTATATTCACTGTACCTGATGCACAACTAGTAGCTTAGGGAGATGTGGTGGTGACAGAGATGGAGGGGATGGCGGAGGAGGGAGAGGGAGAGGAGAGAGAGGACAAATCTCTCAATCAGGTGGCCGAAAATGGCCATGGGGATAGGGTTCTAGAGATGAGGGTGATGACAAGGGGAGGCTAGCTCACCACTGGGTGGATTCCAGGCAGGATCAGCCTGTAGGAGGAGAGGACCTGAGAGCCAAGATCTAGGCTCTCGAGATAGAGATGCAGCAGTTACGCATCACCATAGCGGTCAGAGAGCAGCAACTGATAGATATGAGAGCCGAGCTCGAGCAGTGAGATAGGGCTATACAGGCTGCTATGGCAGAGTCGCGGAGAGAGGCAACGTAAGCCACATACTATCATGGGCTCTATATTCAGGCTGTACCAATAGGTCAAAGAGCACCTCCCTACTTAGCGATAGCTGGGAAATCAGATTTGGTACCAGATGTAGCACCACCTCCTCCTCCACTAGCTCCACATGATGGTGCCAACCAGAGCTAGGATTAGGATTTTTGGATGTTTACATATCATGAGACTTTGATCCATATTTTTGGGATCTCATATTGTATTTTGTATCATGACATTGCTATATATATGAGATTACTGGATTTGCGGTGTATCTTTGTATTTGTCTCACTTGTGATGGATGTATCAATTTTTTATATTGTCTTGTCATATTGTTGAAAATGTATGGTATAAATGCTCATGTATATTCTCTCTCATAGATGTATGTTTAATTCTCATGTGTAGGATATAGACTCATGTTTTTGAAAAATTCTTTCTTTTAGGATATAGATATGATGATAAGATTAACCCCTTGTGATGATAGGAATAGGATGTGATGTAAAAGACAAGGAGCGAAAGACATGGTCGAGAAGAAGCGAAAGGATGAGCGTAGTTGACCAACTAGTCCATGAAAGATAAAAGGTGAGCTCTCTCCATGCACAAAATGCAAGACTAATCTAACATGAACCTAAAAATGCAAGCTACTATGAAAATTGGTTGACTTGCAAGGTCACAATGCCAATAGACATCTAATAATCATCATCGAGCTTTATTGGTAGCGTCATAAGATCATACAATACTCACTAGTATGACTATGGGTATATGAATATGATCTATATTAGATGAAATGTGGGAATCCCACCTAGGCACCAAAGACATGTAGGTCAAGATGATTAGTGCAATGAGATTACCTAAGTTTGATATAGCAAGATTATACTCACATCGAGACACAAGGAAAGTCAAGATGACTATAAGTATGCACTTGTGTGAAACAGTCAAGGAAAATACTTTGCAAATCCTAAGTGTCAAGTGGATCAAGCATAAATGCCAATGATAGTTAAGACCAACAAAATATACCTACAAGAAGAAAAAGCAATAAAACATGTCCTCAGGCCCTTAGTCTTCTAGCTATGCATCATTGAAAACTTCTTAGGGAGAGAACACTCATCAAAGAAATCATCATAGACAGCACACAAAGAAATAAAGTCAATCACATCTCAGCGAGTTGAATGTTTAAGTGCGTGTGTGTAGGTCATAGAGTCAAACTTTGAGTATCACATCTGCCAGTGGATAACTGATAAGTGTTGAGAAACACTTGACGCTAGAGTAGTGTTGAAAAACATAGTTTGGGTGGTGTTGAAAAACACCGTTTGCAAGATGTCATAAAGACCAACACATCCTAGAGACCAAAGCTAACACAGTTATGCCCCCTAGACAAAGACAAAGACCAATTCCAAATCAAGGCAACAAGGACAAGGCATGATGGAAAAAGGCTAAGTGTCAAGGACGCATGCTGAGAAACAAGGGTGCAAAGGCCTCAAGTAGCGCCTGTTTCCAAGTTTTCACCACTTGGATATTTTTTTTTTATTTTTTTTATTTTTTTGATTTTTTTGATTTTTTTTATTTTTTGCTACCAAGGCACTTGTTTCCAGGTTTTCACCAAGACACTTTTTCTTTTCTATTTTTTTTAATTTTTTTGTATTTTTTCAGGACTTTATATGCTTTTTAGGATTTTTTTAGCATCATATATGAATTTTCTTGAATTTTTTCAGGATCAATAAAATATGTACAAAGAATGCCCCCTAAACTGAATAGGCATCATGGATAGAACTTCTTTAGGTGCAACACATTGATAGGATCAGGGAGCTGCTCTCCCTTTTCATCAGATAGTAGGTAAGCACCTGTCCCAAAAGCAACAATAATGATGTATGGTCCAAGCCAATTAGGTTTGAACTTCCCCTTTTGTTCTTTATGTTGCTAATTCTTAGGGTTTTCTCGCAAGACAAGATATCCTACTTGGAATTCTCTAGGGCACACCCTTTTGTTGAATGCTTTGGACATACGCTTTTGGTAAACTCTCATGTGATCAAATGATGCTTTTTGCTTCTCATCAAGGAGTTCTAGCTCTTGCAATCTCATGGCGCGATAGTCTAAGTGAAGAGATCTCTACCTCTAAAGCTAACACTGCTTCAGCACCATAAGTAAGGGAAAAAGGAGTAGCCCCTGTTGGAGTATGAATACTTGTTCTATAGGCCCACAAGGTCGGATTTATCTGTAGATGCCAATCTCTACCATTCTTATGAACTGTTCTATGGAGAATTTTGAGAATGGTTTTATTCGAAGCCTCTGCTTGTCCATTTCCTTGCGGGAAGTAAATGGAGGACCAATGCTATTTTATCTTGAATTTCTTACAGAATTGCTTAAGGTCCTTATTCTTAAACTAACCTCCATTGTTAGTGATTATTTCTGAAGGCACACCATACCGAAAAATGATATGGTTCAAGATGAACAAAGAAACTATTTTGCTTAAGGCAACAGAAAGTGGAACAACTTCTACCCATTTGGTAAAGTAGTCAGTAGCAGTAATGATAAATTTATGTCCACCTGATGAGTTGGGATGAATCTGCCCAACAAGGTCAAAGGCCCAGCGCTGAAATGGCTAATGAGAAATAGAAGGAATAAGCTCCCTGCCTAGAGCATGAATCAGGTTTCCATGTTTCTAACACTTTTCACATGATTTGGCAAAAGCTATTGCATCTGTTTGCATGGTAGGCCAATAGTACCCCACCCTAAGCAACCTTCGGGCCATGGCAAGACCATTAGAATGTCCTCCACAAACGCTCTTGTGAATGTCAGCTAACGCTTGGTTGGATTCCTCCTTTTCCAAGCACCTAAGAAGTGTCCCATCTGAACCCCTCTTATACAAATCACCAGAGATAAGGGTATGGCGAGAGGCATTACGGGTAAGGTTTCTTCTTTCAAAGCGGTTAAAGGTTTTAGGTATAATGCCATCACGAAGATATGAGTAAATGGCACCATAGCGGGATGACGCATGACTAATGAGGGTACAAATGACTTGGCTTTCTTGGGAGTCATAGATTGGGTAATGTAGCTCTTCCACCAGGAATTTGAATCTGGATTCATGTTGTTCTAGCTGAAGAAGTGAAGCCAATGTAGCGATGGCATTAGCTGCTTTATTTTCTGCTCTAGGGATTTGTTGAAATGTAACAAAGGTGAAATATTAGTGCAATGAATCAACCATCTTCTTATAGGGTATCAGTTTGTCATCCTTTGTTTGGTATTCTTCATTAACTTGGTTCATGATTAATTGCGAATCCCCATAAATGTGCAGCTTTGTAATTCCCCATTCTATAGCCATTTTTAGTCCATTTGTCAAGGCTTCATATTTAGCTATGTTGTTTATGCATGGGAACAATAGTTTGTAGGACTTAGGAATTGTGTACCCATGAGGAGAGACAAACAACACTCCAACTCCTGAACCATTTTGCATGAAAGACCCATCAAAGAACATCTTCCATGTTATGTCAGTTATGTACATTATGTGCTCATCTGGAAACTCAACTTGAATAGGCATATTGTCTGGAATTGGAAAATCAGCTAGTTGGTCTGCGATAGCTTGTCCTTTTATGGCTTTACGCTCAACATACTCTATGTCAAATTTGAAAAGAATCATCATCCATTTAGCAATTCTGCCTATGAGAGCAGCCTTACCAAGTAAGTACTTGAGCGGATCAATTTTAGCTATGAGATGGACTATATGTGCAAGCATGTAGTGTCTTAATTTTTTGGCAGCAAATACTACTGCAAGACAAGCCTTTTCAATACTGGTGTAGTTGACCTCATAAGACACAAGAGTACGATTGATGTAATATATGGCTCTCTCTTTCCCATTTTCATCAATTTGAGCCAACAATGCCCCCAGGGAAGATTCAACTACTGAAATGTACAAAATAAGTGGTTTTCCTGGGATAGGAGGCATTAAGATGGGAGGATTGGCCAAGTACTCCTTCATTTGGTCCATACTCTTTTGACATTCTTCATTCCACACACATTGGACTCCCTTATGTAGGTTCTTGTTAAAGGGTTGAGCTCTATTTTCTAGCTGGGAAATAAACCTCCTGATAGATTGAAGGCATCCTTGGAGACTCCTCATCTGACTGATGTTTTTGGGAGGTAGCATATCCATGATTTCTTGTACCTTTTCTGGATCTACCTCAATTCCTTTTGCTGAAATAATGAAGCCTAACAATTTTCCTGAGGTAACACCAAATGCACATTTCTTTGGATTTAATCTTAGTTGGAACTGTTCCATTTGATCTAGAATGACCTCTAAATCCTCTAAAAGTTTATCTCTTTTTTTAGATTTAGCCAAGGTATCATCTACATAATCTTCCATATTCTTATGCATCATGTCATGAAAGATTGTTGTCATAGCTCTTTGGTATGTAGCTCCTACATTCTTTAAACTGAAAGGCATGATGTTCCAACAATAGGTTCCCCATGCACAAGTAAATGTTGTCTTTTCCTGATCCTTAGGAGCTATCTTGATTTGGTTGTAGCCAGAAAATCCATCCATCAAAGAGTAGATCTCATATCTCGTAGTCATGTCCACTATCATGTCTATGTTTGGGAGTGGAAAATCATCCTTTGGGAAAGCTTTATTGAGATCTCTAAAGTCTGTGTAGACACGAATGGACTTGTCATGTTTAGAAACTAGGACAATATTGGATATCCATTCGGCATAATCAATGGCTCTTATAAATCCTGCACTGAGGAGTTTCTCTAATTCAGCTTTGACAAGAAGGGCTATGTGGGGATGCATTTTCCTCAATTTCTGTTTCACCAGTTTTATTCCTAGAGCTATGGACAAATGATGCATAATGAGACTAGTGTCCAACCCTGGCATGTCTGAATAGTTCCAAGCAAAATTGATTTTCTTTCTTTATAGGAATTTGGTGTAGGCTTCTCGCTCTTGTGTTGACAATGACTAAGCCAAATGGACTATTTGTGGAGCCTCTTCTGTATTCAGATTAACTAGATGTGTGGGCTCAATAAGCACTGATGACCTATCTTGAAAATAACTGGGAAGATGATCAAGTACCCCATCCTTAGGCACCTCGGAGAGGTTTTCACCTTTAAATACGTCTTTTATTTTTACTTTTTTAGGTTCTGACACCACCACATAGTGGTTTTCGCCATCAGAACTCCAATTTTTTGTTTCTTTTCTTTGTATTTTTTGATTGAGGTACTTGATATCTGGTTCTGTCATGCTCGTAGTTGGTTCACTGGTGGAAGAGACTACGGGCTCAAGGGCATTCAGGTAGCATGCTATCTCATAGTCATTCTGGAGAGTTAGGAGTTGAGGCTCTTGATAGCGCTGAGACCAATCAATTAAGTGAGGATTGGCAAGGGGTAAGTCAATGACTAGTTCAATATTGTGTATGTGAATGGCATCATTTTTGGTGATTGTAGAGTTAGGATTCATCAAGTATCCCTTTAGGGTACCCAAATCAGGATTTATCCTACCAAGCGAAGCATCATCCACTAAAGCGACTTGTGGATTCGAATCCTCTAATCCTACACTAGACTTGTTAGCTACCTCGGGTTGGGAACTATATGTATGGATAACATCAATGTCCATGTCAACTGTAGAGCAGTTAGAAAGAGTCTCCCACTCATACTCATGTGAGTCTGTATCTGAATCCCAGTTGGGATGTTTACACCAAGCATGTTTTTTACGCCTTGAGGTAGAGGCTTTGATGTTACCAAGGGTAACACCTTCTTGAATACCATTTGTATACTGATGTTCTTGAATAGGATCCTCAACATGATCTTCAATAGTGGATTGTTCTTGTCCTAGGTCTAAAACTGGTAAATTGGCAACTGGAGTATCTAAATCTCCCCAAAGGAGATTGATGGAAGGGACCCAATCTTCACACCTATCTTGTTGATTTTGTAAATTGGGTATGTAACTTGATTCATCGTCACTATTCATCGCAGCTAGGATAGGAGTAACTTTCTTGTTCTGACCTTCAAAACCTAGGCCAACCGTTGTCTTGGATATGCAGCTGAAGAGAGCATGATTGAGTGGTTCAGCCTTAGCATCTAGTCTGTGACTGAGGGGACCATGACCTGGGTAGCCCATATTTTTAACCAAAGCGTATCCTCTCCCATAAGCTTTAGGAGATGGGGAGAAATTTTCATTATACTGGTATTTTTCCTCCTTGTAAATCCAATCTCTAACAGCTACCTCTTCTTTTTCATCTTGTATGGGTACTGAGGACTTCACAAATGTATCAAACAGAGTCATTGCTGAAGATGATGGATGCATCTCTTGTGAGGGTTTACCATAGGACCTAGGGGAGATTGGCGCAAAAAATGTACACACTAAATAGTGCACTTCTCTAAGTCATTACATCCAAGGGAATCCATGAATGAGAAACCTTAGAAAGTGACCTAGAGCTCCCTATGAATGGATTTGCAAGGATTTTAAGATTGCTCTCAGCTAGGGCTATTAAGCTTATGACCTTGCTAGTCAACCACACAATGGGAGATTCAAGGAAGACAAGGGAAAGAATGCCAATATCTTCAAGAATCAAAATGAAATGCAATGCAATGCTATACTAGAAATGAAGATGCAAGCTATGCAAGCTAAGCTATGAAATGAAATGAAAGTATTACAAACCTCCTAAATAAGCTAAATGAATTAATCTAAAGCATAAAGGAAACTAAGCTAAATATGAAGCTATGAATGCCATGACAATGCAACTATGTAAATGCATAAGCTAAGAATGCTCCAAATCTTCAAAAGCTCCAAAGTCACCTAGAAAACCTACAACATAACATTAGCATAAAAGATTGATCATATGAAAATGAAGAAGAGAGCTCTTCTTTTATAGGAAATGAAAATCAACGGATGATGGCGATTAAGAGGCAAAAGATTTAATCAAGGGTGGAGCATAAAAGAGGAGCAATCCATGTGCACAAATATCCTCCAATGAGAAAATAAGAGTTGACTTTTGTGTCCATATAAGACAAAAAGTACTTTTCTTCTTTTTATGAGATAGGAATAATGCTTTATTTGTGCAACTTAGGATAAGAGGAAAAGTGGGGGCTTTTTATTTATTAAAACTTAGGATACAAACCTGCATTACTAGCACCCCCCTTGGATTTCATACAACATATACATTGTTCAACATATCTTCTGACATCTCTTGGCAACTTGAGTTAGTAATAAAACCTTTGTACCAACTCCATGGTCTTGTTGATGCCAAAATGGCCACTAATACTGCCAATATGTTTCTCTTGAGTGAGATTCTCTCTCATTGAACCCTTGGGAACACACAATTGATTTCCTTTAAACAAGAGTCCACTTTGTAGTGTATATTCTTAAAAATGACTGTGAAAATGGTTTTGAAAGTCAACACATACCTTGTAAGCTTCAAAAAAGTCTTCATCATCTCTATAGAGGTCCTTGAAACTCTCTATGTCAATACTTTGAAGTTGCACTTCTTGGATTGTCAACATCCTTCTACTTAGTACATTTTCCACCTTGTTCAACTATCCCTTTTTGTGCTTGATGGTAAAGGTAAAGGCTTGTAGATATTCCATCCACCTTTAGATGCTTATTACTCAATTTCTCTTGTGTGTTGATGTAACTAAGTGCCCGATTGTCTGTAAACACCACAAATTATTTCGGTAGGAGGTAATGTCTCCACTTTCTAAGAGACTACACTAGAGCATATAACTCCAAATCACAAGTTGAATACTTCTTCTTAGCTTCATTGAGCTTTTCACTAAATAAAGCTATAGGCCTACCTTCTTGGCTTAGTACTCCTCCTACTGCCACTCCACTTGCATCACACTCCAATGTGAATAGCTTATCAAAATTAGGTAACAAAAGGATAGGTTGGGTAGCCACTTGTTACTCAAGCTTTTCAAAGGATTTCACTTCTTCAAGAGTCCATTTGAACTTGGTCTTTATCCCTCCTTTAATAGTGTCTAACACTGGTGCACAAATACCATTGAAGTTCCTTATAAACTGTTGGAAATATAAGTGGGAAAGTAATACTGAGAGGGGGGGTGAATCAAATATTACCTACTTTTGTCTATTCAATCTGATAAAACTTTATGCATGACATAAACAAAACTTGATCATTGTAAGAAACAAAACATATAAAGTAGCATACATGAAATCACTCATAACACCATGATTTTGGTAATCCAGAAACCCTTGAAAGGTAAAACTAGGGTGGGGATGACACACACAAATCTTCACTACTGCAGTAATAAGTTTTGCCTATTAAGGCTTACAAAATGTGATCAAATCATGATCTACCCTGTGAAAGGTCTGCTCTGTCAAAAGCTAAAAGACTTACATAGTCTACCTTGTTAAAGGATTTATAAACTTACAATAAAGTAAGCACTCGATAAAGAGATTTACATAAAGTCTATTAAGACTACTAGGTTAAGAGATTTACCCTGATACACTGGTCAAAATGTCTCAGTACCTGATCTTTCAATTTGCACTAGTATGCAGATTACAAATCTCCTCTTTACTTTATATTTTGATCTCTTCTATCTGATATTTCTTGATTCTATCCTTTCACTGCTTAGCTCAGCCACTAAACTCCATTTGAATACTTGACTATTCTGAATATACTTCTCTGATCATCTTCTCATACTCATTCAATCTTATCTCTCTGATTCACAAACTTCTCTTGGTTTAGATCTTGCCCTTATATAATAACAAAAATGTTTTACCATTTCAAGATCGATGGTTCAAATTTATTTCTATTGCCGCCTAAACTATACAATTTTCTAATTGGCTCTAGGTTTTACATAGGTATCAATGATAATACTATGGATGCATAATTACATCTGTAATTACCTCATTAGACAAAATACAAAACATCATTATCACCAAAAATGGTTTACCTCAATCATTGTGCCATTCCAAACTTGTATGTCATTCCTGGCTAACTCGGCAAAAGTTATTCCTGGCACTCGACATTAACTGTACTCGGCATTGGTTAAACTTCTCTATCACTCGGTAATCATTGATATATGTAACTCGGCAAAAACTATACTCTCGGCATATTACAAACACATAGTGACCATGACTTTACTCGGCAGTACTACTGCTCGATAAGTATACAATACAAAACTTGACCTTTACAAAATGACTCGGTCGCAGTGATGACTGACCATCATTGCCTAGATATATGACTAAGTGTGAAATAGTAATGGTCAACAAAACTATAGAGATCTACAATCTCCCCCTTTGACATTAGTGGAAAAAACACTTTGTCATGACATTTGTATTTACAATTAAAAAAGTATGTTTGTACTAACCTAATGCTCCCCCTGAGATATATATACACATTCAAAATTTTGTTACCTGTCCCTATTCAGTCCTTGTCTGTACTTGTGTCATGATGATTCCCCCTTATTTTTGACATGACTAATTTCTTCATTAGTAGGTAGCTCACAAATTTTCTCTAGAAAAGGTTTATGCAACACCGTGATCATGTAGAGTGCATCCGTCCAAGCAGTTGAAGCAATGTTCAAAACTTCTATTTGCACTTCAAGATCAACAGCTAAACTAATGAGGCTCTAGGCTGTGGACAAATGTGGATCACTCTAGATCAATGCTTTAGCCTTTGCTAACTTTCTTTGTATAGCCTCCAGATGTGGTGTCAAAATAGTTTGAATAGAGAGTAGGCGAGAATGAATCTTACCATCATTAGCCATCAGCTTGGCTAACTTACCTTGTGTCTGCATGATTTTTACATAATGTGCAGCACTGGTGTCTGCATCCAAGGTTAGGGACTGACTTGTAGCTTTAATCTCTAGCTTCAGAGTATCAAGCAATTGTTGATTCTCATCTGTGAATAGTTCAACATTACATATTTTGGCCAATAAAGACTGTCCATTCACAACTAATCCCTCGGTCTCCTTTACCAAATTTGATAGCTCGACCTGTTTCACTACTATCTCGGCAGATATCTTCTCTAGCATTTTGGTCTCAAACTGCTATTCTGACCATTCAAATAACTTATCACTTGCACAACTAACTTCATTATTGACTTTCTGAACAATGTGTACAAATCGTTCCAATATAGGAATGAAACTATTTACATTTGATAAGTCATATACTTCATTAAATATATCTTTGATTTCATGAAGAACCTATTTTTGTTGATGCTCTCTTTGGAGTTCTGCTTGCCTTCTTTTTCTTGTCAACAAATCTTTCATTATCTACAGTTGCTCATAAGAAAGGTTATATGTATCCCATTTAGGAATAACATTGACTTCATCAATTGTTACCTCATCTTTCTCCTTTTGTGCTCTTAGTGGGGTGCATCTACTCAGCATCTGTACAAGAGCTTTTATTGCCTCTTGTTCCTTTGGCTCTTGTTCTTCAATGAATTTTCCTTTGATATTTTCTTCTCCTTTCCCCTTCTCCTCGGCATGAGGACTAGCAGCTTGTTCATCTAATGTGATTCCTTGTTCTTCTTTGCTTTGTTGAGGACTTTGAATTTTGACTTCTACTTTGTCTTCTTCCTCGGTAGATGGAGGTGGATTTAGTGGTACCGACTTGATGGGTTCCTTGGTAGGGCTTGTACAAACTAACTTATAAACAGTAGCAACTCTAGGTAGAGTAGGATTCTCATCAGCAGATTGTGTGCTCGAAATGTGGGATAATCCATGACTTGTAACAGTACAGTGTTACTACTTGGCAAGGGTGTGTCAGTTGCTTTCCTGTTCTTTAAATCATCCTCAGTTAAGAATGAATTCTTAATGGGGCTCTCCTCCGCTATGTCAACAATGTGAACCTCAGATGTATCCTGTGTTTTCACTTCCTTAGGAGTAATAGTCTCCATTTTATTTTGCTGGATTTCAAGTTCAACAACTGTTGAAGTAGTAGAATCCTTTCCTTCATCCTGGGCAGGTAACAATCCAAACAATACCTTCCAAATTTTAAAACTTTCTTGTACAACATCTTCAACCTTGTGTTGAAGAATTAGATAGGCTCTAAGTTTAGGATCAAACTTGCCTCTATATTGCTCAATTATCTGTTTGATGTTTGCAAGGGTGAGAGTAGATTCAACTTGTGCTAATGTACTCTCACTTATTTCCTTCTCTGTTTGCAGAGCATACTCCCATTTTTGTGCAACCTTGTTGCATAATTCTTTTGGAATTCTATTTTTATTTTCAATTGGCAGCATCTTGAAAATGCATAACATTTCAAGAATAGCATCCTCAACTTTCTCTTTATCTCCAATGCTCATTTTTCCAAACTTTAATCTTTTTACCTCATCTACTGCTACAGTGCTAGTAATCTTAAGACATAATTCATCAATAATGAGTTGATGTGTACCCTGTTGTGTAACCTTCCCCTTTATTCCTTCATCACTTTCAGTTTCTTCATCATCATCTTGTGTTAGAACAAGTTTCCTTCTTGGCTTCTTCATATAATTAGTCAGCACTGCCTTGGGTTGTGTGGATTTTTGCTTGGCAGATGCAAGAGGCATCTTAGGAGTCTCGATAGTAGTTCTTCTAGTTTGAGGCCTTAGTGATGGTGTCTCTAACACTTTATGTTTCAACACTCTTCTCTTTGCTAGGGACTCAGAAATTACTAGTTTCTTCTCTTCTTCTTCTTCTTTCTCACTAATACTAGTTGCACTCGGTCCATCTTCTCCCAATCCTTTGGTCAACTCTAATGGTGCATCCTTCTTAGATTCTTTAACATACTCTTCCAGATTTTTCACTATTTTCTTTCTTTTCCTCTCAATGGTGGCAGCCAATAATCCCAAAGAGATCTTGGATTTGGCTTCTTCAAATGTTCCAAAGTAAGGTGCCTTAGTATCAATTTCCTCAGCTAAGAGGGTTGTGATTGCAGCAGTAGCTTCATCTATATTGAGTTCATAGAGTAAAGGCATTAACCATGAAACCCTAGGTAGGACTGCATGTGCATAGGTAAAGTCTGTGTCTACCAGAAAACATATATCCTTACTATATTTCTCAATCAAAGACATAGGGACTCTAGTCCTATTTCTCATCTTCTTCTTAAACTCAATGAAATAATTATCCATTATCCCTTCAAAATCATCACCTATCTAGTTTATAAAATCATTTATTTGAATAGTGATAGGTTTCTTCTTATCCCATGTTACATCTCCATGTGTAGGAAAACACTTCTTGACATAAAAGAATATATAGATCAGTAGGGAACCAAACTTACACATAGAATTATTCAGTCTGGATGGAGTTCAAGTTCTCAGCAAGTTGAGTTAGCTGGAGCTCGGCAAGGTCATATGTGTGCCCTTTCTTAATTATCTTCCATGCTTGGTTCACTGCCATACATGGGACACTGTCAAACTGACTGGATTGATAAAAATTATACGAGATGACTCTAACAACGAAGTCAATTTCTAGATCAATTATGGTGGAAATTGTCATTCCGCATTTGTTCCAAACTGCCTGGGTGTTTGCTTGAATATCCTCTTTTCCTGCACATTTCATCATTCTCTTTCCGTCAATTGTAGGGTAACCAGTGACCTTGTGTATCATTTCCTTTGTGATCTTCACCAGTCCATCTTCCAGCCATAACTGCATGTCATGTACTTGACCCAAAATGATCTTTATCCATTCCACTTTGAAATTTTGTAGGAAATTTAGGGCATGTACTAACCCTTGATCGGCAACAACCTTATGTTCCAACTTCAGCACTCCATTGACACATAGTTTATCATATGCTTCCCTGATCTCATAATCACCGATTTCTCCAATTTTGCACATATAGCAAGACCTAACGTCGTTCATCAATAACACATTCTCCAGAATAGAAGATAGGGCTCTGTTCAAATCTCCTTTAATAGCACTTTCTGACATTGTCTTGAATACCCTCGGTTTGCAAATTTCATTCCTTACAAGTTGCACATTGAAAACTTCCATCCCTTCTTTCTTGACTGGTGCAGATGAAGATGATGCCATTTTAAACTGTAATTTTTGAAAAGAAAATATTTGCTTGGTAAAGTACCTTTTTGTCAATAACCCTATAGATGAATTTTACCGATGGCATGCTGAGAAAATTCAGAATTGCTTTGCTTAATTTGGTTTCAAAAACTCTGAATCGCTCTTTGAAATCTCGAATAACCTGGTGAAATGAAATTAACGGTAACTTTCTGCTTTATACAATCCAAAAACTAGAATTAGGGCCTCATAAATGCCCCATACAAATTTAGGTAGATTACAGCTATCTCAGCAAACTCACAAGCTTAGTCGATATAACTGTTGTGATACAACTCGGCGTACATAGCATTTCGGCCATAGCAAGTGCTCGACATACATTGATAACTCGGTCAAGACATTGATGCTCGACATCAAAAATGAAATTTTCTATTTTGCTCAAATATGTCCTAATGCATCTTTATATATGCAGATGTGGACTTTTGCTCACTTCTATGTTAGGAACTGATTAAAGATAAGAATTTGCAAGACTTAGTTCCGAACATACCTTTCAAGCTTAATTAGAAGAAGTGTGATCACCTGATCCATTGGATTGGGTGATTGTAGATGTGCTAGCTTCGCTTGAGTTTTCTTCTTCTTTCTTCCTCCATGTCTTTTCCATCTGACTCTTCAGTTTCTCACGGATACCTTCATTCTGATTATCATTGCTCGACATAGGTGATCTACAATCTTTCTTTAAGTGACCGACCTTACATTTGTAACAGACCATGCTTCCATTCATCCAGCTTTTAGATTTGCCTCTAAAATGAGTCTTCATGCAATTTGCTCCGATGTGTCCATATTTACCACAATAATGGCAATTATACCAAGTGTTGTAATCCCAATTGTAACAGTTGTGCTTTGTGACTGGCTTGGTTTGTTCATTTGATGACCACCTTAGTCTTGATCTACATTCAAATGCTTTGTGTCCATATTTCTGACAATTGAAACAACTTCCTTGAAACTTGGGTGAAGTGGATGAATTGCTAGCTTTAGATCTACATTCATGTGCTTGATGTCCATGCTTCTTGCAGTTAAAACAATGTCCATTAAACTTAGGCTTAGAATCAGACTTACCATGTTTGCTTCTGCATATGTTGGTTGTATGTCCTGGCTTTCCATAGTGATGACATGTGGGCTTGGTGTTCTTTGGTTTAGCCATCTTCTATTCTCCATTCATTGATGATTCTCCTTCTTTAGTAGATGAATGTTCATTCAGTCCAAGTCCAGATCTATCATTGGATCTCCTAGGTGATCTTAACAGCTCTTCAAAATATTTTACAGCTTCATTGGGTTTGTTCATCCTTTCATTGATTTCCTTTTCAATTCTCAAATCATGTTTCAATTGGTCATTTTCAGACCTTAGTTGATTGATTTCCATATCTTTCCTGCCCAATTCCTGATTAACCATCATGAGCTGATTTACCATGTCTAGCTGATTATTAGTCAACCTTTGCATGTCACTTGTTCTTTCATCTAGCATGATTGTAATTTGTCTTTTGTCTTCCTCAGCCATTGTCTTATCATCTTCATCTTTCTTTTTCTATTCCACTAATTCACAAAGTCTGACATATTGAATTTCTTGTTCTCTCCTTAGAGTCCTGATGTCATCATTTAGTATGGTATTTTTCTCTAGTAGTTCTTTTATAGCTTTATCACTCTCGGTAGAGTTACCATTGTCAAATAGTCTAGAGATGTCTTCCTCTTTGTACTGTGGCTCATTTTGTTGAATTGAAATCTCTCTTCTCTTGCTCAAGGATTTCTTCAATTCTCCTCTGGCTACTTCTAGTTGCTGTAATGCCAGTTGTACTTCAATCTTTTGATTCTCAATGATCTTCCCTAGTTTATAAGCTTCCATTTTAAGATCTTTTTCCTCAAGTGGTTAGACTTCCTTAAGAGAAACCTTGATGCTCTGATACCAATTGTTGGAAATATATGTGGGAAAGTAATACTGAGAGGGGGGGTGAATCAGATATTACCTACTTTTGTCTATTCAATTTGATAAAACTTTATGCATGACATAAACAAAACTTGATCATTGTAAGCAACAAAACATATAAAGCAACATACATGAAATCACTCATAACACCATGATTTTGGTAACCCAGAAACCCTTGAAAGGTAAAACTGGGGTGGGCATGACACCCACAAATCTTCACTACTGTAGTAATAAGTTTTGCCTGTTAAGGCTTACAAAATGTGATCAAATCATGATCTACCCTGTGAAAGGTCTGCTCTGTCAAAAGCTAAAAGACTTACATAGTCTACCTTGTTAAAGGATTTATAAACTTACAATAAAGTAAGCACTCGGTAAAGAGATTTACATAAAGTCTATTAAGACTACTCGGTTAAGAGATTTACCCTGATACACTGGTCAAAATGTCTCAGTACCTGATCTTTCGGTTTGCACTAGTATGCAGATTACAGATCTCTTTACTTTATATTTTGATCTCTTCTATCTGATCTTTCTTGATTATGTCCTTTCACTGCTTAGCTCAGCCACTGAACTCTGTGTGAATACTTGACTATTCTGAATATACTTCTCTAATCATCTTCTCATACTCATTCAATCTTATCTCTTTGATTCACACACTTCTCTTGGTTTAGATCTTGCCCTTATATAATAACAAAAATGTTTTACCATTTCAAGATCTATGGTTAAGATTTATTTCTATTATCGCCTAAACTATACAATTTTTTGATTGGCTCTAGGTTTACATAGGGATCAATGATAATAATATGGATGCGTAATTACCTCCGTAATTAGCTCATTAGACAAAATACAACACATCATTATCACCAAAAATGGTTTACCTCGATCATTGTGCCATTCCAAACTTGTATGTCATTCCTGGCTAACTCGGCAAAAGTTATTCCTGGCACTCGACATTAACTATACTCGGCATCAGTTAAACTTCTTTGTCACTCGATAATCATTGATATATGTAACTTGGCAACAACTATACTCTCAGCATATTACAAACACATAGTGACCATGACTTTACTCAGCAGTACTATTGCTCGATAAGTATACAATACAAAACTCAGCCTTTACAAAATGACTCAGTCGCAGTGATGACCGACCATCATTGCCTAGATATATAACTAAGTGTGAAACACTAATGGTCAACAAAACTATAGAGATCTACATAAACTTCCTATAAAATTGAGCTAACCCATGATAGCTCCTTAGTTTGTTGTAGTGGTTGGTGTTGGCTAATTCAAGATAGCATCCACCTTGCTTGGATCCATCTTCAATGAACCTTGGGATACTACAAACCCCAAATACACAAGTTCTTGTTTGAGGAACTCACACTTTTCTAGATTAATAGACAACTTCTCCTCTTGTAACCTCTTGAGTACAATTTCTAAGTGCTACAGATGGTCTTCTTTTGTCTTGCTAAAAATAAGTATATCATCTAGATATACTACCACAAATCTCCCAATGTAATCTTTAAGCACTTCATTCATTAGCCTCATAAATGTGCTAGGGGCATTCGTAAGCCCAAATGGCATAACTCTCCATTCATACAACCCTTCGATGGTCTTGAAGGTTGTCTTCCATTCATCCCCATCCTTTATTTTAATTTTATGGTACCCACTCTTGAGGTCCAACTTGGTGAAATACTTAGACCCACCTAGACAGTCCATTAAATATTCAATCATAGGGATAGGAAATCTATATCTGATTGGAATTCTATTTATAGCCCTATAGTTAGTGAAAAGTCTCCACTTACCACCTTTCTTGGATGCCAATACCATTGGTATTGCACAAGGACTACTGGTCTTCTTTATGAGTCCTTGATCTAGCGACTCTTGCACATGTCTTGCTACTACTTGGTTTTGCTCGGGATTAAGCTTGTAGGTTGCCTTGTTTGGTAATGAAGCCCCTAGAATGAAATCAATCTGATGATTGATGGTCCTTTTAGGAGGTAATGTTGTTGGTGTTCCATCATTGATTATGTCCTTGAACTTTCCAAGCAAGCTTTGTACTTCCTCTAGTATAGGTGATTGTATAGGCTTTTCTCCCTTCGTGGATTGCACCACTATAGCATAGCCTTCACCTCCTTCTTCTTGAAGGGTGTTGAGAAACTCCTTTCCACAATTTAGTAAGACACTAGGGATCTTTGACTATGTTTCCTCCTCATCTAGCAGTGACTGTATCTTGAAATTCCTACCATCCTTCTTAAATGAGATAGTGTTCTCCTTCCCATCATAGATGGCTCCTCTGTCATATTTCCATGGCCTACCCAATAAGAGATGGCATTCATCCATAGGAAACACATCACAAATCAATTTATCCTTGTATCCTCCAATAGAGAACTCAACCCATGTTTGCTCATTTACAAGGACACTTTATCCTTTATTCAACCATGTCACCTTGTATGGGTTTTTTTGGGGTATATTTTCCAACTTGAGCTTCTTTATCACTTCTAAGATTATGTTATCTATGGAGCCTGAATCCACAATAACTTTGCACACTTTACCAAGGACTTTACACCTTATTCTAAACAAGGCTCTTCTCTACTTTGGTTCCTCTTTGACTAGTTGTCTGATCAAAATTCTTCTAAATATCAAGTTCTCCCCCATCTCTAACTCAATATGACTAATCTCTGGTGATTTAACACTTTGTGTGTCTTCTTGAGTATATGATATTCTCTTCTCATGGTTTGAAGAAGAGGCTTTCTTAGGGCACCTATAAGAAGGGTGACCCATTTGTCCACAACTATAGCATTTCATGCTAGCAAAGTAAGAGTTACTTCTACTTGCACTCCTTCTTCTATTAGAACCTCCTTGAGTTCCTCTACCTCTCCCATAACCTCCTCTAGGAGTCGTCTCATTCCCATGCTCAGTAAGTTTGGACTCTCCCTGACTTCTTGGTTCAGTCCCCCTACCTTGGTAACTACCTCTATGACCTCTTTGGTCTCTTCCTCTTTCTCTACTCTTGGAGGTTTGATCATGCTTCCTTCTACTCTTTTCTTCAATTTTGATGGCTAATTGATAACACTAGTGTACTGACTTGGGATTGAGAAGGGTCATTTCCTCTTGTATACTCCATTTCAATCCATTTAGGTACCTAGCTACCTTGAGGCTCCCATCTTCAGTTACATTTGATCTCATGCAAAGCTTTTGAAATTCCTCGGTATAGGAATTCACATCAAGGTCCTTCTATCTTAGGCTTTTCCTCTTCTTGTGTAATTGAATTTCATAGTCGTCTGGCATGTATACCTCTTTTACTTTGGCAACCATTCCCTTCCAAGTGGTAATAAGTTTCTTGCCTTCCTTCTCCCTTTCTTCCTGAATGAACTTCCACCATGTCAATGCAAAACCTCTAAGTCTTGATTTTTCCACTCTTACCTTATGTGCTTCAGTGATTCCATCACATTCAAAATGGTTCTCCATGCCCTCTATCCAATCCATAACTAGATCCGCCTCCATCTATCCACTGAATAGTGGTATCCCTTCAAGGGCTTTCCCACTCATGGCTTTCAATGCCTTCAAGAAAGGCTCCTCTTGCAACACAAGGTCAGGTTCCAAAATCTTATCCTCTTCAACAATCTCTTTTTCCTTTGCTTCTTTCTCTTCTAGTTTGTCACTAACTTCTTCAGTCTTCATTTGCACTTCGCCCAATGCTTGTTCCAATTGGGCTATTCTTTCCCTCAATAGCCTATTGTCTTCCTCCTAATCTTTAACCTTCTTCATGGCTAATTCCACATTGGTCACCATGCTTGTATAACCACTAGATTCACACTCTGACATACACCAAACTATCCCAAATCTTTTTGGGGCTCTGATACCACTTTGATAGGGAGGTTGGATGAACCAATCACTTATTCATGCTCCTAGTCTTCTTAAAGACTCTTAGGGTTTCTTCACTACACTCCTTGGCACCTATAGGATCCTAAACACATGTAGATCCCCTAGTTACTCTATCCAACCCAACTACCAAGAAAGATTTCATCAACCAAGTCTTAAACTTGATACTCTCTAGCTTCACTATCCATAGCCCTTACACAACCTTAAAGGCTTGCAACCTCCAAATTCTTCATTGAACCTTACAAAGGTGTGGATGTAACTTAAACTTTTCCAATTCAACCAACTAGGGTTTTAGGAGTCCCACCTAGTCCAACAATCACGTTGATTTCCTCAATCTTTCACAAAATAGGCCTAATAGGCTAGTAGCCCTATTAGGTCTCCTAAGTAGGGATTTTCTCTAAACTCTTCCAAAAGAACCCTGTGACTTTTCTTGGGATTCTTGGATCATTTTCCAATCCCTCAAATATTTTTGGGGTCTTGGGGTTACCACCTTTTGTACATTACCCTAACTCTAAATGAGTGAAATTAAGGGTTTTAAGGTCTTTCTTGACTCCTGAACAAGTTGGAATGTATTAGACCTTCAACCAGATTGGCACAATCATCTCCTCTTGAATAATTCTTGGTAAGACTCCTATCTTCCATCTCCAAAAGGAATTTTGCTTCTAGCTATCCACCTCTGCAAGTTATGCTCTTTGCAACTTGGTCTTTCCTAGTCGTGCTCACCACTGGCTCGCCTAGGGCAAGACTTTAAAATTCTTTCCTCTATATTTGAGGACCCAAGCTCTTGCACACAATATGTACATGGTGTCTAAGCACTATCCCCAAGAGGTCATACAAAATGGACAGTGGGGTAGTGAGTTAGACTTCCATCTTTACAAACTATCTGGATTGAACCAGTGATAGTGCCAAACACAAAGTATTTACAAAACACCAAAGGAAAACAACAAAATGCCAAACTATTGGCTCACACAACAAAATAAACACCTAATCTAATCCATGCATGAGCTACAGTGCATAAATCAACCCATTAACTAATCTCTGTCATAAACTTCACTGTAAGTTACACACAAAACAAGCTAAAAACTTGATTTCATCAACCCTTGTTCGTAAAATGGGTATCCAACCTTGAAATTAGGTCAACCTTGGTCTTAAATAGGCTAGTAGGGTCTTAGATTTCACTTTGGTCACTCTATTAGTAGTTGAAGACCTTTTGGCGATGTTGTCCGAGCAACATTTATATCTTTTTAGCAACTTTTTTTTACATCTTTTCAAAAATGAGTTCTAGACCTTAACCATGGTTAAATCATGGTTCTAATCTATTGTAAACCCTACTGACATTATGCTGATGTCATCAACTCTCTTGTGCTAATCAGGAGGCTTTACAACTTTCTATCCCCTAATTGCCACTTCCAAGAGGTCCTAAGACTCAAACTACTAGAACCCTATTGTACTCACCCTATGTTCAACATGACCTTAAGCTAATCACACTAAAAATTGACATAAGTCACACACAAAAAAAAAACTTAATGGATTGTCCTAAGCAACCCATGGGTGCTCCTGCACCAGGGGTAGAATGATGTTTGTACATTTCATCATAAGGTTCTACATTATTGAATTTGAAGATGGATTGAAAACTATAAAAAAATACATGACTTTTTCTTGGAAAATATTTTTATTTATTGATACTTCTTCAACACACAATATCAATGACCATTTTCTTTGATTTTAGAAACTTCTTGGGACTTTGAGTCTAACTTCTCTTTTAGTGTAATTCATGTTTCTCTTGGATCTTGCCCCTCAACCATTTTTATTTTTTTATTCATATAAACTTATTTTGTTTGGAGATTGGTAGCTAAGTGCCTCCAAGTTATCATTAAAGGGAACATAATATTTTACATCATTTGAGAATATTTTATATCGACCAATAACTTTAGGGCCCTCAAATTTATCCAATAGTTTTCTCATGAGATTATGGTTTCTTCCTTATGTAGAGTGACAAGTTTTGATTGGGATGTATGCAACATTTTATCTTTACCCCACAGGTTGACAAAATTAATGCTATTATAACATTTGTAATGTCCCTTTCTAGCACATTACATACTTTTGCTTCAAAATAATAATAATTATGTTTATGTTTATAAATATGGTTTAAATAAAACTAAAAATGTAAATATAATTTTCAGAAAATAATAACTTATATATTGATATCTGTAAATGTGTTTCTCCTTTAATTGGTAGTTTCTTTGATGAATGATTGTCATGTATAAGTGCAAGTCAAGTTATGGATTTTTATCCCATAAAATGATATGAGAATTAAGGGTTTTTGTCACAAACTCTCTTGACTTCTCCTTGATAGGTTTGCATCCTCTTTGTCTATAATTATTTATTTTCTAGTCAGTTCATATTTTCCATTTCCATTGTTGTCTTCTTAGTGAATGATCTCCCATATCTATCATATTGATTTAAAAATACCATTTTTTGAATGTCTCTAGATATTTATTGAACCTAAATATTAATTATAATTTTACTTTACTATCTCTTATATATACCATGTTGGTCATTTGTGCATCTTTGCAAATTGCTACCAATTCTATTAAATTTTATTGAGAATGAAGATATTCATTGATGGCTGAATATTGATAAACTTAATCTAAGTTACCAATAGTTAAGGAAAATTCTTTGGTTTTATTTTATTTAGCAACCTGTCTTCCCTTGACCACTTTGTTTACAATTTCAAGGAAAGAGCATTACATTTTGTCATTAGAGTTTTAGACCTTTACTTCCGTTTTAACCTAACATTCATTAGGCCACAATTGTGATCCTCAACCTCCAATGGCTCTTTCGTATGTATTAAGTGGTGTCCCTTATCCTTTATATACTTAATAACTTTTTGACATGAGTTACATACATGCTCAATCCTTGACCTTTGATAGGTATTTTGTTGGAATAACTGATGCAGAGATTGATTGAGTGTTGATTGGTATAGGTTTGATGACAGGAAGATTGATTATGGTGTTTTCATTGATGTCAACTAAGTACTGTGTTGGTTGATAGTGAGTTGATAAGTGTTTGAGTTGCTGAATCTAGTGTGCAGTGAATATGTGAAGGAATTGGAGAGTTTGGTTTGAGAGGAAGACTCGGTGATGGTTTGTGTTGCTTTATATATGATCATAGTGGATGGAAATAAGTATGAAGAGAGTTATGATCGATTGGAGAGCAATAGAGAAGACAAAATAACATACAGTGACATACACCATGAATGATTTGATTGTTCTATCAAATTAGTATAGATCCAAGTGTTGTGGTCATGATATGTTTATTTTGACTAGGATATGTTATTGATTCTATGATCGCTACAAGATTGGAGTACTGCATGACATCATTTCAGTTGACAAAAGATCACTCTATGCTAGTTAGCTCAAAATGTTTGAATAGTTGGTGTTAGATTGATGACTGATGATGATGCAGTCAGTTGCGATGGATCTGTTCATGATCTAGGTGTCGTGGTAATGTGGAATAACAGATTTTTAATGATGATTTGATGTTGCATTTTTCGAGGTGATTAGATCTATCAAGTTTTGGAAGCGTGTTAGGGAAGTCAAATAATGTGTGACTATTCTTGTTTCAAATCGATCTGCGATATATCTTGTGGTCGACCTAATTTTGTAATTGAATATTCTATATTGATAATACATTTTAGGGGTCAAGGATTAAGTGGAAATGATTAAAATTCAAATGTAATATGTTTTATAAGCCGACTAAGCCCTTAATAGACATGTAATGTATTTATATGTAAATCATTAAATTATGCACGTGTAGATCATGGATGCGAAGGTGCGGTTGAGTGAAGAGTGAAGATTGTTTGCAAGAGAAGCACTATTTGTGCTTAATTAGATCTAAACAAGAAAAGCAAAAGTGCTACACACATATCATTAGACTTGTTGAATCCTAATAGTTTCTACAAGTAAATCCCTTAACTGGGTAGATCCGAGCAGGTCTTAAATTGTAAATCCTTTAACTAGGTGGCTCTTGAATGAGGGTTTAAAATCCTTTAACAAGGTTCCTCTTAATAGGGAAAAGCTCCTAATAGGGATAGAGGTAAATCCCTTAACTGGGTGACTCCTAACAGGGTCTACTCTAGCTAACCGAGCATCATTGTAAGCTCCTAATAAGGCTAGGCCTTTAACATGCCACATTTCAAAAGAGTGCAAATTATTACTAATTCTCATCATGGTTTTTCCCTTTGACCAAGGGTTTCCATGATAAAAATAGTGGTGTCACTTTGTTGCATGTTTGAATTGTTGTTTGGTTACTTTATTTATTGCATGCATAAAGTTTAAAGTTGATGAATGTGGTCAATGTTGTTGAATGAATTGTGAAAAGTTTCAGGTCTGATAGATTATTGATTCACCTCCCCTCTCAGTAATCTTGGACCGTATAGTATTAATAATTGGTATCAGAGATCTTGGTCCTCTTTGTGGAAAGCTTAACAACTTGAGGAAAAAATTCAATGATGAAGAAGGAAGGTCCTAAGTTCACAAGAGATAACTATACAATATGGAGCGAGTAGATGAAGATATATCTAAAAGATATGGGTCCATAATTTTGGAATCATATTGAGATCAAATATGTTGTTCCTGATGGGACTCTTATTGCAGATCAATTGAAGGAGCGAAAGGAGAATATGAAAGCATTAGAGGCTATAGAAAGTACTCTCTCTTACACTAAATATATTTATATACATGATTTAGAGACTACTCATGAGGTTTGGGAAAAGCTTAAACTAATCTATAATGGAGACAAGCATGTGCAAAAAGCGAGGGTAGATAGTTTGAAGGGAAAATATGATGACATGAAAATGGTTGAAGGAGAAAATATTGCTCAATATGGTCAAAGGATAAAAGAAGTTGTTGGTGCTATCAAGAGTGTTGGTGGTACCATTAAAGAAGAAGATATGGTAAGTTAAATGTTGAGGACTCTACTACCTGCTTATGCCATTAGAGTTTCTGCCATTCATGAGTTGAGAACAATAGATAATGTATCTATTGATGGTTTGATTGGTAAGCTTATTGGCTTTGAGTTGAGTAATTTTGATAATAGTATTCATAGAGTTGAAGAAGCTTTTAAGGCATCTTTGTCATTAGCATCACAGAAGAAGGCAAAATAGATAAGTCATGAATATGCCTGCATGTCAAGTTATTTTAGGGAATTCAAATCTATCATTGATGAAGAGAAGAAGCAAGTGGAACTTGAAGCATTACTTGAAAGAAGACTTCCTAGAGGTACCAATAAGTACAAAGGCAAGTTAACTTTGAATTGTTTCTGATGCAACAAGATAGGACATATTGTTGCTAGATATCGTGATGGTGAGAAGAAGGAAAATTTCAAAAGATTCAAGGAAAAAGAAAAGAAACAATGTTATGTTGCAGTAGATGAAGGTGTAACTGATGAAGAGTTAGAAGATAATGAAGAAGAAGAGATAGTGTTTTTTATAGTGCAAGAAGATACCTTAGAAGGAGAAAATGCATTAGTTTTTCATATGGATCAAGCCAATGAGTGAGTCATTGACAGTGGCTTCTCTCATCACATGACCTGTGACAGAAGTAAGTTCATTAATCTTGAAGAATTTGATGGTGGTGTGGTCAGGTTTGGTAACAACACACCCCATTTGGTAAAAGGAAAGAGACACAATTTCTTTGAAAGGAAAAATCAATGCTAATGATGTTTACTTTGTAGAAGATCTGACACATAATTTATTGAGTGTGGGTTAGTTGAATGAAAAAGATTATTGCCTAGAATTCAAAGAAGGTGTATGCATGATACTTGGAAGCTCAAGAGATCTGATTTCTACTGATAGGTAGACCAAAGGTAATTTATTCCATCTGAACAATATTGTTAGCATTTATTTGGTTGCTAGAGTTGAGGATAGCTGGCTGTGGCATATAAGGTTTTTTCATGTGAACTTTGATAGTCTTGTCAAAGTTAGTAAGATTAATGCAACTAGAGGTTTGCCACAATTAGTTAAACTAGACAACATGACGTATAAGGAATTTCACTTGGGTAAGTTAACTAGTTCTACTTTTAGTAGCAAGTATTTTTCATTAGAAAATATAGTGGATTTAGTGCATATTGATCTGTGGGGTCCAATGAGGATAAGAAGTTATCATGGTGATAAGTACTTTATATTATTTATTGATGATTACTCAAGAATGATATTGGCAACTTTATTGAAGGATAAATATGAAGCTTTCTATAAGTTCAAAGTGTTCAAAGAACTTGTTGAGAATGAAACAGGTAAAATCTTTAAGTGCTTAAGATTTTACTTCATTAGAGTTTGTTCAATACTATGAGGAGAATGAAATCAAAAGGCAGATGTTTACATCTAGAACTCCACAACAAAATGGTGTTGTTGAAAGGAAGAACAAAACCATAGTGGAAGCTGCCAAGACAATGATGATTCAAGGTGATGTATGTAAGATGTATTGGAGAGAAGCTATTAGCACCACAATATACACATTGAACTGGGTACAAGTGAAGAAAGGAACTAGTGAGACACCTTATGAATTATGGTATGGTCATTCACCTAGTGTTAAATATTTACAAGTTTTTGGTAGTAGATGCTATATCAAGAGAGATGATTTCATTGGCAAGTTTGATCCTAAGAGTGATGAAGGTATTTTCTTGGGATATTCTACTAAAAGAAAGGCCTATAAGTGTTTCAATAAAAGCACTAACAAGATGGTTGAAAGTGCAAAGTGAAGATAGATGAATATCCAGAGAAATCTAATGAAATGAGCAAGCAAGAACTAGAAAATGATCAAGAATTTATGTATGTGCAACCGCAAGAGCAAGAAAATGTTAAAAAGAACAATGAGGAAGAAGTGGTTTAACCGGTGGAACAAGAAGAAGAAGAACCTAGACTTGAATTTGTTATTCTAAGGTATGTGGAATTGAATCATTCTACTGATCAGATGATTGGTGATAAAGATGTAGGAGTGTAAACTAGAAGGAAGATAAGATAAAGTACATGTTTGATCTCAAATTTTGAGCCTAAAATCATGAGGGAAGCCTTGAAAAGTGAAGACTAGAAAAAGGTGATGGAAGAGGAACTAGATCAGATTGAGAAGAATGACACATGGACACTTGTTCCTAGACAAGAAGATAATAATGTGATTGGTACAAAGTAGTTTTTTAGGGACAAACTAAATGAAGATGGAGAAGTGGTTTGTAATAAGGCAAGACTTGTGTGTAACAACTATGCACAAGAGGAAGGACTGGACTATGGATAAACATTTTCTCTTGTTGCAAGACTTGAAGGGGTAAGAATTTTACTTGCTTATGTTGCCTATAAGAAGTTTAAAGTTTTTGAAATGGATCTCAAATCTACTTTTCTGAATGGGATTCTTGAAGAAAAGGTTTATATAGAACAACTAGATGGATTGACAATGACAACAGATAAGGATATGGTGTGCAAGCTACAAAAGGCACTCTATGGACTAAAACAAGCATCTAGAGCATGATATGAAAGATTACACTCTTATTTCATCAAGCTTGATTTCATAAGAATAAGTGAAGATAACAATGTGTACTTGAAGGTTGAAGGTGATAAGAGTACTATTAGTTGAAGTATTTGTGGATGACATAATCTTTGGAGGAGATGATGAAATTAGTTTGAAATTTGTTGAGGAGATGAAGAATAAATTTGAGGTGTCAATGATAGGAGAAATTAAGTTCTTTATTGGATTGCAAATTTTCAAAACTAAAGGATGGTGTCTATGTGAGTCAGTCCAAGTACATAAAGGAAGTACTAAAGACTTTTGGAATGGAAGATTCCAAATCAGTTGGAACCCTCATGGTGACATGATGCGAGCTATTTAAGGACAATGAGTTAAGTGCAGTGGACACAAAACTCTATAGATCCATGATTGGTAAGTTGCATGATGTTGTTCATAGTAGACCAGACATTGCATAAGAAGCTGGAATAGTAGCAAGATTTCAAGCTAATCAGGTAAGGAATCTCACATGGTAGCAGTGAAGACGATATTCAAGTACTTGAAAGGGACATAGACTATGGTCTTTGGTATTCTCACAAAGGTGATTTCTCTTTGAGTATTTTTACTGATGCAATTGGACAAGAAACATTGATTATAGAAAGAGTAAAAGTGGAGGATCATTATTTCTAGGAGGAAGACTTGTGTTATGGACAAGTAAGATGAAGAATTGCATCTCTCAATCGATTGCAGAAGCTAGGTATGTAGCAATAGCTTTAAATTATACACAAATTTCATGGATGAAGCAAATCCTAGAAGGTATCAAAGAGAAGGTAACTGAACCTGTGACTATATTCTTATAATAATACAAGTGGAATCAACATTTCCAAGAACTTGGTGATGTATTCTAAGACAAAGCATATTTCAATCAAGTATCATTTCTTAAGGGACAAAGTGTAGGAAAGGGTAGTCAAGTTGGAATATGTGCTAACTAAGGAGCAACTAGTAAATATATTTACTAAGTCATTACCTAAAGATACTTTTGAGTATCTGAGAGGTAAGTTAGGGGTTATTCCCCTACCTAAATAGAGCTAAGATATTGTAAGAATCAATCAAGTGGACTCATTGAATATCTTTCACTATTGGGTTGATGGTAAAGGGGACTACTCCTTAGGGGGAGAAGTCAGAGGCAAAGGAATATGTTGTAGTAGTAGGTGACCTATGTGGTGCCTTTGGCATTATTGTCAAAGGGGGAGAAGACTACCAATAGACTACCAGAAGAACCATATGAAGAAACAAGGGGAGAAGACAAGGAGTTTGGTGCATCAGCTAAGGGGGAGTTTTTATTATCATATCAATGTGGCATTGATGTGTGTTGGAGAAATGGTCAGCGCTCCCCTCAGGATTTTTGACATGGTTTAACAACCTCTTGTGTCTTCTATAAGCCTAGTGGTTGTATCAAACATTAACAGGTTGATCTTTTGGTGCAACGACAACCACTACTTGTATCAAGTGGTATCAGAGGTTGGTCACAGGTTTGAATCCCCGGTTAACGCTGAGGGGGAGATTGTTGGGAAAATGGTTAGAGCTCCCCTTAGGATTCGTGACATGGTTTAACATCCTCCTGTGTCTTCTATAATTCTAGTGGTTGTATCAGACATTAACAAGTCGATCTTTTGGTGCAATGACAACCATTACTTGTATCAATGTGGTGTTTCCATCAATACCAAAGAGGGAGATTGTTGGTGTAAAATAATGATTGAGTGTTGATTGGTATAGGTTTGATGATAGGAAGATCAGTTATGGTGTTCTCATTGATGTTAACTAAATACTGTGTTGGTTGACAATGAGTTGAGAAGTGTTTGAGTTGTTGAATCCAATGTATGTTGAATATGTGAAGGAATTGTAGTATGCTATTTGAGAGGAAGACTCATTGATGCTTTGCATTAATTTATGTATGATTGTAGTGGCTGGAAATAAATATGAAGAGATTTATGATTGATTGAAGAAAAATAGGGAAGACAATAGAATAGACAATGACACACATACAATGATTTGGTTGTTCCATCAAAACAATATGGATCTAACTATTGTGGTCATGATATTCTTATCTTGATTAGGATATGTTATTGATTCTATGATCGCTGCAAGATTGGAGTACTATAAGACATCATTTCAGTTGAAAAAAGATCACTCTGTGCTAGTTAGCAAAATGTTTGAACAATTGGTGTTAGATCGGTGACCAATGATGATTCGGTTAGTTGCGGTAGATTTGTTCATGATCTAGGTGTCATGGTGATGTGGCGTAATAGGTTTTTAATGATGATTTGATGTTACATTATTCAAGGTGATTAGATCTATGAAGTTTTGGAAGTGTGTTGGGGAAGTCAAATATGTTTCAAATTAATGTGTGATGCGTCTTGTGGCTGACCTGAATTTGTAATTGAATATTCTAGATTGATAATACGTTTAAGAGGTCAAGGATCAAGTGGGAATGATTGAAATTCAAATGTAATTTATTTTGTAAGTCATCTAAGGCCTTAATGGACATGTAATGTATTTATATGTAAATCTATGAATTATGCAAGTGTTGATTGTGGATGCAAAGGTGCAGTTGAATGAAGAGAAAAGATTGTCTGCAAGAGAAGTAGTATTTGTGCTTAATTGGATCTGAACAAGTAGAGGAGAAGTGCTACACCTAGATCATTGTCCTTGTTGAATCCTAATAGGTTATGCAAGAAAATCCATTAATCGGGTAGATCCTAGCATGTCTGAAATTATAAATCCTTTAATCATGTGGCTCGTAAATTAGGGTTTAAAATCCTTTAACAAGGTTACTCCCAACAGGGTAAAACTCCTAACAGAGCTAGAGGTAAATCCATTAATCGGGTGACTCCTAACAAGGTCTTCTCCTAAGCGGGCATCATTGTAAGCTCCTAAGAGGGCTAGGCCTTTTATAGGGTGCATTTCAGAAGAGTGCACATTATTAGTGGGTGCTAATTCCAATTGTGGTTTCCCCCTCTAACCAAGGTTTTCCATGATAAAATAGTGGTGTCACTTTGTTGCATGTTTGAATGGTTGTTTGGTTACTTTGTTTATTACATGCATAAAGTTTAAAGTTGATGAATGTGGTCAAGGTTGTTGAATGAATTGTGAAAAGTTTCAGATTTTGTAGATTATGGATTGAACCCCCTGTCAGTAATCTTGGACCTTATAGTATTAACATATTTATCATGCATTAGGCATCATCTATGATCTTTGAAATCTTCACAAACCTAGCTATTGACCTTCAATGGATCTTTGGCATAGGTTAGGAGATATCTTTAATGCTTAGCACATGATAACTTTTTGTTATGAGTCATGTGGCAATGTTGATCCCTGATCTTTGGTAGATCTTTGACATGCATCAAGCATCATCTTTAATCTCCAAAGTCTCATTCATATGAGTATAGTAGTCTTGGCCCTCAAACTTCGACGACTCCTTTATCAAATGGTCTTTCTTTTGATTTAAAAAAAATGGCTCATTATAGAAAATTTTAAGAAGCCCCTAAATATTTTACATCAAAAGTATCAAAAGAGTTAATTTTAAGCTACTTAACCATTCTCGTCTTTTGTTTAAAAATGCATCACTGATATAGAATATGATCATTTTGACCTTATAATTAATTAATTAAAAACCTATATAATGATTGATCTCTAATTTAACAAAAATAAACCCTAAGATAAAACCTTCTTTTAAAGGTGGAAGAATGATCACATGGTCACTTAAGAGTCTTAACAATATTTGTTCTTCTTTAGATATTGGAAAATGACCAGATACACTATTGTTGTGTCATGTGAGTGAAGGTGTGGAGACAAAGGAGATGTAGTGAAACACATGCCTTCTCTATAATAATGAGGTGTGAGATCTATCAAGATCTTAATTCTGTGTTTTGTACTTCCTAACCATGTCCATTATATCCTTGTTTAGAAAGTATGCCAAAACCAACATTGTAATGTGTATGCAACTCCAATCAAGAAGGAATTTCATCATAAGCCTCATTAAAATTAGTTGTATAATTTTATTTTGAAACATTAAAAGGATGAAAAAATGAATAAGGATTGGTCTCTTTGGGAGGATATACGTATTTATCAACATCACTCATACATGTCTAAGTGATATGTGAGAGACTCTTCTTTTATTAGGTTGTCCTAATGAGTATCACAAGAGTTGGGATGGGAGGAAATGTTTTCATCATTTAATATTTCACCTCTACGTAATGCAATATTAGGTGACATATCATTAAGGTAATGAATAATTTGTCATCTTTCATTAAAATATCTTGATAAGTAAGGTAGTCTCTATGATAGGAATGGACATCTATGTTCACTAGTGTGTGAAGATTTTAATTGTAAATGTTGAAATCATGTTCCTCTTGCACCAAAGTATCCTTTAACAGAGGTAAATTTTGGGAGAAGAATAAATCATTATTATTGTAATATAGAGAAATATGGTTCACAATCTTATTCATGCAAACTAGGAACTAGGTCTATTTCTACTTTAATTATATTGAAGGAGAGTAGATCCACATGGATGAAGGGATTGAACACACAGTGAATCTAATAGTCCTTGTAAGGGGTAAAAAATGATATTGAAAATATATAAAGTGAATAATAGATCTTTCTTTCTTATGAGCCCATAACATAACACACCTTGCTAGTTGTTTGACTCAAAATATCTCAACTGTTAATATCATCCTTGGAATTTTATTGCAAGAGGACAATTGGTCACATGGAAAGAGAAAGAGCATACATTAAAGATAAAACACAATGATCCAACCAACTAGCAAGGTGTGTTATGTTATGGGCTCATAAACAAGAAGGAAAGGAAGCATATATTCAATGGGCTAGCAAGCTCTATTATGCTAGGTGATCAATGACAGAGCACAAATTCTATGGGACAACAAGTTTTGTTATGTTGTGTGATCTGTGTGAATAGAGGAGGAAGAGTCAAAATAGTCTAGCAGGTTGTATTATGATAGTTACACTAATCCTAAGAAAGTGTTTAGTGCAAAGAGAGTTAAATAGTATGTAAAATTACGTTATACTAGTCAACTCATCTTAAAAATATGTGCAAAGGAAAGGTCAAATCCACTCTAGCTAATTGTGTTGCGTCTTGACATATTGATGCCAAGGATAAGTCAAATGGTCTAGCAAGTTATGGTATGCTAGTCATCTCGTCTTGAATATAAGGATAACCAAGCAAAGCATTGTCTATAGGGAAATTCATAAATTAGAGCCAAGGATAACCAAGCAAAATATTATTTGTACTAGGAAATTTATATATCAAGGAGACTCAAATGGTCTTGCAAGTTCTGTTATTCTAGTCAACCCATCTTGAAAATAAAACTTTAATAAAAGATAACAAAAAAAAAGTTGTTCATAAGGAAATCCCACAATATTTGAATAAGGATAACCAAATAGAGCACATTGTTCGTAAGGAAAGCCTGTAACATTAAGCAACAAGGAGGCCACATATATGCACCCCCTTTAAGATGGCAACATAGTACTATGGCGACATCTTAATGAAAAGGACAAGGATAAACACCTTCAACACCAATGAGATATTCTTTACCCAACAATGTACATGAAATCCAAGCCAAAGAGGGCATAGCTCTTTTAAGGCAAGGAAGAGATAGTTTTAAAAATATATCTTGCAACGGGCATAAAGGGATCCTTTTTAGGGATGCACAAGGAAAGGAGGAAAAGATATTTTCCCAAAGATATCTAGCTCCAAGAGGAGATCCTTTACAAAGATAATATTGTTGACTGAAATAGGGGAAGAAGAACAAGAATTCACACTTTCCCCATTGCTAGTTAAAGGGATCCTTGATGAAGGATAAAACACTTTTTGCTCCAAGTAGGATATCATTTATAATAGACATGTACTTTTGAAGAAAGGAAGCGATTTTAATGAAGGATGTAAACCTTACGAAGAGATAATCCTTAAGCATAACAACTAATTTAATGCAAGAAAGGACATCATATTACAAAAGGTACAACTCAAAAAAGGGAAAGAGAATCCTTAGGAAAGATTGAAATATTACTCTTGCCCCCCTAGCATGCAGACAAGGATAAGTAAGACTATTATGTTACTTAGTGAGTAAGATTGTATATGAAAGTGTACCACCATGCAAGGCAAAGAGTCCCCATTAAGATAAGATACTAAGATTACATATTGTGGAGAAACATAATAGGTGAGGGGAGTTGTTACGCCCAACATACCTGTCCCAACACTTTTTTTTGCTTGTAAATGTTGGTTCCCCCTTTATTTTCTGATTTTCTTTGCTTTTGTTTTGTGCTCTGAAATCCCTGACCCTAGGGTCCCTTCTATTTTTTCTTGTTCCTTTTTGGGATTGTGGATCTAAAAATCTCAGGGTGCTTAAGAGTTAGTTTGCTCGAAATGGTACTTGGTATTCTAGGGTCTCAACCCCTGGCATGATCGAGTTTTGGTGTTTGCAAGGTAAGTACAATGTGCATTCAATGCTTCTAATTAACTGACTATAAAAAGGCCGAAAAGGGTTCATTTGCACTTCAAAGTATTTGAAAAAGAGTGGAGTTTTCTTGTGAATTCTATAGATTTCAAACCAACAACCAGTGAGATCAAAGTGAAGCTTTTGTTTGTATTTATTCACCAATGTTTGCTTGTTCTCGCAATTATTTCTCTTTAGAGGTAGGATTTCTTCTTTCCTTCTAGCATTTTTTATTTGTTTCCTTTCATTTTTTTTCCTTTTTCCTTGCCTTTGATTTTCTTGTAAGTTAGGTCTTTCAACTTTAGATTAGAAATAAAGATTTCTTGGTGAAATCCATGCACTAGGTGGTCAGCTTAATTTCCCTTCTATACATTCATGTACACCCTAGAATCTAACAACCTACAAAATTACCTTTGTATTTCATGAATTAGGGCTTCTTTAATGCCCTACCTGCGTAGCCTAGGTCATACATATGAAATGGGGTGAATTTTACCAACCTCGAGAAAAAACATTTAATGTGAAGGCTTCCCAGCCTTAACAATCCTACATCGTAGTTTGCCTCAATAATCGTGTCTTATAGCAACCAAGGTGTCCATTGTCCGGTGCGTGTCTTCAAACTGACGAATAATCGAAAGTACTTCATGGTCATCGGTCTGGAATTCCAGTCTAACTGTTCCCAATTTAGTATTCACTTTCAGGAAATCCTAAACTGTTCATCTTGAACCCCAGGTTTTGAAGTCCTTTTCTAAGCCTCTTTCATGTATTAACCCACTTGTACCACAACCTTGTCCTACAAGGCAATGGGAAGGACGACTCCCACTGTTACGACTTATGGATGTACTATTATATTGCCACCATCATTAAGGCAAGGAGTATTTTGATTGGCTGTAACTTATTTCTGACAACCTTGACACACAAATCAACCAGGTGAAGGATACAAACAGGTTTATGGCGACGGCTATCCAGCCATATCGTTCGATATGGCTGGATGCAACGTTCCGTTTCCCTCGCTGCTGCATCCTGTACCGTGCTCTGCCAGCTCCCGTACTCCTGCCGCATGCTGATCGATTTGACACCTAACGTGGACACTTCCGGTTTTTTTTCAAACGCACTCTACAAGAAAACTTAAAAGGATATTTAACCAGGGTGTACACTTAGTTTTTTTCTAAACGCTTCTAAATTTTATGCACATGGTTTTAAATTACGGTTTACTCATAGCTATAAAATATAATAAATAATTAAAATGTATGATATGTAAATATAAAATTTATTAAGTAAAAAAAAATTATTTTATATTTTTTAATTTAGTAAAATAGTGAGTTAAAATGTTAATAGAACTTAATTTTTAATAATATTTATATATTTAAAATTTTTATTATATTAATTATTATTATATTATAACATTTAATGCAATAATATAAATACATATATTCTAAAAAAATTTAACAATAATATTAATTTTTCATATTATATATTTATTAAAATTATCAAATAATAAAGAATAAACATGTAAATGATATTAAAAATTTAAATTATATTAACCTATTAATCTATTAATTTATTATAAAATCTACTCTAAATCTCACCTCTCCACAAATTCTATAGACTATTGAATGAATAAATATAATATAATATTCAATAAATGAATAATATTGAATGAATAAATATAATATAAGATTATTTTTATTATTATATTATTAATTATTTTTTAGTTTTTAAAATAAATTATTTAAATTTATTAAATAAAATTAAACATATAATTTATTATTACAAATATTTAAAATATAATTTTAATATTAATTATATTTACTAAAATCATATTATGTATTTTAAAAAGTTAGTACAGGGTTTGAATATCATAATTTTGCTCATCATAAATATAAAAACTTTAGTTCAATATTTCAAAATATTGAACATTTCATCAACAAATATAATTTCAATAATACTTATACTTAGCCTATATTTTTTATTAATAATTATTTTTTCTTTTTAAACAGTGCAGTGCATTAAGTTTGATGTGTGGTGCATTTTTTTTAATATATATTTTTGTATTATATAATTTTTTAATTATATTAATTATTTATATTATATTATATTATATATTTTTGTATTATATTGATTATTATATTTTTATATTATATTAATTATTATATTATATATTTTTATATTATGTTAATTATTTATATTATATTGTATATTTTATATTAAATGTTGATTATATTATAAAGTTGTATATTTTATTATTCAAATGTGTAAAATTAAATTTATTTTTTAATAACGTAAATTTTTTAATATCATTAATAAGAAAAATGCAGAACCAATTCAGGGGGACATAGCTAATGGTAACCCTAATAACAGAGAATTGGCTATTATCCCCTCTACTTCAATTCTGAATCAGAATTTTGATAAAACTTCTGGTTCTCACACTGGAAAGGGTTCTGATAAATCTAACATTAATAACCCTATAGCTATTCAACCTAGTAAGACTCAACACCCTACCATTTCTGACTAGAAAGGCACTTTGAGGGATAATGAGGGTTTTCAAACAGTGAAAAATAAGAAACCTAGAAAAAAGAATGCTCAACAATTGGCCCTCGATCAAATCCGTGCTACCTCTAAATCTAATCCCTTTGCTGCTTTGGCATCTCCTACTCTGTTGATTGAAGATGGGCCCTCTGTGGATAGAATGATCCCTAGTAAAAATATTTTGGAAGGTTAGAGCTCAAACAATGGTAGGTCTGGTGATGTTACCATGAGTGAGGTCCCTACAAACATGGTTAGTCGTAAGGATTGCCCTAACTTGAATGTAGTCCCCCCTTCTGATGATAACACCATCAGCCCCCCCATCTTTGCCCTTAATGAATTAGATGATGATTTTTTCATTGAAGTTATTCTTGCTAACAAAGGTTCGGATAATGCTAAGTCTCAGAACCCGGTTGGATCTACCATTATTGGGAACAATGGAAATCCTGATTGCATGATGACCCAGACCCTGGATGGATCTCATGTTAATGGGGATTTCAACATGATTGGATCCCAATCTAAATATTCTCAGTCTTATAATGGCAAGGATGAGGATGATCCCCTCTTGGGATCTAATGCCTCTAAGAAAAAAGGCAGGCCCTTAGGCTCTAAAACTAAAAAGAAGAACAGGGAGTTCTCGACTCCTCTTATTGGCCCCTTAACGCATTCTTCATCATGAAGTGCATATCTTGGAATATAAGAGGCCTCGAGTCTCCTGATAGGAAATCTATCATCAAGGGATTTTTATTGGGGCATAAAAACATAGATTTTTTCATGATGCAAGAGCTCAAGGCTGTTAATTTTCTTCTTAGTTCTTCTCTGGGTTTCCTTTGGAGGGATGCTATTAAAATTTGTACTAATCATCCTAAAGGGAAAGGTGGTGTTGTCTTGCTTATTAATCCCTACTAGGAAAGATATATTAAATCCGCTGGAAGCTCCCCTTGTAACCGTGTGGCTTGGGTCGTAATTGACTTTAATGGCTCATCTTTTGGAGTTTGCTCCATATACACTCCCAATGAGGTTAAAGATAGGACCGTTCTATGGGATTGGCTTTATAATCTACCCAACATACCTTGGATTCTGGCCGGAGATTTTAACATGGTCGAAAATCAAGATGATAAGTTTGGTGGTCTCCCTTTTGCTTGGAAACATCAAGAGAAGTTCTATTGGGATCGTTGTAAACATAAACTTAATTTATTTGATCCTATGGAAGGGCGTAGAAGGGATACTTCCAGCCTTTGGTACACATGGTGTAGCTTTCAACAGGGGTCTAAAAGGATTTACTCTAGGCTTGATAGATTCTATGTTAATTCTGACTTTTTTTCATTCTCTCCTAACCAACAACAATCCCCTATTTTTGCTTCTTCTTCTACTCTTTCTGATCATCTTCGTATAGTTGCTCTCATTAACATTAGAAATGCTCTTGCTCCTAGCGCTCATCATAATGAAAAATTTATCCTTAACACATCTTTGCTTAATGATCAGGACACTAATATTGTTGTTAAGATGGTTAGGTCGTTTAATCTTGTTAATCATTTCTCTTCTCAAGTTGATAGATGGAATAGGAATGTCTCCTCGTGGAGGAAAATATTCCAAACTTTAGGTCAAAGAAAGGCTAAAAATTATAGAAGAGTGGAAAATGATTTAAATGATCGCCTTCAGTATGCTAAATTAGATGCTCAAGCTAATCCCACTTCTATTTCACATGTTGAACGTGTCTCTGCTGCCAAAGATTCTCTAAGGAAACATCAACATATACAACTTTATAATATAATCAATATTTAATATAAAATATATAATATAATATAAATAATTAACATAATATAAAAATATATAATATAATAATTAATATAATATAAAAATATAATAATCAATATAATACAAAAATATATAATATAATATAATATAAATAATTAATATAATTAAAAAATTATATAATATAAAAATATATATTAAAAAAAATGCACCACACATCAAACTTAATGCATTGCATTGTTTAAAAAGAAAAAATAATTATTAATAAAAAATATAAGCTAAATATAAGTATTATTGAAATTATATTTGTTGATGAAATGTTCAATATTTTGAAATATTGAACTAAAGTTTTTATATTTATGATGAACAAAATTTTGATATTCAAACCCTGTACTAACTTTTAAAGCAGCGAGGGAAACGGAATGTTGCATCCAGCCATATCGAACGATATGGCTGGATAGCCGTCGCCTTATATGACATCCTATGTCATCTAGATAGTGGCCTGACTTAAACTACAACACCCTAGACTAGACGTAAGGAGAAGAAATGCCACCATACACTCAAGCGCATAAATAATGCGTTCATTTATGATCATCGGATCAACAGGCTAATCAGAAATGTCAGGTACCATCCATAAGCATGCCACGGGATTGGTGGAAAAATGGGGCACTGGGTTCATTCTGTTCAAGGCCTCCACCTACATTTGACTGAGAGGCTTCACACGTAAGCCTTTCCTCCTCCCTTGGTACTGTAATGATCGGATAATTTTGCAGACAAGTGGTAGAGCCCCAGTCTTTGATGAAAAAAAAGCATAATCCAGTGTCGGCTTTCCATTCACCCTCAGATGAATTTGATCAGAGGAAGAAGAAATATTACAAAGGTCAATAAGCTACCAAATGAGGTTCTTTGGCCTCAGGAAGGAAATTCCTAAAACCTTCTCTGACAACGATGAGGCCCTCGACCCTATATATGTTGAAAGCAAGGTGGATCAATGTCCCCTTTCCTCTTTCAATTGGTCTACCCCAGAAGATTTGAGCCTCAAAATAGTCATTATCAGAGTATTAGAAAGAAGCCATAGGTACTTGGACTTGCATATGTCGAAGGATGTGCAAAAAGTCAGGTCAAAAAGCAAAGGGCAGAGAGAGGGGGCTCTTTCTTTCTCTCTCTCGCTTCTTCTTGGATAGCAGGATGAAGGGACATGTTCCCTATAAATGTAACCCTTTGGGTGATTGTTATGGTTCCCAATTGATGATTTGAGGCGGCTTAGTGAATTTAGTATACTTTTTCTAAACTCTTTCAAGCCTTTAAGTTCATAGTCTTTTCTCCCTTAGAGATTGTAAGAAGAATTAGTGATTTTCTGATAGTTTTGTTGATAACCAATGAAAAAAACAATATTTATTTGGCTTCCATGAGAATGCATGCTTCTCAATAAATGATATTTCTCTCGTATTAGGTTGTCCTTTATCCAAGAATGTACTAAGTTAGTCATGAGTGTTAGTGGAGATAATGGGTTTGCAATTTGGAATGCATCTAGTTTTCTTAATGTATTGTGATTGATGATCATGTATGTTAATGGTAATGTGTGTTTAATGCTATTTTTGGATTTAGTTTGATGATGTGTTATGTTGAGGAATATATTTTTATTGTTCTTTCTTTCACCGTGTTCTATCTTTTTCATTTTATTTTACTAGTTAGCACTCCTAGTGACAAGATCCACTTCAAAAATTTCAGTCAACCAATAGGCCTCTTGAAGAAATAACCTTGTGTCCACTTAGCTACCCCAAAAACATCATGACTCGACATCCAGGTGCTTGGGAGGGCTGAGATCCCCTCATTTCATCCCTCTTTTAGGCAAATTAGGGTGGTAACACTTGGGTCCCTTGTTGACACATGTCGAAAGGCCCCATCAACACGAGTGCTAAGGCACTATGTTGCTATTGAAAAAAAGCATGAGATCTATTGAAGTTTGAATAAGAGCTCTATCATGTATATCTTGAACAAATTATTTAAATTCAATGCAATCAACAAGAGAATGAAAATAAATATGATGAAAAAGATAATGCACACCATTATTATTTGATTTTTGATTCTTTGGTAAATTATGGAAAGGGAATTTAATATTTTTTTGTCATACTTTAGTCTCCAAAAACATTCTCTTTTCTAATTTCAAATGATCATTAGGAGGTGAAATGTTTATTTCTTATGGTAAAATATTTTGTAGTAAAGGTAGGGGATACTCATTAGTTTTTTGGTTTTTGTCTTGAGGATATGTGATAGAAGGAGAATCACTTGTATTTGGTCTATCATGAACCATTTTTTCTCAAGTTACAAATCCTAAACCTTGTCTAGTATTTTGTGAGGGAGGGTCTATAGGGACCATTATTCCTTGTTCCATTTTTCCAAGGACCCTTGTCCACTATAGGCTTGATTAGAGATAATATCATAACCCATTTTACAGGATTTATTTAGTTTTGAATTTGAAAAACATTCACCATAGAGTTTATTGAATGTTGTTGTGTAGGGATGAATAGATAGAGTATGATTGATCTTTGTTGGGAGATTCTTAATCCTATCATCATTATTCATATCCACCTTGGTAGGCTAGGAAGAAGTAGACTCATCTAAATCTTCACCTTTTTTTAATATTTTGTTAGAAGATGGATCGTGAATAAAATGCACAATGTCATCTTCTCTCAAAATATTTTGATGGCTAAGATAATATCTAAGAGAATAAGGATGATCTAGAGTGATAAATGTACTAAGATTAACATGCTTAGCTTGTCCCTCTTGCACCAAAGAATCTTTGTGTGGAGAGGATCCATTACTACTCTTTAATGTACTCAAAAGTCTCATTATTGGTGCAATGCTAGGTCTTATATTGACCATGGAATATATAAGGCTTTCCAAAAATGTGCCAGATCATCATATACTATTTTGAGATATTTCTTTAAAGATAGCCTCAAATGGGAATATTAATTGGTTTACAATAGTACATGATAAAGAAATGTAAAATAGTGTTAATATATTTTTTTATTTAATGATTAAAATTATTGACCTAATTTTTATAGATTTCTATACCTAGAATATATTTTTCATTCCCTAAATCTTTCATATCAAAGTACCTCTAGTTAACCCTTAAGTTCCTTGATTGTTCTCTTATTATTTCCAATAAACAACATATTATATTCAAGATAATAATTCATAATAGATCATCACTTAATTTGCACTTTCAATAAAGTCATGATGTAATGCGAAATCGTTGAATTTTCGATATCATATTCTTGGTGTCTACTAAATAAAATTGTACAAATTTTATTTTAACTTACAAAGTCATTTCACCACTAAATTGTTAGTTTATTTCATAAATATTTCTTTATCAAGATTTCCACTTAGAAAAGTTGTTTTACACATATTTGATCTAACTCGAAATTGAAAGCAACACCTATAAATAAAAGGACTCTAATAGAAGTTAGTTTAGTCACATGAGAAAAAGTATTAAAATCTACTCCCTCAACTTGGGAGTACTCATTTGAGACTAATTGGGGTTGATATATCCTAAATAGTAACTCTAGTTATGTACCTTATATCCACCTCTTGTATGATCATACATGTTATAGATTCTATCATAATGGACAAATTGACCAAGATCCTAATCATGGGTGCTTTATGAACTAATGACCAAATTTATCATAAGATTTAATAATAGAAGATACTCTTTCTCTTTGCTTTTAATTATTAATAGAGAAGTGTAACAAGGGGGCATACCCTCACATAAACAAGGCCCAAAGACAAAATTACAGGTCATCAACAACACATAGACAACACAAAAGATGTTGACTAGAAAGATAGAACACATAACACAAAGGCTAGGGGCCCTTCAAAGGAAAGGCCAAACACACATTGCAAGAGAAGAAGAGTGAAAGTTTGAAGAAAGGTTCTTCCTACGCTGTCGAAAAATGACTAGAGTGTTGAAGAAGCAGTCCTCTTTCTCTTTGTTACGCATCCCAATAATTGTTCAATTTTTAATATTTCCCTAAATTTTCTTATTAAATTCTACTACAATTACATGTAATTTACCTATCTATAAAAGAGTGTCTAAATTTACTCTCCATTATTTATTGTCAAATTTTTTAAAAAAATCTAATTTTAATATTTTTTCTAAAATGACAAACAACTAATCACAATAATGAAATTATTATAACAACAAAATCTAATTTAAAACAACTATCACCAAACCATATGTGCAAGATAAGTAATTTTATTCCATTTCAATACTATAAAATAACTTTTAATATATACACCAAAAGCTTTTGCTCTTCGTTATGGACTTATGCCTACATGAATAGTGGGGAGGATTTTTCCTCCCACTATTTTTGATTAAACTGTAACTATCGTTTTTCTAAATTAATATATTTAATTCATAAAAATAATTACAATGCATATATATCAAAGTAGGGTTCTTAACCGTTAGACTAGACACTTACAACATTTTCAACGAGATTATTCAATTATCGTCATTGGCGTAGTGAGCTTTGAATCTTTGATATAAGAGATTTGCCTACAGAAGTTCAGTTAAAAGCTGATTTGACGAATTGTTGAGAGTATTTGAAATATTGGATTTCACGATCCCTTTTACATCTGCACGCATATTGGATTTCTTGCCGTGTCCGCTAATTTCTTATGATTTTGCTACGGCGTTTTAGGGTTTTTGTTCAATTACATCTCACTACTTTTTGGCAGTCTGCCTGCTGCAATTTCTTTTGTTTGTTTCAATAAAAAATTGAAAAAATCAATTACTGTTATATTGATTATTTATTATTAAATTTCTTTATAATTAAAACATAGAAAACAAGTGATACTTCTTTTATTTTTTTCCATTCTAACTTCAAAACTGTAACTGAATGTGTTTTATTTTTTTAATTATTATTTTTTATAAACACCCATTAAAAAATCTCAAATTATTTTATTAATTTAACTTTATTTGGAAACAAACGAAGACTTTTTTGGGGAGGATTTTTTTCTGTGAATGTTCAAAAGAACAAAAAGCTGGGCTCTGCACTAAGAAGGCGACTCTGGTTACTGCCTTGAGGAATTCCTTTACAAGTAGAACGAAAATGTATTTTACAATTTTTCTTTTTATCAATTTTTGTAGTTCAGCAAGATTGAGTCATAGGCTTGATAAAGAATATTGCCAAAGACAACATCCTAAATCTATCCTAAGCTCATAAGTTCATTTCTGAAGCATAAAATGCATTGCATGTGTTGGAATGTTGAACTTTAATTAGATGTAATCATTTGATGTTGGTGCTTACCTTTTAGTTTCAATAATTCTTGGTCTTTGTTTTCAAAATGTAGTTTCATTCATATGCTGTACTGTAAGTTTTAAAGATTTGATGAAAATGATATTTCTCATTTTTTTTCAAAAGCTGAAGAGGCAGATGACTGTTGCGCCCAATAGTCAGAGACTTAAAAATACAAATAATGACATTTTTATTCTGATTGATAACTGATTTAGAACAGCATTAACATCATACTGAAGAAATATGTCTTCTCAAAACTGCTTATATATTATATCTGCTCATACATGAACGATCAACAAAACTGAAAGGAAAATTGTATATATAATAATGCATATGAAAAATTGATTTGTTAGAAAAGCTGTGCATGCTGAATGATAAATGAGAGCGAATCCCAACTGATGTCTGAAAGTAGCAAAACTAGCTGTAGAAAGAGCTTTGGTGAAGATATCAACAATTTGTTCAGATGGATTTTCATCTTAAATCAAATTATGAATGTATGATATTGGATCTATATGTGTTTTATGCTTGAACATGAAACACAGGATTCTTAGTTACGACAATAGAACTACTATTATCACAATAAATAATTGTTACATGTTCTTAAACTAAATGTAGAGAACTCGTTGATGTTGCTGCGACACTTTTGCCTATTTTAATCAGATGTAGATTTTCTATCATCCACTACTAGCTCAAACTTTTCAATAAAAGAATAATGAAATTCAAAATTTTGTATATCACTCACATACCTGAAGATTCTTTTAGTAGCATGCCAATTAGACTCATTGAATCTTGCATATATCAAAAGATGAAACTCACAACATACATAATATTAAATCTCGTGATTGTTTCTTTTATTAGCAGGCCAGTGAGACTCGTGTAATCTTGCATGAACCAAATGATTAAACTTACAACATACATAATATTAGATCTTATGAAAACTCTGATATTTTAAATAACTAATCTTTCATATTTTCTTAAAAATATTTTAGAATGCAAGCTACTTGTTGATGCAGTTGTTTTTCAACGTTTAGAATAAATGATCATAAAAACATAAAATCAAATGTTGACAATTTCATCCAATGATAAGGACCTGTAGATTATATTCGGATTACAAATATCGTCAAAAATTGATTATAGATAAATGCATCCATTTCTTTTAACTGGAGTTCTCATGTCTATAGACAACCTACAGCGATCTCATGATTTGGAGTGGTTTCAACAAAGATATGAGTTACTCTGTGCTTTTCAGTATTAAAATCGAACTAGTTATTTTAACTACGAGCGGTTTGATCAATTATTTTTGGCCCGAGGAGAGGAATATCCCGAGTTAAGTCTAACCATGGTCCATGTTAGCTGATCTGTTCTTTCAAGCACTTGTAATTTCTTAAGGCCTTAAATTTCTATTTGGCCACCATGTGTTTTTCAGCAGCCTTCTCTTCCTTGAGTAGGTTGCATCTTTGGTAGCAGCCTAGCCTTTTAGGTCTTGGTACTTGTTTATTAGCCTTCACTATTAATTAGTATTAGAGATTTATTCAGTTGATCTCATATTTGATAAGTTATTTAGTCTTAAATATCAAAGTGGGAGAAGGATGGGTTTTGAGTCTTACTCGGTTGATGTCATATTTTATGAGTTATTCTAGTCTTACATATCAATGACAAGTTAAGACTTGTTTGAATGAAAGAAGGATTGGTTTTGAATCTTATTTAATTTATCGTGATTGATTTTGAATCTTATTTAATTGATCTTATATTTTATAAATTATTCTAGTCTTACAAGTCTTTATTAGAAAGTCTAATGAATAGTTTATATTGATAAACTCTTCCTGTTTAAAGATAAAATATAGCATTTATATCGAATAATCTAAAAACCCAACCCAGCTCATAATTAAACTCTTTTAGCAACCAGAAAGCACAACCGTTTTATGGAGCTTGCGAACTTAAAAACACAACTGTTCGCAGCAGTTTAGATAATTAAGAATCTAAACAGACACACCCAACTCATAAAAAGAACTCTAATAACAGAAACAAAACAGCAGTGATAAGTCACTTACACTAGCAGGAAAATGGACAAAGGAAATAAATTAAACTCAACAACAATTCCAGCGTACACTTCAATGAAGAAATTTATTTATTTTAACCTATATTACGTTTAATAACAGTTTTATCTAGTTCATACCTTTTAAGTCCCTTGTTAACAACACAAGCAGACTCTGTTTTATGGACGTTGTAGTCTCTCAAAAGCAACTGTTCGCAGCAGTTCACTGCATCTAATAAACAATAAAAAATTAACAGTAGTTTATACATCTGTTGTTTTCCTTACAGGCTGTGGATAACATGCGCAGTTAATGTAGACTAACTAGTGATGGACGAATTGCATGGCAGTTTGAGGCAGAACTGAAAACTGGACGATCAGCATCAATTATCATGGTATTCCTTGACGTCGACGGGGCTCACAACTGGATTTCAGAGTATAAAAACTGGACTTTTGCAACTGCCTAGGTCAATATATCTGCTATCTGTTCTTGAGTCCTGAATACACTCACTGTGATGGACTGGATTCTTGGCCAATTCGATAGCACTCATGTTATCACAAGAAAACATTGTATGCTGAATAGACTTCTCTTCAATCTTTTTAAAAAGTTTTCTAAGCTATATTACTTGTGCATTTGTTGAGGACATTGCAACATATTTTGCTCTTGTGGAGGAAAGAGGAACTATGTTTTTGTAAGCTCCAAGTTATCAGACCATAACTAGAAGAAATACAATTACCAGTTGTAGACTTTCAGTCATCCAAATTGAATTACTAAAGTCAACAAGATTGAACCTTTTAGAAGAGTGGTAATGGATACCAAGATTTAGAGCCTTTCATGTAGCTCAAAATTTTCTAGGCTACCTTCATACGTATTTCAGATGGGAAACAAAATTAATTGAATAGGTAATATCAAGTCTTATGTAGGTTAGAGCATCATCATCTGTACACAACTCCATGAGCACTTGAAGTAGAAGTAGAGTACCAGTTACAATGAACCATATCAATTTCTTCAACATATCCTTTGCATGCTTTATTTGACAAACGAAAATTTTACTATTTGATAAACCTCCACTTCTAGAAAATATTGCATGAGACCAAGATTTGCCATCTCAAATTCATTCATTATAACAATTGTGAACCCATCCTTCATCTTAGAACTGCTACCCATATGTGCAAAAAAATCATCAACATATAAACTTACAATAAGATATCATTACCTTATTGTTTGTAGTAAAGGGTAGGATCGATCTTACTTCTTTTGCTTCTTGCTTGAGGCTATACAAAGCATTCTTCAACTTTAGACTTGATGTTCTTTTCCTTGCAATTCAAAATCTTGAGGTTGTTTCACATAAGCTTCCTATGTTAAGTATCCAATCAAGAAGACACTTTTCACATCCACATGTTGAATGTTCCATTTCTTTTGAGTTACTAGTGAAATCAACATTCTAATAGTCTCTTGCCTTTCTATTAGTGTAAAAGTCTCTTCATAATCAATCTCATGCCCTTTTATGAAGCATTTAACAACACTATCATTACTATTATATTTAATTATAGACCCATTTGATACCAATATTCTTATCATGTGGAAGCTCTATAAGCTCCTAGGTATCATTCTTGTGACTAAAATATGTCTCTTCATGCATTCTTTGCACCCAAATCTCCTTATTACATGCATACTCAAAATAATGTGGCTCAAAATTAACCTTGGTAAGTATGCAAATTTTATTATCTCACCTCTTATATTTCCTTCATGTGCTTAATTTGTACTTTGCTAAATGTCACTTGATCTTCTTAACGTTCTTGTAGAACTTGGTTATTGCACTTGAAATTGAAAAACTAGATGAAAGGCTACTTGATGTATTTATAACACTTGAAATTGAATATTGATAGGCTATATTAAAGACTATTTGGTTGATTTATAACACTTGAAAGTGAATATTGGCAGTCTATTAATGTTCAACAACATAAAAAAATTTTGTTAACCTTAAATTTTATTTTAAAGAAGGTAACAATAATTTTGAGAAGTTTAGTGATTTGGGGACTGATTGTGCATCATTGAACAACCTCCTAGATTTTAAAAGCCGACTCTTTGAATATTTCTATTATTTTGCACTAGGGGAGGGAGTAAAATATACACAAAATAAATTCAACTAAGGTGAAACATGACTTAGATTGTTGAATACTTAAAATACTTCATTTTCAGAGCATAGTATGAAGAATTTTAGTGAATTATAAAAAGAGTCACAGACTAATAGTATCAGATTTCCACAATCCATTTCACATGTTCATGTGCATTTCTGGATTTGATTGTGTAAGTTTTTAAGCATCGACGTTTCGGATCACACCTCGTGATCCATCATCAGGAAGAGAAAGTGCAAGAATGTAAAAATAAAGATGCAGACCTAGCCAAACTCAAGAGTTATAAGGAGAGGAAAAGGCTTAGAAAACTAGGCAAAGAGGAGAAAGGAAACATAAAAACAAGAGAAAAATAATAGAAAGTACCCAATGTTTTAACTAAAATGATAAATAAGTTGATTAGAGTATTGTTAGAGTGTGAAAAATAAGTAAAATAGTTTTTAAATACAATAAATATAATGATAAGGAGAGTTCATACATACATACATACATACATACATACATACATACATACATACATACATACATACATATATATATATATATATATATATATATATATATATATATATATATATAGATCTATAGGTCTATATTTAATAATGCATATAAGTGGACCAAAAAAAATATATAGGTCAAAACATAAAAAGGGGGTTATTAAATATAGACAAATAGGTCACTATATAGAAAAAACTAATATATATATATACCCACACACATACACACACATACAATATTTATTCAAAGATATGTATATGCCAATATCTTAATGTCATATAAATAAGTTTGAGTAGATGATGTGTGTATGTGTATATATATATATATATATATATATATATATATATATATATATATATATATATATATATATATATATATATATATATATATATATATATATATATATATATATATATATATATATATATATATATATATGTATAGATAAATGAACGACAGACACAAACAACACTAAGACATAAACGAAAAAGAGAGCCATAAAATAAAAAGGGGGCACAAAGCACAACAAGAACAACCAAGAAAGGGGCCCAAAAAAAGGCGAAGCAAGCCAAGGAAGGGGGACAAAACAAAAACAAAGACCAGACAGGGAGCACCCGCAAGGGAGGGGGCCAAGAAGGAGTCAGGGGTGATGGAGGTTGTCAAGAGTGCCTAACAGAGGTTGCCAAGAAGGGTTAATGGACCATCTATCATCCTAGTTGAGGCTAATAGGATGGTGGTTAATAACTGTTGGTGTAATTAATTATTCCTAATTACACTTTACTTAATCTTACTTAGGTTAATGCATTGCATAGTAATTTGTGATTGAGACACCTAAGAGTGTGCACATCTATTAAGCACACATGGTGTAGGAGAAATTCCACTTTTGGTGTGATAGTTGTCTTCACATACCTCGTTGTGTGTGAGATCCACCTTTCGTGCTCTTATCACATTATCATCCTAATCCAATGCACATACTTTATTGCATATTGGAGGATGATCCACATTTGGTGGACATGTGATTACACCTAGCATAGGAGATAGCTTATCAGCTCCTTAAATCATTCTCTCATATCGCCTTTCCTATATAAGGAGGCCTATTATGTAATCATTTCACTTATGAACATTGAACAATTCATTGGATCTATTCAATCCATCCTTGAATTCATATTTTCTCTTTTGTGCTTTTCTTCAACCTCTAGATCTTTGGTTCAATATTTTCTATTTGCAAATTCTTACATGGTATCAGAGCCATTGGAGCATTTTAGATCAACCGATTTGAAGAGATCTTGATGTAAGCTTTGAAGGTCCAAATCTCAGATTTGAGAACCAACATACAATAAAGGCATCTTGGACCAGATCTAACCTCACCATTGCGTCTGGAAGGCTATTTCGGGTAAAATCAACTATAAATTCACTTATATTAAGTGAAAGTCAAATCTGAGGCAAAAAAAATTTTGCAAATCGGGTCGTATGGCCCGATCTACCCTTTCGGTACGATTTTTTTCAAAAAAAATATTTTTTTTAATCTGCAATTTATTCAGATTTTTTTTATTATTATTCTCTGCAAAAATTGTTTGCGGGCCTGGTACGTGCCCTATCATTATTACATGTACCAGCATCCGGGTGACATTAGCAGAGTAGAGCCATAGCGCATCACACCGGCCTTAAGCCTAATAGTAGCATCGGAGACCACGCCCCAAGCAAAGGGAGAGCCCGGGCTCACAACCCGCTTTGCCTTTTATTTAAGGTATAGGGCATTTGCATATAAAAATGGCTTAAAAGATGAACGCACAAACAATGTGGGATTAATAATCCCACTTCCCACCACCGCCCAGCACTCCTCCTCCAGTGGCAATTCTCATCCCACCACCCACGGCCATCTCCTCTGCACCTCTTCCGCTCGAGCGGCTCCCACCTCCTTCGCCGAAGCGCAGTTAGATCCGTCGCTCCCAACGGCTGCTCCACTTCCACCCCGTGGATGCCCAGTTAGCTCCCAGTAAGCCAACGCAGCATGGACGCCACCTCATCTGTGGGCCCAGTCACCTGCACCACGCGGCAATCCAGTGGCCACCACCTCTGCAGTCCGTAGTACACCTGGCAGCCGGGTGACAGGACACTTGAAAGCCACATCAACCTCGCAACAGCCAAACAAAATGTGCCATGTGGTAGATGCCACATCAACCGCCACATAATCAATACGGAATGGTACAGCATGCACAATCATCAGCCACGTCACCGAAGGGGGTAAAAAATTACTGACGTCATCATATTACTTGCTTAAAATTGATGGTTGTCTAGCTATCACCGCAGGGCAAAATTGGGTCTTTTTGATGGTCATCTAACTGTCAAATTTAACCTACTAAACTGCTGATGTCATCAGGGTTTGGAAATTCTTCAACCTTCACCATTTGCATTTTTGATTTGACAGTCTAACTTTGAGAGGCCATAACTTGGTCATCCGAGCTCCAAATCGGGTGCAATTTTTTTTGAAATTGGGTAGAATTTCCTGAAATTTCTAGTGGTGGTGTTGATTTTGCATTTTGGTGGCTTCATTTGTCAAAAATTGTAGATTTTGATGACTGTACCTATCTGTTCCTGATTTCTACAACTTCTAGGGCTTCGTTTGGGCACATACGATAACATTTTGAGGTGAATTTTTTTTTGAAAGTGTATGATTTTTTGTCTACTTTCCAAATCTTCAATTAGATTTGAGTGATTTTGGGTAGACATATAATTTTTAGAAATAGGTCCTTTTGGGGCTATAATTGCACTTGGTTAATCCGTGGATTTCAATTTTCTGATTTGCATCAATCATTTGAAGGAGTTATCAGTAGTTATCAGCCATTATTTGGTTGCAATATGGATAATTCAAAGGTTAAAATCCTCACTCCATATAACTACCATGAATGGAAAGTTTCTTTAAGTAATCATTTGTTGAGTCTTGGATTGCTTAGAATGACTCTTGGGCAGGATCAAGAACCTTAAATAGGTGTTGTAGAAAGGCGAAAATGGTTTGATTGAAGGGATAAAGCACTTGGCTCTCTTAGATCATCCATCTCTCATGACATGCTCTTTCATATTGCATCTTGCACACATCCTCATGATGCTTGGGTCACATTGGAAGGACTCTTTGGTAAACCTGATAGAATGAGAAAATTTAGATTAGAGAATGATCTCATAGGTCTCAATCCTAGGGATTTTGACAATATTCAAGATTTTCTCTCTAAGTTCAATACTATTAGATTGGAGCTTTCTTCATGTGGCATTGTTAAAGGGGATGAACAATTGATCTTTTCTATTCTTTCCAAGCTTGGTACCGATTATTCTATCTTTGTTTCTACATTCTATGCTACTATGGATGCTCTTGGTAGTGCATACAAATTGCCCTCTCTTGATGAATTTGCAACGCAGCTCATAAGGGAACTAGCAAAGTTAGCACACATGGGTCAGTTGAAGCCTTCCACACATCAAGCATTGATTGCAAGTGAGTCTACTTCAAAGGCTTCTAATGGAAAAGGAAAGAAACACAATAAGGATCCTAAGCCTCATGACAAAGGTAATGAATCTTCTTCACCAAAAAGTACTGAATCCAAGTCCTCTTCAAGAGAGGAATCATCTAGAAGAAAGAGAGATAAATGTGCATATTGTCAAAAGTTAGGACATGATGAGCATAAGTGTTTTCAAAAGAAGATTGATGAGCTAACTCACATTATTCAGAAACACAACATTAAGTTTCCCTCATTAGTGTCTACTCCTTCTTCTACACATTTTGTAGCTTCTACATCTCCATCATCATCCAAAGATAAAGGTAAAGGACAAGCACTCATGTCTTCCACACATCCTGAGCAAGGTAAATGGCTTCTTGATTCAGGTGCATCACATCATATGGCATCTTCTATGGATATGTTTTCTTCTATTGAGCCTTGTAATTCTCCTAATATTTTGATGGGTAACAACACATTCATGAGAGTTTGTGGGAAAGGTTCTATTCCTATGGGAGAAGGGACATTTAATGATGTTCTTTGTGTACCATCCTTGACCACTAATCTTCTTTCTATTTACCAAATTACACATGGGGCACAAGGTAAAATTGTTGAGTTCACTCTTGATTATGTCTACATTAGGGAAATGGAGACTAGAGATGTCATAGCTATGGGAGTTGTTGATCATACATCCCGCTTGTATTCTTTTTCTAATTTTGTTGATAATGATGATGATATTCATGATGTACCCATCCCTTTGCCAAGGGATAATTATGAGGAGAATTTTGGGCACTTGAATCATTTTGTTGTTGAGACAAGTGTTGATCTTCCTACTCCTCCACCTCCTGCTTCTTCATACATGGGCTCTACTATTCAACAGGATGATCACAGTGTTTCAGATCTTGCAGAGTGTGATGACTACTTGGATGCATCTTCAACATTTGTTGATTCTCATGATGCAGATTTGGAAGACATACATGAGGGGTTTTCTCTTTCCCTTGATGACAATTTCATCATACATGGGGACACTTCTTCACCTTCTTTGGAGATTGGTGTACTTGATTCTTCTCCTTCTTCACTTGATTTTTCACATGAGGTGATAGATTCTTTGAGCTTAGAGATTCCTATTTAGTCTTCAGAGATTCATACATGGAGACCTACATCTTCTTCCTCATTCCATTTGCACAAGGATTGGCTTCTTCATCATTTGATGTATCTATTTCTTCCTAAGGGGAGACATGTTTCTTGTAAGCATTGGTTGAACTATTGTTTGCAGGTACTCTTCATCAACATGGGAGCTTCTACATTATGGGGGGGATATCATGTCTCCAACTATCCTTCTTATGGGAGGATACTTCTTTGTATATACATGATGTATGTAGTTCTTGGGGGGTCTTGAGCACTCCATCCATCCATGCATCTTGTTTTCTTCTCTCTTTTTGGGGGAGGGTTTTTCCCATGAGGTTTTCCCTCTTTCTCCACTTTATGAGAGTTATGCATTTCATGTATTGCATTTTGTACATGGGTACCTAACATGGCCTAGTAGCTGGGACCCATCTTGCATTGTGAGTTTAAGTGCATTCCCCTAAGTTGCACTTAAGGGGGGGTGTTGGTGTAATTAATTATTCCTAATTACACTTTACTTAATCTTACTTAGGTTAATGCATTGCATAGTAATTTGTGATTGAGACACCTAGGAGTGTGTACATCTATTAAGCACATGGTGTAGGAGAAATTCTACTTTTGGTGTGATAGTTGTCTTCACATACCTCGTTGTGTGTGAGATCCACCTTTCGTGCTCTTATTACATTATCATCCTAATCCAATGCACATACTTTATTGCATATTGGAGGATGATCCACATTTGGTGGACATGTGATTACACCTAGCATAGGAGATAGCTTATCAGCTCCTTATCATTCTCTCATATCGCCTTTCCTATATAAGGAGGCCTATTATGTAATCGTTTCACTCATGAACATTGAACAATTCATTGGATCTATTCAATCCATCCTTGCATTCATATTTTCTCTCTTGTGCTTTTCTTCAACCTGTAGATCCTTGGTTCAATATTTGCTATTTGTAAATTCTTACAATAACGATGGCCTCTTTAAGCTTCCTCTTGAAGTAGTTGTCCTCCTTGGAAAGGATTTGAGTGCTCTCCAAAAAAATATGATGTTTGGTGGAAGAAGAGTGCTCTTGACTAAAGTGGACTTTTGGACTCTGTTATGCTTTATATCAGCACTATGCTCACGGATTCTAGTGATGAAAGAGCGACATGTTTCCCCTATATAGGGAATGCCACAAGAGCACACAATATTATAGACTCTAGAGTCTAAGAGAGAGTCTTTGGAGTCCTTGAGTGAGGGGAAGCAATTACCTAACTTTGAAAGGGGTTTGAAGGCAACACGAAAGCCCTTTTTAGTTAGGATTTTTGCAATTTTTTGGGAGATGCCATCCACAAAAGGAAGGGAGGCATACACAGAGGGCAGAGACTGGACGGGGATAGGAATGGTGCTAGAAAGAAAGGAAGCCTTGGCTTGGTTAATAGCCTTAGAAATTTTCTTATGAGAGTACCCATTTAGTTTGAAGACTTGGCGAAGGTGGGTAAGCTCTTGGGTTATGTGGTCATCATCACAAATTCTAAAGGCCCTAAGAGCAAGAATCTTGAGGATGCCAAATTTTTGGCAGGGGTGGTGGTGGGAGGACGAGTGGAGGTATAAGTCAGTATGGGTGGCCTTGCGATACACATGATGTGCAAAGCTACCATCGGGTTTCTTGTAGAGAAGAACATCAAGGAAGGGTAACTGGTTGTCAGACTCAATCTCCTTGGTGAAGGAAATTTTGGGGGCCAAATTGTTGATGTGCTGGTGAAACTCTTCAAGTTTGTCAAGTCCATGTGGCCAACATACATTGGTGTCATCAACATATCGCTTCCACCACTTGGTTTTGAGGGGGAAGGAGTGAAGGGCCATCTCCTCAAAATGCTCCATATAGAGGTTAGCTATGACAGGGGAAAGGGGGGAGCCCATAGCCACCCCATCCACCTGCTCATACATAACATTATGGAAAGAGAAGAAAGTGTATCTCAAGCACAACTCAACCAAATCAGCAATCTCAGCACTAACCTTACGCTTGACAATTTGAATGGAGTTAGGGATAGGAACCTTGGTGAAGAGGGAGACCACATCAAAACTAACCAAGATGTCACCACACTCAACATTATTGTCCTTAATGAATTGGACAAAATGATAGGAATCTTTAACAAAAGAGTTAGACTTTCCCACTAGGGGGAAGATTATCTTGGCAAGGTGAGAGGCAAGAAAATAGGTAGGAGATCCCATGGTGTCGACAATGGGTCTCAAATGAATCCCTTCCTTGTGAATTTTAGGCACCCCATAGATGTGAGGGGTTACTTCCTTAGATGGCACTAGTTTTTTCCTAGTAGCATCATCAAAGGAGGATTTAGACAACAAGGTTTTAGTTAAAACATTGGGTACTTTCTATTATTTTTCTCTTGTTTTTATGTTTCCTTTCTCCTCTCTACCTAGTTTTCTAAGCCTTTTCCTCTCCTTATAACTCTTGAGTTTGGCTGGGTCTGCATTTTTATTTTTACATTCTTGCACTTTCTCTTCCTGATGATGGATCACGGAGTGTGATCCAAAATTTCGATGCTTAAAAACTTACACAATCAAATCCAGAAATGCACATGAACAAGAGTCATAGACATTCAACAAATAACAGTAAAAGTTAATCTTAAGCAATTACACAATTTATTCCATCGATAGATATTGAGCATAGTCATAAAATTAGTTACAAAATAGTAGATTATATATGAAAATATTGCAAAATATAATTTAGCATATCAATATCTATTAAGAATGGAACAAGCTATACTAAGATTAGAGAAATTTTAGAGATATTCCTATTAGAAATTTTAAGCTAAAGGCTTTAAGAAGTAATCCAACATAAAAAAACATAGAGCATAACTCTATATTGATAGCTTCTTCGAAACCTCTTCCCAGAAATTTTCTAATGGCTAACTTACATGGAAATGCCATTACAAATGCCTTGACAAATCACCATTCTACCTAGAAAATGACGTCCCACGATCAAAAAAGGTTCCTGCGAGATGAATCTTTTACTTTGCGACAAAACTATGTAACATGGTGAACTCATTACAATCATAGTTGACCAAGATGAAGGATCAAAAGAATGATCAAATTCCATCTTGAGGGACGCCAAAAGGTGGTGAATGTGCCATATACATGGACCATGGATACTCGGATAAGACAATCCGCCCTTTAAAGGGGCCTACAAAATGCATTGGGTAAACATATGTAGAGATTGCCAAATATTCCTGCCAATAGAAAGGAGAAAACCTCATCAATGTGAGAGTGGAGATGAAGGTGCCAGGTGTCACAACTAGAGGATTCTTTGGAGAGTCTTCATGGGAACCACAATAAGGGAAGCATAATAAGATTCACTTGTAGGACACGTGGAACTACTGCAAAGAAAGATGCGCTAAAAGAAAAAGCAACACTCGTTGCCAGTAAGAAAATAAAATAATAATAAGTTGGGGCTGATTAAAATATTTATGACCCACACAACTAATTGTGGTAGAAAATATCTACAGCTTGGCGACTTTATATGGCCTTCACCTACGAAGAGTTGAACTCCAGAAAGAAAAATATGAATCGTATGAGACATAAGTCTCATTAACAATCTTGCAAGGGCGAACTGAAAGGGTGAGGTAGAGCCAAGGGTGTAGATGAAAACTAGACAAGGACTCAATGCACAAGAGGCAATGGAATTGGTTTCACAAATAGAGATCCCTCACCCAACTCACCTAGACAACTTAGTGACAATCACTCATGGCTACAAGTGCAACTTTTATGAAAATCTTCAACATCAGTGTGGAAATTGGTCTGATATATTTTATACATTAGGAAACACCAAACAACACAACCAATCACTATGCATCTATCCTTGTTAAGGATTGCTTGGTTTTCCTTCACAATCATCACCTATTCCTAGTAGCCCTCCAATCTAGTTTTTGGCACATAACTCTATGATCCTTGACCTTTGACATAAAAGGAAGATAAATTGAGATACCCATTTGGTAGTTACATAACATACTTGAAATTGATCTTATATTATTTTGGAACACACTGACCAAATTTGAATTGGTAAGGTTTAAGGGCTTAATTAGTCCTATTTTACAAAGAAACTACTCCACAGTTCCACTCAACTTCAAATCCAATGGCTCTAATAGATGTCATTCATCACCAAACTAAAAAAATAATAGATTTTGGGTGCCCAAACTCACTGGTTTGCAATAGGTCTATAAATTTGTCCAATTTACTCCTATTTCCAAGTCTGTCACATAGAGATGTCAGGCTAGGGCTTCCACAAACTCACTCAAAACTGGACCTCCTTCTATCTAACCACTTGGAACTAGAAAAGGACAAACATAGCCTCTATTCCAATGAGTCTGGCCATTTTTCAATGGTGAAATGGGTAGATAATCATGATTTTGTGACCAAACCCTTGCCAACTAGGGTTTCAAAACAAATTTCAGTAAACTACCTATAACTTCCTTGATGCAAAGTAGATTCACAACTCTTCACATCCATGTAGGTCATAAAGCATGATACTAATGTACGAAGCTATATAAGTCTTTGAAACACGAGAAAATCAAGAAAGTGCATAGGAAATTTGTTTGTTCTTCTTTGTATTTCTTTTATAGGGGAAAATGAGATCTTATCCTATTAAACAAGAAGGGAGAATACCAATAGTATACCACCAAAGGAGGCACGATTAACACAAAGAGGAAGTGCTAATGTATAACCTTCACGAAGGGGAGGCTTGCTTGGATTAACTTCTTCCTTTCCCTACAAGAGGGAATTGAAACTAGAATGCAAAGGAAATCTATGAAAGGAAAGTGATGAAATCAAGAAATGAAGCCAACTAGAACCTTAAAAATAAAAACACGAGAATGCGCTCGAAGACTCCGTTAGGATTTGAAACAAAGCAGGATCTACGATCATAAAACTAAGATCTACAAAACCCATAAATCTAGAAGCTTCAAGACTAGGTCGACCTGGAGGGGCTATGGTGATTGGAGGGAAATCCACTTAGGTCTAGGCTGAAATCAGCCTCCACCTAATCTGCAAGTTTTCCTGAGATTTGGATCTATAATAAAGACTTGTTTCCAAAAGTTTTGAATCTGAATCTACACTTGTAACCTACACTTGGACAAGGAAAAAATGGTTTTTGTTTTTGGAGAGGGGCTTTCCTCGGTCAAGCCCCGATTTACGAATCAACCTTAACCTTAAAATTGAGACAATGAAAGAGAATACTAGCAAGTAGTAGAAGTAGATCTAACAATTATGTATGTTATATCAATGAATATGTAATTGTGTTTAACATGTGATCAATTATGATAATGCAATAGCCTTGAATCAATACCAAAAACCTAGAAAGGAAATCAATACAAATCAAAAACCTCATGTACATGTATGCACTCTTGATTCACCTTGAAAAATGATGTAGGTACAAATATGAAGGTAGACCTTAAATGTATGAATGCATATCTTCCCTCCTTTGTTAGTTCAAGGCAAACTTATTATTCAATTTTAATTTTATTTTTATATGCAATGCTGATTATATATCTATAATGATTCTAACAATGCTGATGTTAATTTGCAAGAGTATAAAATTGAATGTATGTAAATGGAATGATCTTGATTTGACTATGCTTAAAATTTCAATGAAGAAATATATATAAGACTATATTTATGCTCATTGTATTTTGCACTTATTGATTTCGATGCTAATACATAATAGACCGATCAATATTTATATAGGCTAGAGTGAATGGTCATGTCTATGATAGACGTGACTCCTCAAGGAGTCACGCCTATCATAGGCATGACTCATAGTCACGTCCTATGATAATATATTGTATATGACAACACTTCAATACATATCGGTTGATACCAATCCAATATTAATTATAATTCAATATTCATCTTTATCAATTTAATTCGATCATAAAGAGAAACATATATATATATATATATGTATATATATATATATATATATATATATATATATATATATATATATATATATATATATATATATATATATATATATATATATATATATGTATATATATGTATATGTATATATATGTATATGTATATGTATATGTATATGTGCAAGATCACGAGGGGCCAAAAAGTGGCGATGTGAAAAATATTCACTTTTCACTCGTCCAAAAGAGCATTAAAATGCTTGTTGACTTTTGAGTAGGCCTGGGTGTCAGTACACCTGGGCAAACTTGACACCAAAGCACAGGCCTAATCGAGTACCTGATACCTATGGCATAAATCTGAAATCCATGAGCCCTTTTCCTCATTTCTCTTCACAGTTTTGCTTGGGAAAATGACTTGATATATCAGATACATGATATATTTTCGGGTATCTGATTTTGGCAACAACAAATTTGACTCCCAGCATATTCGGTAAGTAAATTTTTTGTTTATTTTGATTATTTTATTTAATTTTCATGCCAAATGTCATTTTTTTTGTTGAAATAGGGTTTTGTATTTATATTTGTAATACTATATGAAATTAGATTGAAATTTAGATTTGTTTTTTATTTAATCAGGCATGGCTGACAACAATGAAGAAAATAACCCTCCTGCACCAAATAATGATCCCGAAAACAATCCCCCATGTCAAAACCCTCAATCTTTAGAAGATTTGATACAAGATAATTTGAACACAATATGAGGTTTCCAAAACACATCGAAATATACCTACATTAGGTCCCATGCTTGCCACACTAAATACAATTGTTGAAAATATTGACACACTCATGCAGCAACATAATGCTGCTCTTCATTGGCATGATGATATGCACGCCCAGTTTGATGACGGGCTTGACCATGATGGGATTGCGTCCCTTAATATAAGTAAGGAAGAAATAGCCGCCCTTTTTGTCAATCCTAAAACCGGAATACCAGTTGACCCCAAAAAGCTCAAATTATCAATAAAATGGTGCACAAATGAAGCAATGCACACAAACTTTTGGGATCACTGGTGGATGGTTTTTGATAAACCACTCCATAGAAATTTGGAGGTCCCATTTTATTTCATAAAAAAATTGTATGTTGAGTTTGTGCTTGGTCACCATGTTGATTATTGGAGTATGAGGCCCAACATGGACATAGGCGGAGGAGCTCCTCAGACTAGGCCATTTGCCCAGTGCAAAAAGGTCACTACCTTTGTCCCCCCCACTGATGTCACACCCCCTCCTCGAGTGTAGCATCCCGATATCATTGCAGAGGCTGCCTCACAGACTATTAGGGCCATTCATTTACTGAGTGATTAGTTGATCACGCAGACCAGGTCAGTGTTACCTCCTGGTGTGGATGATGCTGGCACATCGACATCTCGTCGGAGTTCACATGTATGTGAGCCCCATATTTGCATTATATGAAAGAATATGTGCCTCGGACCACTTATTGATGCTGATACATATCAGTATGTTATTGATGAAGAGGATAGAGGAGACGCAACTGCAGAGGCTGCAACACCTCATGGAGCATCTACATCTCATGAGAGTGCTCAGGAGGTGTACATAGAGCCATTGACTCTTGTTGATACGGTAAGAGTAAACATTATAAATAAATTTGTCACATGACTTATTTAATTTAAAAATAATTTATTTATTTAGATTAGTTTTAATGATTGCATGCACTTATGTATATATATTTTTTCCATTTATGTTCAGTCGATGACATGGGAGGAGGTGAGACAGGTGGATGAGTCCACACTTTCGACCATTTCATTTGGCCTTGATGACTATATGGTATATTATAAATTATGTACCTATTAGTTATTTTTTATATCATTTGGTGTACATGCTTAAATCTCTAACAATTAGAGCAATAAAATTCATACATTTACTTATATATTGTCATCTGATTGTGTTCTTGTAGGCTACAACCGATGTCAGTGGGGGGCATGAGGGGGTTCCTTCATCAGGTGTCGACAAAGGAAAGGTAGTTAATTGTTTAAGATTAATTATGCATGCATATGTATGCCACTTGTGTGTAGTAATAAATATTTTACTTGCACTTTATTGTATAGGGTGTGGCTATTGATGATGTCCCGATAGCAGTTCGGCAGCGTAGGGTTACAGGCATCTCGATTCGGAGTGATAGCTCAATTGTACATAGACTTTTGTTAGGAATAAGGTGTCTCAACCTTGGATAATTCCTATTCTTGTTATTTGTTTTGTAAAATGTATTTCTTGCAAATAATGTAATTAAGTGTGAGTGTACATGTCTAGTTGGCATGTTGATGTGTCACTCCACTTGATGTGTCGTCATCTTGAATTGTGTGTAAGGAGATCATGGCTGAAATGGTTATGACAGATTCCTATGACATGTAAGAGCTATGCCTAGAAGATTCAATGACAGGTGAAGACATGTGGCAACTGATAAAATTGAGTACTGTACACTCTTCCCCAATCGTGGGAAAATAATTCTCGAGTTCTTATTTTCTCAGAGAATGGTAAAACCCTAATACAGCTATCTTTGGAAGTTGCCCTAAAAAGGGAAGTGCATGATATAAGAATTTTTTAGGGTTGCGAAGATAGGAGAAGGAAGTGTATTGTTGAAATGTTTTATGTTGTTGCAATTTATCTTCAAGAGTTGGAAAAATCTTCTGAAAGAACTCGCATTGCAAGTGTATTGTAAACTGTAATAGTTTTGATTAATACACTATGCAAGTTTTGGAGTGCTGGGGTTTTTACCAAAAGGTTTCCCCAGGGAAAATCATTGTGTCATTCTCTATTTTCTGTATGCATGGTATATGGCTACAATATCATTGTTAAAGTAGTTAACAAATCTGAAATTGTAAGGATTTAAAAGAATTTGCACAATACTTTCCTTTAGAGATTAGTGTAGGAAGCTATTTCCGCACCTGAGTTTCCTTAGAAGTGGTATCAGAGCCTAATCAACTTTTGATCCTAGTTGTTGGGTAGGGTTTTTTGAGCTAATCTCAAGTTGAGTGGGAGTTTTATGCAGACCATTCTGAATCTTATTTGCAAATTGAGATGGAAAGTTCCTCATATAGTAGAATGGAGGTGGAGACATTTAATGGCACTAATTTCAAGTTGTGGAAACTCAAGATGGAAGACATGCTTGAAGATCATGATCTATGGGAGGCTACTTCACTTGATGTGAAACCTGCAATGATATCTCAAGTGGATTGGGAGATTAAGTTTCAGAAGGCTAACGGTCTCATTATACTCTATCTAGCAGATGTCGTTCTTCTGAATGTTCTTGATGAGACTACTGTAAATTCTTTGTGGAAATGGCTTGGGTTTGTGTATCAAGCCAAATCTCTAGTGAATAAGTTGTTCCTGAGAAAGAAGTTGTATTCTTTAAGAATGGAGGAAGCTGCATCCGTAACTGATCATCTCAACGCATTCAATTTATTAATTGCATAGTTGGCATCATCCAATGCCAAGATCATTGTATGACCCTGCTTTGTTCCTTGCCAGATTCATGGGACCATCTTGTGATGGCTCTCAGAAGTACTATAGTCACATTCTGTATGGATGATGTGGTGTCTTCATTGCTATCTAAGGAGATGCGAAGAAAGACTTCGGATTCATCTAAGGAAGCCCTTACTGTTCGTAGGAGATCCAACGACAGAGGAAAGTAGAATGAAAACAAGTCAAAGAAGGGAAGATCCAAATCCCGTGGGAGTTCTAAGACTCTTGGAAAGTCCAAGGTGAAATGTTGGAACTATGATAAAACTGGGCACTTCCGGAGGGACTGAAAAGAACCGAAGAAGAAGAAGAAAGGCTCAAATTCAGCTTCTAAAAAATCTCAAGAAGATGGAGATGCTTTTATTGTAGCTTTGGCAGCCCATGCATCTGATGATGTGTGGTTGGTAGACTCGGGTGCTTCTTTTCACATGACCTCTCATCGAAACTAGTTCTCAAAATATGAAGAGTTTGATGGTGGAAAGGTGTACTTGGGTGATGATTCTCACCTAAAGATAGTTGGATGCAGAAGGGTCACTATCAGATTTCCTGATGGATGAGTAAAGGGAATCAACAAAGTTATGCACATTCCAAGTTTGGCACGAAACTTATTATCTGTAAGTATGCTGAATGATGTAGGTGTGCAGGTTGTTTTTTTGAAAGAAGGATGCAAGATGATGAGAGGATTGATAGTGCTTGCGAGGGGTACTAGGAGAGGTACCTTATTTCAACTAGATGCATGTATTCATCTATGTAATAGTTCTTCATCATCACCATCTGAATGAGCAGTGAAGAAGTCTGTGGTTATTGGTTCTGATGGAAGTGCAAACACTTTGGAAGGTAAGCAACTGCAGAAAAGACAATGTTGTGGCATATGAGATTTGGCCACATTGGTGAAAAGGGTCTTAGAACCTTGAAAAATAAAAACCTCATTGAGGGGTTAAATGATTGCAATCTCGAGTTTGAATTTTGTGAACACTGTGTCTATGGTAAACAAAATCATGTTCAGTTTTACTCTAGTTCTCACAAATCTTCTGATGTTTTGGATCTTATTCATTCTGATGTATTTGGTCCTGTAAAAGTTCCTTGAATCTCCAAGTCCGTATTTTTTGTATCTTTCATAGATGATTATAGTATAAGGACTTGGATTTATTTCCTTAAAAGTAAGACACAAGTCTTTAGTCGGTTCAAATAATTTAAAGCTCTTGTGGAGAATCAGACTAGTAAGAAGATTAAGTGTGTGAGAACTGACAATGGTGGTGAGTTTTCCTGAGCAAAGTTTGAACAGTTCTGTAAAGAACAAGGTATCAAGAGGCATAAGACAACTTCTTATAATCCACAGAAAAATGGAGTTGTAGAGAGAATGAACATGACACTGATGGAGAAGGCTAGGAGTATGCTTAGTGGAGTTGGTTTAGAACAAAGGTTTTGGGCCGAAGCTGTGGCCACTGCTTGCTATCTAGTTAACAGATCTCCTACATCAGCTCTTGTTGGTAAGACACCCATGGAGGTGTGGTTTGGTAAGAAGCCTTCAATTAGACATCTTCATATTTTTGGTTGTGAAGCTTATGCACATGTTCCAAAGGAGAAAAGATCTAAGTTGGAAAACAAAGCTGTCAAATGTATTTTCATCGGATACAGTGTTGGTGTGAAAGGATACAAGCTTTGGGATCCTGTGACTAGTAAGGTGTTGTATAGTAGAAATGTTATTTTTAGAGAGCTAACATCTTCTCCTATTGTGCTACAACTAGATGAAAAAGAAAAGGAAAAAGATGTTGTTCAGTTGCCTCCTACCCCTGAGAAGACTGAACAAAAAGACCATGTTGGGCTTAATGATGAGGAGAGCTCTAGCAGCTCTGATAGTTTAGAAGAAGAGGAAGAACAACCTCAACCTCAACCCTTGAGGAGATCCACGAGAGAAAGAAAGCAACCAGAAAGGTTTGGTTATTCTATGTTAGATTCCAGTTGTGCTTTTGCTTTGATTACTAACACTGATGAGCCTAGATTTGTGAAAGAGGCTTTGGACATGGAAGATGCAGGTTCTTGGATTGAGGCTATGGATGATGAGATGGCTTCATTGGAGAAAAATAAAACTTGGGACCTTGTACCTTTGCCTAAAGGGAGAAAATTTGTTGGCTGTAAATGGGTGTTCAAGAAGAAATTATGTGCAGATGGCAGTGTTGAAAGGTACAAAGCTAGATTGGTTGCAAAGGGGTATTCAAAAGTAGAGGGAATAGATTATGGTGAAATGTTCTCTCCTGTTGCAAAGTTGACATCCATTAGATTTCTATTATCTCTTGCTGCATCATATGATTTAGAGCTAGAATAGATGGATGTGAAGACAACTTTTCTTCATGGTGATTTGGAGGAAGAGATTTATATGTCACAGCCTGAGCACTACATTGTTAAAGGTAAAGAATCCTTAGTTTGCAGATTAAAGAAATCTCTATATGGTTTAAAACAATCTCCTAGGATGTGGTACCTTAAGTTTGATGCCTTTGTGTTGTCAATTGGATTTGTAGGATTGAAATCAGATCATTGTGTTTATTTCAGAGTTGAAAATGATCACCTTCTTATTGTTGCATTATATGTTGATGATATGTTGCTGTTTGGGAAGGGTAAGGGTATGATTTCTGATTTTAAATCTCAGTTGTGAGCACAGTTTGAGATGAAAGATCTTGGGGCAGCAAGGTACATCTTAGGTATGGAAATCAGTAGAGACAGGTCTAACAAAAAATTTTGGTTGAGTCAGAGTAAGTATGTGAAGTCTGTGTTGGACAGGTTCAGCATGGTAGATTGTAGACCACTATGTGTTCCTATTTCTGTGGGAACAAAGTTATCTATAGATGATTGTCCAAAATCTCCTAGTGAGGTGGAGGACATGAGTAGAGTACCTTATGCTAGTGCAGTTGGCAGTCTTATGTATGCTATGGTCTATACTAGACTAGACATTGCTCAAGTAGTGGGAATCCTAAGTCAGCTTATGGCTAACCTTGGACGGGTACATTGGGATGCAGTTAAGCGAGTATTTAGATATTTGAGGGGTACATCAGATTACTCCATATGTTACCATGGTAACTCTTCTGGATCTCCACATTCAGTTTGTATTCGTGGGTTTGTGGATTCAGATTGGGCAGGTGATATTGAAAGCAGGATATCCACCAGTGCTTATGTGTTAACTATGTTTGGTGGTGCTATCAGTTGGATGAGTAAGCGACAACCTGTGGTTGCTTTGTCCACTATAGAAGCTGAGTACATGGCTGCTACTCATGCTTGTAAGGAAGCCATTTGGCTTAGGAGATTGTGTTCTGATGTTGGCATTGATGTAGAACATATTACTATTTGGTGTGACAGTCAAAGCGCTATTTTCCTTGCAAAGAATCCAACTTTTCATGCCAAAACGAAGCACATTGATGTGCAGTTTCACTTTGTGAGAGATATGGTGGAAGATGGAAAGGTAAATTTGGAGAAGGTAGATACTGTGAAGAATGTTGTAGATGCATTAACGAAACCAGTGGGCACTGAGAAGTTTAGATGGTGTTCAGAGTCTATGGGCCTTTTGGCATATAGCGGTTAGTTCATGTGGCTCTTACAAGGTGTTCGACAAGTGGGAGAATGTTAGGAATAAGTTGTCTCAACCTTGGATAATTCCTATTCTTATTATTTGTTTTGTAAAATGTATTTCTTGCAAATAATGTAATTAAGTGTGAGTGTACATGTCTAGTTGGCATGTTGATGTGTCACTCCACTTGATGTGTTAGCATCTTGAATTGTGTGTAAGGAGATTGTGGTTGAAATGGTTATGAAGGATTCCTATGAAACATAAGAGCTATGTTTAGAAGATTCAATGATAGGTGAAGACATGTGGCAACTAATAAAATTGAGTACTATACACTCTTCCCCAATCGTGGGAAAAAAAATTCGGGTTCCTATTTTCTTGGAGAATGGTAAAACCCTAATACGGCTATCTTTGGAAGTTGCCCTAAAAAGGGAAGCACATGATATAAGAATTTTTTAGGGTTGCGAAGATAGGAGAAGGAAGTGTATTGTTGAAATGTTTTATGCTACCACGATTCTTTTTCAAGAGTTGGAAAAATCTTCTGAAAGAACTTGCATTGCAAGTGTATTGGAAACTGTAATAGTTTTGATTAATACACTGTGCAGGTTTTGGAGTGTTGGGGTTTTTACCGAAAGGTTTCCCCAGGGTAAATCATTGTGTCATTCTCTATTCTCTGTATGCATGGTATATGGCTGCAATATCATTGTTAAAGTAGTTAATGAATCTGAAATTGTAAGGATTTAAAAGAATTTGCGCAATACTTTCCTTTAGAGATTAGTGTAGGTAGCTATTTTCGCACCTAAGTTTCCTTACAACTTTTACATATTGTTATTTGTATTTTGTAACCAGGGTTGCTATGATGAAGTATATTTATATATAATTGACAATCTTTTTACTCTCATAGGTTACTTCGAGTGTGAGGGAGGGCCCATGAGAATCTTTCGTATCTTTGTTGACCCAGCCCACTATTCTAGAGGAGGGATCACCAAATGTAAGTTTTAATTTTAGTTCAATCAATTTGTAATTTTATTATGCTATCATCCTATTTTGTAGATTTATTACTCTATGGTGCACCACTCTACTAATCTCATTATTGCAAATATATATTTATAGGTCACAGTTGGTATTGTTGGCATGGTCCCTTTGCTACCCAGGACTTATGCTAGGACAACTGATCGTGGTAGGCGACCGAGAGACTAGGTATAGATATTTGTATTCAGTTATAATTTTAATTAAATTAGTGTTTGAATTATGAACTATATATATATATATATATATATATATATATATATATATATATATATATATATATATATATATATATATCTATGTGTGTGTGTGTGTGTGTGTGTGTGTGTGTACAAATCATATAAAGTAAGCAATCTAACTTGGGTTTGAACTCATTTTTTATGCAGGATCAATCAGAGCCCAACACTTCTTCAAAGAGGCTACATTTTGATGTTCCCCCTACGGCATAGGATGTAGTTTTAGTTTTGTGGTCATTTAGAGATGCCACTTGGCACATTTTGAGATGGCATATATGCCACATTATATACCTTAAAACATTTATTTTGTAGACATTTTTAAATGGCATGTGCCATATTTGTATATGGAGATACTTTTGATACATTTGATACTTTGTATATATAGAACATGTTCATTTATATGTTATATTTGCGTCATCTTTTGTATATACATATTTATTATTCATGCTTATGGAATTGAATGGTGAAGTTATATCTTGACTATGATTATCATTATGATTTAAATTATATCTTGTTGAAGTTACATTTGTTTTTCTTTACTCTGGAATACCTTGTTCATGGAGCTTATTATGTTTGAGGTTTAACTTCTATAGATTTCCTATGTTCTTATGTTTCATACCATTATATATACTCACTTGAGCCACTTAGTACTACATTGTTTTAATACTATGTATATACTCACTATGTATATAACTTGTCATATTGGGGTCACTTGAGCCACAGAAGATCGCTGCCCAATCGTGCTTAGTGCACCTTGGGGTCACTTGGATCGAGCGTAGTCACGAGCGTTCCAGTGACTCCGTGGGCGAAATGAGGTTTTCACTGGTGTTTACCCGACAAATCAGAGCCGATGGAGCAGACGGTTTGATGCAATGTTGGACGGTTTGAAAGATACGCTGCTGAGCCACTTTCAACTGACCCTCACTGTAAGTTTTGGCATCGATTGAGATCATCTTGCCAAATGCAAACGAAGTTTAATCGCCCAAAACTGAGAGAGGTTATTGTAGACCTCAGAAACATGATCCTGTAGACCCTGACGGTTTATCGATACCTCTCACGAGCTCTAAGATATGAGCCACAAAAGATCATTGCCCAATCATGCTTAGCGCACCTTGGGGTCACTTGGGTCGAGCGTGGTCGTGAGTGTTCTGGTGACTCCGTGGGTGGAATGGGGTTGTCCCTAATGTTTACCTGGAAATTGGAGTTGATGGAACAGATGGTTTGATGCCAGGTTGGATGGTTTGAAAGATACGCTATTGAGCCGCTTTTAACTGACCCTCATTGCAAGTTTTGGCATCGACTGAGATCACCTTACCAAATGCAAATGAAGTTGAATTGCCCAAAACTAAGAGAGGTTATAGTAGACATCAAAAACATGATCTCGTAGCACCTAAAATTTTGTTGATACCTCTCATGAGCTTCGAGATATGAGCCCCAGAAGATCGTTGCCCAATCATGCTTAGTGCACCTTGGGGTCACTTGGGTCGAGCGTGGTCGCGAGCGTTCTTGTGACTCCATAGGTAGAATGGGGTTGTCACTGGCATTTACCTGGTCAACTAGAGCCGATGGAGTAGACGGTTTGATGCCAGGTTAGACGGTTTGAAAGATACACTGCTGAGCCACTTTCAACTGACCCTCACTGCAAGTTTTGGCATCGGTTGAGATCACCTTGCCAAATGAAAACAAAGTCAAATCACCCAAAACTAAGAGAGGTTATTGTAAACCTCAGAAACACAATCCTATAGCACTTGACAGTTTGTTGATACCTATCATGAGCTCTGAGATACGAGCCACAGAAGATCATTGCCCAATCATGCTTAGTGCACCTTGGGGTCACTTGGGTTGAGCGTGGTCGCGAGCATTCTCGTGACTCTGTGGGTGGAATGGTATTGTCACTGGAATTTACCTGGCCAACCAGAGCTGATGGAGTAGATGATTGGATGCCAAGTCAGATGGTTTGAAAGATATGGTGCTGAGCCTCTTTCAACTAACCCTCACTACAAGTTTTGGCATCGACTGAGATCGCCTTGACAAATGCAAATGAAGTTGAATCACCCAAAATCAAGAGAGGTTATTGTAGACCTCAGAAACATGATCTTGTATCCCCTAACAATTTTTCAATACCTCTCATGAGCTTCAAGAAATGAGCCCCAAAATATTGCTCCCCAATCGTGCTTAGTGCACCTTGGGGTCACTTGGGTCGAGCCTAGTCGTGAGCATTCTGATGACTCCATGGGTGGAACGGGGTTGTCATTGGCATTTACCTAGCCAAGCAGAGCTAATGGATTAGACAGTTCAATGCCAGGTTGGACAGTTTGAAACATACGTTGCTGAGCCGCTTTCAACTGACCTTCACTACAAGTTTTGGCATCGACTGAGATTGCCCTGCCAAATGCAAACGAAGTTGAATCGCCCAAAACTGAGAGAGGTTATTATAGACCTCGAAAAGATGATCCTATATCCCCTGATAGTTTGTCAATACCTCTCACGAGCTCTAAGATACAAACCTTAAAAGATCACTACCCAATTGTGCTTAGTGCACCTTGGAGTCACTTGGGTCGAGCGTGGTCGCGAGCATTTCAATGACTCCATGGGCAGAATGGGATTGTCACTAGCATTTACTTGGCCAACTAGAGCTGATAGAGAAGATGCCAGGTCAAACAGTTTGAAACATATATTGCTGAGCCGCTTTCAACTGACCCTCACTGCAAGTTTTGGCATCAACTAAGATCACCTTGCCAAATGCACATGAAGTCAAATCACCCAAAATTGAGAGAGGTTATTGTAGACCTTGAAAACACGATCTCCTAGCACTTGATAGTTTGTCAATACCTTCACGAGGTCTGAGATATGAGCCACAGAAGATCACTGCCTAATCGTGCTTAGTGCACCTTGGGATCACTTGGGTGAAGCGTGGTCGTGAGTGTTCCTATGACTCAGTGGGTGGAACAAGGTTTTCACTGGTGTTTACCCAGCCAATCAGAGTTGATGGAGCAGACAGTTCGATGCCAGGTCAGACGGTTTGAAAGATACGCTGTTGAGCCGCTTTCAATTGACCCTCACTGCAAGTTTTGGCATCGACTGAGATCGCCTTTCCAAATGCAAATGAAGTTGATTCACCCAAAATTGAGAGAGGTTATTGTAGACCTCAAAAACATGATCCTGTAGCACTTGACTATTCATTGATACCTCTCACGAGGTCTGAGATACGAGCCACAGAAGATCACTGCCTAATTGTGCTTAGTGCACCTTGGGGTCACTTGGGTCGAGCGTGGTTGCAAGCATTCCCGTGACTCCTTGGGTGGAACAGAGTTGTCACTAGTGTTTACCTAGCCAACTGGAGCCTATGGAGCAGACGGTTCGATGCCAAGTTAGACGGTTTGAAAGATATGTTGCTGAGTCGCTTTCAACTGACCCTCACTGCAAGTTTTGACATCGACTAAGATCATCTTGCCAAATGCAAACGAAGTCAAATTGCCCAAAACCTAGAGAGGTTATTGTAGACCTCAAAAACATGATCTTGTAGAACTTGATGGTTTGTCAATACCTCTCATGAGCTCTGAGATAAGAGCCATAGAAGATCACTTCCCAATCATGCTTAGTGCACCTTGGGGTCACTTGGGTCGAGCATGGTCGCGAGCATTCCCGTGACTCCGTGAGCAGAACGGGGTTGTCACTGGCATTTACCTAGCCGATCAAAGCTGATGGATCATACGATTTAATGCTAGGTTAGATGGTTTGAAATATATGTTGATGAACCGCTTTCAACTAACCCTCACTACAAGTTTTGGCATCGACTGAGATCGCCTTGCCAAATGCAAATGAAGTCGAATCGCCCAAAACTAAGAGAGGTTATTGTAGACCTTGAAAACATGATCCTATAGCCCCTAATGGTTTGTCAATACCTTTCATGAGATCTGAGATATGAGCCCTGAAAGATCACTTCCCAATCGTGCTTAGTGCACCTTGGGGTCACTTGGGTCGAGCATGGTCGCGAGCGTTTCGTTGACTCCGTGGGTGGAATGGGGTTGTCACTGGAATTTAACTCACCAACAAGAGCTGATGGAGTAGATGGTTTGATGTTAAGTTAGATGGTTTGAAACATATGTTGCTGAGCCGCTTTCAACTGACCCTCACTGCAAGTTTTGACATCGACTGAGATTGCCCTACCAAATGCAAATGAAGTTGAATCGCCCAAAACTAAGAGATGTTATTGTAGACCTTGGAAACATAATCATGTAGCCCTTGAAATTTTTTTGATACCTCTCACGAGCTCTAAGATACGAGCCCCAGAAGATTGCTGCCCATTCATGCTTAGTGCACCTTGGGGTCAATTGGGTCGAGCGTGGTCGCGAGTGTTCCGGTGACTCCGTGTGCGGAATAGGGTTGTCACTGGCATTACCCGGCCAATTGGAGCTGATGGAGTAGATCATTTGATGCTAGGTCAGACAGTTTGAAACATACATTGTTGAGCCGCTTTCAACTGACCCTCACTGCAAGTTTTGGCATCGACTGAGATCATCTTACCAAATGTAAATGAAGTTGAATCGCCCAAAACTGAGAGAGGTTATTGTAGACCTTGGAAACACAATCCTGTAGCCCTTGATGGTTTATTGATACCTCTCATGAGCTCCAAGATATGAGCCCTGGAAGATTGCTGCCCAATCATGCTTAGTGCACCTTGGGGTCACTTGGGTTGAGCGTGGTTGCGAGTGTTCCTGTGACTCCGTGGGTGGAATGGGTTTGTCACTGGCATTTACCCAACCAAATGGTGCCGATGGAGCAGATGGTTTGATGCTAGGTCAAATGGTTTGAAAGATATGCTATTGAGCTGCTTTCAACTGACTGTTAGTGGTATGTTTGAAATTTGAACTGTGAAACTAATCATGATTAAGCTTGTAAAATTTGAACTGTGAAGCTTATTATGTTTGAGGTTTAAGTTTTATAGATTGTTTGAAATGATAAAAAATAATATCCTTAAAGCATTATAAACAACAATCAAACATGTAAGAATTCAAACCATGTAAATGACATGTAAGATCCCTTCTTGGCACTATTGGCCACCCATACATGATTTTGGTCATAAGTCTTTATCAAGAGTTTTAGGACATTTAACTTTTAAATCAAATTGATTGTTACAAATTCCCATTATAGGCTTCAAAATATATCAATTAACCATTAAGGATCCTTTTTTCCTTCTATCTCTGATTGGATCCATGGTGACCATAGGCGTCTTCATAGGTGCTCCTGCACAAGTTACAATCCACATACAAAACCAAGTTTATCGACTCAAAATACAATCTAAGAAAGGTGAAATTAATGTATTGAAATTAAGCTTAACGAAATTAGAAAACAATGCACTAAGTTAACTTATTACCTAGTCAAGTGTTCCTGAAGGGTCATCTCTTTGCTTAAGGGTCTCCAATAGTGCTTCCTCCTAGAGCATACATTAATGAAGTTCCTTGTAGAATCTCTTGTAGAAATATGGAAATTATAATCTCTTACAGAATCTCTTGGAGAATCTCTTGTAGAAATATGGAAATTATAATCTTCCTCCTAGAGCATACATTAATGAAGTTCTTCGTGCCTTAGCAAAGGAAACCAGTTAGATTGTTGAAGCTTACAGTACTACATACAGAAATGCAGTATGTATTTTTGGCCTAAATTTATTTCTCATTTCTTTTAGGTCTTTAAAGGTGGTCGGCTAAATCTTTGTATTAAATTTTCCTTTTACAAGCACCGTAAACCCTAGCTATGTAGAAATAGAGGCTTTGAAGAGTAGTTCACTATAGGCAGAGAGAGACTTCCTAGGGGTCATGGGGACTACCTAGGGGTCCTAGTACACCTTATCATGTGTTAGGAACCCTAGGAAGTCCCCATGACCCCTTTTGACACATTTGAATGCTCAAGTGTGTCTTAAGGGGTCTTAGGACACCTTCGAACACACTTGAGCATTCAAATGTGTAAAAAGAGGTCATGGGGACTCCCTAGGGGTCCTAGTATGCCTTATCACACATTAGGACCCCTAGGAAGTCCCCATGACCCCTTTGGACAAATTGGAATGCTAAAGTGTGTCTTAAGGGGTCCTACGACCCCTCCGAACACACTTGAGCATTCCAATGTGTCAAAAGGGGTCATGAGCACTCCATAGGGGTCCTAGTACACCTTATCACGCATTAGGACACCTAGGAAGTCCCCATGACCCCTTTTGACATATTGGAAAGCTCAAGTGTTTCTTAAGGGGTCCTAGGACCCCTTTAGACACACTTCACCATTCAAATGTGTCAAAAGAGGTCATGGGGACTCCCTAGGAGTCCTAGTACACCTTATCACGTGTTAGGACCCCTAAGAAGTCCCCATGACACCTTTTGACACATTGGAACGCTCAAGTGTGTCTTAAGGGGTCTTAGGACCCCTTCGGACACACTTGAGTGTTGAAATGTATCAAAAGAGGTCATGAGGACTCCCTAGGGGTCGTAGTACACCTTATCATGTGTTAGGACCCCTAGGAAGTCCCCATGACCCCTTTTGACACATTGGAATGCTCAAGTGTGTCTTAAGGGGTCTTAGGATGCCTTCAGAAACACTTGAGCATTCAAATGTGTCAAAAGGGGTCATGGGGACCCCCTAGGGGTCCTAGTACGCCTTATTACATGTTAGCACCCCTAGCAAGTCCCCATGACCCCTTTTGACACATTGGAATGCTCAAGTGTGTCTTAAGGGGTCCTAGCACCCCTTCAGACACACTTGAGCATTCAAATGTGTAAAAAGGGGTCATGGGGACTCCCTACGGATCCTAGTACACCTTATCATGTGTTATGACCCCTAAGAAGTCCCCATGACCCCTTTTGACACATTAGAATGCTCAAGTGTGTCTTAAGGGGTCCTAGGACCCCTTCAGACACACTAGAGCATTCCAATGTGTCAAAAGGGGTCGTGTGGACTCCCTAGGGGTCCTAGTATGCCTTATCATGTGTTAGGAACCCTAGGAAGTCCCCATGACCCCTTTTGACACATTGGAATGCTCAAGTGTGTCGTAAGGGGTCTTAGGACCCCTTCGGACACACTTGCACATTCTAATGTGTTGAAAGGGGTCATGGGGACTCCCTATGGGTCCTAGTACATGTTATCATGCATTACGACACTTAGGAAGTCCCCATGACCCCTTTTGACACATTGGAATGCTCAAGTGTCTCTGAAGGGATCTTAGGACCCCTTCGGATACACTTAAGCATTGAAATGTGTCAAAAGGGGTCATGGGGACTCCCTAGGGGTCCTAGTACACCTTATCAGGCATTAGGACACCTAGGAATTCCACATGACCCCTTTTGACACATTGGAATGCTCAAATATGTCTTGAGGGGTCCATTGAAATGCTCAAATGTGTCTTGAGGGGTCCTAGGACCCCTCAAAACACATTTGAGCATTCCAATGTGTCAAAAGGGGTCACGGGGACTTCCTAGGGGTCCTAACGCATGATAAGGTGTAATAGGACCCGTAGGGAGTCCCCATGACCCCTTTTAACACATTTGAACAATCAAGTGTGTCCGTAGGGGTCCTAGGACCCCTTAAGACACACTTGAGTTTTCCAATGTGTCAAAAGGGGTCATTGGGTCTTCCTAGGGGTCCTAACACATGATAAGGCATACTAAGACCCCTAGGGAGTCCCCATGACCCCTTTTGAAACATTTCAACACTCAAGTGTGTTCAAAGGGGTCCTAGGACCCCTTAAAACACACTTGAGTGTTCCAATGTGTCAAAAGGGGTCATTGGGACTTCCTAGGGGTCCTAACACATGATAAGGCGTACTAGGACCCCTAGGGAGTCCCCATGACCCCTTTTGACACATTTGAATGCTCAAGTGTGTCTGAAGGGGTCCTAGGACCCCTTAAGACACACTTGGGCATTCCAATGTGTCAAAAGGGGTCATGGAGACTTCCTAGGGGTCCTAACGCATAATAAGGTGTACTAGGAACCCTTATGGAGTCCCCATGACTACTTTTGACACATTGGAATGCTCAAGTGTGTTCGAAGGGGTCCTAGGACCCCTTAAGACACACTTGAGTGCTCCAATGTGTCCAAAGGTGTCATGGGGACTTCCTAGGGGTCCTAACGCATGATAAGGTGTACTAGGACCTATAGGGAGTCCCCATGACCCCTTTTTACACATTTGAATGCTCAAGTGTGTCCGAAGGGGTCATAGGATCCCTTAAGACACACTTGAGCATTCCAATGTGTCAAAAGGGGTCATGGGGACTTCCTAGCAGTCCTAACACATGATAAGGTGTACTAGGACCCCTAGAGAGTCCCCATGACCCCTTTTTACACATTTGAATGCTCAAGTTTGTCCGAAGGGGTCTTAGGACCCCTTAAGACACACATGAGCATTCCAATGTGTCAAAAGGGGTCATGGGGACTTCCTAGGGTTCCTAACATGTGATAAGTCATACTAGGACCCCTAGGGAGTCCCCATGACCCCTTTTAACACATTCAAATGCTCAAGTGTGTCTGAAGGGGTCCTAAGACCCCTTAAGACACACTTGAGCATTTCAATGTGTCAAAAGGGGTCATGGGGACTTCCTAGGGGTCCTAACATGTGATAAGGTGTACTAGGACCCATAGGGAGTCCCCATGACCCCTTTTTATACATTAGAATGCTCAAGTGTGGCTGAAGGGGTCGTAAGAACCCTTAAGACACACTTGAGTGTTCCAATGTGTCAAAATGGGTCATGGGGACTTCCTAGGGGTCCTAACATGTGATAAGGCATACTAGGACACCTAGGGAATCCACATGACCCCTTTTGACACATTGGAATGCTCAAGTGTGTCTGAAGGGGTCGTAGGACCCCTTAAGACATACTTGAGCATTCCAATGTGTCAAGATGGGTCATGGGCACTTCCTAGGGGTCCTAATGCATGATAATGCATACTAGGACCCCTAGGGAGTCCCCATGACCCCTTTTGACACATTTGAATGCTTAAGTGTGTCTGAAGGGGTCCTAGGACCCCTTAAGACACACTTGAGCATTCCAATGTGTCCAAAGGGGTGATGGGGATTTCCTTGGGGTCCTAATGCATGATAAGGCATACTAGGACCCATAGGGAGTCCCCATGACCCCTTTCTACACATTTGAATGCTCAAGTGTGTCCGAAGGGCTCCTAGGATACCTTAAGACACACTTGAGCATTCTAATGTGTCAAAAGGGGTCATGGGGACTTGATAGGGGTCCTAACACATGATAAGGCATACTAGGACCACTAGGGGGTCCCCATGACCCCTTTTGACACATTCAAATGCTCAAGTGTTTCCGAAGGGGTCCTAAGACCCCTTAAGACATACTTGAGCATTCCAATGTGTCAAAAGGGGTCATGGGGACTTCCTAGGGGTCCTAACATGTGATAAGGTGTACTAGGACCCCTAGGGAGTCCCCATGACCCCTTTTGACACATTTGAATGCTCAAGTGTGTCTGAAGGGGGTCCTAGGACCCCTTAAGATACACTTGAGCATTGAAATGTGTCAAAAGGGTTCATGGGGACTTCCTAGGGGTCCTAACATGTGATAAGATGTACTAGGACCCGTAGGGAGTCCTAATGACCCCTTTTGACACCTTTGAATGCTCAAGTGTGTTTGAAGGGGTCCTAGGACCCCTTAAGAAACACTTGAGCATTCCAATGTGTCAAAAGGGGTCATGGGGACTTCCTAGGGGTCCTAACACATGATAAGGCATACTAGGACCCCTAGGGAGTCCCCATGACTCCTTTTGACACATTTGAATTCTCAAGTGTGTCTGAAGGGGTCCTAAGACCCCTTAAGACACACTTGAGCATTCTAATGTGTTGAAAGGGGTCATGGGGACTTCCTAGGGGTCCTAATGCATGATAAGTTGTACTAGGACCCCTAGGGAGTCCTCATGACCCCTTTTCACACACTGGCACACTCAAGTGTGTCCGAAGGGGTCCTAGGACCCATTAAGACATAGTTCAACGTTCCAATGTGTCAAAAGGGGTCATGGGGACTTTCTAGGGGTCCTAACATGTGATAAGGCATACTAAGACCCGTAGGGAGTCCGCATGACCCCTGTTTACACATTTGTATGCTCAGGTGTGTTCGAAGGGGTCCTAGGACCCCTTAAGACACACTTGAGCATTCCAATGTCTCAAAAGGGGTCATGGGGACTTCCTAGGGGTCCTAACATGTGATAAGGTGTACTAGGACCCCTAAGGAGTCCTGATGACCCCTTTTGACACATTTGAATGCTCAAGTGTGTTCGAAGGGGTCCTAAGACCCCTTAATACACAATTGAGCATTCTAATGTGTCAAAAGGGGTCATGGGGACTTGCTAGGGGTCCTAACGCATGAGAAGGCATACTAGGACCCCTAGGGAGTCCCGATGACCTCTTTTGACACATTTGAATGCTCAAGTGTGTTCGAAGGGTCCTAGGACTCCTTAAGACACACTTGAGTGTTCCAGTGTGTCAAAAGGGGTCATGGGACTTCCTAGGGGTCCTAATACGTGATAAGGCATACTAGGACCTGTAGGGAGTCCTCATGACCCCTTTTGACACATTTGAATGCTCAAGTGTGTCCGAAGGGGTCCTAGGACCCCTTAAGACACACTTGAGCATTCCATTGTGTCAAAAGGGGTCTTTCTAGATTCTTTAATGCTTCTAGTGAATCCAAATTTAGTTCTTATAAAGATGAGATGTTAGTGAATGACTTCTTGCTAATACTACTCTTCCACCAGATCCAGATTTCAACCCTTTTGTGGATCTATAGGCTCAATCACGAGCCCATAGGATTGGCCAAGAGAAAAATGTGATTGTATATCAACTGATTACAAAATGTTCAGTTAAGGAGAAAATATTGCAATGATCAAAAAGAAAATTGGCTATGGAAAATCTAGTTATGAATTCTGTTAAGAATGAAACTATTAAGGAATTGCATGAATCAAAAACCATGAAAATAACCTTCTGCAACAAAGAACATTCAAGCTATAGAATTTATTAACTCTAAATTTAAATGTCTAATTAGCATTCATGGAAGAGATTTCATTAGCATCCATGGAAGAAATTTCATTAACTTCAGACAAAATCATGTAAAAAAATTCATTAACTTTAGGCGAAATCATTTAAGACAGACAAAAACAAAATCGTATTACTCAGAAATGGAAGAGAAAGAAAATGAGATAAACCAAATTTATCAAATTCTTGCAATCCGTAGCTTCTCTCTGAGCGCAAAATGACAAACCATGGAACCAAAATTACAGTGAAAATTAATTTCTTTGAGCAAGTCATTCAAAAATGCCCAGAATACTTTAACGCATGATGATTTATAGAGAATTTATGATGGACTATGTTGTGCAAAAGCCCGTAATCCCTACCATATCTCAGAGTACTAATGAGAAGAAATGGTGAAAGTCTAGGATAGAGGCGGCAACGACATTGAAGTGACAAGACATTCTTCATAATATCAGGATGACGCCATCGAAATGACAAGGCTTTCCTCATAATGTCGTGCCACCGCTAATCTCTTCTTTAAATTTATTAATACAGTCAGTTCTATGACACTTGCATAATTTCCAGTACACCTGCTCATTTTACCAAACCCTTCCTTGCTCTCCATAATCTTTGACCAGTTCAAAGATCTGTCTAGTTGTTCTTGTTTAACCTCCCAATGACTCTGTTGAGCTGTAGAATTATAAATAGGTGTGGTACAATTGTTCAGTGACAAAAAAATATTTCGAGAACCTTTGCAATTTAGTGTTCTAGTTGAAAAAGAGGGGAAAGATACCATTTCATAGCCACAAGTGGTGGAAACAAAGTGATTCTCTTGCCCTCTACTTTTATAATCTGCCTCCAGTGAACTATTCTTCAAAGCCTCCATTTCTGCATAGCTAGGGTTTACGAAGCCTGTAAAAGGCACAACTATGCCCCTGTAGGGACTCATGCTTGTGCTCAGAATTATATTATTTTCATGCATTCCCTAACATTTAATACAAAGATTTAGCCAGCCACCTTTAAAGACCTAGAATAAATGAAAAATAAAAATTTGGCCAAAAATACATACCACATTTCTGTATGTAGTACCATCAGCTTCAAAAATTTAGTTGGCTTCCTCTACTAAGGCATGAAGAACTTCATTAATGTCTGCTCTAGGAGGAAGATTATAATTTTCATGTTTCTGCAAGGCCTAAATTTTTTTTGTCATTATAGCTCTCTACCTCTGCTCTCTCAATTTAGTCATCTCCCTCTCCGCTGCTCTCAGCTTAGCCATCCTTACCTAATCTTTAATAAAGATTCTCCAAAATTTGTATACAAAAACATCCTATAGGAAAAAATGAAAAGTTTCCCAGAGAATATCCACAATTCATATACAAAAGCATCATACAGGAAAAATGACAAAAAATTAATAGCTAAAAGGTAAAATTTATCATTAACGCTGGTAGTACCAAGGTCATACCCACTGTCAAATCGGATCAATATTATAATAAATGCAGAAAATACTGTTACGGACAAAAATATTTGCATATTAATGGGAAAGAGTGGGAAGAGCTTCTTGGACCCATGATAGAAGTTATAGATAAGGAGGAAGAGCTAGGAAGGGGAAAGCAGCAAAGGAAAGAAATAAGATATGTGTGTGAGCCTATGTCAGATGATGATGATGAGTACTCACCATCTGGTAGTAGCTCAAGTAGTGATAGAAGCTCTTTAGTGCACATGTACACTGACACAAAAAATTCAGATAGAGAAGTAACAAGTGCTATGGAATTATCCACAGAGCAATGTGAAATGAAGCCTCAAATTGGTTCATTAGCAAGCAAAGAATTTGGTCATGCACTTCATTCTAGTACCACAAATATTTCTATTAGAAATGCCTATTCATCAATGGCCTTGAATTTATAGGACTTGGGAAACTAGGTTACTCATGTTGGGCAATATCCCTCAAATGTAAGTTCATTGCCACCTTTGGCAAGGTAGTCTCACTCCTCATTTTACAACAAAGGGCAGCCATCTATGGTCCAAGGTTTTAATTTAGCTGACAAATGGAGAGCTTCTCAAGGTACTGATCTCTTTCATAGAGAAGTTCTTGATTCATCTCAAGGTTCTCGTTTAGGTGACCAACTCCTTCGAGTTCCACAAATAGACCCATTGATTTCCCAAATTGGTAAAAGGGTAGATGCAATTTTTGAAAGAGTATCCCAATTGAAGAGAAATGGAAATTCTAGTGAGCATAAAGTTATTGCAGATCCAATGGGTGTATCTTCTCCACTGACAAATATAACTGCATTTCCAAAGACTTGAGTTTAAATGGAGACTATTTGTTCCCAAACATGCCCCAGTCGAGCAGATGAACCAGATGTTGCTTGAGTAAAGAAAATAGTGGTTTATTAAAGCATATGCATTATCCCACTTGCTATCAGTTACTAATTTTTGAGCAGCTTGCTAGCTGCTTCTGTGCGGGATTCCTATAATATATAATGTCCTCATGAAAGTACATGCCAGTTTTTGTAAACATTTTCAATTCTAAAGTGTTAGTGAGCAATATCAAAGAAAAGGTTCTTACATGTGTTATTTAGACACATATCAATAAATTAGGAAACCAAGTTTCTCCCATTACATGGTAGAAATGCCTAGATTCACCTTGCCAGTATCAATAGGCAACAAGATCGGGGAAGAAATATATTTGTGAAGAGGAAGTACAAATGTTACTGTCCAAAACCATTTGGAGAGTAATATTCTTCTCCTGATTGTAATAAGAAACTCAAAATGCAGAAGACACCAAATAGTTGGGGCATTTATTTCCTATGACCTGTGTCAATTTCAGTTCAATTCCTAAGGATGATATTCTCAATGTGTAAAAATAAACTGATGTGTTATTTTAAAATGGTGTTGACTGAAATTTATGAACATATGTCAAATATCCATTTTTTCTAGAATTTGAAATAGAACCAGTGGAAATATAATCAAATTTGTGAATTTCACATCCAATCATTGGATGTTAATCAAAAGTACAACACAGTAATATAAATTTGAACCGATAAACAATTTTAGTCTTACTTCAAACCTACTCCTGTGTATGTGGGTTCTTGGAGGTATCTACTAAACAATGTGTGGATCTGTAATGTCCCTATCCAGGACCTTACTCACTTTGCTTAAAACTTCTAATTAGAATTTGGATTTCTAATGCCTGTTGTGATATTATTTAAGTTTGCCTTGCTCCTTACTGATTAATATTGTAATGAATTGGTTATCCTCTCTCTCTCTCTCTCTCTCTCTCTCTCTCTCTCCTACTCTCTCCTCTTCCCCTTCTCTCTCTCCTACTCTATCCCCTTCCCATTCCCCCCTCTCTCTCTCTCTCCCCTTACCCTTTTCTCTATCTCTCCTACTCTCTCCCCTTCCCCTTATCTCTCTCAACTACTCTCTCCCCATCCCCTTCTCTCTCTCCTACTCTCTCCCCATCCCCCCTCTCTCTCTCTCATCACCCTCTCTCTCTGTCTCGAGCTATCTCTCTCTCTCTCTCTCTCTCTCACCTTCTCACTCTCTCTCTTCCTCAATGGCCACCCATGAATTTTTTAAATGGCTGATTAATTTCCTTTGCTTCTTTCAATGGCCATCCATGATTTTTCTGCAATCTTCCAACCTTTCGTACATAGTCGTAAAATACATATTAATATATTATACATATAAAATAATATATAATAATAATGTAACATTTAATATTAATATATATTAAATAATATTTAAAATGTAAAATGTATATTATATAATATTTAATATATATAATATATAATCTAATATATAGTTTTTAATATTAATATATATTAAATAATATTTAATGTAAAATATATATTATATAATATTTAATATATCTAATATATAGTTTTTTATATATAATATATCAAATGAAGGATGGAGAAATGGGAGGGAGAAAGTGGAGGGAAGGGAAAGTGAAAATTCAAAATTTTGTCATCATATTTGGGTACCCAAAAATATCAGGTACCTAAAAATATCGGGTACCCGATTAGGCTCGGTATTGCTTTGTGCACCAAACCTACATGGTGAACTATTGAAATGTCTCAAATATGTGTTTTTCCCCTATTTCTCTGAGTTCCAGACTTCGACAATGTAGCTGACGACTTTTTTTTCACCCGAATTTGATAAAATGAAAAGGGTATCTTAAGGAGATTATCAACTTTCTATCAATATAATTGCTGTCAAATTTTGAATTCGGTAAGTAATTATTAGTTATTTTCTAATTGAGCTACCTCTAAAGTGTTGATTTATATACTGATTGAAAAATGACTATAACTTTCAGACGGTATAACATTTTTGAAATCCAAAAAATGTGTCACATTCTATGCTTCGCCTACTATAAGGAAAAAAATAAAATTGAATTTTGTAAAGTTTTGAATGAGTTAAGGTGGTCAGACACGATAGTTTTTTTATTCTAAAAATGTTGTAGTAGAAAATTCATAATTAATTATTTTTATGGAATAAAATTACAAAAAAAAATGCATCACATCCAAGCATGAGTCTACTACTTATATATTAAATCTTATAAAAAAATATTATCATTTGATCATGATTAAGGTGGTCAGACATACACCTACTTCTTTTTTTTTTCCTGAAATTTTTGTACTGCTGTATTGAAATCTATACTTTTCACCAATTATATTAAATTTTTTTTAGAAAAGGCCTAGTAGTTTAGAAACTACATTCAATTTCCTACAGATTCTATTCTTACAAATTTTTGGTATTAGGTTGATAGCTAGTTCAAATTTTCACGTCAAGTTGACTAACCCTGATTTGCTGATTTTTCATTGCCACTTAAGGGCATAGTTTGGCCCCTCATGATCTTGCACATACCCATATATATATATATATATATATATATATATATATATATATATATATATATATATATATATATATATATATATATATATATATATATATATATATATATATATATATATATATCACATTTCTCATGATAGGAAGTCTCACATATCTCGTGAAGACAAACATCACATCACACGTGATGATAAGTATCGTATAACTCATGATAATAAGTCTCACATATCTTGTGAAGACAAACATCACATAACACATGATGATAAGTATCACATAACTCATGACACTTAAAGGATGATATTCTTGAGAATATTATATTCTCCTTATACATCCTAGCTATGGTGTGTACACTGACATTATGTCATATAATGTCCACCACAATAGATCACGCCAGATCCATGAATGATAACAAGTCAACATGATATCAATATTACAAGATCGTCATCTTATAACATTTGAATACAAGTGTTCATTTCCAAATGATCGTCACCTTTTAGAGATGAACATAGTGTTAGAATAATTGAGAGGGGGGGTGAATCAGTTATCTAGTGTCCCAAAACAAAATGTATAATTCAAAACAATTTCTTCAACTTCTGCTCGTCGGTAAGCAATAATAACTCTTACTGTCTGTGCTTTTACCGATTACCAGTCTAATACTTATAACTGTTTATCGATCAAATCTAATATGTAACATGCAAAGTATGATAACAAACAAATATCACAATAAACACATAACACAAGAGATTTAACGTGCAAACCTTGTAAAGGGAAAAACCACCTGGGACCGGCAACCCAAAATTTTTCACTCTTCTGAAGTGAGGTCAGTTAAGACCCAACCTTGTTAAAGGTTACAAACACACTATCAGGTGTGACCTTGTTAGACAATTTTAGACTAGAAGTTATCATCCAACCAGCATTCACTATGGGGTTGACAGGATAACAATGTTTATTCTATGAATGATACATCATAAGACTTTTAGAGTCCACTCGGTTAAGAGATTTAGACTGTATACAATGGTTAAATATGTAATAGTAAAATGACCTGCCTTAATACAACTTCAATTGCAGATTACAGATCAATATTCAATCCATAAAAATCCTTCTGATCAATAATTCACTTCAGATTCAATACTGTATCAACTTACTATCCGTTGATAACTGCTATTTGTAGCTTGGTAATTGCTCTACAGCTCAGTTCTTACTAACCAGTATGATCAGAATGCATGAGAACCTTATTCACGTGATAATCCTGCAACTTCTTCTTCTTCTGACATTTTCATAAAGAAATTATGTTCTCTTATATAGATGTGTAAATCATTTTCTTTTCCACCATCAGATTTTGCTGCTTAATCACATTCATAGATTTTTCTGCTTAAAACTTTCTTGATACTTGTGTCAATAACACGTTTCAATTTTCTCTGTTAGAGCTTCTTTGAATTTTGTCAGCTGTTGATCTGCGTAACAAACTTTATCTCTTACCTCGATGTTATACTCTTGCCAGCTCATCAATCTTATCGGCTAAACTAATCATTTAATTCATTCTGTTCTCCTCGGTTAACAAAAAAATGCATCGGTGAACACTGCTCGGTTAATACTATAGTCGGTATACACTACACTCCGTTGGTGTATACTAGAAATGCTTCATTTACCGACAACATTGCTTTGTGTCTTTCAGCTCTATACTTCATCATAGATGAATACAACATAATGAGGTCAATATCATCAAGTCATAGAATCATCAACAAGTTACTCAATGTGTTCCTTATCCTCATCTGTCATGTACATCTTTCCTCATGTAGATTTCTCTGTTCTTCATCTCTTTTCCATTTTCCTTCATATGTCTCGGTGAAGTAACTTACAAGATAAGTGTTGTCAAACTAGTTGACATTAATGAAAACATAATACTGATTTAATCATATTACATATCTAATCAACAACTCCTCAGTGATCTTTAATCATAGATTCTTCAATCAGATTCCAAATCAGTTGTAGTCCAACAATCTCTTCCTTTGGCATTGATGGCAACTCAAGTAATATGAAATGTACCATACACATACCAAACATACATTCCACAACTTTGTGAACAAATGCTGTAAGTTGAATAGACTTAATATGTTTAATCACTACGTTGTTGAACTAGCATTAAGTAATACAACTTTACCTTTATGTAGTTGTGATCTTTTCAGTTCTCCTGTTCCATTCAGATTGTCTCTCCCTTAGATAATTGTCGTTGGTGCTTGTTCCTTTTCATATTTTGTTTATCTATCCCCTTTTCATTTCATATGGTTTATCTCTCCCTTTGACAACAATGTCAAAGAAACAAATAAACAATCAGCTCTGTAGTAGCTGAGTAACTCTCTGTCGTGTTCAGTACTTCCTCTGTATCTCTATATATTGATATCTCATTGGTTCAAGTTCTCAAACTTAATCACAACCTTGAACATGATTCAAAGTGTGAACTATGATGCATGAACATGAATGATCTTCTAATAAAAGTTGGTTGATGCAACATCCAGATCACCTTAGTGACTGATAGACAGGGGATGGACCCCAAGTCTAGTCCTCAAGTATTCAAATGTGTCCTTTGGTAGGGGATTTGTAAAAATATCTGCAAGTTGTTCTTTAGATGTAGAAAATTCTAACTTAACTTGCTTCTCTTGCACTTGTTCTCTTAAGTAATGATACTTAATAGATATATGCTTTGTCTTAGAGTGCATCACAAGATTCTTTGAAATATTAATAGCACTAGTGTTGTCACAGTATATAATCACTGGGTCAGTGATTACCTCATTCATTCCTTCCAACACTTGTTTGATATATGCAATGTTTGAACAATTAGTAGCAATAGAAACATACTCTACTTCAGCTGTAGACTGAGAAATACAAGCCTACTTTTTACTTGTCTAGGTTACAAGTCTTTCACCAAAGAAAAATGCTCCTCCAGTGGTGCTTTTTTTGTCATCCACATTTCCAGCCCAATCAGCATCGGTGTAAACTTTCAGTTCAAACTTCCCTTCCTTAGAATACCATAATCCATAATTCTGTATTTTCTTCAAGTATCTTAAGATCCTTTTTGTAGCTATCATGTGTGATTCTCTAGGGTTAGTAGAAAATCTTGCAACAATTCCCACAACATGTGCTATATCCGGCCTACTGTGAACTACGTACATTAGCTTACCAATCATAGATCGGTAAAGTGTCTAATTTACCTCAGTAGTTTCATCCTTCTTTATCAATTTGCATCTAGTAGCCATCGGTGTTCCTATAGGTTTAGCATCTTCCATGCCAAATGTCTTCAGTACTTCCTTTATGTATTTAGATTGTGTGATGAATATCCCATCACTCTATTGAATCACTTGTAGTCCAAGAAAGAAATTAATCTCTTTGAACATAAACATTTCAAATTCCTTTTTCATTTCATCAGCAAATGCCTTGTAGACAAGATCTGAGCCACCAAAGATAATATCGTCAACAAAAATTTCAGCAATGATAATAGTATCATCAGTATCACCTTTCACATACAGATTGTTATTTTCACTTGTTCTAACAAATCCAATACTTAACAAGTAAGTATGCATTCTTTCATACCATGCTCTCGATGCTTGCTTTAGTTCATATAAAGCTTTATGTAATCTACATACCATATCTTTATTGTCGGGATCAACAAATCCTTCAGGTTGTTCAATGTAGACTTCTTCTTCAAGTATACCATTCAAAAATGCTGACTTCACATCCATTTGATAGACTTTGAATTTCTTATGTGTAGCATATGCAAGTAGCATTCTAACTCCTAATCTAGCAATAGGTGCAAATGTCTCACCATAGTCAATGCCTTCTTCCTGTGCATATCCCTTGCATACTAATCTAGCTTTATTTCTTGTGACTTCACCATTTTCATTCAATTTATTCCTGTATATCCACTTAGTACCGATAACATTCTTATCTTTTGGTTGGGGTACTAAGGACCAAGTTTTGTTCTTTTCTATTTGTTCTATTTCCTCTTTCATTGCATTAACCCATTCTTCATTCTCTAATGCAACTTTCACAGTTTTAGGTTCAAACTCACAAATTAGACATGTACCTTGTCTTATTTTGCTTCTGGTTTGCATTCCAGCATGTCTATCTCCAATGATTTGTGTTTCAGGATGATGTCTCCTAACAAAACTAGCCAAAACCTAATTTCTCCTTTCTTGTTCATCCTGCTCAGGGTCATTTCTTTGCTCGACAACTTCTTCATGTTCATCAGTTTGTGGTGCTTATTGTACTGCATTGTTTCTCTGCTGACCGGTTGTTACAACTTGCAGTGTCGGTAGATACTTTGGATGTTCAATGTAAGTGAATCTACCATAATCTTTCGGTTCCTTTATACTTTCCTCTATGTACTTGTCATCAAACTCATCAACACGAACATTAGTACTTTCAACAATCTTATTTGTAGCCTTATTCAAACATTTGTATGCTTTACTTGTAGTGGAATATCCAAGAAATATTCCTTCATCTCCTTTAGAATCAAATTTGCCATTTCTCTCATCTTTCAAGATAAAGCATTTACTTCCAAAAATTTTGAAATAAATTATAGTAGGTTTGTGTCCAAACCATAGTTCATAAGGTGTTCGATTGGAGTCCTTCAGTTGTACTCGGTTAAGAACATATACAGTTGTGCTGACAACTTCCCTTCAATATGTCTGAGCAACATTCTTCTGTATCATCAATTTTCTAGCATAGTCAATTATAGACCTATTCCTTCTTTCAACAATGCCATTTTGCTGAGGTGTCCTCGGTGTAGATACCTGCCTCTTGATTCCATGCTCATTGCAAAATTTAGTAAATTCATCAGAGATAAATTCACCTCCTCTATCAGATCTTAAGCACTTTATTTCCTTACCGGTTTCTTTTTCTACCTTAGCTTTATACCACTTAAACATTTTGAAAGCTTTAGATTTCTCTTTCAAGAACATAATAGTCATTAGTCTAGTGTAATCATAAAAAAAAAGAATAAAATATCTATCACCAGAACAACTCTGAGTTCTCATAGGACCACATAGGTCGGTATGAACCAATTCAAGTATCTTCTTTGTTGAATAGTCCTTGCTTTTAAAAATAGACTTAGTCATCTTACCTTTCTAACATTCATGGCACATGGCATGATCAACTTTTGTCAAGTTAGGAAATCCTCTAACTCTTTTCTTTCTACTAATCTTGATCATATTGTCAAAGTTCACATGGCATAACCTTCGGTGCCACAACCAAGCATCTTCATCCTTTCTTAACAAAAAAGAAGACTGATCCATATCAAGATAGAATAGATTACCTCTGGATTGTGTACCAGTTCTGACAAGTCTTCCTCCGTCATTATAAATCTTCACCTTTTTGCTCTCAAAAGCCATTCGATGGCCTGGATTGTTTAGTTGAGCCACACTTATCAGATTATATTTCAGTCCATCTACCCAATATGCATTTTCACATTGTAATCTGTCATTGTTCATCAGTGAGCCTTTACCTCTTACCATACAAGGTGCATCATTTCCCATTCTCATAGATCCTCCATTATATTCAACAAGATGATCAAACTTCTCTACATCACCAGTCATATGATGTGTGCAGCCACTGTCTATGATCCATGTATCATTTCTTCTTACTTTAGAGATCAATGTTGTCTCTTCATGTTTCTCTTCCTCTTCTGAGTCATCTTTCATAGCAATAAATACAACTTCTATGTCATCATTAAAATCAGATTCAGTTTCAATATCTTCGGCTACGTAACATACCTTTTTGCCTTTTTCATCTCGGTTGTCTCTGTTGTTGTGTCGGTAACCTCTGTTAACTCTTCTTCTATAGCTTCCTTCAGATCGGTCTTTGGATCTATCATCATCTTTCTTCTATGGACATCTAGCAGTGATGTGACCGACTTCTTTACAATTAAAGCATGCTAAAGGTAGCTTACCTCTATACCTTCCTTTTCCTTTGGGCAATCTTCGGGCCATAAGTGCTTCAAGCTCATCAAGTTCATCATCGGTATTGTCAGCACTATCACAATTCTGACTATTCCTGCTAGACTTTCCAATCTTTAGAGAAGACATGAAAGTGGATTCAACAGAAGGAACAAAACTGTTATCAAAATTGTTTAATTCAAAGGTTGTAAGTTTACCAATCAGAGTGTCAAGAGTGAGGTTGGATGTAGCTCTTGTTTCATGAATTGCAGAAGTCCTGATTGCATAAACTGGTAGCAAAGTTATGAGAATCTTGCTTATCACTGTTTCATCATCAATCAATCCATCAGATGCTCTAATAGCATGTACCACCTCTTTGAGTCTATTTGAATATTGGACAATGTTCTCACCTTCTTTCATTCTCATATCATCAAATCTACCTCTCAGACTTTCAACTCGGGCTCTTTTGACATTCAGATCTCCACTGTAGATTTGTGCTAATTTATCCCACATTCCTTTGGCAGTTGTGCATGTCTTGATATCTTCAAATTCAGTGTCGGTACAGGTAGCAACAAGTTCCATCATAGTAACATTGTGTTCATGCTTATCATTCAGTTGATCAACAGTTAGGGGATGAGTGGGTGGTTGCATGTAGCCATTTTGCATCAAATCTAGTGCTAAGTTCCCAATTCTAGATATGTGCAGCTTCATTCTACTTTTCCATACTGCAAAGTTCTCTTTATTTAGTTTCGGTACTTCCCTCTTATACATCTTGAGACCTTTATGCTTAAGTCCTTAAAACTCTGTTCCAAGCAATGTAGCTCTGATACCAATTGTTAGACTAACTGAGAGGGGGGGTGAATCAGCTATCTAGTGTCCCAAAACAAAATGTATAATTCAAAATAATTTCTTCAATTTCTGCTTGTCAGTAAGCAATAATAACTCTTAATGTTTGTGCTTTTACCGATTACCAGTCTAATACTTATAACTGTTTACTGATCAAATCTAATATGTAACATGCAAAGTATGATAACAAAGAAATATCACAATCAACACATAACACAAGAGATTTAACATGGAAAACCTGTAAAGGGAAAAACCACCTAGGACTAACAACCCAAAATTGTTCACTCTTTTGAAGTGAGGTCAGTTAAGACCCAACCCTGTTAAAGGTTACAAACACATTGTCAGGTGTGACCTTGTTAGAGAATTTTAGACTAGAAGTTATCGTCCAACCAACATTCACTATGGGGTTGACAAGATAACAATGTTCATTCTATGAATGATACATCATAAGACTTTCAGAGTCCACTCGGTTAAGAGATTTAGACTGTATACAATGGTTAAATATGTAATAGTAAAATGACCTGCCTTAATACAACTTCAATTGTAGATTACAGATCAATATTCAGTCCATAAAAATCCTTCTGATCAATAATTCACTTCAGATTCAATACTGTATCAACTTACTGTCTGTCGGTAACTACTATTTGTAGCTCGATAATTGCTCTATAGCTTGGTTCTTACTAACCAGTATGATCAAAATGCATGAGAACCTTATTCACGCAATAATCCTACAGCTTCTTCTTTCGATGTTTTCATAAAGAAATTTTGTTCTCTTATATAGATGTGTAAATCATTTTCTTCTCCACCATTAGATTTTGTCAATTAATCACATTCATAGATTTTGCCACTTAAAACTTTCTCGGTACTTGTGTCAATAACACATTTCAATTTGCTTCATTAGATCTTCTTTGAATTTTGTCAGTCGTTGATTTGCGTAACAAACTTTATCTGTTACCTCGATGTTATACTCTTGCCAGCTCATCAATCTTATTAGCTAAACTAATAATTTAATTCATTCTATTCTCCTTGGTTAACAAAGAAATGCATCGGTGAACACTGCTCAGTTAATACTGTGGTCGGTATACATTACACTCCGTTAGTGTATACTAGAAATGCTTCATTTACTGACAACATTGCTTTGTGTCTTTCAGCTCTATACTTCATCATAGATGAATGCAACATAATGAGGTCAATATCATCAAGTCATAGAATCATCAACAAGTTACTCAATGTGTTCCTTATCCTCATCTGTCATGTACATCTTTCCTCATGTAGATTTCTTTGTTCTTCATCTCTTTTCCATTTTCCTTCAGATGTCTTGGTGTAGTAACTTACAAGATAAGTGTTGTCAAACTAGTTGACATCAATGACAACATAATACTAATTTAATCATATTACATATCTAATCAACAACTCCTCAGTGATCTTTAATCATAGATTCTTCAATCAGATTCCAAATCAGCTGTAGTCCAACACACAGGGGGTAGAGCCCATAAAGTCATATATCAACACATATGACAAAAGAAGTTTACACATTAAACATCTTATTGTAGACACCTCAAAAGCCTTTTCCAAAATAAAAATATTTTATTTAGCAAAATCCCCTGATGACATCATCATTTATTAATTAATTAATTAGTTTTTATTGTCATTATCCTTTCTCCTATTTTAATTAAAGATATTTAATTAAGAAACCCTAGCCAAAAGCATTTAAATCAAATTTAAATGATTTTCCCCCTATTTATTGAATCATTATTTGATAAATAAAGTCACAATCCCTAAATAAATTAAACATTTATTTAAAGCCTAAAACCCTAGAATCTTCTAGAGAACCCTAAACCCTCCTAAACTTTCCTAAAACCTTACTAAACCTACTTAGAAGGTGATTTCTACCCTTTTTAGTCTAAACCACACTTCTTTGACTTTTGGTCAAACCTCCTCATTAATGAGGCTTATAGACTCATTAATGGCTTCTTACACCCTCTTTAAGGCTCTTACAACCTCATAATGAAGAGCTCATGTCTTCTCTTTCACCTTGGTTCCCTAGGCCCACTTCCCTAGTGTTTCTCACACATGTGTGAGCAACCCTTAACCCTCATCCATCAAACATTAACCCTAACCTTACCCCTAACCATACCCTCAGACTCTACCCCAAACCGTAACTTTGACCCTAACTCCACTTCCTAACCCAAGCCCTTAGGAGAATCCTATAAATACTCCTCCTTCCAAGAGAAAATTATTACCTTAGTTTTTATCTTCATGCATTTTTATCATGCTCATATCTATCTAGATCATCTTAGCATTTAGCATAATTGTTAGATTTCATTATTTTTTATGCTTTCTAACTCATCCTAGAATAGCTTAATGGATTAACTTAGTTCATTTCCAAAATTTTATAATCATTTCTGCATCACATCACACTTCATTTGGCTTAAAATCTATCTTAGAATAAGCATTTATATCTTAATCTGCATCCTAGCTTCATTAGGCTCCTTGAGGCTCTAGGGGAAAATCCAGTGTTCTATACCTATTTATGTGCTACTATGGGGTTCTCATGGTCCCTAGTTGATCCTATTCCTTTCTAATTTTCATTAGGGACATGCTCCAAGAGTTTGGAGAGCACACCCACATCCCTAAATCGAGAGAAAATCGAACGGTGACAAGGTGCTCCCGTTGAGCTCTATCTGAAGTGTCTTTGCAAATTGCTTTTACTATATGCCAGGAATATGATGTTAGGCTAATAATTGAATGTTTTTTCTTATTTCAAATAGGTTAGGTTTACTCTGATCACATTTTGGCACGCCTGGTGGGACTCCACAAGCCTTCACAACTTCTTTTTTAGGGATTTTGAGCAAAAAATCCCACTTTTTTGACAAATCTCATCCTTTCTAAGTTAATTCTTGTATGAGTAAAATCCCTGGAATTTTTTTCTTATATTGGAACTTATGTAAACTCATACCAGAGGTGCCCAATACTTGTATAGGACTTTTATGTGCATTTTAGACCTTTTTAAAGCCAGAAACTCACCTTTTTGAGGAATCTCATCTTGTTGTGGTTGAATTCTCATATGAGTATACTTGTACTAGGGCCACCCATTACTCATATGGGGTTTTTTCATGCATTTTAGGCCTATTTTAAGGCCTCTGACCTTGTTTACCCATACCAGGAGTCATCCTGACTCGTACGAGCCATCATCCTGACTCGTACGTGTAAACACATCAAAATAACCTACCCTATTTACTCGGTATGGAAAACAGGGGGCATTTGTAAGGCCTTAAGCATGGGTTTAGTTGGATTTTAGGGTTTGGGGCCTCTTGGTGCCTCTTGACTGCAAATTTCTAGTCTTAACCCCATTTTTTGTAGATACTCATTGGAGGCAAAGAAATCACCAATATTCTAAGGTCTTAAGGCTAACCAATCATTTGGCATGGTTAGGAATCAAAACAATTTGATTTTGGGGCTTAAAAAGAACATCAAATCACTCTTGAATGCGTTAAGTGTAAAAAACTATAAATATTTCCTAATTGCTTCCTAATCAATCCTAAATAATACTAATCATTCCTAATCAGTTCTAAAACAATCAAACTCATTCCTAATGTCTTCCATTTGGATAAAAAGAACTTCATGCTTTCAAATCTAAGTGTTTTTAAAGTCTTCATGCAAGCCAGGAACACTTCAAATTTTGGGTGCATAAAAGGAACTAGAAATCTGCATATCAATCCTAATTGGTTCCTAATCAACTCAAATTCATCCTAAATATTCCTAAATCCAACTCAATGAATTGTGCTAAGTTAAAGTGAACTTCATTTGCAAAATCTCAAAGTGCTTTCAAGTTTTATGCAATCTAGGAACAAATTTGCATCTCTTTCCCATTCAATTCCTAAACAATCCTAATCTATCCTAAATGTTCATAAATCAATCCTAATACTTTGTTCTTTGGTTAAAACAAACTTATTTTTTCAAATCTTGAATGTTTCAAAAATTTCATGCATAAGTTAATCTAGGAACCTCTTTTTGGGCATAAAACTGAATTCTAAAGCACACAATCTTGAATGCCCCTAAAGAGATCAAAGTGCAAAATCAAAAAAGTCACTTTTTAGTCCAAAAAAAACCTAGTCTTGAATGTACTAAATTTGAAAGAAAAGCATTTTGATTCCATTACAAAAGTTCAAATCAGGTTCCTAAAGAAGCAAAAACTCTTGAATACCAATGTAAAGAAATTACAATCTCTTTCAAAACTTTTCTTGTCTTCAAAGGAATGATTAAATCCAAATCATAAACATATGTGTTTGCAAGTTTTCATTTGAATCACTAAATCAATTTGGAAAAAGGACCCTTGGTGTGATTCTAGGAGTTTCAATTCTACAAATCCTTGCTAACTAAGTGACGTAAAAGAGGTTGAACTTGGACAAGTTCACTTGTTTTACTTCTAGAGAAGCCTGTCCATAGAGAAAAGTGCTTCCTCTTTGGAGAATGACTTCAAACTGGTACTTCCCCGACCAGTATGGAAATAAAGCATTGAGAAAACTCTCACTTCATCTTGTCAAGCTCGGGCGATGTGTGTTGATGGTAGCTCAAGGTAGGTGAGTATCCCTACTATTTTGATATGGTCAACTAGGCTCTTAAGTGAGTCACACGTGTATAATCTAATTGGGAGGACACCACAGACCAAATTGTACAACTATAAATTAGAGGCTTCTCGATCTACTCCTGAAGGTATCAAAATATTTGTGCAAGTATTGATCCAAGTGGTTTCCTGAATCACCTTAAAACACTCACCATATGTATCCCTTTTTAGGTATATCAATTTATGGGAAAAGATTTTGATACTACCCCATCTTCTAGGTAGTTCTTGCTTGATGTGTTTTCAAATTTTCAAACTCAGTGCAAAACATCTTTTGAAACATACACATAATAAAGAGTTCTACACACAAATCCTTTTTCCATGTCAGTCAAAATCCTCCAAAATCCAGAAGTCATCCAAGCTTTCAGAATCTTGTCATCCTAGTCTCCTAATCATGGTCTTCTGGTCATCTTGCATCCAGTCTTGTCCTCCTTTCATCCTATCCTAGGTTAGCAAAGTCATCTTGGTCATCACCCATCTCTTGTCTATCTTTTTCCAGAGTCAGTCTTTCCTCCTGTCCCAAGCCAAATCCAATCCTAGTCCAAAGCTTGTTAGTCATCCCAATCCAAAGCCTTAGTCTTCCAATTCATCTTCATCCTTCATCCCTATCCAACTCATCTATAAGTCAGCATGTCTCAAAACTATTATGATGAGTTTGGTTTGTTGGGAGTTCCCTTTGATCTTCAAACTTGTAGATTTATACTTTGATGGATAACTTTAATATAACTTTGAATCTATCACCACTCCAAAGTCTACAAGGAAGAGGGCCAATTAACAAGGATCAACAATGAGATCCTCCTACACTTTGAGCCTTAATGCTTAGGTGGGTGTACCCTTGACTCACTTCTCCAAAGGAGTCTCAAAAAAATATACAACTATGTCCTTTACTAATTGACTGAAATATATTATCATTTAAATTAGGGTGTGTGTGGTTGATGACAATGAAATGCCTCCAGAGAATGGACCAGTGCCTTAACCTAGGGAAAAGAGTCACCCAATTACATACATCAGCTGAAGATCTTAAATCAAACACTCTTGGGCTCAGGATAAGTGCTTTGCCTATTACCCCTCTCCCTCAAACACAAGGACATTAGATTCTTATCTGGTTGTAAACTCACTAAACTCACCTAGAAGACTTTAATCCTAACTTTGTTAGGAACTCAGAGATGACTTCACAATACTCTTTGTTTACCATATGCTAATACACTTTGTGACACTAACATATATGAGCTCAGAACCAAAACAAGAAGACATACACAAATATAAGATTGGAACTCAATAGCACTCTCATTAACATATTCAGGATCAATATACAATCAAAGCAACACAAAGATAGGAAAAAGACCCAAAATCCAGCTCCTCTTTCCTCAAATGTTCATACAATCATAACCACTAGAACTGACCAAAATTTAGAATAGAACCTCAGGACCGAACCCTTACTCTATCAAAAAACTAACTACTTATACCCCTAGTCACCTTGGAATCCTCAAAGAGGATGCATCAAGCTTCAGGTGACTAGGGTTAGGGTTTCAACTACCCAACCAAATAGAAACAGTCAAAAATTTAATACAAGGGAAGAAACCCAGGCAACTAGGAGAAAATAGATCCCAGAGTGATCCTCAATCATGAAAATTTCACTGAGAAGGTACTAAGAACCATGAACATGCTGAATTTGTCAACCTATTTGGCCACCTGCAACACCCTTCGAGCACAAAGAACATAGTACAGACACCTTGCAAATAATCTCTTAACACCCTAGACCACACTGCAACAGTCGGCAAAACTAATTCTACCAGATCCGACTGTAAAAGCATTTAATTTTAGTCCTTCTGCTTGTAGGAAACCCTTTACAAATTTGAATTTGAATTACAATGGTTATTTCTAAAGTGCCAGTAGCAAATCAGTGGTCCACATTTAAAACTCGATCAACTTTAAGTCTTGACCGTCAGATCTCTCTTTTTCATGGGTCTTATGTCTTAACCTTTTAATATGACCTCAGTCACATTTAGCGAACTAGCAACTGAAGGGAATCAACCATTTGCAGAATACTTTATACTACCGCCAGATAGTTTACGATTACATGAACACAGTGTTCGCTAAATCACCAGCTTTTTAGAACTCCGCTATTCTATTCAGTGAACAAGTGAAACCCCTTGAAATTTATTGGAACCGCCAAACACTTTATCCGAACTACTAGACCTTTGATAACCCTAGGCCCACCTAAAAACTTGGCACATGTCACCATACCATTCACTGCTCATGCTCGGTCATCACTGACATAGGACCCACTGACACGTCCAAGTAAGATTCAAGATTAACGGATGGCGCATGATCTCATGGGGTAGGAATATTCCTTGAGATCATGTGCCGACCATAGATTGAAAAGCCTTCTGTACATGCCCCATTGACAAGATCCTTCTCAGCAACATACCGACCAATGTGAGAACACCAATTGTGCCAACATGGCAGTGGACCCGCGACACTTTATCACCTCTGAGAAAAATAAAATTGACGGTTTTCTGAAGATCTCATGTTTCTGATACATTCCTTAAGAACTTATGCCTGTTGTCAATTCTCTACAGATGTCAGGACCCTCTGACAAACCAAAAAATAGGTCCCATTGACAACTGCCAACACATTGTTTATCTCAGCCAATGAGGAGACACCACTTGAGCCCACTTGGCAGTGGACCCACCTGCATTGAATGGTTACATCATAAAAGAGAATCAATGGCCGTCGTAAGATTGAAAGCCTCTAAAAAAACCCTTGCGAACTTATGACAACCGTAGGATTAAGATGGTGTCAGAGCTGGGCCCAAGAAATATTTAAGCCAGAACATTAGAAAGAATAAAAGGCGCAGGACTTAGGAAAATTAATTTTTGCCAGGCACTTGGACTTAGGAAATATTAAAGACCACTGGGTGATAGAAACTTAGGAAAATTTAACAACCGACCCCGCAAGGTAATAAAATAATAAGGCACATGTGTTTAAAGGTTTTTAAGTGACCCAAAAAAGGTAACTTGAAATTAGAACAGGGCCTGGGCCTTATTTACCAACGACTACATTTTCAAAATTTGAACTAAGGGTTTATGCCAGAGACCTAAAAACAACTGTAGAGACCAGAAGAAAAGGGCTAGAGCCATGAAATTTTTTCAAGGTGCTAACATGGTTATCATGTCTCTTCTCTTTTTCCATCCTATCCTGATGATGATGAAATTCTTGTTGATCATGAGGATAACTTTGAAAACCTTAAAAAGATTGCACAAAACATCCTCCAGAATCCAATCATTCCTCCATCCTATCCCAATGATGATAAAAGTCTTGTTGATCATGATGAGTACTTTGAAAACCTTAACAAGATTTCTCCAAACATCCCCCATATTCCAATCATTCATCCAAACTATCCTATCATGCCTTCATACATTTCCGCTAGTTCTCCTTATCCTACCTTTGACAAGGGAAATCCATTATCCTATTCATCCACACCTTCTTCCTATATTTGTGTGTGTGAATTTTGTACATAGCTGTAGACACAAAACTTCAGTAAAATATTAGAGGTTATTAGAAATCAAAATCATGTAGTGAAATGGAAACTAATCTAACCAGGTGATTTACTACCTTCTAGTAGGTGCGAGTATGATATTCTCAAATTGGACCGAGATCAGTGACCTTGACGACACCTAATTGAAGGATTTGAATGCAGAATTTAGATATGAGATGAATGCAAATTAATCTATATTTTTGGATTTTCTATGCAATAAGATGAGGAAAACTAATATGAATCTATTCTATATGAAAAATTGATATAACATGTAATTAATCTAACAATGATATGCTAAATGATATGAATGCTGAAAATAATGAAAATCTCACAATAGCTTTTGATTCGCAAAGATTTATTCTTCGATCACCAATTCACCAGCATGAGGATGCAATTCATGGAAGGATCCAAAATGAAGAGCCGAGGCTTTAATTTATAGAAATCCAGGACTTTGGAGGTGCATGGAAAAGCCACAAATCACTCTTGATAAGCGTAGGTTGATTTTTGAGTTATCAAGAAATTAGAAATAGATTAACTCACAAAATCATGCAAATCAACTTTTTGATTTAAATCAGAAGTTGAGATCATCTTTCAACTCAAAAGAGAGTTGAGTTTAATTTTAAAACAACTTGAATTGATTTTGTGATTTAAAGTTCAACTGCTCCTTATATGTGCACAAATAATCATGAATTAATTTAATAAATAAAATGATTTATCCTCAACTTAACTGATTTTTAAAAATAAAACAATTGATTTATGGGTTAATCAATTATTAAACAAACTTTTATTCAAAAACTATATTATTAAATTTGACAATTGACATTAATTAATTAAATAAGAATTTAATCAATTAGTCATAGGATATTTGATTTATTGTCAAAATGAAATAATACAATTAAATCCAATTAAATAATTAAGTGGCAGTATTAAATCTAATTAATTAAATATTCAGAATATTCAATTAATCAAACTTTAGGATAAATAGGATTTATCACCAAATAATTATTAAATTTAAGATAAATAGGATAAATAGGAATAAGGAATATTCCCCAATGCAGAATTTAGGATAATCAATTAAGATTTGATTATGTGCAGATGTGCCTTAGGTTAGGACTTCAATGTCGATTTTGTTCAATGTGTTGATATAGGAGGTTAATGAACCTATAGCCCATTTTTGGGGTATTACATTTTGCACCTCTTTGAATCACTGTGCAAAACGTAGTGGTTCAAAGATAGTCTGTGTATGATGTTGAAACTGATGTTTGAAATTGAAATTGATATGAAATAGAAACTGATTGAAATTGATATGAAGATAATAGGTCATGAATGACCAAAGATAATGTTAACTATAACAATAATGAACCGATGATTGCGAAGAAGTGTCAAAATGCTTGATTCTGAACCTTATGATTGCGAAGAAGTGAGTGACTTATTCCAGACCCGATTGTCGATAAGAATCACATTGATATCACATCTGAACCCTTCAGTTATGAAAAACCAAGGAAATAACACTAACGAACCAATGGTTACAAAAGACTGATACAGTTTACAAGATTAAGAGAATACCAGATTGATATGGATCTCGATGAATCTGATATGCCCCAAGCGATGAGGTCTTTTTGATGAATCAACAACTAGACGTGGTTTTTGTCTTGATTACTGAGGAAAGATATGATTTCAAATTTAGATTACAAAATTTTAATGATGTACAATACCATGCCCCCTTCGGGATAAAAATTGAAATCTAACAAGAAAATTCAACATTGAATAGTTCAGAAGCATGTTAATTGATTTAAGAAGTGGTTAAACATGTTCGAGAATGCATTCTACATCGTTTGGAGGTCCAGAAGACCAAGTTTGACTAGGTTTGACCATGGTTGACCAAGTTGAAATTTTGATAGTTTGATGTAAGATAATCAGTTAAGTTGAATACTAGATTTCTGTGATGATGGAAGGTCGATTATGCAAGCAGTAGACTGTCCTGGGTCTAAAAATTTTAAATCATAATTTTGACATAGTAAATGATCTCAGATTTTGATTTTGATCTTGAAAATGGGTTCAGAATGTCGAAATTAACTAGAGGTGCAATTTTTGTGAAAAATAGAGCACTTTTGAAAATTAGGTCAAAAGCTATATAAAGGCCGGAAGGGTCATGTGGAGTACTGGAGGCGATGCCTTGATGATATGAATTTTGTTTGATGGAGACCGTATGTGGGTATAGAGCCTTGGTCTATTGCACAAGAGCAGTTTAGTTTCTTCTTCCAGAGCTGTGTACTGATCGGGAGGTCATCCTCCACTTTAGAGAGATTCATTATCACCAGGGTGTGGTGGCAGTATGGATGAGTGGAGGATGCACTAGAGGATTATGCCACTTATGCTCGGATAGCTTGGGATCTTTGACTCGAATGGACCACGAGGCTCTCTTATGCTTTGTGTTCATAAGAGTACAGTGCTATTGTCAGCAAAGATTGGGAGTACAGACCAGATGTACTTGATGCTGGAGTTACGGACGGGTTCATTGCCTGGCTTGTTGACCATCCTATCCATAGGTTCTCAGATCCTACAGAGCTTATACCCTCCATGGAGGAGGCTATGGATGTGACTAGAGCATCGATGAGACAAGGTCTCAGACCCACATAGGTTCCTATTATGCATCCCACACCTCTGAGACCTAGAGCGATGGCTCCTCTATAGAGACCATCAGGACAGATGAGGCCCCCTCGTCCCACTAGTTCTACAGTAGGTAGATCGACAGGTTCTCATAGATGAACTAAGGGAGAGGGTGGTACTCTAGGGATTTTTGGTACAAAAAATGAGTTACTTTTAGCAGAGCAGGTTGTGGGTGGTGGCACTGATCTGATAAAGGAGGATATAGGGTTTGATCTGGGTGCAGAGGTTAGACATCGTAAGGCACAGAGAGCAGAGACCACAGAGTAGACTACCCTAGATACTAAGATGCTAGCAGTCGATGTTGATCCTATTGTTCCCCTTACTCCACAAGAAACTATCCAATGGCTTAGATTATAGGTCAGGGACCTAAAGGTTCACAGTGTGCAGTGGGAGGAGAGATATATAGAGGCTGATAGATAGCGCACTGAGCTTCGTGTAGAGATTATAGGCCAAGGTGATTCATCAGACCGCATGGGTAGCTTACTATGTGTCCACATATTACACTATTATTCCTGCTGCACAGAGAGTCCCTACATACTCTTAGTACATGATGGCATCAGAGGGAGCCAGAGCACCTAGAGTAGAGGTAGTATTGGATGCACCACCTCCACCTCCACTAGATGCAGAGGATCGGGCTAACAGTTGATCTATTTTGATAGGTCTTGATATACTATGCTCTTTTTGATCATTGATATACTATTTTGACTGTGATAGCTCACATGAGCGTATTCTTTTGTACACTGTGCCAGTAGTGCACCCCTGACTAGTTTGATATTTTTGATATATATGAGATCGATATGTTGGTTATGACTTCATTTGTACTCATCACATTTTTTGAGTTATGATGATATCATGTGATGCTTATGCTATGAGTAGTGTAGAATGTATGTATGGATATATGCAATACAATGATTTCTTTCACATGTATGGATGTAATGCAAATGTATTTTGATTATGAAAAGATGTATGTATAATTTTATGCTTATGCACATGGATGTATTGTAATGCAACAGATGGTTATGATATGAAATGTAAATGTAATGATACACATGATATGTTTTACAGGAATTGATGAAGACAAGTACTCAGTCTTATGTCAAAAGGATGTTTAACCCAGGAGGATAACTACTTGCGGTTCCATGAAGAGACCTTCGAGTTAAGTGTTAGATCTTGTGAGATTTGAAGAGGTGATAGAAGAATCATTTAAGTGTTGAAGTTATGTAGCCATTTGTGAGATCATGCAAACATGCAAAATGCAAAGAACCATGTAAAATATGCAACCTAAGACCTAGGACCTAGTCATTGATCATGTGTCGGTCAATTTCATCATTGAATTTTTAGGTAACTGGATAAATCAATACAATGTCCACTAGTTATGAAACCATAGACATATGAATATCAATTTGGATGTGCAGGAATCAATACAACACCCACTGATTAGGAAATTAGGGATATATGAATATTGATTTTATTTTTGAAATGTCGGATTAGATATAAGCACCAAGGCATAAGCACCAGGATACCCTAAATATCATGTCCATTTTGATATAGCAATTTGTATAAGCATCAAAACATAGACATCGTGATGACCAAAATATGCCTTGCATTACAACACATCAAGCAGTCAAGAGATCATTCTAAATCCAATGTGAATTACCCATAGTGACCCTTTATCATTCACATCCTTAGGTAAGATTGCATTTCACAATAGGAGAAAGAATTCACTAAAAAAAAAAGACAATAGTTAGATCAAACTTCCTTGAATTTTCTGGGTATCAATGGTCGAGGTACGCATGGCCATCCAATTCGAGATAGAGGCTCTTACAGTCGGACACCATTTCAATCCATAATTTCCAAAGTTGTTAGATTTTCACATGCAAATAGAAAACAAAGAAAAGATTATGCCCCCAGTCATTACTCTCTAAATCCTATAAAGGACATCATTGAAGAGCTCGAAGGGACACAATATGCAAAAATCTCAATGTGAATCAGTAAGCATACAAGGAGATAAAAGCATGTAAAAAGCATAGATTGTTTTCAGTTTGTGTTTGATTGCATTGTTGTAGATGCAAAATCCTTTCTGGAGACGAGACTAACTAACTGACTTGGATGAAGCTTCAAAGGACTCTAACTGGATATGATACATCTATGATACATTGGAGGCCATAGGATATGACATTGATTTCCCCCAATTTTGAACATTGATAGGATATAGACGCTTGAGACAGACCGACTTATTGAAAATAGGAAAGTAGGAACAAACCGGGAAATATGTACAAACTGAAGCAAGACTGAAAGCTGGGAAAGACCAAGATTGCGTTGATAGATGGAGAATTTTGAAATGAGTGGCACTTGTTTGCCAGGTTTTAACTATCTTGGCAAAGATTCTATTTTTGCTACCAAGGTGCTTGTTTCCAGGTTTTCACCAAGGCACTTTTTCTTTTTCTCATTTTTTTGTATTTTTCATTTTTTCCAATTTTTTTGTACTTTTCATTTTTTCCAATTTTTTTGCACTTTTGATATTTTTTACTTTTTTTGTGAATCATCAAGGTGCCTATTGCTAGTTTTTCACCAAGATGTTCATTTTTTTAGGACTTTTCCCAATTTTAAAGATTTTTTCAGGACAATTTACCATACACTGAATGCCTTAGGCGTAGAATTTCTTCAGATGGAGAACATTGATTGGTTCTTGGAGCTGTTCTCCTTCAGTCATTGAGAGTTGATAAGCACCAGAGCCAAAAGTAGTAGTGATGACAAAGGGACCCAGCTAGTTGGGTTCAAAATTCCCCTTGCATTCTTGATGTGATTGATTTTTAGGATTCTCTCTCAAGACTAGATCACCAACCTGAAATTCTCTATGTCTGACTTTCTTCTTGTAACCTCTAGACATTCTCTTGTAATATACTCTGAGATGATCATACGCTGCTTGTCTACGCTCATCTAGTAGTTCAAGTTCTTGCAACCTAGACACTCTATAGTCATCATCAGTTACTAGACCATGCATTCTGATTCTTAGTGATGGGATTTGAACCTCAATAGGAAGTACCACTTCAGATTGATAAACTAAAGCGAAAGGTGTAGCCCCAGTAGGCATTCTGATAATTGTTCTGTAGGCCCAAAGAGCTAGATTGATCATGAGATGCTAGTCTCTTCCTATTTTATTAACTGTACGGTGCAAGATTTTCAATAGATTCTTGTTAGAAGCCTCTGCTTGTCCATTCCCTTGAGGATAGTAGATAGATGACCAATGTTGTGTAATCTTGAATTTAGCACATAAACCATCTAGATCTTTGTTCTTGAATTGTCCACCATTATCTATGATTATGGAATGGGGTATCCCATATCTGCATATGATATAGTTCAATATGAACATAGATATTTGTTTTCCAATTGCTTGTGTCAAAGGGACTGCTTCTACCCATTTTGTAAAATAATCTGTAGCTGTGATTATATGGGTATGTCCATTAGAAGAATGAGGATGTATAGCTCCTATAAGATCAAATTCCCATTGATGAAAAGGCCATTGTGTAGTAAAGGGAATGAGATCTCTCCCTAGAGCATGAATTAAGTTTCCATGCACTTGGCACTTTTGACAATTCTTAGCAAACTTGATAGACTCTTTCTCCATTTCAGGCCAATACTACCTAGCCCTAATAAGTTTTCGAGCTAGTGTTAAACCATTCGAGTGTGACCCACAAATACCATCATGGACTTCCTCTAATGCACATTGAGACTCTTCCCATTCTAAACATCTAAGTAGTGTACCATCTAGACCTCGTTTGTATAGATCATGACCAATGATGACATATCAGGAGGCATTATGGATAAGGTATCTCTTTTCATGGAAATTGAAGGCATCGAGAATGATTTGGTCTTGGATATAGCAGAATAGGTTTTTGTATCAAGATGAATCATGACCAACAATAGTGTAGATCATGTAGGTTTCAGGGGAATCATATGCAGGATAAGATAGGGGAATCATATGTAGGATAAGATAGTGCTTCCACTAGGAACTCCTAGCGTAGCTCATGTTCAGGCTACTGTAATAGAGTAGACAGCATTGCAATTGCATCGACAACCTTATTCTCTATTCTAGGTATTTGCTCAAATGTAATGGATATGAAATACTTCTTTAGATCATCTACCATTCTTTTTTATGAAATGATATTTTCATCCTTAGTCTGGTATACATCATTGACTTGATGAATAACAATTTGGGAGTCTCCATGAATGTGTATCTCTGTCACTCTCCACTCAATTGCTATTTTCATACTATTAAGAAGGGCTTCATATTCTGCAATATTGTTTGTGCAAGGGAACTTTAATTTGAATGCTTTAGGTATGGAGTATCCTTGAGGAGTTATAAATAATATGCCTGCTCCTGATCCATTCTATGTATAGGAGCCATCAAAGAATAACTGCCATTCTCTAGAAGAAAGATTCATGATAGAGGAATCTAGAAATTCCATTTGCATTGGTGTATCATCAATCATAAGTGCATCTACTAATTGATCAGCAATGACCTATCCTTTTATAGCTTTTCTTTCAACATATTCAATGTCAAATTCACTTAAGGGCATGACCCATTTAGCTAATCTACCTGTTGCCCCACTTTTCACCCCATAATCATGCTATCAAAGTGGAAGATTTTGATCTTATAATCAGGTCTGGTCATGGTTAAGTCTAGGTCTAATGTCCTTCATAGGTAGGCTATCCTTTTCAAGTTTCCCTTTCTCTTGCCCTCTCATTTATAAGCCAGGTGGGTTATTTGGAAGTCTTGTCATAATGGGTAGGTTATAGATCCCAACCTGGCAAGGATTATATGTTCCTATTGATTCTTTTTCTCAGATGAAAGGATGATTGTGAATCATGATCTCCAGGCATCAAAGGAAAGACTTTTCCTATGACTGATGTTGTAACAGAGTTGGCATTGAATTATTCAAAATTCTACTTCATATGATAGTGTGATGAAATGAGTTCTTTAGAACTCAAGCTATGCATTTTTCAATGTGACAGAGCTGAGTTAGGAATTTTTAACAGTCAACTATAGTTGATGATTCTCACCATTTGAAGGTACGGGATGATTCATCAAGTCATGATGATCCAAACAGTGAGTGTGTGATTTGATGTTGAAAATAAAGCCCTGTGGTAGGTGTGGTCGCATGATCACATGACTGAGAGAACTGCCTTGTGATCATGTGACAAGGCATGAAGTGCAGCTAGTTAGGTAGGAAAGAAGCACTTAAGTTGATAATTTAAGCACATGCAGATTAGTGGGCCCTGTTTCTTAGTGGGACCTAAGTTATGACATCTTATCAACAGTTTAAATCAACCAGGGTTTCAATCCAACTATGGTTAGAATTTTGTAGTAGAAAGATGCTCAAAAAATAACAAACGCGAAATAGCAACAAGGTGCCACTTGTCCTAGCGGGCCCATCTTTGGTAATGAAAGACAATGTAAGTCACCAAGTGAAGGTTAAATAAGATATGCTCCGCTAGACCCACGGGCACCAGTCATAGAGCGGTTGCATGATCGCATGAATTAAAATATTGCTATGTGATCATGCGACAATGGAAACTCAGGCCAGTGAATGCGCTCTCCTGGGACCCACTTACACCAACAGCGTAGATGCGACGATGAAAGCCTAAGTGGTATGAAAAGTCAATAAAAATACAATGAAAACACAATGTAAGTCAAGTAACTATGCCATGCTGGATCCACGTGAGCCAATCATAGGGCGGTCGCATGATCGCATGAATTAAAATAATACCATGCTAATCATGCAACAACGTAAGTCATCAAAGATGCTTGGCGGGATGAAGACACGTAGCTTGGTGGGTCCAGAAAGAGTTTGTTTGTGATACTACATCAATGGGTGCCGCTTTGTCACTATGGTGTGGAAGATCCTTTGTGGTGAAGTGGGATCTCGCCACATGTCCAGCACACAAATGAAAAGCAATTAAAAGATTATTATTTCAAAAGTATTCGGCATGTGCCTTAACGTAAGTGCTTAAAGTTGATGGGTGGAGAATGGTTAATCTGCTACTTCGCTATTGCAGAAATAGTACTTGAAGGGTGCAATTTCCATAATGAGGACTTGATAAGTGGTGTTATTGTCTCATATTATGAAGAATGTTGAACATGATTAAATCATAAAATGTAGGAATCAATGATTTTGATCTTATGAAAGGAATGAGTTTTTGGTTATTTTTAAAGGATAATTGCTGCAATAAAACAGTGGATATATGCTTTTGAATATCAAATGAAGTCATGGTTAGAGGTAATGCCAGACATTCCTTATGCATCTAAGAAGGATGAAGATTGATCATGGCAAAGGAAGATGATGAAGTCTTTTCATTTCACATTCTCGAAGGCAAGTTAGATGAAGAGACAAAGTCTTTATGGCTCTTTTGTTTGTAGTTTCAAAAGTTCTAGTCTCCAGTCTTTCCAGATTCTGGAATTTGAAACATCTCACATTCTCATGAGAGATCATACATTGTAATCTCTATATATATTGTTGAAAAAGTAAATAAAAAGGTTGGCAAATTGTTGATGTAACAAGACTTGATATTGCAGAGCCAGTAAAGAGTGTTTTATGTCAATAATTTTCTATTTCATCAGTTAATTAGTTATTACTTCTATGTTTCTTTCTTTTAAAATCTGAATTGCAGAAAGAAAGGAAGGATGTTTCATTCTTTTTGTATGAAGATATGAGTTAACCAGAGTAGGATGTGCTTTGGGAGATTCAGGGAAGGACTTATTAGAAGTTCTTTATATTTCATTTACATTTTTGTAGGTAGTTTTTGAGCATAAGAATTCATAAGATTTGTGAGTCTTATTGCTTGGTTTTAGATTAGAGAGTTTTTCTTGCCTGAATTAAGTTCTGGTTAGACTTAGTTCCGTTTGCCTCTTCTGCTCTCAGGTTAAGAGCATACCCCATGTTAGATTTAGGAGAAAAACATTATTCTTTGAATATCATACACTTAGGGAGCTATACCTACAAATTCAAAGAAAAGCTGGTAATCAGAAGATGGCTTTTCAACTATTGTAAGTAGATATTGTTTAGCATTCGGGCAATTAAGAGTCATAATTTCACAAAAAATAAGAAGGACAAATCTGTTTACCAACAAATTTTTGGTGACTCTACTAGGGAAAGAAACAATCGCTTGATCAGTAAGCTATATCATCCTGGAGCGAACAAGATTCCTTAGGAGTATTAGAGAAAAGGGTGGGCGTGATTCTACATTTGATAGATTAGCAGAGCTTGGTTTTCCCATCCTTGAAGTTCCTAGAAAGAAAGGAGAAAGGAAAAGTCGGAGTAGGCCTTCATCTCCTATCAGAAATCAGAGTTCTTCACAAAACACTTGTCAAGTGTTAACACTTCATGGTACCACTAGTCCTTCAGTTGTTAATTTCCCACCATATTGTACTAGAACTATCATGGCTGTTCCATGGGCTATTGCAATAGGACCGTTAGCGCTGACAGCTTATCATCCACTTCCTACTGGGTCAAGAAAGAATTTCCCTAAGTTTTCAGGAGACAGAAAAGTCATCACTGATGAACATATCAAAGCTTTCTTTGCTGCTATTAATATTTTAGGAGTGGTAGAGGAGGATGTTGCTGTGAGACTTTTTGTTGAAACTTTAACAGATAGTGCAGCAGACAGGTTTTATCATCTAGAAGATGGTTCCATCAGTAATTGGGATATGATGAGAACAACATTTGAGGATCATTTTAAGACAGTAGAAGATGAGCATCATTTATTGACACAATTGACATCCATCAAAAAATAGCCTCAAATGAGCATGAGGGATTTTGTAGCTACCTTCAATAAGATTGTTAGTAGAATCCTTGTTGCAGATAGACCTACTGCTGGTAATCTTAAAACATTTTTCATAAGTGCAATGCCTCCGGATATCAATTATGAGTTGAGAAAGGCACATCCCACAGATTTAGCGAATGCACAGAAGAAAGCTATCGAATGTGAAGAAGATTTAATTTCAACAAGAAAATGGAAAAGAGAGTTACAAAATAAAGGAAGTTCAAGTAGTACCTCATCATCTGATGAAATGATTCAAAAATTGTCCAATGAATTGATTGCTATGAAAAGTAAATTACCAGGATTCAATAATTCTAATCAGCGTAATTTTTAGAATATGCCTGGAAGAAACATGGACAATAGATTTCCACAACTTATAGGCCCTCAACCTAGGTTACAGATTGAAGCCGCACCAAAAAAAGGAAACATGTGCGTGTTTCATTTGACTACAGATCACACTAATGAGAACTGTCCAAGAATTGCCCATATGATGCAGTTATTGACCACCAATGAACTAAATATAGCAGCTCCTATTGAAGAAGAGGATACATACTCAACTAGTGGCTCTGGAAATTTATTTGTGGAGTATGAATCTGATTCTAAATCCAAAGGTGAATGTTTTGTTGCTATTGATGGAAGTTCATATACGGTGCTCACTCGGAATCATAAATTAAAAAATCAGTCTTCCAGCCAGCCTTATAAAAGTGATCCTAGTCCTATGATAAATAGTGTTGATACTGATTAGAAGGCGTCAAGCTCTAAGCCAGGTAAAGATAAATTATCTTTTGATGCTGTTCAATTCTATGAAGAATCTAAAATTCAGATTTCTTTTCTGGATTATTTAAAATTGCATCCTTCAGAATTTAAAAGATTAGTAGAACGGTGTATAGGAAATGTTTCAAAATTAAATAATAGTGCTACTGTGGTAGAAGGGGATGAGACATTGACAGTTGATTTGTTTAAAGAAGAAGAATCTACTATGTTAGCAACGTCACATGGACAAAAACCTCCTCCCTTCTATGTTTCACTCTATGTTAATGGGTGCAAATTAAGTAATTGTATAATAGATTCAGGCGCATCAGATAATGTCATGCCTTATTCTGTAGCCAAAGCTTTGAATCTTAATCTCACTAAGGTGTATGGGAAATGTTATTCAATGGATGCCAAACAAGTTCCTTTAATTGGCCAAATCAAGGATGCATAGGTGGCTTTGGCATCTCATCCTGAAAAGAAACTATTGATGACTATCCTGGTAGCTGACATTCTGGCAAGTTATGGGCTTCTCTTAAGTAGAGGTTTTTGTAGAGACCTAGGAGGGGAAATAAATCTATATTGGTCTCATGCTGTCATACCAATTGGGAATAAGAAAATCAGATTGGAGCTTGAGGAAAAGGTGAAGTATACAGTCATGAAATTAGATGATCCTAAGGCTCAAATACTTTATCAAGAGCTAGAATTTGGTAATTACATGTTGTTTACTGAAGAATTTTTAAACGGGAATAAGGATGAAGATGGTAATGAAAAGAAATCAGGTGAAGAAAAGGAATTATCAGACTTATGGGTTCTTGAATTTGATGGAAGTTGTTCTTCATCAGGATTAGGTGTAGGTGTTGTATTGATTCATCCTCAAGGAGAACTTGAACCTATGGAATTCAAATTAGAGTTTGGAAATACCAATAATACCACTGAATATGAAGCCTTACTACTGGGATTAGCAGCAACAAAAGAAAAAGGTGTTAAAGTGTTGAAAGCTCGAGGTGATGCAGAGCTTATTATGAGATAGGTTAGAGGACAATATTCAGTGAAGAATCACAAATTAAAAAACTACAGAAATAAAGTTTGGGATCAGATAGAAGGTCTAGATGCCTTTTCTATTGAAGAAATACCAAGAGAGCTGAATACCAAAGTTGATTCATTGGCTATCTCTGCGTCTTTGTTGTTGCCTCATCCGAACTTTAAAAACAAGAAATATCAGATTGAAGTTACATATCGAGCTGCTGTCCCAGATAATATGGATTCATGGTAGGTGTTTGAGGATGACAAAAGCTTGCAATTGTTTCTAGAAAATGGCAAAATTAGTTTTGAATATCAGCATGAAAAAGATGAGGAACATTCCAGCCATGGAATAAATGAAAAACAAGTTAATGAAGTTCAAGTACCAGGTGATATTGTTCCTCCTTATTTTGTATCTTTAGAGAAGTTGTTTAATAGGCATGATGCTGATATAAAATAGAAAAGAGCAAGAAAAGAGCCTAACACTGGTGAGTATGAAGGAGTAAATATTGGTGATAATGATAATCCTAAGTTGATTAATATGTGTAAATGTTGTTCGCTTGAAGAGAAAGAAGTTGCCAGGCTATTCTTTCTAGAATACAAAGACATTTTTGCTTGGAGCTACGAAGATTTGAAAAGCTATGGAGGTGGAAAAGTGAAACATCAGATTCTTTTGAAGCCTGATGCAGTGCCTTTCCGATAGAAGCAAATAAATTATAATCCTAACATTGCAGATGCCATATTCCGAGAGGTGGATAAAATGCTGAAAGCTCAGATCATTTATCCTATCCATCACTCCACATGGATAGCTAATATAGTGCCAGTGTGGAAGAAGAATGGAGAAATTAGAATTTGTGTTGATTTCTGGAATTTGAATTAGGCATCTCTTAAGGATAACTTTGCACTTCCCAATATGGATTACTTGCTGCAGACAGTGGCTGGATCAGAAATGATGTCCATGATGGATTTTCCGGTTACAATCAAGTTGAAGTTGAAGAAAAAGATCAGCATAAGATGGCATTTACTACACCATGGGGTAAATTTGCATACCGCCAGATGCCTTTTGGGCTCATCAATGCTAGTGCCACCTTTCAGAGATGCATGAGTAAGACATTTGCTGATTTGAAGGATCAAATCATAGTAATATATTTAGATGATCTTACTGTATTCTCAAAGAAAAGAAAGGATCACATTGAGGATTTGAGAAAAGTATTGTGGAGATGTCGAGATGATGGGATTTCTCTCAATCCAAAGAAGTCTATGTTTTGTGTAACGGAAGGAAAACTTCTTGGCCATACAGTCTCTCAAGAAGGAATCAGAATTGATCCAGAGTGTGTTGAAGCCATTAGAAGATTAAGTTTGTCAGTAAATAAAATGGGAGTTAAATCATTCTTTGGCCAAGTCAACTTCCTGAGGTGTTTTGTACCAAACTTTGCTAAAACAACTAAATGCATCATAGATATGATGAAAGGTAATTCAAATTTTAAGTGGAGTGAAGAAGGTAAGCAAGCTTTTCAAAATATTAAAAATGCCATTGCTCATGCTCCAGTATTATGTCATCCGGATTATAGCAGAGATTTTATTATTTACTGTTATGCCTCCGAACATACTTTATCCGCCATACTAATGCAGAAAAATGATGAAGACATACAAGCTCCAATTGCTTTTATGAGCCTTCCTCTGAAAAATCATGAGTTAAAATATTCTCAGATTGAAAAGCATGCATTTTCAGTAGTCAAAGCATTGAAAAACTTCATATTTTACATCTTGCATTCACATTCTATAGTTTATATGCCAGATGTAGCAGTTAAAAGTGTGCTGACACAGCAAGAGGTGGGATGCAATACTAGAGGTTCATGGATAGCAAAAATGTAAGAATATGATATAGAAACTTTCCCTACCAAACTAATAAAGGGTAATGCTTTGTGTAGAGCAATTGTAGAGGGTAAAGCTGAAAAAGAACTAGAAGGATCTAAAGAAAAACAACTAGTTCTAGCTGTGGGTCTTCGGGACTCATGGTTTGAAGAAATTGCTTACTTCCTAACGTATGGAGAATGTCTAGAAGGCATGATGTCAAGACAAAGAAGAGATCTCAGGTTAAAGGCAGCTAAGTTTGTGATTTGGGATGGCAAGCTATTCAAGAAGGTAATTGATGGCACTTTCCTTAGATGTGTAGATAAGCAGCAACATGAAAAATTATTGAAGACTTTCCATGATGAGGCCTGTGGAGGGCACTTTTCATCTTCAGTAACAACATTTAAAATATTGAGATAATGTTATTATTGGCCCAGTATGTTCAGAGATGCATATGCCTCGGTAGCCAAGTGTGAAAAATGTAGAATGTTTATAGGGCATCCTCAATTAGCTGCTCTTCCATTGAAGCTTGTCATTATTGAAGAACCTTTCCAGCAATGGGGCCTTGATTTCATTGGGCCAATCAATCCAGTATCTAGCGCTGGTCATCGGTACATAATCACCACCATTGACTACTTCACCAAGTGGGTGGAAGCCAAGGCAATGAAGGCGACAACTTCTGAAGTGGTATGTGAATTTCTTAATGAAAATATACTGGTCCGGTTTGGTGTTCCACTTAAATTAGTGATGGATAATGCCACTTATTTTTCTTCACTTGAAATCACTAGTTTTTGTTTTGAAAATGGAATTACTATTGGTCATTCATTGGATTATTTCCCACAAGGAAATGGCCAGGCTGAATCCAGTAACAAAAATCTGATCAATATTGTTAAGAAGTTAGTATCAGATAATCAGAAAAAATGGCATAAAAAGATTCATGAGGCATTGTGGGTAGACAGGGTAACACCAAAAAGAGCAATTGGTGTATCACCTTTTGAGCTTGTTTATGGGACCGAAGAAAATCTTCCTTTACCTTTGGAACTGGCCACAAACAAATTAAGGGTGGTGATTGAAGATGACATCTATAAAGATGGTCTAGAAAAAAGGATTCTTTATTTGAACAAGCTGGAAGAGGAAAGAGCAGAGATAGTAGATCATATCACTCAACATCAGATGTGAGTGAAGGAGATATTTGATAGGAAGGCAAGGCCACAGAAATTCATGATAGGTGATAGTGTGCTACTGTGGGATAAACGTAATGCTCCTAAAGGAATGCATAAGAAGTTTGACAGCCTGTGGAAAGGACCATTTGTGATTCATCAAGCATTGGGAAATAATTCTTTCAAGTTGGCTTATCAAGATGGTGAGGTACTACCGTTGACCTTCAATGGTCAGGACTTGAAACTTTATCAAATGGAAAATTGAAAACAAGTAACCCCTGTATTGTACATAGTTGTGTTTTGCTCCTTTGTTTTCTCTAGGTTAGTTGTTTTTCCTTGTTTCCTTTTCCTTTGTTCCTACTTCAGTTTTGTTGTGTTGCCACCCTCTTTGTTTACCTTTTTGTGAAACCAGAGATTCAGGATTCATTTCTTAAACATGGGAATGTTTAAGTCCCCAGTCAAAGCCAGCTATTGCCCCACTTTTCACCCCATAATCATGCTGTCAAAGTGGAAGATTTTGATCTTATAATCAGGTCTGGTCATGGTTGAGTCTAGGTCTAATGTCCTTCATAGGTAGGCTATCCTTGTCGGGTTTCCCTTTCTCTTGCCCTCTCATTTATAGGCCGGGTGGGTTATTTGGAAGTCTTGTCATAATGGGTAGGTTATAGATCCAAACTTGGCAAGGATTATATGTTCCTATTGATTCTTTTTCTCAGATGAAAGGATGATTGTGAATCATTATCTCCAGGCATTAAAGGAAAGAATTTTCCTATGACTGATGTCATAACAGAGTTGGCATTGAATTATTCAAAATTCTACTTCATATGACAGTGTGATGAAATGAGTTCTTTTTGAACTCGGGCTATGCATTTTTCAATGTGACAGAGCTGAGTTAGGCATTTTTAATAGTCAACTATAGTTGATGATTCTCATCATTTGAAGGTATAGGCTGATTCATCAAGTCACGATGATCCAAACAGTGAGTGTGTGATTTGATGTTGAAAATAAAGCCCTGTGGTAGGTGTGGTCGCATGTTTGCATGACTGAGAGAACCACCTTGCAATCATGTGACAAGGCATGAAGCACAATCGGTTAGGTGGGAAAGAAGCACTTAAGTTGAGAATTTAAGCACATGTAGATTAGTGGGCCCTGTTTCTTAGCGGGACTTGAGTTATGACATCGTATCGACAGTTTAAATCAACCAGGGTTTCAATCCAACAATGGTTAGAATTTTGCAATAGAAAGATGCTCGAAAAATAACAAACGTGAAATAGCAATAAGGTGCCACCTATCCCAGTGGGCCCATCTTTGGTAATGAAAGACAACATAAGTCACCAAGTGAAGGTTAAATAAGATATGCTCCACTAGACCCATGGGCACCAATCATAGAGTGGTCGCATGATCGTATGAATTAAAATATTGCTATGCGATCATGCAACAATGGAAACTCGAGCTGGTGAATGCACTCTGCTGGGACCCACTTACACCAATAGCGTAGATGCGACGATGAAAGCCTGAGTGGTATGAAAAGTCAATAAAAAGATAATGAAAAGACAATTTAAGTCAAGGAACTGTGCCATGTTGGATCCACGTGAGCCAATCATAGGGTGGTTGCATGATCATATGAATTAAAATAATACCATGCGATCATGCAACAACATAAGTCATCAAAGATGCTTGGCAGGATGAAGACACGTAGCTTGGTGGGTCCAGAAAGAGTTTGTTTATGATACTACATCAACGGGTGCCACTTTGTCACTATGGTGTGGAAGATCCTTTGCGGTGAAGTGAGATCTCGCCACGTGTCCAATACACAAATGAAAAGCAATTAAAAGATTATTATTTCAAAAGTATTCGGCATGTGCTTTAACGTAAGTGCCTAAAGTTGACAGGTGGAGAATGGTTAATCCGCTACTTCACTGTTGCAGAAATAGTACTTGAAGGGTGCAATTCCCAAAATGAGGACTCGATAAGTGGTTTTATTGTCTCATATTATGAAGAATGTTGAACATGATTAAATCATAAAATGTAGGAATCAATGATTTTGATCTTATGAAAGGAATGAGTTTTTGGTTATTTTTAAAGGATAATTGCTGCAATAAAATAGTGGATATATGCTTTTGAATATCAAATGAAGTCATGGTTAGAGGTAATGCTAGATGTTCCTTATGCATCTAAGAAGGATGAAGATTGATCAGGGCAAAGGAAGATGATGAAGTCTTTTCATTTCACATTCTCAAAGGCAAGTTAGATGAAGAGACAAAGTCTTTATGGCTCTTTTGTTTGTAGTTTCAAAAGTGCTAGTCTCCAGTCTTTCCAGATTCTGGAATTTGAAACATCTCACATTCTCATGAGAGATCATACATTGTAATCTCTATATATATTGTTGAAAAAGAAAATAAAAAGGTCAGCAAATTATTGATGTAACAAGACTTGATATTGCAGAGCCAGTAAAGAGTGTTTTATGTCAATAATTTTCTATTTCATTAGTTAATTAGTTATTACTTCTATGTTTCTTTCTTTTTAAATCTGAATTGCAGAAAGAAAGGAAGGATGTTTCATTCTTTTTGTATGAAGATATGAGTTAACCAGAGTAGGATGTGCTTTGGGAGATTCAGGGAAGGACTCATTAGAAGTTCTTTATATTTCATTTACATTTCTATAGGTAGTTGCTGAGCATAAGAATTCATAAGATTTGTGAGTCTTATTGCTTGGTTTTAGATTAGAGAGTTTTTCTTGCCTGAATTAAGTTCTGGTTAGACTTAGTTCGGTTTGCCTCTTCTGCTCTCAAGTTAAGAGCATACCCTGTGTTAGATTTAGGAGTAAAACATTATTCTTTGAATATCATACACATAGGGAGCTGTACCTACAAATTCAGAGAAAAGCCGGTAATCAGAAGATGGCTTTTCAACTGTTGTAAGCAGATATTGTTCAGCATTCAGGCTATTAAGAGTCATAATTTCACAAGAAATAAGGACAAATCTGTTTACCAACACTACCCTTTAGGGAAGCTTTTCTTAGTAGGTACTTTAGTGGATCAATCTTAGCTACCAAATGTGTGGTATGTGCCAACATGTAATGTCTCAGTTTTTGTGATGCAAAGATTACAGATAGACAAGCCTTCTCAATCATAGAATAATTCTTTTCGTATGCCACCAATGTTCTACTGATATATTATATAGCTCTTTCCTTTTTGTTCTCATCATGTTGTGCAAGAAATGCCCCCAGTGATGTATCTGTAGTGGAGACATATAAGATCAAAGGCTCCCCTTGAATGGGAGGCATCAAGGTATGAGGATTTGATAGATACTTCCTGATATGATTACATTTGTTCTCACATTCTTCATTCCATGCAAATGTCACACCTTTATGTAATGTTTTTGTAAAAGGTAGTGATATGTCTGCCAGTTGAGATATGAAGCATCTAATAGATTGAAATCTCCCTTGCAATGTTCTCATTTGACTAATATTCTTGGGAGGTCGTATCTCCATGATAGCCTTTACTTTAGCTGGGTCAACTTCAATGGCCTTCTTTGAAATTATGTATCCTAAGAGCTTTCCAGAACTGACACCAAAAGCACACTTCTTAGGATTTAGTCTGAGACTAAATTTTTCCATTCTATCTAGTATCTTACTCAAGTCATTTAGATTTTCAGCTCTAATCATAGATTTTGCTAAAGTATCATCAACATAATCCTCCATAGTCCTATGCATCATGTCATGAAAAATAGAAGTGACAACTCTCTGATATGTAGCACCGACATTCTTAAGCCCAAATGGCATGACATTCCAATAGAAGGTGCCCCATGCACATGTGAAAGAAGTTTTCTCTTGATCCTCTAGAGCAATTTTTATTTGATTATATCCAAAAAAAACCATCCATTAAAGAATACATCTCAAAGCCCGCAGTCATGTCCACTATCATATCAATGTTAGGTAGTGGAAAATCATCCTTAGGGCATGCTCTATTTACATCTCTAAAGTCTGTGCACACTCTAATTGATTTATCTAGTTTTGAAATAGGTACAATATTAGAGATCCACTCTACATAATCAATAAATTGGATGAATCAGGCTTTTAATAGCTTCTCTAATTCAGCTTTTACCAAGAGTGCAACATGAAGATGCATCTTTCTTAATTTTTGTTTAACTGGTTTTACTCCAGGAGCTATAGATAAATGGTGTGTTATAAGATCAGGATCCAACCCTAGCATATTTGAGTATTTCCATGCAAAGTTGATCTTCTTCTCTGTTAGGAATGTTGTAAATTTTTGCTTTTCATCTTCTGATAAAGATTGTGCTACATGGATCAACTGTGGTTCTTCTGCTGTTCCCAAATTGATAGATTGAGTGGGCTCAATTAGAACTAGAGATATGTCTTGTAAATGACTCAGAAGGACATCAAATATCTCATCCTTAGGTGCCTCAAAGAGGTTTTCACCCTTGGATACGTCTTTTATTTTTACTTTTGTAGGTTCTAAGATTGCCACAAAGTGGTTTTCACCCTCAGAACTCCTTTTCTTTTTATTCTTATTCTTATTTTTTTGACTAAGATACTTGATGTCTGAATCTGTCATGCTAACACTTGGTTCATTGATGGAAGTCCTCATAGGCTCAACTACATTGAGGTAGCAATCAAGGGCATAGTCATTTGGAAGGTATAAATACCATGGCATGGATTTGTGGAGGTTTGATCAAGAAGTTCAGGATGTTGGATAGTCAAAGTGATGAAAGATTGAGAAAGAGTGTTTATGAATATGGATCTGTCATCATTGGTCCTAACCTAATGCTTGAGTTCAAAGGTGATGTTACAACTTAAGACATTCAATTCGTGAATAGGCTCAATGTCATTGTGATAGTTCACTTCAACCATCGGTGGATCAGACTTGATAAGTTCATCATTTCACTCTAGACTTACATTGGATTTAGGTGCATATTGGTGAATAACATCAACATTTTTCTCTATAATAAGCTCATCTTCTTCTGGAATGGCTCCCCATTCATAGTCATTAGATTCTTCATCTATGCCTCTAGGAAATCTAAGAACATGAGTAAAGTCAAGATGAATACCCCAAGAAGGGTTACCCTCAGATTTTGATTTGAATTCATACTCATGGGAATCTATCTCAGAATAAGTACCACCTTCCTCTTTTTGATTGCCTTTGAGATTAGCTTGTTCTTGTGTTGCAACTATCTCTTGCTCTATAGTAGGTTCTTGTGTTTCTACTACATTAATTCTTTTGATTGGATCATCTTTAGCATGAAGAAGGTCTGTGATTTCTTTAGGCAAATGCTCATAAGGAATGAGCTCATCAGTGGTGTTTGAATCATCACTATCAAATTGTTCAGTTATTTCCTTCTTTAGTTGATTTTCTATAGAAGGTTCAATTTGTTCTAGGACATGTGGGGAGTTCCTGCTAAGACAGAATGGCTTCTTCATGTATCCTAGACTTGTTTTATTCTTGTTGGCTTGACCACGATGTTCAAGAGGTGATAGAAGACCTTTACCCTGTAGTCCTAGAGGTCCTTTTCCTATATATCCCATCTTAGCTATCAGTTTATCCCCTGGACAATATGACTTAGAAGGAACCTTCAATACTTTAGAGTCACTAGGTGGAACAACTTGGGATTCAGGTTCATCTTTGTAGAGCCATGCAAGCATAGCTTCATCTTCTTCAAATTCTTTCTTAGGTACTTTTTCTGCAAAAAATTTTCCTTTATATGCCTCAAGAGGTTCTTTAGATTCTGGTTTGAACTATTTTAAAGGTTGCCCATAAGACTTAGGCGAGATAGGGAGAGATTTCAAAGACAAGACTGGCTCTATAGTATATTCTCCCATACTATTTTCTTTGATATTGACCTCTTTTGCAATGTCTTCCATCTTAGATGTGGATGCTACATCTATTTTCTTAGTGGAAGATTCTCTATTATTAGGAACAAGTTTATCCACATTTTCCTTCAATGCATTGCAAGTTGTTGACACGTCAGCTAGAATGGTTACCCCTACTCTATCATAAGGAAATTTCAAGCACTGATGGTATGTAGAAGGAATAGCTTTCATTTCATGTATCCAGGGTCCCCCTAGAAGGATGTTGTAAGCCAAAGGTATATCAAGAACTTGATAGATAGTATCTTTGATGACAGGACCTATTCTAATAGGTAAGACAATTGTTCCCTTGGAGGATCTTTCTTCTTCATCATATGCTTTGATAGTTATTTTCTTTCTAGGATCAATGGCTATTTTTGAAAATCCCAATTGTGTGATCAAGCTATAAGAAAAAATATTCAGACCAGCGCCCCCATCTATCAACACATGTTTGACATGACGGTTTTGGATCAAGACTTCAATATGCAAGGGCTGGTTATGCAGATGACTCAAGGAGTTACCATCATCCTTTGAAAAGGAGATATACTATGGAGACCTAAGATGACCAACCATAGCCTAGAATCTATCTAAATCAAGGTTATCAAGAACATTGGATCCGAGCAGAGCTTTGTCTAGAATGGCTCTATGAGCTAGAGATATCCGAAGCAACTCAAACATGGATATTTTAGCATTAGTATGTTGGAGTTGTTGAACAATACTGTACGAAGTAGGCCTCGTGTCCTTAGGATTTGAAGATTTAGATGTTTCCCTTTGTTTAGAAGTGGAAGATGGATTAAAAGGAACCTTAGGGAAATTTGATTGATCTGGGATTTGTCCTTGTAGGTGTGCTTGAGCTTGTGATCGAGTAACTGCGTTAGTTGATTGATTTTCTCTATCTCTTCTTACAATTTTGATGACATTGCAATGCTCAAACAGGCTTGGTTCAACCATATTGATAACAATATTATTTCTAGGATAGGAATAATTGACCTTAGCACCCACATTAGACTAGGAAGATGAATCTCCTTGGCTATGCTTTGGAAATGGTTCAGTGAATGTAGTGTGATAATTATTGCTTTTAGGATTATCAATCATGATTTCTCCACTATCAATCTTGTCTTGAATGGTATGCTTCAAGCGCAAGTAGTTATTAGTCTTGTGACCTTTACCCCAATGGAAATCATAGAATTCATTCTCTCTCCACCATTTTGGTTTAGGATCAGGATCAAATTGTTAGATCTTAGGCAAAGAGATGATGTTATTAGCCAGCAGAGTTCTCATAGCTAATTCCAAAGATTCTCCAAGAGGAGTGAACTTTCATTTATTATTAGCAGACCAAGATTTGTATTCTGGCTTCTTTTGAGATGATTCAGACACCTTTTATTCTGAAGCTTTGATGGCTTGAGTACCAATGGTTAGATTGAAAGCAGGTGCCTTAGATGGGGCATGATTATCAACAATGCTATCTGTGACGATGCTCTTATTCTTGTTCCAATTTTTGTTCTTATCCTTAGAACTAGATTCATACTTGTCCTTTTGAAGTGTGACGTCTCCTTTTTTCACACGTACTTTTTCAATTTTGAATGCATTAGCTACCATCTTGTCAAAAGATGTATGATTTTGCATTTGTAAAGGGTAGTTGATTTTTAGAACAAGATTGTTGATGAATATTTCCAGCTTCTTAGTTTCTAGAATAGGCCTAGCATATAGAGAGAATTTCTTTCTCCATCTTTTGAGAAATGTCAGGAATGGTTCTCCTGGATATTGTTTGAGATTGTAGATATCAATCATGGTGACTGGATGCTAGATGTTGTAGGAGTATTGCTAACACAACAATTTGATCAACTCCTCAAAGGTTTTGATTGTAGGTGGCATCCTAGAGAACCAATGAATGGCCACCCCTCCCAATGATTGAGGGAAAAGATGCATCAGATAGGTTGGTTCATGCATGAACTCCATAGATTGAGTATAGAATTCTTTGACATGATCTTGAAGATCAGAGTTTCCATCATACTTATCATATTTTAGCATTTCCACCCTCTTAGGGAATTGTGGCATATATAAGTCTTTATTGAATGGAAAAGGACATAGGGCCTCCATGGAGAACTCCTTAGGTTCCTTTTCTTTTTCCATTTTGTTAAGTTTTACTTGCATGGCATGCATTTGTTTCATCATAGCCAAAATAGGAGTTTCTTCCTAATGTGTAATGATATCTTTCACATTAAAGTTGGGAGGAAGTTTAGCTCCTTGATGAGCTAATTGTAAAAAGTATGTTTCTCTATCTTCTTTCAAGAAATGCTTCATCATTATTTTGAAGTCATCATCATTTTGATACCAAGCAATTTCTTCAGGTGTGGGTTCCTGATCTGCACCATGTTGAGATTGAGCTCTTTGAGAGCCATGGTTTGTCCCCGCTTGAGACATGGTAGGAGTTTTAAGACTCCCTAGGATAGATCAAGGAGGAGTTTTTTGATTACCTTTGTGAGTTGATGGTGGAGGAATGTAACCAATTTTTAATCAAAAGTTTCCAAGACCGTCATCTTCGTAAAGACCAGAATTATATAGTTTTTCAAGAGTGGGACCCTGGATATGAGTCAAAGGTAAGGTATGAGATATTTCTCTAGATTTGTTGTGAGAGGAAGCTCTAGTTTCCACCATTAACCTTGGGTGAAGCAAAAGAATATGATGAAGACAACTGAAGAAAGATCTGATTCAATAAGATCAAATGATGCAACCTTGTCAAGGTTTGATTGATTGAAGCTTAGATTAGATGTAAATGAAGGACACTGTGCCTTGGATGTATGGGTAGATGCCCAAAAGATAGCGGACACAAGTTCACAACACTTAGCCATTTTGAAGATGGATTGAAGATTGATAGTTATGATAAGGTTTTGACACAAGATGAAAAAGACTCAAATCAATTACACAGAAGGCTAAATCAAATTCAAAAGGCCACTTTAGGAAAATGATTAGATTCTCAATAGTTGTTGCTCTATTCCTAACACAGTGATTTATTTGACAGACTCTGGAAATGGGCTGTAAAAGTTGGGTCTCTGACAGTTCTGACAACTTTCTGGCAATTTTTCAAAATTTCTCAAACAACTTTCTACAGGCTCATATGATAGTGGGTAGGCTATGAAATGAAAATTGACAAGCTCATATGATAGTTGCAAAACTCACACGACAGTTGATAGCAGGGTTTTGACTTTTTTGAATTGACTAACAGCAAAACTCATACGATAATATACCAACTACCATACGACAATTTGGGGGTTCTGAAATGACAATAGCCGAAATTTGTATGACTTTCTGACTTTACAAGATGAATTTTGACTCCAGAAAGGTGTTTGACATCAGATTTTGCAATTTTTAGGTTTTCAGTTTCAAATTGTTCTCAAAATTATCTGTCCAGATTTGAAGATTGTATTAGATTGATTCGTTCTTAGTAACCAGATAGATAAACAAGCACACAAAATAGCAAGCAAGTGATTTCAAGCATGTCTAAAAATAATGAACAAGGGACAAAGCAACCTTGTGCATGAACACCCAAGTGACTGAATATGCTAATCCCTAGGAGTGCTAATAGTGTATGTTCCAAAAAGTTTTGCAATAATGCACATATTCCTAGAAAATGAAAATTTGGCCTCACTAGGGTTTTTAGTAATGGTCTGACTCTACAACTTTTGTGATCTCAAGAGGGTGAACTCCAATCCAAGTGCACCGAAGTTTTGACATAGTTTGAGAAATTAATCAATCAAGAGTTGCTAGGGAGATCTGAAAACCCAACAAGAGACCACACTTGTGAAGATTTCCTCCACAATGACATTTATATAGTAGCTGTTGCTACCATGGCAAAAATGGCTATTACTGCTTGAGGTTCCATCAACATGGTTGACCCAATTAAGGGAATGTCCACTATGGTTAACCCTCTCTAAAGGTGACTCACAAAAGATACCACATCGAGACTAGTTCCAGATTCAAGGATCTGAGTTTTTGGTACTACCCAAAAAGGGAGTAGAGCATAGTCCTCTAGCCTTTTCACTTTTAACCCAAACATAGCAGGCAGATTAATCTGACATGCTAAGACCAAGATTATCTCACAAAGATCTATGATGTCGACCACTTATGATCTATCAACCTCTCCGGAGAGAAAATGTATCAATCAGACGATGAAGACACACAAATCTAGTAGAACATGAGATGCTCTCAGTAACCTCCCTACCTACAAGGATTCCTTCATTGAGGAGAGTTTTTCTGGAAACCCACTCTCTCAAGAACTACAAATAGTGTTCATAGGGCCTATTTACTATGTAACAAAGATGCTGATTAACAAATCTATGTTCATTTTTATAGCCCAAAATTAAATCTGTGATATGAAAGCAATAAAGGTCACACAAGCCAGACACATGAGATGTTCATTTTAGTCCAAATCAAAATGTTATCAATTGAGAAGATTACCTGAATTCCTCACAACGTGCTTAGTAGATTCTTACCTATTTTTAGCAATTCTTACGCTTTTTCCCAATCAAAATCAGCAAAAATCAATCAAAAATAGCAAATTTCAATTGTTATTGTTAGCTGTAAGTCCAAATTAGGAAATTTTTTTTGGAAAATTGCCTGAAAATATGAAATGATAATTGAAACCTGGCACTAAAACTCGTATGATAGTGGGTCACCTACTAGATGATAATACAGAAACTCGTATGATAATGGGTATCAGATTATACGACAAAAGAGCTTCCAAATGACATTATGTTTTTGATGGTATGATCCTCGATCAAATCAATTGTCATACGATAGTGGGTACCTCCTGATATGATTTTCTAACAAAACTCATATGAAAATTGTATAGATAGAAATTAAAAATCATAGCTTGGAATAGAAAATGGCAAGAAGATGATAGAAATTGATAGAAATTAAATGGAAACCCATTTCAGGGCCCCACAGTGGGTGCCAGAAATGTGTGTGAATTTTGTACCTAGCTATAGACACAACACTTCAGTAAAACATTAGAGGTTAGTAGAAATCAAAATCATGCAGTGAAATGGAAACTAATCTAACCAGGTGATTTACTGCCTTCTAGTAGGTGCGAGTATGATATTCTCAGATTGGACTGAGATCAGTGACCTTGACAACACCTAAATGAAGGATTTGAATGCAGAATCTAGATATGAGATGAATGCAAATTAATCTATATTTTTGGATTTTCTATGCAATAAGATGAGGAAAACTAATATGAATCTATTCTATATGAAAAATTGATATAACATGTAATTAATCTAACAATGATATGCTAAATGATATGAATGCTCAAAATAATGAAAATCTCACAACAAATTTTGATTCACAAAGATTGATTCTTCGATCACCAATTCACCAGCGTGAGGATGCAATTCATGGAAGGATCCAAAATGAAGAGCTGAGGCTTTAATTTATAGAAAACCAGGACATTGGAGGTGCATGGAAAAGCCATAAATCACTCTTGATAAGCTCAGGTTGATTTTTGAGTTATCAAGAAATTAGAGATAGATTAACTCACAAAATCATGCAAATCAGCTTTTTGATTTAAATCAGAAGTTGAGATCAGCTTTCAACTCAAAAGAGAGTTGAGTTTAATTTTAAAACAACTTGAATTGATTTTTTGATTTAAAGTTCAAATGCTCCTTGAATGTGCACAAATAATCATGAATTAATTTAATAAATAAAGTTATCCTCAACTTAACTGATTTTTAAAAATAAAACAATTGATTTATGGGTTAATCAATTATTAAATCAAACTTTTATTCAAAAACTATATTATTAAATTTGAAAATTGACATTAATTAATTAAATAAGAATTTAATCAATTAGTCATAGGATATTTGATTTATTGTCAAAATGAAATAATACAATTTAGGAATAAATATAATTAAATCTAATTAATTAAATATTCAAAATATTCAATTAATCAAACTTTAGGATAAATTGGATTTATCACCAAATAATTATTAAATTAAAGATAATTAGGATAAATAGGAATAAGGAATATTCCCCGATGTAGAATTTAGGATAATCAATTAAGATTCAATTATGTGCAGATGTGCCTTAGGTTAGGACTTCGATGTAAATTTCATTCAATGTGTTGATATAGGAGGTTAATGAACCTATAGCCCATTTTTGGGGTATTACAATATTGAGCAGGTACATATCCTCTATATACACCCTTCATACCTACATCTCCTTCTATGGTCATATCCCTAACACCATCCTTTCACAACAAACCTACTAGCTACATCCCTTATCAAAATCCTCCATCTCCTTATCCTCCAACCCAGTTTCAAATCCAAAATCCTAGTATTCCAATCCATTATCCTAATCCCCCATCCTCTCTTAATCCACCATCCACTATATCCTATCTAAATCCAACATCTTCCCTTCTCGTCTACATTGCCACAAATCCCCTTTCGCAAGAAGAATGCATCCCTCAATCTGGTACATATCCCATATCAAAACCCATCACCCCTACCTCACCGAATAGCCAATCAAGTTCACAAGCTTCTTCTAAACCTACCTATGTGAACTATCTATTCATGCCATCCTCCAATTCCTCTTTGACATTGTCATCCCCCCAAGCAAGTTCACAATCTTCCACCCCACCTTCATGTGAGGACTATCCTAGCTCTCCATCTCCTCCACATTCTAATCCTTCACCTTCTAATCCTTCACCATGATGAAAGTCTCCAAGGAGTTTCACAAGGAAGCCGACAACAAATCCCACTCCTAAAGCTAAAGAGTCATGTCATCTCAATCCTTCATGTGAAGCCATCATTGATGAGCTCCATCAACCTTCCCCATATGTTATCCTTCTTCCATATATCCCACTCATTGATCCTCTTCCAACTCCTAGCATCATTGAGTCCCTTACATCTATTGACTCCATCCAATCTCCATCCACATATCCTCCTCCCAACATTATCCAAGCCACATCTAATGAGCCTCATGAGTTCACCCTTCTACCTTCCATCACAATTGCAAAATCTCCCATCCTTTCATCCATACCATCTGAAGAGTTCACCCTTCTTCCTGCCCTCACAATTGCAAAATCTCCTATCCTTCCATCCTCTCCATCTGAAGATTCCATCCATACACCCCCATCAATCTATCCACACCAATCCTATCAAGTCAAGATCTTGGCCAAAAGCATGTTGAAGTATCCGATGACTCAAATCAAGATCCTATCCCTTCACTTCCTCTATTGCATAAACCATTTCCTCCATCACCCCCAATCCAAGATCCTATTGTCCCAAATCCTCCAATCCAAGATCCTATTATCCAAATTGCTCCAATACAAGACCTTCCCATCCCAATTCCACCATCTCAAGATCCATAACCATCCCCCAATCCCAGTCAAGATCCTATCATCCCGTCCTTTCCACTTGATAATCCTCCAATCCCAGCTATCCCACTACCATCACTCTATCCTCTTGGTCGACTTACATTTTTCAATGGAATCCCACTTGAAGCAAAAGCAATAAGTTCCATATCTTCCACTATGGAGCCTGAAACTAGATATTTATCTCATTCCCCAACTCAGAAATATCCTTTCTTGGATAAAGTGCTCAAGAAATGGAATTATCAAGGCAAGGTCTTGGGTGTGCATGAATAGGGAAATCTAGAGCCCATTCAAGACAAGAAACATCCACGATCATGTGGAATTGGTCACACATCCAAAGAAGGAACTTCCTCCAAAAATGTTGGTACATCTAAAGCCAGATTCAAGAACCCTTCCAAAAACACCATCACATCTTCCCATCATCCCTCAAAAGCATACAATGCCATTCCTTCTCTTCTGTCATTGCAACCCAAAATAACCTATCACATTTCTCCTTCATCCTCTAAATCCATTTTGGGTCCCTATGTCCCAAAATTTACTAGCACAAATCTTCCACATACTAAATCCATTTTGGGGCCTTACATCCCAAAATATGATCCCCCATCTTATCCTAGTCAATCCTTCACCCATCACAAAAATAAAATTCCTAGTCAAGATCAACAAAGGCACATTCCCACATCTCCCATCTACCAATCTTCTTCCATATCTCCTCTATCCCACACAGCTCCTCATATTCCTTCCAATACTTCTCACAATTTGGATACCATATCAAAGATGCATAAAGGGAAATATCCACAACTATCTAAAGATTTCCATGTCCACTCTCAAAGACATGCTTAAGAAAAGAAAAATCCAATCAAGAAATCCAATGCATCCTAATGGCCACAAAGGCCCAACAAAGAAAAAGCAAAATCCAATGCATCCCAATGGCCACAAAGGCCCAACAAAGAAAAAGAAAAATCCAATGCATCCCAATGGCTAAAAAGGACCAACAAAGCAAAAGAAAAATCCAATGCATCCCAATGGCCACAAAGGCCCAGTAAAGATAAAGAAAAGACTATGTGGATCCCAAAGAAAAAAGATGTAATGCATCTAAAAGAAATATCCTTAATGGCATCCAAAGTTGCAAGTCCAATAGCTACTCATTCCAATGCTCAATCTCCTCAATCAATTTTGGGTCCCTATGTCCCAAAATCTCCTAGAAAAAATCTTCCATCATATCCACCTCTATCTTCTACATCCCATCCACTTCCTCAACTGTCAGCACAACATGTGCCAATGTTGGTCCTGACAACATCTCCCTATCATGATCATTTTACAGCATTTCATCCAAACATTTTATACCACCATATCTCCCATCTACCCCATCCCATCCATGCCTTTGCATAATCCCTCCATCCCAATAAAGTTGTACCAACATCTAGACAAATTAGAAAGTTAGCAACAAATCAGAAGGTTAGCAACAAATTAGAAAGTCAGTAGTGAATCCAAAAATCCATAAATATTAGAAAAATCAGGAGAAAAATATCAAAAAAGAAAAGAAAAAGAGAAAAGTATTCATCCAATGGTGAAAACTTGGCAATTCAAGCACCTTGGACAAGTACCATGATGAAAACCTAGAAAATAGGTGTCATGCATAATCCCCCCTATTCCTCTCTATAATTGGGGGCAATTCTCTTCTATCACATCCTATCTCGCATCTCCTTCATCCCATTTGTCTCTCACCTGCTTCATCCTCCCATGGATCTTGATAACAAAATAGAGACCACTAGGTATACATGCTTTTGAGCACCTTCACGCATCCATCTTCCTATCACATCTTCCAACCACCTATCCTCTATCCATCAACTATTCAAGCTTCCATCTACTTTCCTCATCCTCTTATCATTGTATCTTCCATCTAATTATACCCCATCCTAATGCCTCTGAAAGTGTGAACTATCCTAAGCAGGGGCATCTTATTCCTTGGTAGCATGTTCCTTGGAGATCTTATCGCATCCATTTTCCCATCTCCCCATCCTCCATCCCAATCCTTACCTTCCATCTTCCAATCCAAATCTTCCTCCATCCAAATCCCTATCTTCCATATTCCAATCCAAATCTTCCTCCATCCAAATCCTTATCTTCTATCTTCCGATCAAAATCTTCCTCCATCCAAATCCTTATCTTCCATCTCCAAATCCTCAACATTCCTCTATCCAAATCCTCCACCCAAATCCTAAGCATTCCTCCATCTAATCCTTCATGATTCCTCTATCCAAATCCTCAACAATCACCTATCTTCCAAACCCTCAACATTCCTCCATCCCAATCCCTCAGCTGTTTCCTCAATTCAAAACTCCCAACATTTCCTCTATCAAGAATCCTTGGCAATCCTCTATCCAAATCATCTCCCAACATTTCCTCTATCTACGTCTCCCAACATTCCCCTATCCAAATCCTCTATCAATACTCTTAGCAGTTCTTCCATCCCAATCCTTAGCATTTCCTCCATCTTTCCATCACCTGGTATCTTCCCTTATCATTTCTATCTAGCTACAGGCTACCCCCATACAATCTAATGCCATTCATCCATATCCAACTATCCCCAACAATTTTCCAACATCCGCCATTCCTATCCACATCCTCTAGCAATCCAACATCCAAGATCAAGCCAAACCATCCAATATCATCCTTAGTCTTGTCCCTAGTCTTGCGACAAACCTTGATCTCAATCCAATCATCATCATCGGGATGTGTCCTTCTCAAATCCATGTCATTTCAAGACACATTATCCATCATCATTTTATCTACCATCAGTCTATCTTGGCTTTCTAGTCTAACTGGGGCATCATCTAGCATATCTTTGCAGCATCAGCTTCATCCCCAGCTTCTTTGTATATTCTATCATGAGTCTTGTACCATAGCGTCAGTCGTGTCTCCTCCTAGGCTCATTTGTACATATGTGTCTTTAGGTCTCATCCTCTACATTAGTCACCCCTTGAGTTATCATGACCTATCTAGCTAAGCGCTTCACCAATCATCCCTTGGTCCTTTTGAGGTTTGAGTGTCTTACCTACCTCTTGTCATAGGAAACCTTATCCATTTATCCAACCATCTACTTAGTGTCATATCCTTTGAGTTTGTCAATCCTAATCCTAAATTAGAATCATCCCAACACTAAACTTTGACTAAGAATTGTCTAGGGAATCCTATACTTGTCTTTGTAGGCCACATCATCTCGAGTAAGAGCTTGACATACACTGGCAAGAATCCCATCTTCCGAAGATCAACATTATATCTTAGGTTGAAAAATCCAATCCAATCCTATCTAATCCTACATCAGGAAGCAAGGACTCATCCCTCACACTTGGTAATCCTACACCATCCTCCACAATCAATCCTCAATCAAATCATTCATCATCCATCATTCTACCTACGGCAAAAGGTTTTGTGAGATACTTGGTATTTCATTTGTTCCTTTGGATCTTTTCTTATCTTTTGAGCTCCAATGTAAATATCTCCCTTTCCTTTGTACATGTCATCGCATCTTGTTACACATATCCTTGTTAATCCTACAACAACATTTGATTAGATATCTTGTCCCACCCAGCCTTGCACTTCAACAACATCTTCTGCTGACTATCCCTGATCACCATGACTATGTTTTAGCTTCATCATTTTCCAATCAGCAACACAACATTCTCCCCATCAAACCGAGTTCGCACAGATGTATCCTTCTATATTGTCCAACCTAATCAAGGGTCTACATAAATGTATCCTTCTGTATTGTCCAACCTAAGAAATCAAACCAGGTCCATGACGATGTATCCTTCACCATGTTCAGACCTAATCTCCCCCCATGAACCATTAATCTCTCTCCTTGGAAAATGATGTATTATGGAGTTATCATTTTGATCTTGGAGTTTGTCCTTTGGATCTTGTTAATATTTTATGGCTTCTCATTGTTCCTCTCCTCAAAGTCACCATGATCATTTATATGTGTTGTGAATGAGGACAATCTGGGGCAAGGTCTTTTGATCTTTTGCTTCTGCATGTGAGTCAGTCATGTGTTTGTGGTTTCTCCAGCATCGTTTCCACCATGACTCCTCTGGGTTTCATATGTGATGCTAGGGAACCCTTTGCATTTTTATTTTTTGTGTCAGTCCTATGCAATGTTGGTGAAAAAGCCTTGAGTTCCTTTGTAACCTTGGCAGGTCTCTAGCATTTCTATATCAAACTAGGCTGTGCTCTAAAAAAATATCCAACACATGCAGCTCCCCAAATCCCCCATCTAGCATCATATAGATTAATCTTGCATTCTTCATATATCTTCATCCTTCATCTCACATCATATTGCATTCATGCATCTTTTCTCTTGGAAGGATGTCTGTTTATCCCACCTTCCTGCTTTCCCTTCCTTTCTATGTTCTTTTTGAGAAAATTCCACAAAGTTTCCTCTTTGCGTTATTTTCTTGAGGGGGCACATGCCCTTATCTTCTATTCTAGCTTGGGGCATATTATTTTCTCATCTTTGATGCCACTCCACTTGTGGCATCGCATCAAAGAGGGGGAAAATGTAGATACCTAAAAAACCTTTTCCAAAAGAAAAATATTTTATTTTACAAAAACCCCTTATGACATCATCATTTGTTAATTAATTAATTATTTAATTAATTAATTAGTTTTTATTGTCATTATCCTTTCTCCTATTTTAATTAAAGATATTTAATTAAGAAACCCTAGCCAAAAGCATTTAAATCAAATTTAAATGATTTTCCCCCTATTTATTGAATCATTATTTGATAAATAAAGTCACAATCCCTAAATAAATTAAACATTTATTTAAAGCCTAAAACTCTAGAATCTTGTAGAGAACCCTAAACCCTCCTAAACTTTCTGAAACCATTCCTAAACCTACTTAGAAGGTGATTCCTACCCTTTTTAGTCTAAACCACACTTCTTTGACTTTTGGTCAAACCCACTCATTAATGAGCCTTATAGACTCATTAATGGCTTCTTACACCCTCTTTAAGGCTCTCATAATGAAGCTCATGTCTTCTCTTTCACCTTGGTTCCCTAGGCACACTTCCCTAGTGTTTCTCACACATGTGCGAGAAACCCTTAACCCTCATCCATCAAACCTTATCCCTAACCTTACCCCTAACCATACCCCCAGACTCTACCCCAAACCCTAACTCTGACCCTAACTCCACTTCCTAACCCAGGCCCTTAGGAAAATCCTATAAATACTCCTCCTTCCAAGAGATAATTATTAGCTTAGTTTTTATCTTCATGCATTGTTATTATGCTCATTTCTATCTAGATCATCTTAGCATTTAGCATAATTGTTAGATTTCATTATCTTTTATGATTTCTAACTCATCCTAGAATAGCGTAATGGATTATATTAGTTCATTTCCAAGATTTTATAATAATTTCTGCATCACATCACACTTCATTTGTCTTAAAATCAATCTTATAATAAGCATTTGTAGCTTAATCTACATCCTAGCTTCATTAGGCTCCTTGAGGCTCTAGGGGAAAATTAGGTGTTCTATACCTGATTCTTGTCTGTGTGAAAATTGTACCTGATCTGTAGACAACACTTTAGTAAAACATTAGAGGTTAGCACAAACAAAATCATGCAATAATTGAAATCTAATCTAACCAAGTGATTTATTGCCTTCTAATAGGTGCGAGATTGATGTTCTCAAATTGTAATCGAGATCAGTGACCTTGACGACACCTAAATGAAGGATTTTAATGCAAAAGATGGATATGGAATGTATGCAATTAATCTATTTTATTTTATTTTAGATGCAATAAGAATGATATGAATCTATGATATGTAAAAACTGATATGCTATGATATGCTAAATGATCTAACAATGATATGAAAATGAATCTAAATGAATGTAAAAACCAAATTGATCTCACAATAGCCTTGATTCGCAATAAGCTTTGATTCTCCAGATAGCAATTCTTCAGCGTGGTTATGCAAAATTATGAGATGATTTGAGATGAGCTGAAGCCTTGATTTTATAGAAATCTAGGGCTTTGAGGATGCATGGATAAAAGCCATAAATCACTCAAATAACTCAGGTTGATTTTTGAGTTATTTTTAAATAAATATAATTTAATTCACAAAAATATGCAAATCATGCAAAAACAACTTTTTAACTCAAATTAGAAGTTTAGATCAACTTTAAAACTCAAAAATGATGTTGAGTTCCAAAAAGTCAATAACTTGCATTGATTTTCTGATTTGGAGTTTAACTACTCTTTGATTGTGCACATGGATAATTATGAATTAATAAATAAATAAAGTGATTTATTTCCAACTTAACTAATTTTGAAAAATAAAACAATTGATTTATGGGTTAATCAATCATTTAATCAAACTTTTATTCAAAATTACAATATTAAAAATTGACAAAATGATTTAATTAATTAAATAAAATATTTAATCAATTATTTGTAAGATTTTGGATTTATTATCAAAATTAAATATCATAATTAGGAATAATGGAATTAAATTCAATTAAATAATTAAGTGGCAGTATTAAATCTAATTAATTAAATATTTAGAATATTCAATTCATCAAACTTTAGGATAACTTAGATTTATCGCCAAATAATTATTAAATCAAAGATAATTATGATGATTAGGAATATTACTAGGAATATTCCTCGATGCAGAATTTAAGATAATCAATTAGGATTCGATGATGTGCAGATGTGCCTTTGGTTAGGACTTTGATGTCGATTTCATTCGATATGTTGATATAGAGGTTAATGAACCTATAGCCCATTTTTGGGGTACTAGATTTTGCCCCTCTTTGAATTATTGTGCAAAGCGTAGTGGTTCAAAGACAATCTGTGTTTGATAAAGATATGGAATTGATGTTTGATAATTGATATGAGATAGAAGTTGATTGAAAGATTTGATATGAAGATAACAGGTCCTGAATGACCAAAGATAATGTTAACTATAATAGGGATGAACCAATGAAACAAAAGTGTCAAAACACCTGGTTTCAAACCTTATGATTGCAAAGAAGTGAGTGACCGATTCCAGACTCGATTGTCTTAGAAGAACCATGTAGGTATCACATTTGAACCCTTCAGTTACTGAAGAACCAAGGAAATAATACTAATGAATCGATAGTTGCAAAAAGCTGATACAGATTACAAGATTAAGAGAATACCAGATTGATATGGATCGATGAATCTGATATGCCCCAAGCGATGATAGATTTGCCCTGAGCAATGAGGACTTTTGATGAATCAGCAACTAGATGTGGTTGTTGTCTTGATTACTGAGGAAAGATATGATTTCAAATTTGATTACAGACTTTGAATGATATGCAATACCATGCCCCCTTTGGGATTAAAGTTGAAATCTAACAAGAAAAGTCAGCGTTGATAGTTCAGAAGCATGTTAATTGATTTGAGAAGTGGTTAAACACGTCCGGGAATGCATTCTACATCGTTGGAGGGTCCAAAAGACCAAGTTTGACTAGGTTAAACCATGAGTTGACCATAGTTGACCAAGTTGAAATTTTAATAGTTTGATGTAAGATAATCAGTTAAGTTGAATACTAGATTTCTGTGATGAATGAATGTCGATTATGCAAGCAGTAGATTGTCCTGGGCCCAAAAATTTTAAATCATGATTTTGACATAATAAACAATCTCAGATTTGAATTTTGATCCTGAAAATGGATTTAGAATGTCGAAATTAGCCAGGGGTGCAATTTTCATGAAAAACGGAGCACTTTTGAAAATTAGGTCAAATGCTATATAAAGGCCTGAAGGGTCATTTTCAATTCATTTCAACCATTTGACTTTGGAGACTTTGTGGAGCCCTCTAAGCAAGAAAATGGCAGAACAGTGAGAGATGCCAGCGGCTAAGGCCGATCTTACTGTTCCTCTCACTTCATCAGAGACTATCAGACATCTCAGAGCTCAAGTCCGGGACCTGAAGGTACAGAGTGCTAGGTGGGAGGAGAAGTATCGAGAGGCAGATAGGTAGCGCATAGAGCTCTGTATAGAGTTTCACTTAGAGGTTCAGAGATTACAGATAGAGGTGACCCATCAGACCGCACGGGCTTCATATTATGTGTCTGCCTACTATGATATTGTGCCTGCTACGCAGAGAGTGCCCACTTATTTAGATTACATGGTAGCCTCAGAGGGAGCTAGGGTACCGAGAGTAGAGGCTATACCAGATGCACCACCACCTCCTCCACTAGATACTAAGGAGCATGCCGAGAGTTGACTCTTGCTCCCATGTTTTGATATACTCTATTCTTTTTTATTACTGATATACTATTCTGACTCTGATAGCTCTCTGGAGCTCATTCTTTTGTACATTGTACCAGTAGTGCACCCCTGACACATTTCAAGATTATGATATATATGAGATTGATGTTTTTGGTTGTGACTTCATTTGTACTTGTCATGTTTTGATTTATGATGATATCATGCTATGCTTATTGTATGATTAGTGTAGAATGTATGTATGGATTAATGCAATGCAATGATTTCTTTCATATGTATGGATGTTATGCAAATGTAATTGATTATGAAGAAGATGTATGTATGATTTATGCTTAGGCACTGGATGTAATGTAATGTAACAAATGGTAATGATATGAGGTGTACATGCAGCGATACACATGATATGTTTTTGCAGGTTGATGAAGACAAGTACTCAGTCTTATGTCAAAAGGATATTTTAACCCAGGAGAGTTACTGCTTGTAGTTCAATGAAGAGACCTTCGAGTGAGACTCAGCTCTCGTTAGATGTGAAGAATTGTTTAAGCTTTGAAGTGTTTCCAAACATTTGTGAGATCATGCAGACATGCAAAATACAAAGAAACATGCAGAATGAAATGCAACCTAGGACCTAGGACCTACTCACTGATCATGTGTCGATTTGTTATCATCATTGAACTTTTAGGTAACCAGATAAATCAATACAATGCCCACTAGCTATGAAACTATAGACATATGAATATCGATTTGTATGCGCATGAATCAATACAACACCCACTGGTCAACAACCATGGATATATGAATATTGATTTTATTTTCAAAATGTCGGATTAGATATAAGCACCAAGGCATAAGCGCCAGGATGACTGGAATATCATGTCCATTTTGATATAGCAATTTGTATAAGCATCAAAACATAAACGTTGTGATGACCAAAATACACCTTGCGGTCAATCACATCAAACAGTCAAGAGATCATTCTAAATCCAGTGTGAATTACCTGTAGTGACCCTTTATTGTTCACATCCTTAGGCAAGATTGCGTTTCACAATAGGAGAAAGAACTCACTCAAAAAGAAAATACTTAGATCAAACTTCCTTGAATTTTTTGGGTATTAATGGTTGAGGTATGCATGGCCATCCAATTCGAGATAGAGGCTCTTACAATTAGACACCATTTCAATCCAAAATTTCCAAAGTTGTTAGATTTTCACATACAAGCAGAAGACAAAGAAAAGATTATGCCCCTAGTCATCACTCTCTAAATCCTATAAAGGACATCATCGAAGAGCTCAAAGGGACACAATATGCAAAAATCTCAATGCGAATCAGTAAGCATACAAGGAGATAAAAGCATTGTAAAAAGCATAGGTTGTTTTCAGTTTGTGTTTGATTGCGTTGTTGTAGATGCAAAATCCTTTCTGGAGACAAGACAGATTGACTGACTCAGATGAAGCTTCAAAGGACTCTGACTGGATATGATACATCTAAGACACATTGGAGACCATAGGATATGACTTTGATTGCCCCCAAGTTTGAACATTGATAGGATACAGATGCTTGAGCAGATTGGTGTACAAACCAACTTATTGAAAACTAGAAATGCTGAAACAAACCGGGAGATATGTACAAACTAAAGCAAGACTGAAAGCTGGGAAAGACCAAGATTGCGCTGATAGATGGATCTTTTTGAACAAGTGGTTCCCGTTTACCGGGTTTTCACCATCTTGGCAAAGATTCTATTTTTTCTACCAAGGTGCCTGTTTCCAGGTTTTCACCAAGGCACTTTTTCTTTTTCTCATTTTTTTTTATTTTTCATTGTTTTCAATTTTTTTGATATTTTTGATATTTTTTTAAAAAAAATTTGTGAATCATCAAGGTGCCTATTGCTAGGTTTTCACCAAGATGTTCATTTTTTTTAGGACTTTTCTAATTTTTAAGATTTTTTCAGGAGATTTTACCATAGACTGAATGCCTTAGGCATAGAATTTCTTCAGATGGAGAATGTTGATTGGTTCTTAGAGCTGTTCTCCTTTAGTTGTTGAGAGTTGATAGGCACCAGAGCCAAAGGTAGTAGTGGTTACAAAGGGACCTAGCCAATTGGGTTCAAACTTCCCCTTGCATTCTCGATGGGATTGATTTTTAGGATTTTCTCTCAAAACTAGATCACCAACCCGAAATTCTTTGTGTGTGACTTTCTTGTTGTAGCCTCTAGACATTCTCTTCTGATATACTCTGAGATGATCATATGCTACTTGTCTACACTCATCTAGTAGTTCAAGTTCTTGCAACCTAGACACTCTGTATTCATCGTCGGTGACAAGTCCATGCATTTTGATTCTTAGTGATGGGATTTCAACCTCAATAGGTAGTACCGCTTCAGACCCATAACCTAAAGCAAATGGTGTAGCCCTAGTGGACATTTTGATACTTGTTCTATAGGCCCAGAGAGCTGGATTGATCATCAGGTGCTAGTCTCTTCCTATTTTATTCACTATTCTATGCAAGATTTTCAAGAGATTTTTGTTTGAAGCCTCTGCTTGTCCATTCCCTTGAGGATAGTAAATAGAAGACCAATGTTGTGTAATCTTGAATTTAGCACATAAGTCATTGAGGTCCTTGTTTTTGAATTGTCCCCCATTATCAGTGATTATAGAGTGAGGAATCTGATATCTACATATAATGTAGTTCAAGATGAACATAGAGATATGTTTCCTCGTTGCTTGTGTTAGAGGAACCGCTTCTACCCTTTTTGTGAAATAATCTGTAGCTGTGATTATATGGGTATGTCCATTAGAAGAGTGTGGATAGATAGCACCTATAAGATCAAATGCCCATTATTGAAAAGGCCATTGTCTTGTGAAGGGAATTAGATCTCTCCCTGGAGCATGAATCAAGTTACCATGCACTTGGCACTTTTGACAACTTTTAGCAAACTTGATTGAATCTTTCTCCATTTCAGGCCAATACTACCCTGCTCTAATAAGTTTTTGAGCTAGTGTTAAACCATTTGAGTGTGACCCACAAATACCCTCATGGACTTCCTCTAATGCACGTTGAGACTCTTCCTGTTCTAAACATCTAAGTAGTGTACCATCTAGACCTCGTTTGTATAGATCATTACCAATGATGACATATCGAGAAGCATTACGGATAAGGTATCTCTTTTCATGGTAGTTGAAGGTATTGGGAATGATTTGGTCTTGGAGATAAGAAAATAGGTTTTTGTATCTGGATGAATCATGACCTACAATGGTGCAAATCATGCGGGCTTCAGGGGAGTCATATGCAAGATAAGATAGTGCTTCCACCAGGAACTCATAGCGTAGCTCATGTTCAGGCTACTATAATAAAGTAGATAGTGTTGCCATTGCATCGACAACCTTGTTCTCTATTCTAGGAATTTGCTCAAATTTGATAGATATGAAATATTTCTTAAGATCATCTACCATTCTCTTGTAAGGAATGAGCTTTTCATCTTTAGTTTGGTACACATCATTGACTTAATGAATAACAAGTTGAGAGTCTCCATGAATGTGTAGCTCTGTCACTCTCCACTCAATTGCTAGTTTCATACCATTCAAAAGGGCTTCATATTCTGCAATATTATTTGTGCAAGGAAAATTTAATCTGAATGCTTTTGGGATTGCGTATCCTTGAGGAGTTATGAACAACATGCCTGCTCCGGATCCATTCTATGTATAGGAGCCATCAAAGAATAACTGCTAGCCTCTAGAAGAAAGATGCATGATAGAGGAATCTGGTAATTCCATTTGTAGTGGTGTGTCATCAAACAATGGTGCTTCTACTAATTGATCAGCAATGACTTTCCCTTTGATAGCTTTTTGTTCCACATATTCAATGTCAAATTCACTTTAGAGCATAACCCATTTAGCTAATCTACCTGTGAGGGTAGCTTTGCTTAGGAGGTACTTGAGTGGATCAATTTTAGCTACCAATTGTGTAGTATGAGCTAACATGTAGTGTCTCAGTTTCTGTGATGCAAAGATCATAGCTAGACAAGCTTTCTCAATCATTGAATAGTTCTTCTCATATGCAATCAATGTTCTACTGATATAGTATATAGCTCTTTCCTTTTTGTTCTCATCGTGTTGTGCTAGCAATGCCCCCAGTGATGTATCTGTTGTAGAGACATATAAGATCAATGGCTTCCCATGAATAGGAGGCATCAAGATAGGAGGATTTGATAGATACTTCTTGATATAGTTAAATTTCTATTCACATTCTTTGTTCCATGCAAAGGTCACACCTTTATGTAATGTTTTTGTAAACGGTTGTGATATGTCCGCTAGCTGTGATATGAATCTTCTGATAGATTGAACTCTTCCTTGCAATGTCCTCATCTGACTGATATTCTTAGGAGGTTGCATCTCCATTATAGCCTTTACTTTAGTTGGATCAACCTCAATGCCCTTCTTTGAAATGATGTATCCTAAGAGCTTTCCAGAAGTGACACCAAAAGCACACTTCTTAGGATTTAGTCGGAGACTAAACTTTTCCATTTTGTCTAGGATCATGCTCAAGTCCTTTAGATGTTCAGTTCTAATCATAGATTTTGCTAAAGTATCATCAACATAATCTTCCATAGTTCAATGCATCATGTCATGGGAAATAGATGTCATGGCTCTTTGATATGTAGCACCAGCATTTTTAAGCCCAAATGGCATGACATTCCAACAGAAGGTGCCCCATGCACATGTGAAAGTAGTTTTCTCTTGATCCTCTAGAGAAATTTTTATTTGATTATATCCATAGAAACCATCCATTAAGGAATACATCTCAAAACCCGTAGTCAAGTCCACTATCATATCAATGTTAGGTAGTGGAAATAATCCTTGGGGCATGCTCTATTCACATCTCTAAAGTCTGTGCACACTCTGATTGAACCATCTGGTTTAGAAATGGGTACAATATTGGAGAGCCACTCTGCATAGTCAATAACTCAGATGAATCCTTCTTTCAAGAGCTTCTCTAATTCAGCTTTTACCAAGAGTGCAATGTGAGGATGCATCTTTCTCAATTTTTGCTTGACAGGTTTGACATTTGGAGCAATAGATAAATGATGCATTATGAGATTAGGATCCAATCTTGGCATATCTAAATATTTCCATGCAAATTTGATCTTGTTCTCTGTTAGGAATGTAGTAAATTTTTGTTTCTCTTCTTTTGATAATGATTGTGCGACATGTACCAATTGTGGTTCCTCTATTGTACCCAAATTGATGGATTGAGTGGGCTCAATTAGAACTGGAGATCTATCCTATAAATGACTCAGAAGGACATCAAATATCTCATCCTTAGGTCCCTCAGAGAGGTTTTCACCTTCAGCATCTTTTATTGTTACTTTTGTAGGTTCTGAAACTGCCACAAAGTGGTTTTCACCCTCATAACTCTTTTTCTTTTTCTTTTTATTCTTATTTTTTTTACTAAGATATTTGATGTCCAATTCAGTCATGCTGACACGCAGTTCATTGATGGAAGTCCTCATAGGCTCAACTGCATTTAAGTAGCAAGCAAGGGCATAGTCATTTGGAAAGGTATAAATACCATGGCTTGGATTTGTGGAGGTTTGATCAATAAGTTCTGGATATTTGATAGTCAAAGTAGGGAAAGATTGGGAGATAGTGTTTACAGATATGGATCTATCATCATTGGTCCTAACCTAATGCTTGAGTTCAAATGTGATAATACAACTTAAAACATTCAATTCATGAATAGGCTCAATGTCATCGTGGGAGTCCAATTCAGCCATAAGTGGATCAGACTTGATAGGTTCATCATTTCACTCTAGACTTACATTGGGATTAGGTACATATTGGTGAATGACTTCAACATGTTTCTTTGTAATAAGCTCATCTTCATCTAGTTCTGGAATGGCTCCCCATTCATAGTCATTTGATTCAGCTTCTGATTTAGGATCTCTAGGAAATCTTAGAACATGAGTAAAGTCAGGGTGAATACCCCAAGAAGGGTTACCCTTAGATTCTGATTTGATTTCATAGTCATGGGAATCTGTCTCAAAATCGCTACTACTTCCCTCTTCTTGATTGTTTTCAAGATTAGCTGGTTCTTGTGTTGCAGCTATCTCTTGATTGATAGTAGGTTCTTGTGTTTCTACTACATTAATTCTTTTGATTGGATCATCTTTATCATCAAGGTCTTTGATCTCCTTAGGAAATTTTTCATAGGGGATGAGTTCTGAACTATTTGAATCACTATCTAATGGTTCTATTTCTTCTTTCTTAAGAAGAGGTTCTCCTGGTGTGATCTTCTCTATGACATGAGAGCAATTACCTTTGAGGTGATAGGGTTTCTTCTTAAAGCCTAAGCCAACTTTGTCTTTATTTTCTCTACCAATATGTGGGAGAGGTGCCATGAGACCTTTCCCTCTGACTCCTAGAGGTCCTTGACCTGGATATCCCATCTTAGCTATCAATTTATCTCCTGGACCATACGACTTAGAAGAGAGTTTGGATAATGTAGAGCCACTAGTTGGAACAACTTGAGATTTAGGTTCATCTTTGTATAACCATGATAGCATAGCTTCATCCTCTTCAAACTCTTGCTTGGATACTTGTTCTACCAAAAAATTCTTTTTATATGCTTCAAGAGGTTCTTTAGGTTCAGGCTTGGATAATTGCAAAGATTGTTCGTAAGACTTAGATGAGATAGGGAGAGATGTCAAAGATAAGACTGGCTCTATAATATATTCTCCCATCCCATTTTCTTTGATATTGACCTCCTTTGCAAGATCTTCCATGTTAGAAGTGGACACTACTTTAGTTAGTTCAATGGAAGATTCTCTGTTATTAGGCACAAGCTTATCTACACTTTCTTTCAATGTATTGCAAGTTGTATTCAAATCTACGGGGATAGTAACCTCTACTCCTTCATAAGGAAACTTCAGACATTGATGATATGTAGAAGGAATACCTTGCATTTCATGTATCCATGGTCTCCCTAGGAGGATGTTGTAGGCCAAAGGTAGATCAAGCACTTGACAGATGGTATCTTTGATAACTGGACCCACTCAGATGGGTAAGACAATGGTGCCTTTAGAAGACCTTTCTTATTCATCATAGGCTTTGATAGTTATTTTCTTTCTAGGATCAATAGCCAATTCTAAAAATCCCAATTGTGTGATCAAGCTGTAAGAACAAATGTTTAGGCCAGTGCCCCCATCTATCAACACACATTTGACCCTATGGTTCTAGATCAAGACTTCTATATGCAAAGTCTAATTGTGTGGGTAACTCAAGGAGTTGTCATCTTCCTCTGAAAAGGAGATATATTGCGGAGATGTAAGATGTCCAACCACAGTCTAGAACCTGTCTAAATCAAGGTCATCAGGAACATTGGAACTGAGAAAAGCTTTGTCTAGTATGGCTCTGTGAGCTAGAGATATTCAAAGAAACTCAAACATGGAGATTTTGGCATTAGTGTGTTGGATTTGTTGAACAATGCTATAAGATGTAGGCCTCGTATCCTTTGGATTGGAAAATTTGGAAGTAGCCTTTTGCTTAGAAGCAGATGAAAGATTGAAGGGCACCTTAGGGACATTTGATGAATTTGGGATTTGTCCTTTCAGATGTGCTTGGGCTTGTGATCAAGTAACCATGTTGGTAGATTGATTTTATCTATCTCTTCTTACAATTGTGATGACATTGCAACTTTCAGAGAGAAATGGTTCAATCATATTGATGACAACATTATTTCCAAGGTAGGCATAGTTGACTTTTGCCCCCATATTAGGCTGAGAAATTGAAACTTCTTGACCATGTTTTAGAAATGGTTCTATGAATGCTGTATGATCATTATTGCTCTTAGGATTGTTAATTGTGATGTCTCCACTATCGATCAGATCTTGAATGGTATGTTTCAATCGGAAGCAGTTATTAGTTTTGTGACCTTTACCTCGATGGAAATCACAAAATTCATTTTCTCTCCACCATTTTGGCTTAAGCTCAGAATCAAGTGGTCGGATTGGTGGAAAAGAGATGATGTTATCAGCCATTAGATTTCTCATGGTGGATTCCAAAGATTCTCCAAGAGGAGTAAACTTTTGTTTATTATTCCATCTTTTGTATTCTGGCTTCTTTTGAGATGGTTCGGATAACTTTTGTTCTGAAGCTTTGATGGATTGGGAACCAAGAGTTAGATTGTAGGTTGGTGCCTTTGATGGGGCACAAATATTATCAACAACACCATCTATGATGATGCCTTTGTTCTTGTTCCAATTTTTGTTCTTGTCTTTAAAACTGGATCCTGATTCGTACTTGTCTTTTTGAAGTGTGATTTCTCCTTTTTTCACAAGCACTTTTTCAATTTTGATAGCATTATCCACCATCTTATCAAAAGATGTATGATCTTGCATTTGTAGAGGATAATTGATTTCAGGAACAAGGTTATTGATGAAGATTTCCAATTTTTCTATTTTTGGAATAGGTCTGGCATATAGAGAGAACTTCTTCCTCCATCTTTTAAGAAATGTTAGGAATGGTTCCCCTGGATATTGCTTGAGATTACAGATATCAATCATGGTGACTGGATGTTGAATATTGTAGGAATATTGTTTTATAAAACAATTTGATCAACTCCTCAAAAGTTTTGATAGTAGGTGGCAACTGAGAAAACCAATGAATGGATGATCCTCCCAAAGATCTAGGAAAGAGGGGCATGAGATAGGTCGGTTCATGCATGAACTCCATGGATTGTGTATAGAACTCTTTGACATGATCTTGAGGATCAGAGTGTCCATCATATTTATCATACTTTGGTATCTCCACTCTTTTTGGAAATGGTGGCATATACAAGTCTTGGTCAAAAGGAAAAGGGCATAGAGCCTCCATGGAGAACTCTTTGGGTTCCTTCTCTTTCTTAAGATTGTTAAGTTCAACTTGCATAACATGCATCTATTTCATCATAGCTATGAGTGGAGTTTCTTGCTCATGTGTAATGATATTTTCCACATTAAATTTGGGAGGAAGTTTAGCTCCTTGATGTGCCAATTGTAAAAAGTATGCTTCTCTGTCTTCTTTCAAGAAATGCTTCATCATTCATTTGAAGTTATCATTGTTTTGATATTGAGCAATTTCTTCAGGTGTGGGTTCCTGATCTACACCATGTTGAGATTGAGTTCTTTGAGAGCCAAAGTTTGTCCCTACTTGAGACATGGTAGGATTTTGTGGACTCCCTGGAATAGATTGATGTGGGGTTTGTTGGGTACCTCCGTGAGTTGATGGAGGAGGAATGTAACCAGTTTTTAATCGATAGTTGCCAATATCATCATCTTTGTAAAGACTAGAATTGATGAGTTGCTCAAGAGTTGGACCCCTAGTAGTGGTTATAGGTAAGGTCTGGGATGCTTCTCCAGATTTTTTGTGTGAGAAAGCTCTAGTTTCCACCATCAACTTTGAGTGAGACAAAGAATAAGATCTAGATGACTGAAGAATGAAATGAATCAAGATGATCAGATGATGCAACCTTGTCAAGGTTTGATTGATTTGAAGATTCAATTAGACGTGGGTGAAGGATACTGTGCCCTAGATGTATGGGTAGATTCCCAAAAGATAGCGGACAAGATATCACAACACTTAGTCATTTTGATGATTGATAGTTATGACAAGGTTTTGACACAAGACGAAAAGGACTCAAATCGATTAAATAGAAGGTTGAATCAGATTCAAAAGGCCACTTTGGGATAATGATTGGATTCTCAATAGCTACTGCTCTATTCCTGACATAGTGATTTGATTGATAGATTCTGGAAATAGGCTGAAAAAGCTAAATATCTAGCAATTCTGACAATTTTCTGACAACTTTCAAAAATTTCCCAAATGACACTCTGTAGACTCGTATGACAATGGATATGCCATGAAATGACAGTTGCAAAACTCATACGATAGTTGGTAGGTAATGAAACAACAGTTGAAAATATCATATGACAGTTGCAAGTAGGATTTTGACTTTTGAATTTTCTGGCATAAAAACTCATATGACACTAGGTAGTTCACCATACGACAATTGGGCAGTTCTAAAATGACATTTGACAAAAACTCATATGACTTTCTGACCTTCTGAGATGACTTTTGACTCTAGAAAAGAATTTCACTTCAAATTTTGTAAATTTAGGGTTTCAGATTCGGATTGTTTGCAAATTGTACTGTCTAGATTTGAGGATTGTAATAGATTTTTTCATTTTCAATAACTAGATAGATAAACAAGCATGCAAAATAGAAAGCTAGTGATTTCAAACATGTTTGAAAATAATGAACAAGCGCAAAAGCAACCTTGTGCATGAACAATCAAGTGATTTTGTTCATTCTAATCCTCCGAAGCGCTAATTGTGTATGTTCCAAAAATGTTTTGCAATAATGCACATATACCCTAGAAAATGAAAATTTAGCCTCACTAGGGTTTTTAGTAATGGTTTGACTCAGCAACTTTTATGATCCAAAGGGGTGAACTCCAATCTCAGCACACCAGGGTTTTGACACAGTCTGAGAACTTAATCTTCAAGAGCTACTAGGGAGATCTGACAACCCAAGAATGAACCACACCTATGAAGATTTCTTCCACAAGGACATTTATATAGCAGTTGTCACTACCACGATGAAAATGGTTATTACTGCTTGAGGTTTCGTCAACATAGTTTTCCCTGTGAAGGGAATGTCTGCTACGGTTAACCCTCTCTAAAGATGACTCACAGTATTGTACCACAAGGGGACTTGGCTCCAAATCCAAGGTTTTGACACCTTTTCACTTTTAACCCAAACAAAGCAAGTAGATTAATCCGAAATGCTAAGACAAATTTTGTTTCACCAAGGTCTGTGATGTC